>BSBM01000242.1:2302500-3502500 GCA_027924585.1 Larix kaempferi | reverse complement strand
TAAATAGAGTTATTCCATATCTCAACTCATTGACTCATGATAAATGAGAATCCTTACAAATAGTTGACATAACTAAAGTGATTGTGCACACAGAAAAGATGTACATGATGAAAGACCTTCTAGCGTCAACACAGGAAAAATGTCGCATTGTGAAATCGTGAGCAAAAGAGTTCAAGGAAAAATTTAACCCTATTATTGAAATAGGTCTTCCATCCCCGTGGACCAGTGATGGTCTTTTATACTCTTTTGATGTTTGCACCAATACATTCAAAGCTAAGCAAAAGGACTTTTTGGATCTAATCCAAGACTTCCCATTAATGGATGGAAATATCTTTAGAGAAAATTTGGTCATTGATTTTGAGTTGTTAATTTCTTTGAAAAAATTATCTCTATAAGAGAGTATTTAAGTTTTGATATGTACAGTGAACTAGACATTGCCTTTAGGAAAATACGACAATTCAATTACCTAAGAGGAGAGGATTGGAATCAAATTTATTGAATCAGACCACGTTAGCAGTACTCCATGCCTATACAAATTCAAGCTGCATCATCAACACCTGCCACAACTAACGACAATTCAGCTCAAAGAAAAGCAAACAAAGAAGTGACGGACTAAAGCATGTTTCTTTGTAATGGTTCTTAAAATATTACTCGCTAAAGATATTATCACCTACTTTTAAGCTAGGCATTTCAAATATCAAAACTTATATAAAGACAAAGATGGAGCATGGCATAGGGGCATTTTTGATAAAGAAAGGAAGTACTAAGAAATTGTTTTTCTTATTTCCATTATTGGGACATTGATGTAATCAACACTAGATCTTGCAGCTTCATTTTGTTGTCAGGGAATTATTTCCCATAACATTGACAATTTGTGAAACTTCTTCATTCTAAAGTATTTACAAAATCTTTGATGTTATTTCATCCCTTTTTAGAATGTTCTTATCTCTTTATGGTTAATACAAGTATCTTTCATCATTTCATAGGCCTTTTTTAACATAATCATTAAGTGTTATTAATTATTGTTACGAGTTGCCTATTATTTTTAAGATATTTGTATACGAATTTTTGACAAAGAGGTACACCATTTAGTGTAATTTTTATTGATATTAGTCTTCATTATAAAATAATTATTTGGAAATGAGAACAAATGGTCCATATGTGAGGATATCGTTCTCACTATTTTGTTGGCTGTGGTGTTCTTGGAAAGTATTTCTTTTGATGCATTATAGTCTAAATGTTATAATTGTTATTAAGTATTTATTGATAACATTTTATTCTCCTAATTTTTTTATGTCTTTCATCTTTATTTGAAAGTTTGTTTTGATTGTGATGTTATTGCTCCTTGTTTTTTAGGTTTAATTGCAAATTTTATCAGATTACTGGTGTCCCAATCCTTTTTCTATTAGTCAATACATGAATGAAACAAAACTTATTTACTTTGAATTAATGCTTTACTTAAGCTAGAAATAAATAAATTTTAAATCCTTTGTTGTTGAGTAAAGTTGTCATAGATGTCAACATGGTCAAGAGATCAATGTCATGAGCTTATAAGATTGTTGAGTGATGTTATCATTGATGTGAATGTGGCACTGGTAATGATGATGTGGCAATGGTAATGATGATGTGGCAATGCTGATGATGATATGGTAGTGATAAAGGGAGATTGGTTGAAGCCTTGAAGAGCTTTGAAGGAGCCTTGACATAAGTGTATATAAATCCAAAGTGGTCCCCTTATGGCGTAGCTATTAAGCATGGCCCTCACAGGATGAGATACCATGTGGTCGTTTCCACATGACCACTTTGAGTTGTACACAAATGGATAAAGCCCCTAAAGCCATTGAAGAATCCCCTAAGGCAATAATGATGTGTCCATATGAAGTGTCTCAAAAAAGTGTTTGAAGAATCCAATAAAGAAGACCCTAAAGTGATGATGATGTTTCCACATGAAGTGAAGTGTAAAGAATCCCCTAAAGTGACGATGATGTGTCCACATGAAGTGAAGTGTAAAGAAGCCTCTAAAGTGATGATGATGTGGAGTCGTTAAAGAATCCCCTAAAGACCATGATGATGAAAAGTGTGAAGAAGCCCTAAAGTGATGATGATGTGTCCACTTGACCATAATGAAGTGAAACTTGAAGAAGCCCCAAATCCCTTTGATGAAGACATAAATCCCTAAAGTAAAGATCTAAAGTATCCACATGATCATAATGTAGTGAAAGTTGAAGAATCCTCAAAGGCCCTTGATGACAACATGAAGCCTTGAAGTAAGGATCCAAAGAAAATTGAAGAATTCCCTAAAGAAATGAAGATATGTCCAATTGGAATGCCCTAATGAAGTAATGAAGTGGTTAAGAAGACAAGTCAAATCCCATTGAACCATTGAAAAAGATCCTAAAAGTATTGAAGACAAAAGTTAAAATTAAGTTATAGGTTGGCCCTAAAGTGAACTAAAAATGACCTTGGACTTGTATAAATAAGAGTTGAATCGTTTCATTTCATTCACTCAAGCTAGTGATCTCTTATGTGACACTCCAAGGAGAACAAGAAGAATAATGTGAAGTTTATGAGGAGGATCAAGTGAAGAAAGTTTTGGTGTTTTATCTTATGACTAGGGTTTCTCTTATGAAGGTGAATGTTGGACTAGGGTTTATCTTGTGATCACAACAAAGGTATGGATCTTGCATATGTAGGGCTTCTCTTTTGGTGAATATCTTGCACATGGATTGGGGTTTCTCTTGGAAAGGTTATTGGCATGGATTATGGTCTCTCTCTTGGTGATACTCTTGGTATTTGTGCATGGATTAGGGTTCTTAAGGCATGATCTAGGGTTCCTCTCTTGGAATGACTTGGATTTGAAGATGATGATGATGGTATGGTTTTGGAGAAGCAAACAAATGAAGTCTATGGATGATTGCCTTATGAAGGTTATATTGTAGATTTAGGAGATATGTTTTGGTTCTCTCCATGAAGGTTTTATTGTATATTTGGAAGACATGTTTTGGTCCTCTTTATGAAGGTTATATTGCATATGTGAAAATGTGTTTTGGTCCTATCCATGAAGGTTTTATTGTAGATTTGAAATACATGATTAGGTCCTCTTTATGAAGGTTATATTGTAGATTTAGAAGATATGTTTTGGTCCTCTCCATGAAGGTTTTATTGCATATTTGAAGACATGTTTGAGGAAGGTTTTAATGTGGATTTTAAGACCATATTGAAAGAAGTTGTTTGCATATTTGGAAGACAGATTTGAGGCAAATTTGAAGCATGTTCAAGAGCTGATTTGAAGGACTATCCAAGGGAAATTTTGTGACAATTCAAAGGAAGACTTAAAGCATGTTCAAGGGCTGATTTGAAGGACAATGTCAAGGACTAATTGAAGGTCACAAGTTGTCATGTGTAAGTACACTTAGAATTGGTTATTTGATTGATTTTATATGTTATGGGGCTTCCATCTATTGATGATTAGTGGATTGGGTTTTAGGCCTATTTTGTGCTCTTGATATGTCCTGATATATGGTTGCTTAAGCTTTACTTTGACATTTGTATGAGAGCTTGTACAAGAAGTATTAGTAAGAAATGGAGCAGGTATGAAGAATTTTATTGGACAGTGACAGTGACAGTGTGAAGACAGTGACAATGTGAATACAGTGATAGCGACAGTGACATTGATAGTGACAGTAATAATGATAGTGATAGTGACAATGACATCGATAGTGACAGTGACAATGCTAGTGTGAAGACACTGGTAGTATGAAGACAGTGTCAGTGACAATCATAGAGACAATGACAGTGACAATGATGGTAACATTGACATTGGCAATGACAGGTTGATACTCTTATTCATTTTAGGGTGGCAGGGTGGTGCTAGGGCAGGGTGGTGCCTATGATCTTAGGGAGTTGGAGCTTCCTTCCAGTTGGTGTTGGAGAACTAGGGTGGAAGGGTGGTGCTCGGGTGAGTTGGAGCTCACTTAGGATTGGATTCCTCTCTGTAGGTTGGAGCATGTTGATCAAGGGGTTGTATCTTCCTTCTAGTGGGTGCAAGAGAATCCAGGGAGTGGTGCTTCCTTCTAGTTGGAGCTGGTAAAGATAGGGGGTTGTAGCTTCCTTTGAATTCGTGCTCATAAACAAGAAGGTGGTGCTTCCTATGAATGCAATATTGTTATTATATAAGAAAAACATTATGTTTTTCTCCTATTTGGGTTTCCACGTAAAATATCTTGTGCATTGTGTATGATTTTATGTGATGGTTTTATGCAATGATGAATGGAATTGTTAATGGTTAATGTTACATGATGTGCTTAAGGTTAAAAATGGTAAAAAGTTCTCAACGTTGATTCACCACCCCTCTCAATAGTGGTGAATATTCCAACATTTGCTGCTTATTGCATAATTTTATTAGTGAGGATTACCCCCTCTAGCTTGCAAATACTCTAGTTTGGACTAAAGCGAGTTGTGAGATGCATTGGAATAGTTCTTTGTAAAGGAACATCTAAAAGAAAAACGCCCCCTACCACACCCCCTCCACACCCCCTCTCTCTCCCTACCCCTAAGCTCCCCTCTCCCTCTCTCTCTCTCTCTCTCCCTACCCCTAAGCCCCCCTCTCCCTCTCTCTCTCTCTCCCTACCCCTAATCCCCCCTCTCCCTCTCTCTCTCTCCCTACCCCTAAGCCACCCTCTCCCTCTCACTAATCTCCCTCCTACGACCCTACCCCTAGACACCCCCTCACTCTCCCACTTCCCCTAACCTCCATGATTATGTATGGTGTGATTAAGGTTTAATAATGTGTGAGGAATTGATAATGTAAAGCCAAAAAAAATGGTGAGATGGTGAAGCAAGATCTGTTAAGTCCAAGGCCGATTTGACAAAAGGAAATAAGAAATTGAAGCAACACATATAGTAGAAACTCAAGCTAAGAACAAATACATGAAAGGAATGAAGCTATATAAATGTAATAATATAAAATTCTCAAAGAAGAAAGGGATAAGAGGGAAACAATAATTGAAGAACAAAATGATGCAACCCAAACCACAAAGGGAGATAGAGATGGCTCTAAGAGCTTGAAGAAAATCCAATGATGAAAGGATCAGTGGGACCTTCAATCAAAGTATAGCCTTCAATAATAGAACAACTAGTTAACATATACTAAAATATATTAGTGTGGCCAAAAAAATCCATACTTCCATATGGGACAAGGTTGTGTACAATAGGAAAAAGACATTGACTAGGAAATAACAAATAGATATAGATATAATCACTCAATTGAAGAGGAAATACAGGGATGAGCTTTCTGCTCATACTTATGCACCATATAGGGAGTAGGACTAGGATATAAGTAAATCCAAACCCAATGATAAAGGTTAATAGTGTTGGAGTATAAACCAAAGAGGACTATAAGAAACATGAGCACGAGCCAAAACCAAAATGGATAAGAGAACAACAAAAAGGGATCAAGCAATGGAACAAAAGCAAAAGTTCAAGAAGAAACAAAGGGAGGATACCAAAAAGAAAAGACAAGGTGAAGTCCAAAGACAAGACAAATGATAGGCAAGTCGAGCTCTTGAGAGAAACTAAAATAAGAGGTTGGAAAGAAAAGGCAAGTTGAGATTATGTAAGAAGCTAAAGAGGCGTAAAGGAACAGGAAAGTAGAGGAAGTCATGTGAAGAGTAAAAGAAAACCACAAGCAAGCCACTAAAAAATATGAAACAAGTGTGGATGGGGCGAAAAATCCCTCAAGATCAAAGAGAGGCTCAATAAAAACTAGTAAACAACATGATCCAATAGATGAATAATAACTTGACATTTATTGGACCATGTTTGGTTTACTTAAAGGAAACATTGTTAGTAGCTTGGACAAAGATAACTAGAAATGTACTGAAAATCCTACCAATAAAGTACAAAATGAGATTGACCAGTTCTGAGTCCTCATTGTGAGTATGGAAACCAAGTTCAGGAAAAAAAACACTATCCCTATATGAGTGGTAGGAAGGATAAAGAAGTAGAATGGAGGATTGAGATGAGGAGGATAGTGAGAGGAGCATCGTAATCATGAATACAATGTCTATGATCATGAACCAAGCTAGGAATGGGAGGTAGCGAGTCAACAAACAAATATCTGTAAGTGGAAGAGTACAATTTCTTTCCAAAGGATGGTACCAGGATTGGGGATTAACAACACTGGGACAACTGATAGAAATTTTTTGATGTTTGAGTCTGACAATGTGAAGATTTGCTAGGGAAATAAATCATGAAGTATTACACTTAGATGAAGAAAATCAAGATAGGGAAACCATTATTGAAGATATAGTTGCATCGGAGGACAAAATGGTGTAGATTGATGACATAACTCATGTCAAAACATCGTTTGACCCAAAGTGATGTAAGTTAGAAATAATAATGGCAATATCAACACCCTATGACAAGCCAAGGATGCTTATGGGTCAACTGATTACACAATGACAATGGAGAAAATAAGGTTATCCACATAAGAAACATGTAAATATTTGAAACATAAAGTCAAATTATGGATAGGAAGTATTAGGGACTTAATATTGAAATTAAGTAAAAATTGAGCAAAAATAAGAGAGTTGGAGAAGGCAGTCAAAATCACCTTGCATAAAGCAAGGGATGCATTATTTATTGCACAAGTATCATATGGAACTCTTTGAATCAAAACCTAGGAAAAGAATCGGTACACAAGTTCACCTTGCAAAAGAAATCTATACATCAAGGTATGAGCACAAGGATGTGGACGGATGGATTATGAGAGACTACCAAAAAATCCAAAATAAAATATTTCAATAACTACAACTTCACTGCAAATTACACTGAGAAAAACATAATAAGGATGATGTGAATAGCTTCAAGGCCGACCAACATCAAGTACAAACCAAAGTGGATGAATTGGGCATATTGGTACAAAAGTTTGACAAGAATAGGACCAACATGGAAAACACCCTACGGTAGGTCTCTAGAACATAATCACAAATGGGAGTTACCTTGTTTATTGATAAGAGGGGCACTGATAAGCTAAAGGTAGTTGGACCTTGCAACCAATCAGTTGATAAAGTAGAACAAACAATGTAAGAGAGTCAGTAAGAAAATCCTCTCTCACACAAAGGACAAGGGGATAAATACATATATAATAGGGTCAAAAGACTTGCCTTTACTAGGGAGGGATATTATGAAAAATTATATAAGATACATGATCACCTTGAAGAGATGTAAGTTAAACACTACAATCTACAATCTGTTGGAGAAACAATTAACAATTGAACCACTAAAGGAAATAGGTTGATTTATGTAGGGAAAGTAGGTAGGATGTAAAGGGAAGAAATTCACAATCCAACAAACTACATAGATTTGGACAACTCTGAAAATGCGTTTGGCTTTGAATAAATTCACCAAAAAATACCCTCATCAATATTTTACATATAAAATAATTTCATGACTCCCCTCAATCCATTTCCATTACACTACCCGTGTTATCTTTCATAAATAACTAATAATTTTTTGTATTAATTATACTTTATACATAACTAATACATCAAAGTGTGCTTATGTATATATTTTAAAAAACCCAACAAAATTCACTTTTAATCACTACAATCCATAAACAATTTTTAATTATTACACTATAAGGTGTTTCCCTCGCTGGAGCTTATGTTTTCTGCCACATTTTAGGCATTGAGAGATGTTTGATGTGTAAGACGGCCGTCGAAGGCCTCCTCGTCGTTGAATCATCTTCCCAATTTTTTCGTTTTAAAATGCTTTCTCACACTTTGACATTGCAGTTCCAACAAAGACTCGCTTCCTCTGATTGATATCTTATTTCACAAAATCTTTAGATTGCCCTCCCTCAAATGGAATGATTCATTGATTCATTCATGATAGATAAGCTATAAAAAATACAATTCATTTCAGAGAAATGGAATGCATACTACCATCCACGAAAAATGCATCAATTGTTTTCTTTCTCCAATATGCAATGCTTGACTTTGATGTTTTGCAACCATTAATATCCGAGGCATAAAATTTACCTACATGTGCTCCACGGTATACACCTATTTAAATTTATGGCTATATGATAATATATGACCTTGCACTACTCTTTTGCAAAGAAAATGACAAATCAATCATGAAACATGCATTTCAATTTTTCCCTCCTATCCTTGTTTTGAAAGGGGAAGAGAGAGGGGCGAGCCCCAATCTTTTATACACGCTTAGACAACTTCTTCATTCCAATTTTACTTATTGGGTGCATATTTGTCACTGTTGGAAGGTATGTTGTTTGCTTTGTGGGTGAAGATTTTCCAGGCATTCATTTATTTCGAAGTTCAATTAGTCATCAAAAATATATCTTTTACCGGAGAGTACCAGATTGCCCTGAGAGATGGGGTAAAGGCCTATTGGTGCATTTGTATGGGAGAATGGACTCAAAATGAGGACGTGAAAAATATTTTTGGCTGGAAATGTCACTCTTAAAATTGGGAATATAATCTTCTAACAACATGTCTTTATATATTAGTTGTTATGACAACACATCTTGAGAAAATTGAGGTAATTGCCAATCTTTCTTATAGTTTTGATTTAAAGGAACCTATTAATAGTGAATCGGGGAATAATAGTAGTACAAAATATTTTAGATCGAGTTGGTTACATAAATTTAATTGGGCATGTTGTGTTGATGACATGAAGTCCAATATTTTAGTACATATAACTCCGAGATGCAACCTACCTTCTATATGTGTCTATTTTGCTCTATCTTATATAATATGTGGCAATCCATTGAGTTGTATACATGTCGGGCCAAGCAAGGATCTCTTATACTTAATGCTAATCCCTCGCACCTATTTTTTTTCTAGACGAAAACCTAGAGTACAATGAAATTGACAATTAGAGATGCGTTCAGGGCTAAACTCGGGGTTGTGGAGTGAGCGGGGGTTGGAATTTCAAGAATTGAAAATGCATATACAATGGATGAAATGCATATTCTCCTTGCCGCTGGTCTAAAAGATGGTTGACAAGTTTCAGTCCTAGGAAAACAATCTAGGCCATATTTTACCCATACAAATAAATATACCCTTTATCCTATCTTTTATACCCTCTAATCGTAGCTTCTTCTAATAACACATTATCGAGCTTATTATGCCTTACGTTTCCTAGCCTTGACTGGCTTTATTCTCAACGTAATCCAAATTTTCCAAATATAAATATCTTTTTCTTACAATCATGTCCTGTGTATATAGTTCAAAATGGAGAAGATATGGTTGAGAATATAACTCAATTAACATCCCACACACACACACACACATATATATATATATTCTTTACAATTATGTCTTATTTATATAGTTTGAATTGGACAAGATGTGGTTGAGAGTATAACTCTTCAACATGGTTAATTATTCAAATTATTTGTTGCCATGGTTGGGTCAAACTTAGTGATGAAAATATCAGAGATTACTGGACTCGACCATAAAATAATGTTCAAGGATTGTTTTGAAAAGTACTAGATGAAAATGAAATACATGAAGAATAATCCAATGTCAGAGTAAATAGACCAAATACAACAAAATTCTTCATGACATATGAAGTTATAGAGACAACAAACCACAATATATCAAAAATTGACCAAAATTATGTCAAAATGCAAAGTCTAAAAACAACTCACATGTGGTTGATAAACCCCAATATGAACAACTTTAACAATCCAATTGGGGCTCAGACAATTTAAATAGCCGAGGAAAAGGTGTTGACACAAACCCAGTCAATAGGGGTTCCTCAGTCTGTTGACATCCAACCCACCGCGATCTCCTTGAGCACCGGCCCAGACAGGTTTTACCCCATGTAGCAACACCTGCGGAGCAGATGAGGTCTCACCCGAGATGTTCAAGGGAGAGTTGATGAAACCATGTTTCCACCAAATGAAGGAGGATTTTGTGCATCAACTAATCAACTTATTACGACATTCAGAAATAGATTTAACCATACATCTTAGGCATTAAGCATAATTGCAACATCATTCAACAGATCTTATCATTGACAGAACTACTAATGCGTAGCAGATATAACAGTAAAGCATTAATTGCAGCAAGGAAACATCGCATCATTCATAGATTCGTATCGCATAATGCATTTACCACATAAAAATAGGAAAGACACAATGATTCTGCTCAAAACTTTATCGCATCATATTCATCTCCGCAAAAACCCAGATACAACAAGATAATCCTTCATCAGCTCATGTATCTCTTCATCGATATATCAACACTTACAATCCTATGTCTATTTATAGGCTTGCGCCTTTACATTTTCGGTCCACTTAGGTAACTGCCTAATTACTTCTTAACAAACTCTACAAAAAGATGACCCAAAACCCACATAGTACGGTCCAAATGACCCAAAATACACGTAACACACTCCAAATGACCCAAAACCCTGCATATTGTGGTCCAAATGACCCAAAATACATAAAGTACTATCGCCTTGCGCGCTGCTTTCCTCCCTTCGCGGTATCTTCGGCCTTGCGTAGCATCCGCAATGCTACGAAGCTGACTCATCCAAACCGCCTGCCAACAGGCCCCCAACACAATCTTGTGGCTCACCCTCGAGCCACATCAACTAGACATGGTGTACTCAGTGGTCTTCAACCTGAAGTCCTCGTATTGTTGATCGACCTCCTTGACCTGCTCCTTTACTGTCGTAGCCACTGTTTGACTCTCTACCATATCCTACGCGGATGGATGCTTACTGATATTCTCAGCAACTTTCCGATGACCCTCCTGCACCGCCTGTAGTGCGCAACTTGTCTTGAGCAAAAACTGTGCTCCAACCTCTTGGAACTCCTGCAGCTGTGTGCTACGCTTCTTCTGACGCTCTTCCACCTTTGCGATGTGCTGCTGCAATTCTTTTAGTTCTACTGATTTGGTGACCTGAGAAATTGGCGGCAGCATTCTCATCGACACCTTTAGTGTTTCCAGCTGCCCTTTCGCTTCTTGTCACAGCTTGGTCAGTTGGTCCAATTGCTCGTCCTGGACTATGCTACCCCAAAACTGTGTAGTCTATGCCGTGATTTTTGTCTCCGCTTGCTCCAGCTCTCCCAGTTGTGTCGCCAACTCCTCGATGGCGCGTTTCCATTCATCTACTTGCTCTTGTGGTGTGCCTGGGTGTAGTAGAGTTGTCAGGTCAGCATTGTCACGTTGTAACTGAGCAATGACAACCCCAAGCCATTGTGCGGGCTCGACCGAATCCAACTGCGCGGTGGGCTCTGGTACGTGCTGACATGCTTCATAGAATGCCACCTCCAATCGCACACTGCTGTCCCAAAGGTTGGCTTTCTCCACTATTAAGCAATCCTACTCTTTCTTCAGCTCCTCAATCGCTCGGGCTTTCTCAGCAATCATCTTCTCTAGCTTGTCTTCCAGTTCATCTACCACCTCTCTTGCAGCTACCACCTTCATTGTTAACTCTTCCACCTTTTTTCGAGCCGCTGCTTCGCTTTCCTGCGATTGCAAGACTTGACCGCGAACATCCTGCTCTCGGTCCACCATTTCCTGACTGGCAACTACCTGGATCTGCACCAACATCTGCGAAGACAACGCGTTGATGTTGATGGACAAGCCGTGTAGCTACTGTAGTGAAGCCTGGAGAGCCTCATCGTCGGTCGCAACTGCAGTCAAGGGAATTTGCACATTCCGAACCCGCGGTGTAGTGCCGAGTGCGCCAACTACCTGCACAGGTGCCTCCTCCGGTGCCTTCTTCAAAACAATATTAACTAATGAATCAAGGCGAGCATTTACCTCCTTGAAACCTGCTTCCGCCTGCATCGTCATTGTTCAAGATGCCACATTTGTTGCATTTGTTACAATCGCTATGAGTTGTCCTAACTGTGCTTTCGTCCCTGGGGAGGCACCACTGATCGTACCATACTCATAGCGTGCCTTCATTCTACCCTCCTCAAGCTCGCGGTCTATCTCATCGTCTGTGGGCGTTTGCGTTGATTCCTGATATGAGTCATGGCGACTCTGCTGGTCCTGCATGAGCAATGGATCAACTGGGCCCATCGTTGGTGGTCCCGCCGTGAGCTCCGCCAAACGAACCGATTCCTGCCATTCTACTGGCTATCCGTCAATAATCGCATCCAGCTCCTCATCGGACAATTTATAGTGTGTCAGCAACCATTGCTTCGTGGGGTCGCACTGTGCTTGCACATGAATAGCACGAGGCCCAATCACAAAGTGAGAAAATTGTTTGTATTTTGTCGCGACTTCTTCAGATAAGCGAGGCACTCTCGTCACTGCTTCTTGTAGTGTCTCCCAATAGAGATAAAATTGCATTATACATTCCTTAAGGCACTCGGGTTCTTGCACCCACCACAGATTCTGATAGCGCACCCCCTTACGATCTTTTGCGACATCGACTTCCATCCCTTGGTTGGTGTCGGGCTCCCTCCATGCGACAAGCTCGATCAGAATCAGGAGCTAGCTATACGTGAATGCTCCCTTCCAATCTTGGACAGCTGCTGCGTTCTCTACCAACTGGTTCAACAAGAAGAGTGACTAGTTCATCTGTACGCCTTCCGCGCACTGTTCCGCACACGCCATGACCCCCAAATTACATTGGTTGGGTTGATTCTTCCGGACCACTTTGCAACACAGTATCTTTGCTCCGGTGAGGACCGCCCTATCATTAATATTGTCAGCGCTGTACCAACCCCGCTGCCAACTTTTTATCATTCTCCTTCCCTCTGAAGTATTGTGAAGGGTCTGGCCCATCCTTAAGCAATTCGGTGATCTCAGCAAGTAAATCAACAGTGACTGTAACTGGTCTGTCTAGCCATAATGTTCCGCCGTGGAAGCAGGCCAGCAACTGCTTCGCACAAGCATTGACCTCATTCAATCGCCCAAAGTGTGGCATGTTGATGAGTCCGAGCAATCTTGCGCTGGCCAACCCACACGCCCAATCTTGCGGAATCGGTTTGCCGCTAATTTGACTCATCCAAACCGCCTGCCAACAAAAGGGATCAGTTCTTTGTCAACCTTCAAATTTAGTCTCTACCTTCACCCTCTTTTGTGGCTCTTCACCACCATTAACTCTTATTTCTTTCCTTATTCTTTGCTCCTTTCCATAATCTTCCCACTATGTTGATGGGCAATGTCATTCCAATCATGGAAAATAAGTAATAACAAAAAAAATCATGATTTTCTCTAGTCACAAGAGAGAGCACACAATGATTTGTTTTTGTTGTTGTCGTTGATGATTCAACCACTGCATAATACATGATTGAATGCGAGCAAATGGGGTTGTAGTTCAAAGGATTGAATTCAAGCATAAGAGAAATGGTTAAAGTGATGAAAATGATCACATCTAGAGTTGGTTGAGTGTGCTATCTTGAGCCAGCCATCGCTCTATTACATTGTCACGAACAAACAACCAAAATTAATTATAACCAAGATGGGCATGCTTTATTTAGGTCCAATGATTTTTGTAATTTGGTCATGGCGCGTGTTGATGTTAGGCTTAGACATGTTGACCCTCATATTGCAAACTCTTAGTTTAAAGACAAATGTTGATAGGCCCATTCAATTTGTTGTACACTTCTAACAACTATTCAACCATTTATAATTATAATTAATATGAAGTTTATTTTAAAGTTTAATATAAGGGTATGTCAAAGTATTATTTCAAATTCATTATAAAACTTATACAGGTGTGTGAGGTTATATTTACGTCATAAGGCATTTTTCATTCTCTAAATCATATCCTTTAATTTTATTGTTCAAATATTGTTAGTTGTTTGTTCATGTTAGACAACCATCTAGCCCATTTTCGTTGTTGATCACAATTGCAGGTAGCTTCCTTCAATGCAGTTCAACAACTCTTGCCCTATTGCATTCAATTCTCTGGAAAAATTCAATTCTTTGTAGACAATCATGGTGAGTGGTGAGGCGATGCTTTTTAGTCCTCTATTATATGAGCTGTCTCTTAGACTTGCTAGCTCACGGGAATATGATAAAAAAATCTTCTCTCATTAGCATTTTTTGCAGGCAAAAAAAACACCATGTTTTGCGGTGCAATTCCTTTGTTAATAGGCCAATATGCTTGTCCGCTTCACAAATATGTGAAACAAAGTCATGAAAATGGTGGTAGAGACAATGCGTTATTGCAACATAAGCATTTTTGTGTATATTCCACAATTTCCCCCCCAAGTTTAGTGTGTATCAAGCTACACTTTATATCCTAATAGAGCTAAGATGAGATTTCTTCTTTTGTTTTTTCTCACACAAAGAACTTGGAAGTATCATCTGTCATTCAATAGGTCTTTTTTAATGGCGGAAAACTACATGATATCTTTCATTTAGGTGACAGGAGAATGGAAAGGATTTGTAGAATGCATAGCAGTAAGTAGCTTTATCTTCAATTAATTTGATGAATTTGATAACAATATTGGTTATGCTAAAGCTAAATCTCAGCAATAGTGCTAATTTTCAATACTTGGCTATGATAACCTAAGTCTTATTGACTATGTCAGCTAAATCTCAGCAATAGTGCTAATTTTCAATACTTGGCCATTTAGGCGAAGTAATAGCTTTAAAATAAGTTTCTTACTGATGTGTGATGAGGCCTCCTCAACATTGTTAAACTAAATTTCACGATAGCATGCTAAAATTTATTCATCTTCAATCTTTTTGATAAGCTCAAACAAGTTCTTGAAATTGTATGCCAAATGATTGGTCATTCTTAGCACTAGTTTAAATTTATTTTAGTATAAAAGGTTGACACCTTTCGTGCAACCAAAAGGAACATAGACACTCACTTGGAACAACAACCTCATAGCAAGATATTTGCATGTACACTAAATTGTATCTACTTTTCATAAACATCTTTCTTGTAATCATTGGCTGGAAGCAGCTCGTAAGCTCAATCTTGAATTTGAGCACATTCACTTTGAACATATATATAGAGAGGTGAATCAGGAGGCGGATATGCTCTCTAAGCGGGCTCTTATCTCTCAGAATGGGGTCATCATGTGGCAGGAATGGCGAGATGGTCTTCTTATTTCACATGGTTCTCAGCTGTTACATTGGACATGAGGATTGTTGTCATTTTGTTTTGATCTTTTATATTTCTCTTATGATATTTGCGGCATGTAATACTTATTTGATTTTCAGTTTCCTTGTGCAGATTCCTGAAAACTGCTGTGTCCAATTACTTGTTGGACATTACTATATCCTATCATATTTTTGCGGCCTTTATATCATCCTCCTGCAGGTGCTGTTCCTTTTTGTTCTGATCGGTTGTAATCTCTGTATTACACTCCGATTTCGGCGACTACTTATCTGCTAGGGATGCCTCTGATGTTTGGCATATGTTGTTATCTATATTTTGGACTCTATTGACACTTATGTTTAGTGATGATATTTTCTGTTATGATGCTGGGTGCATTGAGATGTGTCTTATGGGAGATGCTTGGGTGTTGTGGCAACTCTTTATGTCATTTTCTGGTTGTTTTATTGATACTTTATGGTGATGTTACCGGAATGTTCCGGGGGCTACTTCTGATAGCTCTGTTATGACTTTGTTTTGGATGGACAGTTGGACATATTTTACTATTTTGCTTATTAATAGTAAGTTATATTTTTCTGTGAAAAAAAAGTCGAATTTTATTATGGTTCAATGTCTTTATCATATGGACATGGAGATTCCTTTTTGAACACTTCAACTATACTAGCTTATTAGTTTTCATTGCTCTTTATATTCGCTTCTATTCATTATTGTTATTGTCTTTTCTCCCATCATTTGCCCCAAAACAAATACATATACTGAATATTTTCAACACTGATTATAAATACATTTACATCTTTTCATACACTATTTCCTTCCATTCTTAGTACTTTTCCTACATTTGTCTTTTTTTCTTTCACTTCCAATAACTTCAGGACTTCCACTCCTATAGTTCTCTCATAACTACATTACTTCCACCTATATTTCTAGTCCTCTAGTTCTCTCGTAACTACATTACTTCCCCCTCTACTTCCACTCTTCTAAACCACATTACTTCCACCTAAGCTCCTTAATTTTTGTACTAACTAAATGTTGGAGCGGACTCGAATTCTAATTTGAAAACCAACTTTTCTCTTAATGTCTTTGAAAATGTGCGAGCGGACTCGAATCCTAATTTGAAAACCAACTTTTCTCTTAATGTCTTTGAAAATGGAATATTTGTTGCAGTTAATATATAATCACAAAAAAATGAAGGGATATAGGTATGTATTATCCTGCCGAGGGCATCCATTGTATCACATCGAAATGTCTTCCCATTGCCCCCAATTTTCTTTTCTGAAAATGCATTTGGCTCGTAAGGAATTGGCCCGTAAGGAATTGATCAGAATACTACCCTTATCAATCTTTTCCACACAAAGTAATAATTGCATGAATCCTCTCCAGCCCGTTTGCATTGCGTTACCCTTGTCTTCATCTACTCCACCCTCCACAGCCATATCTACGACGAGGACAGCTTCTATTGGAAACACAATGAAATCTCAAATGGGTCGCGGATTACAAACAGGAAGAGGTAACTTCGATTGAGTTTGTTGTCTTTCAAGGCGATTTATACGAATAAAACAAGTTGCACAGTACACCGATTCTGTATGGGAGGTTTGTTCGTGTGAAGTTTAAAGGCCAGATAACGAGTTATGTATATATGTTGTTTCAGTTGCATTCAGTGCTGATGGAACGGTGGCCAATAATTCAACAAGCAAGCTCGAGAATAGGGAGGTCCTCGTGCACCACATACTGGTCCCCGAAGACAAGCTCAATCTTCTGTTAGAAGTGCAACAGAGAATAGTTAGAGGTAAGTCCTTTTACTTATAATAAGAACAATAGATGCTCGCCTTCGAATGTTTTCAACTCTACAAGAGAAAGGAAAGCAGAGATCACAATCTAGATCATGGTATGGTTTGGATGCTAAGCAAGGATTTTTTCCCACCCAAATTGGGTCTAATTTCTATGGTAATCCTGAGTTCAATTGGGATTGGAGAGGTTTTTTGACCGGTATACGGCGAATCGTCATTAGCATATAAAGATGCTCTTGTTTGATTATTATCTACTTTTGATTTTTAGCTGATGAAGCCAAGCTCCAAGTATAAGTCCATGCTTCTTGGGCACCCATGCTCTTACCATGGTTTGCGAGGTCCACATTCTGCCCAACTAATTTCTATTGACAAGATCAGGCCATTATAGACTCGAGCAAATCCATTGATATGTGGATGCGTCTCTTTTGTTTTATTTTGGTATGATTGCTACTGAGTCTAGGTCCTCTGTATTTTACTCAGTTCACCCTTGGTACAACTAATATCAATATGTTAAATAGAGAGACTAAGTTGGAGATGGCAACCCACATCTTGATACTTAACCAGTAAGGGCTTAGTTGTAGAATAGCCCACTGACTGGGGGGCAAGTCCTAGGTCTAATTTCTTGCCTGTCCAATTTTCATGATGGTATCAAAGCCAAGTGTTAAGGTTGATTGGTTGTGGTAGGTGGTTTAAGCCAAAGTGTGGCTATAAAGGCGGTGTTGGAGACAACAATCAACACCTTGATATCAAATTGGTTTACAGTTTATTGGAGGCCCTGTGGGTAGGCTGAGCTTTGTATTTCAGGATGGATGAGATTTGTGCATATTTTTATCTTTTTGATTTTGATAGATCTGATCCACTTGTCTTGGTCTCTTGTATGGAGATGTGATCATCTTTGTAGGAGGTCCTGAACAACTCATGATGTGCTGTTTGTTGATTTTGGTCCGTGAAGTTGATATGAAGGATGTTGAAGTTTGGTAAGTTGTCGATGATTCAGGTTATGTTCCGTCAGATTCATAGGTGGTCAAGCCCCTAGAAAAGGGGAGCTTTGAGATGCTGTGATAGTATCTTGTTTTGTTGGATACATTGAGACTTCCAAAGCTTACAATATCTACATTTTAGTAGAATGGAAGACTACGGTTAGCCAAGATGTGAAGTTTGATGAGGATGTGTGATCCCGTAGATCATAGGTATCTCCTTCAATCATTGAAGGGAGTGAGGAGGTAGCTGTTTCAAAATCTGATTTAGAGTTAAGAGAAGAGTCAGATCTAGGTGTGGGTGGAGAGAGCTTGAGGAAGGATAAGTCCTCACCCTCTATTGCAACATTTAGGAAGCTAAGATGGCTTGCTCAAACATTGTAGGATGCATAGGAGCACGTAAGAGCGCTTAGATCTTCAATGAGGGCAAGTATCCTTTGTGAGCCTTCCAGTTGTTTTGAGGAGGAAAGCTGTGATGATGGAGGAGAATGACATTTGGGTGATAGTTTCTTTGTAGGGCCCAATGATTAATTTCAAGATTGCATCGGATTTAGATTTTTAGATGGTAGATTTAGTTAAATGTAGAGGGAGAAAACAAGTGTTTGTGAAAACACCTTCCTTGTAAAGAGGGAGTGTTATATCTTGGGGTTACTTCGAAAGTGTGTAGAGTCTAGGTTACTTTGAAAGTGTGTAGTGTCTAGACCATGCTTGGGGGTACTTCATGTGATGTGGAGGGCATGGTGTGATGCCTACCTTTGGTTGTATTGTAGCAGACATACACATTGGAGATAACTTACTCATTGATTGCTATACCTTGACTTGATGCTTATGTGGTGCACTTCCTTAGGAGGTTGGAGACCTATGTGGCATGGTGACATTCTCATGAGGTGCACATGGAGGGCTTGGTTGCTTGCTTGGGAGGAGGACCTACTTGGAGGAGTAGTGTTGGGCATTTAGGAGGAGTCAATGTAGCATGGGCACATATGATTGCTTACATAGGGGGCTTGTGCTTGACACGAGGATGTTTAGGTTGAGGAGTGTTCATGGAGGTTTGGTGGGCCTAGAGGAGCACATGGCTTAGGAGGTAGTGTTGGAGCGTTGGACCTTGTCTTGTGGAATGCTCACGTCGAGACCCTTGCTTGATGGACATGCTTATCTTGAAGCTTGATGTGTGCTATCTTATAGTTGGAGTGCTCCACATGTGGGCTTGTCTAGTGATTGGTTAGGTTGCTTTCTTGTGGACCTTGTCCACTTTATTATTGTTGGCTTCCCTCACCTATCATATATATCGAGGGAGGAGAGTCTTTTCTTTCATTAATTCATCTCATCATCATTAGAGATGTAAGAGCTAAAGTCAACTTCTCTCTTTCATATGTACTTTTCTTCATTGTACTTTGCACCCTTGTCTAGTGCACTAGGGTTGTTGTGTTGATGCAAGGAAGGTGTCAGGGTTAGGGTTTTTCCTAAGGAGACAAGGGAAGCTAGGGTTTGGGAGGAACCCTTGAGGAGCAAAGGGAGCACTTGTTCTTGTGGGTCTTGTGAGAGAAGACTAGATTTTGTGGCATTAGAAACCCTAGTACTATTTGAAGTACTTATGTGGAGAAGGTAGTGGAAGATTATCTTATTTTCCCTTGTACACTTATGTGATACAAGTGTAGCTACCAAAGAGGACTTGCTGGTGTACTTGATGTGGAGAAGATAGTGGAAGAATATCTTGTTTTCTCTTGTACACTTGTGTGGTGTAAGTGTAGGTGCCAAATAGAACTTGCTGGTGTGTATTCTTGCTAGTTGTGGATCTTTAGTGAAGTGATCACCTTTGTTTGGAGTAACTCCTAGCTAGAAGGTGTTGATGGTGGCTAAGTTTTGACAGTTGGTGTGATGCTAGGTTGTTGAGGTTGCCCTAGCTAGGGTTGGAGAGCATTGGAAAGTCCTAGCTGTTAGATTTTCTACTTTTAATCAATATTATCTAGGATCTTATTTGAAAGAATAACAAGCATAGCATAACACAAGAGACACAAAGATTTTCCTCGGGGAAACCATAAAGGAGAAAACCCCGCAACTTCCTCAGAGATAGAATCGTCACCAATACAATATCACAAAGATGGAAAACCCCCAAAAAAGATAGTCTTCTGCAGCTCTCTCTCTTTCTCCTATGCGAACTTGAGTGAGTGAGTGTGTGTCCAAATGAGAGAGCCTTGCTCTCTATTTATACTTTACCATGGGGTGACCTTTTAACCGACTAGGTCGGCCTCAATAAAACTAACTGGGCCGACTTCTCCAGGAGACTCAATAATACATTTACATTTGAACTTTTGGGGATCTATTGCCCCGACTTACAATGGAGGCTTTTACCTCAATGTCCTAGTATGACTAAGCATCATAATGACATCCCCGAGCGGAGGAAGAACATCTCCGTCAGAGGTACAAATAAAATACAATACTAAATACAATATAAAATACAAGGGAATATCTTCCGAAGTTACAATTACAACAACACTCCCTCTTAACTAGGAAGGTATTCTCTTGCCACAGTCATCAACCCCATTGGACACAAGTTTGGATAACATCATCATCGCTAGATCATCATCAATGCTGGAATATCATCATCAACACTGGATCATCATCGTCGCTGCTGCTGCAATCCTCATCATGTCGATCATCGATTGGTGACATCTCTCGAATCTACTCGTCATAGGAAGTTCTATAGAGCCAACCCTTTTTCATGCTGGGTGTAGGCCTAGCCCTCATGTAGGTCTTCATCATCTCTGTGAGCAAGCCATCAAGTAGGTACAGCCCAGGATCAGTCATTACATTGCCACAACAATCACCTGCATCTCCTACTATCGCCTCATCGTATCCAAATCATCTCATCATCACATGGAGCACAACCCAGATGCACATCACATGTCCCACAACGGTCAACCCGCGTCTACCAGCATGGGAGGACAATCAGGAGCACCCCAGGTGCATTACGTCCCATGGACAACCTACACCTTCCACCATGCGAGATCCTACCTAGGTGCACACATAGTGTCTTATGATCGGTGGACCTCGCAACGTCTCCAGTATGGGAGGACAATCAGGAGCACACCAAGTGCATTACGTCCTAAGGACCACCTACGCCTACCACCATACGAGAACCTCGTCTACCAACATGGGAGGACAAACCTGCCACCATGCGAGACCCAACCCTTGCATCTACCAACATGGGAGGACAAACCTGCCACCATGCGAGAATGGCTCAACCCTTACATCTACCAACATGGGAGGACAAACTTGCCACCATGCGAGAATGGCTCTAGTGCATCTGCGTCTTCTAGCCTCATCACTCCCTCTTAGGAGGAACCTTGATCTGGATAACACCAAGCTTCTCTTTGAAGTACTCAAACTTCACTCTCGCTAACGGCTTGGTCAATACATCGGCTATCTGCTCATCTGTCGCAACATACTGGAGCTTCACTGCTCCTCTTTGCACCATATCCATGATATAGTGGTACTTGATTTCAATGTGCTTCGACTTGTCATGGAACACCGGGTTCTTGGACAACTTCACACAACTCTAGTTATCACAGAATATACAATTTGCCTCTAACTGGAGATCAAACAAATTAGACAGTAGCTTAAGCCACACTTCCTCACAACTAGCCGAACAAGCTGCAACATACTCTGCTTCAGCTGTACTTAGTGCCATGCACGACTGCTTCCTTCTAAACCAGGAGATCATACCAGATCCCATACTGAAGCAACATCCCGAAGTGCTCTTCCTATCAGCGGCACTGCCTACCCAATCCGAATCAACATAACCTTGTAGGTTAATCTTCTGATTCGCGTCATACTTGAGCCCATAGTCAACTGTACCCTTCAGGTACCTCAATATATGCTTTATAGCTATCAGGTGAACAAGTCTCAGCTCCGTCAGGAACTGGATCAATGTGTTCACTGCAAAGCATATGTTTGGTCTCGTGTTCGTCAGGTACATCAATGACCCAATCATCTGACGATACATCGTGGCATCAACTGACTCCGATGAAGCATCACATAGTAGCTTCAAGTTCGATGCCATAGGTGTGGTCATAGCCTTGCAGTCCATCATTCCGAACCTCTTCAGAATCTCCACTGCATACTTCCCTTGTCCAAGGAAGATTCCATCCGCACTCTGCCACACCTCCATCCCTAAGAAATAATGCATCATCCCCAGGTGCTTCATCTCGAACTCTGTGGCAAGCTTCCTCTTCGTATCTGCAATGAGCTCATCCTCTCCTGTTACAAACAGGTCAACTACATAGAGTAGAAGTATCACTTGATTTCCCACTTCGACCTTGTGGTAAAGGTTGGAATCTGCTTTACTCTTGGTAAAGCCCAAGCTCATCAGGAAGCTATCCATCCTGTCGTACCACGTCCTGGGTGCCTGTTTCAATCCATACAAGGCCTTCTTCAACTTGCACACATGAGTGTGTCTGTCATGTGTCTCAAATCCAAGTGGCTTCTCCACATACACTTCCTCTTCTACTACACCATTCAAGAATGCTGTCTTGACGTCCATTTGGTGTACCTTCCCTTTCATCACTACAGCCAGTGCTAGTACAGATCTGATGGAAGTGTATCTCACAATAGGTGCAAATATCTCCTCATAGTCTATGCCTTCCTTCTAGGAGAAGCCACCTGCTACAAACCTTGCCTTGTGTTTCTCAATGTTGCCATCTGCAGCATGCTTGATCTTGTAGATCCACTTCGAAGTCACAACAGACTTCCCTTCTGGTCTTGGAACTACCTCCCACACATCATTCTTCATAATCGACTAGTTCTCCTCGATCATGGCATCCTTCCATTCTTTCCTCTCTGTTGCTTCCTCATAGTTGGAAGGTTCTTTGTCAATGATGTTGCATAACAGGGCTACATAGCTGGAGTATGGCCTAGGTCTCTTGCTTTCTCTGTGCATCCCCTCTGGAGCGCCATACTTCTTTGCATCTTGTATTGCTTCTCATACCCATGCTGGTTTTCTCTTGTGGGAGTTCTTCTCACGAGGTGGATCTACAGGTTCTTGTGGTTTTGTCACATCATGGTCTTCATGATCTTCTGGAACTTCTTCCATCACTAAATCTCTAATCCTGGGAACTTCAGGTTCCTCAATATCTTCAATAGGTAGTTTTCTGGATTTGTTGTATGCCGAGTCTTCGTCAAATGTCACGTCTCTGCTGATGTCGATCTTCTTGAATCCTGGGAAGTATATTCGGTAGGCCTTCGAAGTTTCACTGTATCCTACGAATATTCCCTTCTTTCCTGAAGGATCTAGCTTCGTCCTCTTCTCCTTCGGAATGTGTATGTACACTGGGCAGCCAAATATCCTGAGATGGTCGACTTCTGGTTTCTCACCGGAGAACACCTCTTCGGGAGTCTTGTTGTCTAGTACTCGATGAGGAGTATGGTTCTGTACATACACCGCTGTCCTTGTAGCTTCTTCCCATAAGTGCATCGGAAGATCCTGGTCATGAAGCATTGCTTTCGTTGCTTTCATTATCGTTCTATTCTTTCTTTCTGCAACGCCATTCTGTTGTGGATTGTAGGGAGTGCTCAACTCCCTCTTAATACCAGATTCTCTGCATAGGTTCTTGAAATCTTCTGAAGTGAATTCTCTGCCATTATCTGATCGAAAGGTCTTGATCTTCTTCTCAGTGTGATTCTTGATCAAGGCTTTGAATTCCTTGAACTTACTGAATACTTCGTCTTTGCTTTTCAAGAAGTATATCCAAGTCTTACGGGAAAAGTCATCAATGAATGAAACATAGTATACATACCCACTTATTGAACTGGATGACATGGGACCGCATACATCGGAGTGGATGATCTCCAATATCCCTTTCGCTTTGCTTTCACTGCTTGGAATTGTCTTCTTCACGTTCTTTCCCTTCACACATCCTTTGCAAACGCCTCCATGTTTTGTCTGAATTTCTGGAAGTCCTACAACTGCTTTGCTTGCAATGGGTAGTGCGCTATAGTGCACATGTGCAAGCCTTCTATGCCATAGTTCACTTGGTTCCATGGAGTCATGAACCAATGCTTGTTCAGGTTGGCCCTTCAATTTGTACAAACCTCCCTCTTGCTCTCCATTCACAATCGCATCATCTATTGTCTTTCCCTTTGGCCACATTAGGACTTGGCCATCAACAAATGCAACCCACATACCTTTAGCATTTAGTGCTGATATGGAGAGAAGGTTCTTCTTTAGTCCTGGAACATATAGGACATCTTTCATCTTCAGAGATTTGTCGGAGTCTAGCTTGTATGAACCTTCTCCACTTCCTTTTATGGGGTACTGGTAATCATCCCCAAGTTTCACCTTGTGAGGTGACTCATGCTCAGATAGATTGACAAATGATTCTTTGTATCCTGTCATATGCTTGGAAGCTCCACTATCTACAAGCCAATCATTACTCCCATGTGTGACAGTGCCTGTGAGTGCTGAGATCAATACATATTCTTCATCACTTGAAGATTCTTCACTTTCTTCTCTGGTTCTCTTTTTTGCAGGTTCATCATCTTCTACGGTGTGAGCATGGTGCCTTTTCTTGTTGGTCTTCTTTTTGTTGGAGACACTTCTATTTCTGGGACAATCTCTAGAGTAGTGTCCCTTCTCATCACATGTATAACATCTAATGTTGGATAGATCTCTTCTGCGTCTTTTATGTCTATCATAGTTCTCCCTTTGATTTTGATGGTGTTTCTCCCTCTTACTGTGATGATGGTGCTCCCTCTTATTATGATTTCTTCTGGCGTGTGCTGTGAGAGCTTGATCATCATTTGCTCCCATCTTCTCTTCTCGTGCCACAAGTCGAGCTTCTTCTTGTGTACATTCTATGATTCTTCCCATAGTCTACTGAATGTGATCAACTTCTTTCTGGCACATATCCCTTGAATGAATGAGTCTCATGATCTTGGGAGACCATTCAAGGTGGTCATCACGATCTCTCCTTCTTCTACCTTTTCTTCAACTGCTTCAAGTTGCTCCTTGATGCGAGATCCTTGTGAAGTAGGACTGCATGGTCTTTGCATTTTGAATCTTCACATTCTTAAGCTGGTTCCTCAAGGTCATCTTCTGATTGATGTTCTTCCCTTCAAATAGCTTTGTCAAAGCATCGAACATCTCCTTGTGTGTCTTCAAAGATGACACATGTGGGATGAGATGATCCTTGATGGAGTTTGCAATGATTCTCTTGGCCTTAACCAAGTTCTTCTTATGGATGGCTTTAGCCTCATCATCCTCTGGTGTTGGAACCTCTTCATTTACATACTTGTCCAAATCATTTTCTTCAAGGACAAGAGCAATCCTATACTTCCATGCTCGGAAGTTATCAGCTCCTCCAAGCTTATCCTCAAGCTTGCTGTGGTGAGACATATTGAATGAGTACTTCAAATGGAAATAGCAAAGCTTTTAGGTCTTACCACTTTGAGATGCCCAATCTGGTTCTGGAGCTGGCTGGCCTAGGGTTTGTCAGAGAAACCCTAATTTTCCAAACTTGGAATTTGGAACTTCTGATTGGACAAGAAGATGCGCCTCCTCAAGGCGAGTTGTCCAATGTACTCACTTCTCCAAATCTGTGAACAAAATCCCAAAAGCTGATGCCCTAGTTTTCCTTCCGGCAGTAGCGACAGGCCAAAAATTGAAAATTCTCGAAATCAGATTATGCTTCTACAGAAAGATGCGCCTTCCTAGGGTGAGTTAGCTTAGCCTCCTTTTTCGGATGATCTGTGGAGAGAAGACCTCAAACTTAGAAGCCCTAGCTTCCCGCAGCTGCACAATGTCTTCTTTTCAGGTTAGCTCTGATATCATGTTAGATTTTCTACTTTTAATCAATATTATCTAGGATCTTATTTGAAAGAATAACAAGCACAACATAACACAAGAGACACAAAGATTTTCCTCGGGGAAACCATAAAGGAGAAAATCTAACAGCTTCCTCAGAGATAGAATCATCACCAATACAATATCACAAAGATGGAAAACCCCAAAACAAGATAGTCTTCTGCAACTCTCTCTCTTTCTCCTATGCGAATTTGTCTTCTCTCTCTCACTAATGCGAACTTGAGTGAGTGAGTGTGTGTCCAAATGAGAGAGCCTTGCTCTCCATTTATACTTTACCTTGGGGTGACCTTTTAACTGACTAGGTTGGCCTCAATAAAACTAACTGGGCCGACTTCTCTAGGAGACTAAATAATACATTTACATTTGACCTTTTGGGGATCTATTGCCTCGACTTACAATGGAGGCTTTTACCTCAATGTCCTAGTATGACTAAGCATCATAATGACATCCTCGAGCGGAGGAAAAACATCTCTGTCGGAGGTACAAATAAAATACAATATAAAATACAAGGGAATATCTTCCGAAGTTACAACAACACTAGCTTGTGATAAGCTTGGAGGACTGTCTTGTACGAGTTTCGTATTAGTTCTTGGTGTTACCCTCATTTTGGCATGGGTGACAAAATGCAGTAGGTCAAGGTTCTGTAGCAACAGAGATGAAAATTTTAAACAAAAAGAGGATGTTCTAGATATTGTACAACCTTCAAGTAGGTATAAGAAGCTATGAACAACAAGTCTGGGCAGGCTGCAACAATTCTGTGCACTCTTTCATCTTCATGGAGCAATAAGGAGGCTTTAAGCAGCGTTAAGGGTTAATTTTGTACAACTATAACAGTGTAAGGGACCCTACGACTCAGTTTTGGGCAATCCAACAGCAGTAAAGAATCAATTCTGGGCAAGGAACAACCTTGAAAGCAAATATGGGTACTGTTTGAAGGGGGTTGGGCATCAAACAACCCTACATTTGCAACAACAGTCCCAATCAGTCCACAGCAGCATGCAAAAGACGGTTTTCAAGAGTTTTGGTTTGGTTACTGTAATCACCTAGATTGTAGTTGCTACTAAGAGGGATCCTATCTAGGATGGTAGAAGGCAGGCAACTAAATCGAGTGACACCGCAAAGGCCTTGTCCACTACTGATGAAGTAGTTGTCACACCAGATGGGCTCTTGTCACTTTAGGTCAAGCTAGAAACAAGACCAAGGGGGAGACCCTAGCTAGCCTAGAGAGACTAACTCTAAAGACAAGACACACAAGCAATGGATAGGAAGAAGTTAATAGCATTGGTATCTTGAATTAATATCTTAGATCGACAGATGGCTACTGAGATATAATGTTTATAAATAGGTTGAGAGGCTTTAACAATTGATGAGACAATTGATGAGATTATCAACCCGGATGAATTTACCCCAATAACTATGATTATAAACTAGATCTAAGACAATATATGTGCCAAATCCAAAATGCCCAATTCACACCAGCTAGGGTTTAGACAGTTAAAATATGAAATGGCTATGAATTAGTGATTTAATGGATTATTGGCACTCTAAATGGTTGCTTAGTAATAAATATGGCAATTAATTAAGATTCAAGCAACACCCAGATCACCAGTACAAAAATATGAACAGATACCCAAGGAGGGTGAATTGATCTAAAGGAGACCAGTGCTACAAGATGGGTGAATGGATTCAGATGTAAACCAAACTTGGTCTCTTAGGGTTCTGTGCCAATTCCAATTTGGGTTTTTAACTATTAAAGCAAAAGGTGATCGAAACTACTACTTCTACTAAATGAGGGTTTTAACTTGTTGATTTTATAAGCGACCAATGGAATAGAAATTGAAACAAGAAAAATACAAGCAAAGATTACCTGGTATTCTTGCAGAAGCCAAGTGTAATGATGATCTTTCCTCTTCATATCAATTTTGAGCAAGATCGGTGGATTTCCAAGTGAAATCGATTTACCCAATGAAGCTAGTGTGCCCCTCTCCCTGTAAACACAAACAATAGAGTTAAGTTTGGTTCACAAAAGAGAAAAACTATGATTGCAAGATAAATCATGAAGCATAACAATGATCCGAGACACAATTGAAATACTCCCCGAGTTGAAACGAATTGGAGAGAGAGAGAGATTTGGAGATCCCTCACAAAATCGTTCTCCACAAGTCGCTATCTTGCAAGCAATTCGGCCTACACAAATTATAGCATGAAACTACCACAAATCTATTAAAATGTATTAGAGAATTGTTATACAATCAAGCACAAGAACATTCTATCAAAGAAGACACAAGATCTCTACAAAATATTTCTTTATTAGCCAAATATCCAAGAGCCAAAAGTCCATTACAATCAGTGAGTTCATGAATAGATAGAACTCTCAAAGCAAAATCCCTAGCTCCAAAATGATGGAGGGCTAGGACCTAATCTCAACTAACCAAATCGATGGTGGAGAGAGTCTCCTCAAGTCACTTCGAGCTAACATCAAGAGGGGGCCGATTTCCCTAAGGCGCCCAAGTAAATCGCTAGGGGATACAACATAATGTTTTAACATGAGATGGGGGTCACCAAGAGGTCACGTCTCCCTTTAGGTGCCCCATTTACAACAATATATTGATACAATACAATAACATGATCATCCCCACACCAAGTGCATCCCCCATGGGGAAAGACGTTCTCCCTAGGAGGATAAAAATAAATGTGGCCCTAACTAATGATAAACACATGGAACATGGTCCATAGAGCCCCAACATATCATAGGAACTCATCCCAAGTCATTTCCTTGCTCCTCACTAGCCAAATCGATTTCTTGGCTAGGCTATGGTCACTTTTTATTGGATTAATCTGCATGTAATACTGCTGAGCGAATAAAATGCCCATATCATGCCTTTCCTTTGTCCGGATCACCAATCTAACTTCACAAGTAAGATCAGAGACCTCAAATCCACTATAAGTTACTACTAGCACCCCATGGATCCACCTATAGAATAACCTGTAAGCTCATCCATGCCCAACATATAAAATATGGCCAATAGTAATTGATAATAATAAAAATAACCATGAACTGGAGCAAATAATGGCCAACTGAAGCATGGGACACTATAGTGGGTACCAATAGGTGCCAAAAACACATAATCGAACTGTCGGATCCAAAGTCACCCGGGACCACCCGTTGACCATGGTCAAACTGGTTTGAACAAGTAAAAACTGGTCAAAATAATGGCTGAGCTGGATAGAAACTGATCCTGCATGTATAAGAGGTACATAATGCTCCATTATCTATATTAGTAGCCTACTAAAACACAAGTGTCATAAACAATGGTGACTAAGCATAATAAATTTGACTTACAATAGATTAGCTTCAGAGTCCTTCAAGAATTCCTATGTATATGCTCACTTACAACACTGACCAAGTTGCTAGGCTAGGTGAAGTGGATGCAACAAGGCTAAGGTCAAATGAGATTGACTTATGTGATTTCAACAAAATGATCTCTCAGAGAATAAGGGACAAAGGGGACTGCAATGACATATGCACGATAGAGAACACTAGGGAAGGGAGGTGTTTCACAAATGGGTAGAGTGCTTGAGATGCCTCCACTAGACTCTAACAAGCAACCTATTACTCACTTCCAAGCCTGATTCAGGCTCCATGAGGATCTTTTCTAGAACCATTATGCTGAGTGCACAACCAATTGTAATTTGTAACTTTAAACTCAGGTTCTAGGGGACTCTTAGAATTAGCAGTCCCTTACTCCATCTCACATCCACGCTCTTTTGGGCTCCGTGAAAAATAATCATTACATTTTATTTGATAACCATGGCCAACAATCATTTTGATTTTCAATTATTGCACATCTGCTTTTATTTTGGCCCTTTTCAACATTTAGCCTTTTGGCTTGATTTTACTTTTATTTTCACAAGGCTTCTTGGCCTGCATTTTCTTTTGATATAGAAAGTGTCACACTGAAGCATGTAATGATGATAGGCAAGCTTGCTAGATGACTAGTGGAAAGCAACCTGGTGGATAACACAATCCTAACTGCACCTCAACATCAAGGGTAACTGATAGGGAGCAGATCGATAGGTTTAACCATGCAACTACACTCTCTAGATTCAAGACACAATAAAAACATGGAGTCCATCATGCACAGGGGTCAAGGTGGGGGAGGCTCCTCAATCTCACCAGTCTAAGTCATAAGTCGGGAATCAAATGATGGGAATGAAAGTAATGGATGGATGGAGACAGTGAACATGGTGTCAGACATAGCAAGGGTCATGGTCAAGTTTGTACAAAGTGGGCAGTCACTAGTGAGCATATACAAAAGCTTTAACAATCAAGACTGTTCAACTACTCATGATAATAAGTCAACAAGAGAAAATCACCACTGTTGGCCACAAAATGCCTAGTCAAAGCTACTAAGATAGACAACAGAGACAAATGATAACACCCATATAGAAAATATATACATGCTCAACTATCTACCTGTCTCTGATATAGCCATGACGAATTGCTCTGACTGCATGGGGGCAAAGGAAAGTATACCAACTGCTGCTCTGGTGCTCAACTAAGTGAACCATAACCAAACCAATACGTCTCAATGGGGTCATGAGGGGCTCAATCATGACAAGGGGAACTGGAATAAGTGCTCTGAATCCTCTGAATAGCTCGGAAAAAATATCTCCACCACTGCATGAGAGAAGCACAACTCATGTAAAAGGATTGGCTCATGCATCTGACAGTTTGATCTGCATCATGGTAGCCCTGCTACTATGGATGTGACAACAGTTACAACCCTAATTAGTAGTATAAGTCACCTTTACAGTGAACAGTCACAGATAGCAATCTCAAAGGGTAGCATACTCCAATCTGGGTATGAAACAACAACAATATTGCAACCACTGTAATAGCAAAAGCAGTCTTCCTGTAGGGCAGAGTTGTTAATGACCTGGAGCAAATTCGACTCTTAGGTATGATGAGGCCGTAAAGGATTTATGTAGGAGATCTGCCCTGCCTCAGACCTCAGTTCAGCCACAACCTCAAAATCAGATTTTAGCACACTTTGGACAACATATTTAGAAGAGGTTAAGGGGAGCAGCCAACAGTAAATCGTTTTGGATACCTTCTAACAACGAATTTCTCCAAGCCTGGGAGTTTTTGACCTTTAAACAACAGTAGCAACCCTCTTTCATGAGACTTTGGAGTTGAGGCAAACCTGTAGAAGCAGTGTTTTCAGCCAGAAAGGGCAAGTATATGGACTGTCAAGCAAGCAGACAACATCTTCTCTGATTCTGGGCATGTTGTAGCCTTTGAGAAGTTTCCCTAAAAATTTGCCCTAAAACCCACCCTGTAAATCCGACCCTAAAAATTCTCCCTGCCTCAGTCCATGCCTCAGATCAACGAATTGGTGAAAGGGGAGATGATAAAATGGGTGAGGCATGTTTATATATATCTTCATATGAGGGGACGTATTGCTTGGAAGCCCCTAGGTTGGATGTCTAGTTCCTTGTGGGGGATAACTTAACATCTTTTTGGTGAAGGTTTGCTTCAAATGCTTGGAGGGATTTTCCAAGTGGACATGTGGATAGCATTGAAGGGTCTCAAAGCCCCTTGATGGATTAACTTGATCGATTTGCAGGAAGATAGTATGCTTGAGATAACTATTAGGGTTTAAATGTGGTTCACTATGGGGTGAAAATTAAGCCAAGGGTTTATTCAAATTTGGGATTGAGATATAGATCCCCTAGTTAGGTGAAGCTCAAGATAACTTTAGGAGATGTGGTGTGTGAGTGTAAAGTTACCAATAACATTTAAATATCATGACAGGTGTGAATAATAAAATAATGTATATGAGATTATTAATAAGTTGTATCCCATTGACTTTGGCTTAGGACAAATAGGAGTGTCATGCCACTGTAGCTCTTTGTTCTACGTGTGGGGTCCAACAGTGATGCATGATCCAATCTCTCAAAGCACTAACCAAGGAGGATTCCACTGTACCTTTTGGCCACATCACTCGACTACCTAGGTATTGAAGATTAATTTTCTCGAATGTTGTGTTCGGTGCACTACAGTGACAAGATGGTCGATAGGATGGTTTCAGGTGCCGTAAGGGGGTCTCTGATATACGTAAGGTATGTGGAGTCTGTGTTCAAGTCCGGTCGAATGCGATCGATAGGAGTTACAACGGTGTCCAACATTACCCTGTAGAATGTCTAGGACACAACCTGCACTTAAGTACCTAGTGTATTCACAACCAATATGAGTCCCCATCTGCAGTTTTACTTACCTAACAACAGGTCCTTGTTGATCTTTATAGAAAACCAAAATACGTCTTCTATCCCAAACCCACAATGTTTCAAAATGATGTCTCATATGCCATACAATGTTATCAGAACTGGATGATCATCGAACTGGCAGAGCCAAAAAATTTGAATTGGACCGGAACCGAAAAAAATCAGACCAAAAAACCGGTAGACCAAAAGATACATGAAATAATCAAATTTTGCAAAAAAAAAAAAATTCATGTGCATCCATAAGAATCCAAACAATTATACACAAATATGCAAAGTTTCTCATGTATATAGAAAGTAAGGGTGCATAATAGCATATAACTAAAAATGCATCTAGTGCAATCTATATTTGATCCAAAATACATAAACAAAGAGGCTCTAAATGGCCTTTAGAGTCCAAAAAACTTCAAAACTTCATGCTTCAACAAATAACTACATATCATAAAAAATCATTGCCTATATTGGGATCCTATTTGTCAATAGCACCTTGTGCCCCCCACCTCTAGGCTCTAGCCCTTGCCTCTATCTCGAATCTCAAAGTTGATCCTCCAAGGACATTCGTCAACACCCTACAATTTTGATGAAACCTCCTAATCCAAGCATTAAAAAAAAGTAGATAAGATAATTTTATTAATGTCCAACTAATGACCACAAAAGTAGGTCAAAGGGACTGCTGAGTACAATGATGTTAATACAATGCAGGAGTACCAAAAGTTCTCCTATAAAAGGCGAGATGCAGAAAGTAAAGTGTTATGGTACACTATTAGAAAGTGAGATCTACCTCGAGGCATAAATAACCCTTGACCCCAAGCTCAGATATCTGCATTGATGATGGGGTGTATAGTAGGAAAAGAAGATCCAAGGAAAAGAGGAACCAAAAGAAAGGAAGTGGAACTGCCATGGAATGGATCCATCTTTCCTACCATCCGAGGTCGAATGAAGAAAGCTGAGTATATTCCATTGTCTTGAGGGGGACCTGGTGGGGTACCTAGATCGTCCTCTGCGCATCGATGAGGTCTATGGGATCTCATCCGTCTCCTGGGAGGGGATCTGGTTTGGCCATGTTGCTGAAATCTTGTGGGAAGAGGAAAGGTCCCACGGTTCCGCAGTGATCTGGAGTCCAAGGCTGCGCTGGTGTTGGTCTGTCTCTTACTGCCCCTTCCTGAGAGTAGCACCGTGTAGAAGGAGGCGATTCGCCGAATAGGGTCTGGTCTCGTAGGAGGCTGAAGAGTATGGGCTGGGAGCTTGAGGGCCTCTTGTATGTATAAGGCTAAACATCGTTGATCCATATACCTGAAGAAGCCTGTGAAGGTCTGAGTCCCTCTGAATAAACAATGAAACCACCCCTTGATCTCATAGTAAATGGGGCACCGAAAGATGAAGTGCTCCTCAGTCTCGACCTCCTGTAGCTAGCATAACTGATAGATACTGTCTGGTCGGTCTATCTGGTGGTCCGTCTCTACCCGAAGTCTATGAGAGCGCGCTTTGAACTGGCCTAAAGGAATGTGAAGAGCTTGTACCTATTGTCAAAATGTATATTGTGGTTGAATGATGAACCCATCCCTAACCCACCACGGGGGTTAACCCAAGTGATCTGGATAAACAACCTATACATGTCGTCTCTGATGATCTTGTTTAGCACTTGTCTGGTCGGTAAGAGATGGCAGGGTGCATCCAAGGAATACCGAAACGGAGGGAGGTGATCAATTTGAATGCCCACGGACCCTAAAAGATCTGAAACCCCTGCAAACCAACCTTGAGCTTGACCTAATGGGCTAGAGAAGGCATAGGTCTCAAAGGAGCAATAAGCAAAGTAAGGGTATTGGTCTCTCCCCTTCACTAAGCCGGCTAAGCCTCGGATGAGATGTAGAAAAGAGACCAGTCTGAACATTGTCTCAAGTCGGAAGGGCTGAGCCCAAACTCTGCTAGGATGATGTGATGAGGAACTGTTTGCTTGCATCTAATGATGTGTCTGAGGAGAAGGCTTTGGACTCTCTCAACTGAGGCCCAATCAAACTCTAGTAAGGAAGGCCCCCCAGATATTTGAGCCATAGAGAACAGTGGGTCGGATAAGGGAGTCCATGAGAGACATCTTGGACGAGATGTCCTGAAAATGGTGGCAAAAAGATTGTCTCTCGAGAAGGGCTAAAGACCCATAACCCTTGGCAATCCGAGGTTGGAGGGTTGGTCGCAAATTGAAACGGGGTCTAGAAAAACGTACTCCCAAGTACGTGTAGACACTGGTGATCTCGATCTCCTCCCCTCTGAAGAAGAAATGAAGGTCTACGGACTTCTTCGACTCGTTGAAGATCATAACCTTGGTTTTACCGAGGTTGAGTGTTAACTGTCGAAGGTCACAGAAGAGAGCTAGGGCATCCAATTGCCTCTGTAATCCCGCTGGAGACAAGGCTAGGAGGACCACATCATCGACAAAAAGTAATATGGATATCAAAACTTGGTGGAGGAGGCACCCGTCATTGTCCTAGATATGCTTGTGGAGAAAGGCTTATAGCTCATCCATATAAATCCCAAACAATGTGGGGGATAGGGAGCATCCTTGTTTAACTTCGATGGTACTCTTGATGAAATCTAACATCCCTTGAACTATGCGAAGACGACCAAGAACCGACTCAAAGAAGCACATGATGGCAATCAGTAAGGTATGGGAGATGCCAATGTCCTTGGGCCTCTGGAACAAGGCTTCTCTCGGGATGGAGTTGTAAGCCTTTCGAAAATCTACAAAGTAGTAGTATACTTTCAAAGATCGATGTCGTGCCTCCTCAATGATGGCTTGGAGGGTAAAGATGTGATCAATGGTTTGGTGAGTGAGTCAGAATCTTGTCTGTCCCTTAGCTTTGAGGTGTCTATGCTCTAGCATATAGCTTCGAGGATGTATGGCCCACCATGATCGTCCTGTAATTGTTGGGATCCGAGTTGGGGCTTGATTTGTGTATCGGGTGAGTGATGTAATGCGACCAAATCGAAGGAAAACCTATACGGATCACATGGTTGAAGAGATCAGCCAAGTAAAAGACCAAAGCACAAAGGCCGTGCTTAAAGAACTCTGCCCGAAAACCTTCCTCATCTACTGCTTTGCTGCTATTCAACACCCTAACAGCCTCTTTGATGTCACTGTTTGAAAATAAGTAGCATGAGGGTGGGGAGATAACCTGAATCTAGGCCTATCCAAGAATATCATAGAGAGTGGATTTGTAGGAAAACATGGAGCCAGGGTCAAGGTCGAAGCATGGGATATATATATATATAATGTGTCTTCCGTGTCATGTTTTTGGGGTCGTCGTTCCCTGTGTCAGATACTTGTATTTACGTGCCCTCTGTGCCCCGTGTCTTTGTGTCAAGTGACTTAGGTGACAGGTTGTACGGGATTGTGGATGATGAAGAGGTAGAATCACATGCCTTGCTGACCAACAACATAAGTAACAACAACAACAACAAGAACAATATATGTCACCAAATGTATGGGAATTTGAAGTTTCAGTACCTTTCCTTATTGACAAAGGGTAAGATGGTGGTTGGAATGCCAAATATGATATAGACACAATACCAACGATACAAGAAGATATATACACACAAGAAATAATACGGAAGCAACTATGCAAGTATGAGAAAAGGATTGCTAGAACTGCACACACTCTGTACCACACAGTCCCATTGAACTACTTTTGTGGTCATTTGTTGGATAATTAATAAATTATCTTATCTTATCTTATGAGTACAATGTTGTGGGAGGAGTGATTAAAGTTGATCAGGTCTCCAATAAAATACAATAAAGTGGTTAGGTTGAGTGATCAATTTAGACTAAGTCACCCAAAAGAGATAATGATAAAGTACAAGGAGTACAAAGTAGAAAAGTACAAATATAATACATGTTCACACATGTTCACTAGGATAAGTCTCATTAATTTCTCCCTCTGAGAGAAATTGTCTTAGATTTTTCCTCATGATGGGGAAAGTACTTTTCAAATGCTGATTGGGAACTGGGCTTGAGTCGGCAAAGTGGCTTTGTGGCCTGCCAAGTGGGTATGGTGCGGACATCAAGAACACCTAGTGGGTATGGTGCGGACATCAAGAACAATATCTTTAAAAATCTAGAATTGTGCCCTCCAAATGTGTCTCTGGAACAGATTCCTCCAAGTGAGGTGGCTCATACAACTTCAACTGGTTGACATTCACCGCATCATGGATGCCAACTGAAGGTGGGAGGTCCCACTTGAAGGTATTAGGACCCATTTGCTGTATGATGGTGTAAGGACCATAAAAATGGGCTTGAGCTTGTGATGTTGCTGATTTTAGAAGTGCAACTTGTCCAAATGCAGCCAAACTCAGTCACCAACCTGAAAATGTAGAGCAACTTGATCCTGATCATGAAGTGCCTTATACTTGGCTTGTGTTTGCTGAAGGATGTCATGAATGATGCTTTGGATCTTGAATAGTTCTGCAGAAAAGAAGAAGCTTTATCTTGCTCCTGTTGTTGGTGGGATGTGGTTGGATTTAGGCGAGCGATAAGATTCTCATAAGGAGCAAGAGGCTGAAAGCAAAAACAGACCTCAAAAGGAGATAGTTTTCATCCAGGTTGCATGGATATGGATATGGAAATGGAGATAGATACGGTATTATAAATGGATATGCCAAATTTTTAGAAAACTAGGATACGATACAATTATGATATGTTAAATACATACACACATAAATAAAAGTCCATTGGGTTGTGGTCTCTCTGCAACTTGGAGTGGTTATTGTGACAATGACCCAGGTTCAAATCTTGGCAGGCATGCTCCTCCTTTGTGTATAGGAATCTCTATCAGCTGTTGGAATGGCAATGGATCTTTCTGGTCATCGCCAAGACTCTTGTATGATGCTCTCGATTCAACAGACATCCTCTTCGTGACCGAGACACATGCGAGCCCTATTAGGCCCCTCCCAGATATTACAGGTTACCGTTGGTTCTGAGTTTGCAGACAGGAGACGAGGAGCTCAGGAGGAGTCAGAGGATCAAGTGGAGTTGCTTGTTTGGCTGAGGACTCGTTCCGGGACAGGATTTCTTTGGTAGCTGAAGATGAGTTTGCCAGGTTTATGTGGATTAGGATTAGCGTTGGAGTTTCTCATTTGAGGAACATCTACATTGCAGTCTGTTACTTTCCCCCAGCTTCTTCGCCATTTTCCATCCATAGTGGCCCTAATGGGTACCCCTTTCTAGACTTGTACACCAGCATCACTTAGTACTCTGCTGACGGAGAAGTCATCCTCCTAGGAGACTTCACCGCTCGTACTAGGAACCTCCAGATCCCTCTCCACGATCGGTCAGAGGATGTGTTCTGTACCCAGGGGATTGACCCAGCTTCAGTTGGACTTCACCGTATTTCAGAAGATGCTTTGGGCCCCACTATAGTTTATGGTAAGCATCTATTGCAGTTGGGGGAATCTCAGGAGCTATTGATTCTAAATGGTCTTCCCTGTTTTCTGGAATCTCGCTTCTTCACCTGCCGACCACATGGTGGGGGTGCGAGCGTAGTTGATTATGTCCTCACCAGCTAGAACTTGCTCCCTTTTGTTTGTCACTTCACGGTTTCCCCCATCCCTCTTGCTGACCACGCACTTCTTTCTTTCTCTCTCCGATTTGACCCCCTCCCTCCCACCTCATACCCTCTCTCGGGGCCCACCCCGGACCATCTTCCGTTTCGACGAAGGAGACCTGGACACCTTCTCCTCGACCCTAAGCCAATTACTCCCGTCAGAGACTCAGTTCTCCTCGCTTGACTCTGCTTCCACTAAGTACACCTGTCTATCGTCTGCCAGTTGGGAAGCTACACTCAAATCCTTCCCCCACTCCACTAGCCCTACTTCCATCTCCCCTAAAGTTGGATCATGTCCCATGAACAAATGGTACAATGATGAATGCAAAACTCTACATCGAGAGCTTCGATCTGCTTCCCACTCTCATCCCTCCTATTCAGACCTCAAAGCTTCTTATTGCCACCTACTTCGTCACAATAAACGATTCTTTGTATCTTAGAAAAGATGGGAACTATCCGCTCTCCTTACTTATTCCCCTAAACATTTCTGGCGTACCATCCTTCCTCGACGCTCCCATGAGTCCGTTCTCGGTCGTCTTCGCACAACCCATGGGATGTCTGATTTCATTCGGAGTATTATTGGGGTCAAACAGGGATGTCCACTATCTCCCACCTTGTTTGGGATTTACATTGATGAGTTGGAGTCATTTCTACACGAGCATATCCAGGACACGGATGGTTGTCTTCTTCACCAGGTTTTGATATCTATTCTACTCTTTGCTGACGATGTGGTCCTCCTCTCCTCATCCCCGGAAGGATTACAGAGGCAGCTGGATGCCTTAGCTCTGTTTTGTGATCTTCGACAGTTGACAGTCAACCTGGGTAAAACCAAGGTTATGATCTTCAATGGAGTGAAGAAAACTTTGGACCTTCACTTCCTATTCAGAGGAAAGGAGATTGAGACCACCAGCACCTACACTTACTTGGGGGTGCAATTCTTAGGCCCTTGCTTCAGTTTGCGACCTGCTCTTCAGCCTCGGATCAACAAAGGTTATGGATCATTAGCCCTCCTTGAGAGACAGTGCTTTCGACATCACTTCCAGGACATCTTGTCCAAGATGAGCCTCATGGACACCTTGATCCGTCCCACTGTTCTATATGGCTTGGAGATTTGGGGGCCATCTTTACTTGAGTCAGACTGAGCCTCGGTTGAGAGAGTCCAGACTCTTCTTCTTCGCCGCATTATTAGATGTAAACAGACAGTACCTCAGCACATCATCCTTGCCGAGTTCGGAGCTCAACCCTTCAGGCTCGAGACAATTTTCAGTTTGATCTCATTCTTGCACCGTGTCCAGAGCTTTGCAGACTCGGTGGAGGGTAGAGATCGATACCCTTTCCTTGCATACTGCTCTTTTGAGGCTATTGCCCATTCTACCCATTCGGGTCAGACCCGATGTTGGTTTACAGGGGTTTCAGATCTACTAGAGGCAGTGGGTATTCAGGTGGATCGTCTCCCTCCTTTCCGATATTCATTGGATGCTCTTGGACACCTTTTACCCACTAAACAAAAATTGAACAAGACCATCCGGGAAGACATCTACAGGCAGTTTGTCCAAGTCACCTGGGTCAATCCTCCGGGAGGGTTACGCCCAAAGATGGCCTTTTATGCAGAGCACTTCCTGGAGCTGAGATACGGGCTCATTGTGCGACCCCAGTATACGTTTCGTCATTGGATGTGTGCTCTTCGCATCCCTCTAGACCAGTTCAGAGTCGGTTCTCATAGACTTCGGGTTGAGACGGACCACTAGATTGATAGATCAGATAGAATCTGTCAAGTATGTCACCTACAGGAAGTGGAGACGGAGGCACACTTCATTTTTAGATGCCCCAGTTACTACGAGATCATAGGACGGTTCCATTGTTTGTTTAGAGACTCTCAGACTCTCGCCGAGTTTTTCAGATACCCCGATCAGAGATGTTTGGCTCTCTACATGCAAGAGGCCCTCAAATTTCGAGCGCATATTCTTCAGCCTCCCATCAGACCGGACCCCACGCAGAAGATCATGTCATTTTTCAGGGTATTACCTTCAGACAGGGGCACCAAGAGACCAACCGATATCAGTACATATCCAGGCTCTAGATCAGTGAGGATCTGTGGGACCTCACCCCGACCCACGAGATCTCAGCAGCAGATTCATTGCAGACTCCATCCTAAGAGATGAGATAGATCCTCCTGACCTCAGCAACATACGAACCCCCCCAGGGAACGAGTTTGTGGGCAGTCCACACTCTCTACTAGCCCTTCATCAGGACAACAGACTTTGTTGAGTTTTCTTCAGTCCTCTTCTTTCAGCCTCGGATGTTAGGAGAGATGGGTCGGATCCTCAGACCCTTTCGCTCCTAGATCTTTTCCGCTAGTACATCTCCGCCCCATTGCGGGTTTTGTGGATTCATGTCTGCAGTCAAAGCTCTCTTACTTCAGTCCTGTTCACTTTTGTTCACTCTTTTCTTTCTTTCTTCATGCATTGTACCTTTTTATAGGAGACCATTTGGTTCTCCCGCTTTGTACGGGCATCATTGTAATCAGCAGTCCCTTTGACCTACTTTGTGGTCATTAGTTGGACATTAATATAATTATCTGTATCTTATCTTATCTTAATCATCAGTTAGTTTGACCTCTTAAGCTACTATTTAAACGAGTTCCTCCTCAGCCAACTCATGTTGGATCCCAGTCAAACTCTACAGGCTTATGTCTAGTCTTTGAGTCTCTATACTTTTGCTGTCCTCTATTGTGCTTTGGCTCAGAGGTTATACATTAGTGCTTGTCTTTGTATTTTTGTTCATAGTTATGTAACTTCAGTCCATTACTGTGAAATTTTGGCTCACATTTTGTTCCAGGCTCCAGCTAAAGCTCTGTTTTACACTCTGGTTAGAATTCTGGTTCAAGCTACAATCAAAATATTTAGTTCATCATCCAGTTGATACTTGTTTCAAGGTTTAAACCTTTGGTCCATTCTCGTTTGCATGCTATTTACAATCCCCGGGTTAATAATACAGATTAGGTTCACCCTGTGTGCACCTCAGTGCATTCCAAAAATGATCTCTTGAGTCTTTATTTCCTAATGTGGTTTGATTACTTGGTACAAAGAAGCAACTAACAATTGGAGGAAGGGTGTTGCTGAACCACCAATAACCTAGTGAAGCTAGACTTTAGTTTAGTTAAAAGTCTGGGCAAGATTAGTCTATCTGCCTGACCACTGACTCGAGATCTGTGCAGACCCGGAAGACCATCCCCTGTTCCCAGATTTCTCAGCAGCATTGCCAGTCCAGATTCCTTACCAGCTGCAGACGAGATCTTCCCAGGTTCAGTGGCGGGGGCCTCCTTCCATCCAGCAGCAGCAGTGCAGTTGGCAGCCCCCCCCATTTCCTCCACCAGTCAGTGTTCTATCTTGAGTTTTCTTCTCTCGGCCTCAGATGTGAGGAGAGATGGCTCCTATGGACCATGACACACCCGTATCATCATCATTGCTATTTGCTCTCCAGCCTTTAGATCCATCTCCCTTGTACATCCATCTCCCAGAGTGACTGTTTGCTCTCTGGGTTGAGGGTTTTCGTCTGGCCTTAGCATAGATTCTTACTCTACTTCACTTTACTTTCAGTTTCATGCTTTTTATGGGAGCCACTTTTGGTGCTCCCGCTTTGTAATGACATCATTGTATTTGGCAGTGTCATTGACCTATCTTGTGGTCATTTGCTGGACATTAACAAATTATCTTATCTTATTCTCTAACTATGATATAGAAAGATCTCCAATCAGCCATAATCAACTGCTGTGACGGGGAAGATGCCAATATGCAACTCCAGTTACTACTGCTTGGTAAATCAAAATAATGTGGTCAGAAATTTATCTAGTTTATTTGCAGTTTTGCATTGCTTGTTAGCCAATTCTGTTCAAGATTGTGTCCAATTAAATTTGACTAAGACATCTGTTGGTTTCTTTTGTCAAAGTGGTTCATGACATTATGACCCGCTTTATTGATTTATTACAAGTCTATATGCTAATTTAAACTGTCCAAAAGTAATCGATATAATTTTTATTGAGATAGATGTTCGTGGATAGTGGTCCTAGATCTCTGGGAGGAGCCAAAAATATGGAAATTTTGAAATGATCTTCAGTGCACCCTTATTGTTCTTAAATCTAAAACTTATGGACATCAAATAGAACCAATAAATTTTTGGGTTTTCCATTCTCTCTCTCTCTCTCTCTGATCTTCAGTGCACCCTTATTGTTCTTAAATCTAAAACTTATGGACATCAAATAGAACCAATAAATTTTTGGGTTTTCCATTCTCTCTCTCTCTCTCTGTCTCTCTCCCCCCCCCCCGACACACACACACACACACACACCCTTGTGGTCGTCAATGGCAACCACCATTTTTTGGGTTTTCCTTCTCTTTCCCACACACACACACCCTTGTGGTCTTCCCCTCTGTTGCCTGAACTAGAATCACGTTATATGGAATCTGCTTCCAGTACTGTAACATGAAAGCATCTAAGAATATCTCATTATCAATTATTTCATCACAAAGCCCCCGATTGTTTAAGCAGAAAGATAAGGTGAATGTTTGTACTGGAATTTCAAACATGTTACTGTAATGTTTTGAAAATTTCCTCGTAAATACTTGAGAACCAGCAACCTCACTTTTTGTAGTTTCATTGCTTTCACCCTTTCTTTGTTAAAGTTGGCTGGGATTCAGAAACAAAGTGTCAATAACTGACTGTTTTATTGTGTATTCTGCGGAGGAGTTCAGAAGGTGTGGACCTAAGTGATTTGGCAACAGAGTATTCCATTTGTCCGTCAAAGCAAGAAGGAGGAATGCTGGGGTGGGTACAGAAGGGCCAAATGGTATGTGTATTGTCAAGGACAGTCATAAATCTAAATTCAAGATAATTGAAATATATCTCTGTTAATCCTCCAATGGAAATGATGATGCATACTTTTAATATGTATTTTGATGATGTATGAACTCCTTAAAGTATCAAAGGTTCCTTTTGATAGGAAATTATGAATAGTTGCATTCAACTGAACTGGTGCTCACTTCAAACAAATTAGTTTTCAATCAGATATTCTTATTAGAAGGCATAATCAACTTCAGAAATCTAGAAAACATTGTCTTATGCGCTGTTACATTATTAAACTATAGAGCCAATGAGGATATCAAATCCACCTTTTATCATTTCTTTCGGCAAATGTTTAATTTAGTGAATAGAAAACTTCTTGTCAGCCTCTGGCTGTACAGTTGAAGATTGTATAAATTAGCTGAACTGCTGAAGATTTTATATATAAGCTTTGTTGTCGCCTGGTTCCACACCTGGGAAAACGCAGCAGAAGTCTTCAAGCTGCTGGTGTGGCCTTGGGGGCAAGTCAGAGTCAAGTGCTGTCACTTGGGACTCGACTCCTCCGTCTTGGCTTTCCTAGCGAAGCCAAGGGGGGTGGACCCTAAAAAATAAAAAGAAACTAAGGCCTCTAATCTAGGAGTTAGAAAAATATTTTTGGTAACCAAGAATAAACAGCACATACATTTGCCAAATAAAACAATCATTCATCATTTACTCCCATTTTAGAATAATCATCATTTAATTGCACAATAATCAGTAATATGAAAATAAAATTAAACAAGACCAGTGCCTTATAATGGAGTCGAATAAACAAATGCATAAGCAGAAAAGGTAAATGTTGTGCGAGTGTTCTTGGTTTATTTTAAAAATTAATGTGATGGTGATCTTTTTATTAAGGCAGGTGGGTTCCCGATATACGCAAGGTACGGGGGAACATGTCCGGAATTTTGAAGCGTGGCTTCCCTCTCAGGCTTTGGGCTGAATCGGAGTCTCGAGGAGGTGTTCAGATGCTATACCAACGAGGGCAAGCCTAACGGTTTCCAAGAGGTCACTATTCAGTGTTATCCCAAGCCTTCTGGGAAATTTGCCCACGACAACAAAATGCGTGTTGTGCCGGATTTTCACAAAAAGGATTTTTTATTGGGGCGGTGTTAGATCCTATTACTAGTCATCCCCTCCTTTCTGGTGTGTACCAACTGGATCAGACTGAGCTGCAAGTTGGCCACAGAGCATACGGGAGAAGACCTTGGTCCCAAATTTTATCTTTTTTTTAAATCCCCAGGAGTCTCTTTTCAGGCATGTATTTCGGGCAAGCCCTCATACAGAAACCCTACTTCGGGAAAGCAAGGGGGGCGTTATGAGTTTGTAAAAAAAATGTGAAAAAACTATGTTATGAGTGAACTTGTGGCCCGCCAGTGGAATGGACCAACAAGGTTTATTTTAATCCTAATTGATTTTATTAAATGCCGGAAAACAAAGAAATAAACTACTCTAAAAATCACGCCATGAAAATGAGACGACACAGGCCACCCCTGGGGGGATGGGGTATGGGCGCTGGCTAGCCCACTTGCTCTCGTTTAATAGTTGTTTACAATGATTTAGAGAAGTGCCCCAGTCTACTTTAAGTGACTTGGTGGCTTACAAAATTTGAGGATAAAATTGACCGGTTTTTAAAAAAAATGAAAGTTTGTCCTCCGAATTGCCTGGATGCTCGAAATTTCGGCAGCACTTCCTCCTACCTGTTCGTCTTTTGCTGCAAACCAGCAAGCAATAATTAGTATAAGATGCCCAAAAACACTTTAAGAGTGTCTTTGGAACACCTCCTAAAAAACCCAAAAATTTCTAAGTTAAAAACTAAGTAAAAATGACGAAAAATAACCAAGTAAAACAAGCTATGGGGCTTGTCTACTTGGGATCTTTGCTAGCTTTTAATGGCTGCAAATTTCAAGCTCTAGGGCAGCCAGGTAATACTTTGAAATCAGATCTAATACTACTTCAGAAAAAACTTGAAATATTTTGACAACTTAAACCAGTTTTTTGAAAAGAAAGTACTAGATAACCAAGAAGCTTTGATCTATGAACAATAAACTCTTTATGAAATGAAAAAATAAAACTTCTTGATGACAGAAATCTGATTTATTTAAGTTTTTAACAGCAGTATGTAAATCAGATCCACTTTTGATTAGTAACTAGTAACCATAAAATTTGATTTTTTCTTGAATGAGAGAGAGAGAGATGGAACAAATCCTTGTTGAAAATCGAAGCTTTGAAGATGGTTTAGTGATGTTTGAAGGGACTATATCTGCAAACAATGATTAGTAAAAAGGGGAAACAAACAAGATCCTCCTTCTTGCCAACTCAAGAAAACACCTGCACATCACAGATCTCACCAAAAAAAATATTAAGTGTAGATATATACTCACAAGAAACTATGATTGCATATCCATAAACAAATGAAAGATACAAAAAATAATCTCTTACCAAGCACACATCACTAAGCTGCTACAATAAACAAATTGAAAACAACTTATCTCATAGATTGGTAACAATCTTTCCGATGAGCACACCACACCCTTGAAGAATGAAACTTATGCACAAGTCATCTTGGAAAAGGAATCAAGATATTACATCCACATATAACAAAACACCACAAGCTGACCTCCAAAGTCTTCTTTTATTCAAATGAGAAAAAATATTACAATCATAAGTCTCTTGCTCCAATTCTCACTAACTAACAATGAGAGAGCAAGCTGCAATATATAGGAAAAATGCCCAAGTGAGGAAGGGCGCACTTTCTAAATGGGAGGGAGAAATGGTGGCATGGATGGTGGAGGAGAATGGGCTGCCATCTCCATGAAACAAGCTGCCCAAACCAGCACAAATGGTGCCCAACGAATCAGCACCAAAGGTGCTGCTCCTCCCTCAAAACGTGGGCTGCCCACTCAATAAATGCGCCCCCCTTCTTTAGTGAATGCGCCCCTCTCAAATGGGCATGACATTCTCCACACTTGGGGCTGCCAAAACATGTCATAATCAGCCCAATATGCTCCACATATGATGCTGATCCAAATCAATCCCTCAAAACTCTCCAAAAATTTAATATTTTTTAAGTCACTTTTTCAATTTTTTGATTTTTTCATGACTTTTTTGACTTTTTTGGGTTTTTGGGCCATAGGAAAAAATTGAAGCACCCAAACCTTAGAAAATATGGGTTTAGGGGTTAAGGGGGTGCTCTGAGTTAGAAAACGAGCACCCCTAAGGCAAAAAATACCTCGAGACGCCCCTTACAGACCAATTACAAATTTTTTAATTGAACCATTAAAAAATGGCCCAAATTACGGAAAAAAATAAACCTTGCCGAAAATTTAAAAAACAACCTAGGGGGACTTAGCACATGTCCATATGACTCAAAATTAATGCCTAGCATGTTCATATACATTGACCCATAGACTTTAACAACCCCCTAAGGCCCGTCAGCCTCCCCAGGCATTCCAGCTTTGGAGGAGCAGGAGAAAAACCCATTAATTATGTTATGCACTAATGCAAGACATAATAGATAGGTGAAAAAACTCCTTGGAATATCTGACTTAGCCAAAAAGTCCTAGGGAACCAAGTCTTTTACAAAACACCATGCTAGTACGTTTTGTTACAAACCCCGCAGGGCCATGGACATGTGGAAAAATTTAAAAACGGGGGCCTTTAAAAGGCCAGCTGGATATCAAATCACCAAAAATGAACATGTATCATGTTCCACTCTGCCCACTCGTTTGATAATCCAACCAAGTACAACTTAGTTGGAAACAAGCTTGTTTCAACTAGGCTTCCAAAAATGTAAGGTTCTTAGTTCTCTTTTTTTTCCTTTCATTCCCCATATACACATCTTACACAGGTTTGCCACATGATATATTTCTTTCCCTTGAAAATCCAGGCAAAAGTAGTGAACCATGTGATATATTGGCCTTTTTTTCAATTTGACACTGTTGTATTTGGTAAAAAAAAATCATTTAGCGTTTTTCTTTTCTTTTCTATTTCTTTTGGAGAAATGCGTCCCAAATTATATCACTAAACAATTAAAGTATACATCAATAATGATTTATAAGGAGCCAAAAGGTGGTCACACAGATGCCCCCTCTGCCGAGAGGGAAAGCATGTTTGTTTTGACTTTGGCATTTAAAGATTCTACATCCTATCAGTAGCTGAGAATCCACAGTGATTTTACATGTTATGTGCCAGAGATTGATGGGGACTATTTCAGTTAATGCCATTGTTATGGCATATGCTACACTTATTGACACATGGGGAATGCCTTCTTCTATGTGCGATATAACCATGAGTGGTCATTGGTGTTGCTCTATAGTGGCTCATGTACTTTAAATTGTTGTTTCATAAGCTAAGGATGGATCATGGTGTAGTCATAATTTGTGCTTAGTTAAGTTTGTCACCTTGTGAGTCAGGATGTATTCCTAGGGATTTAATTAGGTGTAAAACTCATTTCACACTTCTTAGCCATTTTTCATGCCATGCCATTACACTAGCCTTTTTACCCATTTCCATCATGTCCCCTTTTGTAGCTGACTTGTCATATGTTATGTCCCAAGGTCTAAAAAATATTCCCATATATGAAAATGCCTAATCAAAGCAAAGAGTCAAAGGTTGATGCAATGAAATTATAAAGGTTGTATATGCGAGTAATGCCCCCTTGCAAAAAACCCAGGTTCCCTAGTTCCCAAGTTATCAAAACCAAATCCAAAACAAAGGGTCTAAAGCCAAAAAAGGCTAATATTAAAAAAAAGTAATAAAGGGATTGCAAAAAAGAGGCACAGGGAAAGGGTAACTCAAGAAAAATACTCCCTTTAAGGTTCACATGTAGAAGAAAAATCTATAACCCCTAGCTCTTGAAAGTTAAGGGGTAGACCTAATATCATTCACATTTCTATGGTGGTCAATTTACAAACACTTTCTCCCTAATACCATATTCACTTCATCACCCTCACCTCACTTAGAAATCTGGGAAATGCACCTTGTCTCAGGGGTCTAACATGAAATAAGGGATTAATTATGGTCACACCATGGTGAATCTATGGTTAATGGGATACGAATTAAAAAGTAAGTGTTATTAGAAAAGTGCACTTGCTAACCTTTTATGGCATATGCTACACTTATTGACACATGGGGAATGCCTTCTTCTATGTGCGATATGACCATGAGGGGTCATTGGTGTTGCTCTATAGTGGCTCATGTACTTTAAATTGTTGTTTCATAAGCTAAGGATGGATCATGGTGTAGTCATAATTTGTGCTTAGTTAAGTTTGTCACCTTGCGAGTCAGGGTGTATTCCTAGGGATTTAATTAGGTGTAAAACTCATTTCACACTTTTTACCTAGCCATTTTTCATGCCATGCCATTACACTAGCCTTTTTACCCATTTCCATCATGTCCCCTTTTGTAGCTGACTTGTCATATGTTATGTCCCAAGGTCTAAAAAATATTCCCATGTATGAAAATGCCTAATCAAAGCAAAGAGTCAAAGGTTGATGCAATGAAATTATAAATGTTGTATATGCGAGTAATGCCCCCTTGCAAAAAACCCAGGTTCCCTAGTTCCCAAGTTATCAAAACCAAATCCAAAACAAAGGGACTAAGCCAAAAAAGGCTAATATTAAAAAAAAGTAATAAAGGGATTGCAAAAAAGAGGCACAGGGAAAGGGTAACTCAAGAAAAATACCCCCTTTAAGGTTCACATGTAGAAGAAAAATCTATAACCCCTAGCTTTTGAAAGTTAAGGGGTAGACCTAATATCATTCACATTTCTATGGTGGTCAATTTGCAAACACTTTCTCCCTAATACCACATTCACTTCATCACCCTCACCTCACTTAGAAATCTGGGAAATGCACCTTGTCTTAGGAGTCTAACATGAAATAAGGGATTAATTATGGTCACACCATGCTGAATCTACGGTTAATGGGATACAAATTAAAAAGTAAGTGTTATTAGAAAAGTGCACTTGCTAACCTTTTATGGCATATGCTACACTTATTGACACATGGGGAATGCCTTCTTCTATGTGCGATATGACCATGTGGGGTCATTGGTGTTGCTCTATAGTGGCTCATGTACTTTAAATTGTTGTTTCATAAGCTAAGGATGGATCATGGTGTAGTCATAATTTGTGCTTAGTTAAGTTTGTCACCTTGTGAGTCAGGGTGTATTCCTAGGTATTTAATTAGGTGTAAAACTCATTTCACACTTTTTACCTAGCCATTTTTCATGCTATGCCATTACACTAGCCTTTTTACCCATTTCCATTATGTCCCCTTTTGTAGCTGACTTGTCATATGTTATGTCCCAAGTTCTAAAAAATATTCCCATGTATGAAAATGCCTAATCAAAGCAAAGAGTCAAAGGATGATGCAATGAAATTATAAATGTTGTATATGCGAGTAATGCCCCCTTGCAAAAAAAACAGGTTCCCTAGTTCCCAAGTTATCAAAACCAAATCCAAAACAAAGGGACTAAGCCAAAAAAGGCTAATATTAAAAAAAAGAAATAAAGGGATTGCAAAAAAGAGGCACAGGGAAAGGGTAACTCAAGAAAAATACTCCCTTTAAGGTTCACATGTAGAAGAAAAATCTATAACCCCTAGCTCTTGAAAGTTAAGGGGTAGATAAGATAAGATAAGATAATTATATTAATGTCCAACTAATGACCACAAAGTAGGTCAAAGGGACTGCTGATTACAATGATGTCCGTACAAAGCGGGAGAACCAAACGGTCTCCTATAAAAAGGTACAATGCACAAAGAAAGAAAAGAAAGAGTGAACAAAAGTGAACAGTACTGAAGTAAGAGAGCTTTGACTGCAGACGCGAATCCAGAAAACCCGCAATGGAGCGGAGATGTCCTAGCGGAAAAGATCCAGGGGCAAAAGGGTCTGAGGATAGGATTCACATTTCTATGGTGGTCAATTTGCAAACACTTTCTCCCTAATACCACATTCACTTCATCATCCTCACCTCACTTAGAAATTTGGGAAATGCACCTTGTCTTAGGGGTCTAACATGAAATAAGGGATTAATTATGGTCACACCATGGTGAATCTATGGTTAATGGGATACAAATTAAAAAGTAAGTGTTAATAGAAAAGTGCACTTGCTAACCTTTCATGTGTATTTTCTACATATTTGATAGTATTTTTCATAAGTCATACATTGCCGGGGCCTCCTAGAGCTACTGCCCTAGCAAATTTCCATGGTCTAACAGTTGGTTGATGGTTTATTGATGACTTATGTCTACCTTAGCATGAGCACCCTCCTTGTACACATATTTGGAGGCACATGTGGGTGCCTAGTGGCATCATTGATGGGACGTCTCACATTTGCCACCTGATTGTGGGAGTTTGTTGCATGATTTACTAGAGCGCTCTAGGGTTTTGGACTCTTATTTGACTCTAGAGACACATCGCACTTATTTGGAGTAGAGTGCTCTACCTTTTGTGGCCCCTTGCATTCATGGTTTGACTCTCTTGTAGGGATTTCACACATGGGAGAGCTCATTCATGCCACACATACCATGTTTATTGAGGAGCGTCCATCACTTTTGGATCATTTAAATGGAGGGTGACCCTTTGAGGAGGTTTTGTCACACTTACACATGCATTTGGTTGAGGTTGTTGTTCTTGGGAGGAGTTTGAGGGACAAAACCCTAGGTTTTGGACCCATCATTTAGGATTTTGACCATATCTCTTAGAGCGCTCCACCTTATTGATCTCTTATTGTATTTCTCATGTATTTGACCACCTATTCTATTGTTGCACCCCCCCTCTTTTGGGAAAGTTGGTTAGGGTTTGAGTATTTTGACTAGTCACGGAGAGGATTTATTAATTTTCTTTTGAGGAGTTAGTTAGTCGCTCTTCCTATATAAGAGAGTCTCCTTTTTTTGTAAAATTTGTTAGAAGCTTGTGGAGAACTCTATTTGCTATTTGTCTAGTTTTGTGGTGAATGCTTATGGATGGTTGATGCTAGTGCTATCTTGAGGAAATTTTGCGTATCCGTTGGTTTATTGATGGGATCAACAATTGTTTCAAGCTTGGGATAAAATCAAGTAAACTCTTTACTTTGTTTTGTTAATGGTTGAATAGGTAGCATATTTTTCAGCTCTTGATTATATGCCTTAGGTTTCCTTACATAATGAATGTTTTGCCCAAGTTTGTTTGGGAATACCACTTAGGTCTTTTCCCTTGTGGATCCTTGAGATAAATATAGCCTTCAAAGATTTATAGGATTGACACTCAATCCCCATATATCTTTGACTCCATTTGCCCAACTTCAACCCTAGGCACTAGTCTCAAGTTTTTCTAACCATAAAAATTCATTTTAAACCCCTTTAAATTTGTTCTAGTAGATCTGGAATCTCTCTTTACTTTCAGCCTACAGGATATTAGCCTCAAGCTCTTCATTGCATGATCCTTCCTTCTTTCTTGCTGAATAGTTTTTAGTAATAAAAGTGCTGTCATGACTCATAACATCAGAAATCTGCCACGGAAACAGAATTTAAGGTAATTTCATTAGCTGGTTTTATGATCTTAAATTCCAGAAATTGGTTAGCAAAGTTTGGCCCTAGATCTACCCTTAGTTTGGCCTCCAATACCCCTCATTCAGACATCTTTAGAGGCTGAAATACTCTGCTGTAGTAGAACTCTGTTTGCTGTTTTGAATTCTTACATATTCAGAAAATTTGCTACAACCATACTAAAATTAATTTTGGATTTCGAGTTTTGGGAAATTTTGAGCATTAATTTAATCATTTCTTTTATGCTTTCCCATCTTAAAATCTAAATCTAGGTTTAGTATTTTAAAATCAACTTTAAAAGAATTGATGAACATACAAGTTGATGGTTCATATTAGCAGCCAAAAGTTTTATTTAATTATTATATTTAAATCTGGTTGCTTGTTCTTGTTATCACGCAACTTGTAGTTGTCCCTAAAGGTATCCCATCCGGGATGGTAGAGGAGATGGACAACTAAAGAGGTGACCCAAGAGATGCCATGGTTCCCAATGCAAGCTGGGTGTCACGATAACCGAGGCACTCTTCACTTTAGATCAAGTCATATCAAGATCAAGGGGGAGACCCTAGCCAATCAATGAAAACTAGCTAACCCAAAGGTTCCTACGGAAATGTGTAAGTTGAGTTACGGAAACCAATGGTAAGTTAGATTAAGTGGACCCAAGGGTTTAAGTGTGGTTGAAGAGGCTTAAGAGGTGACAAGTGTTTCAACCAATGAATGACTAGGGCCACTTATGAAGCTCAAATGGATAGATCCAGTGCCATGGAAATTACACAAATGGGGCCCACTCCTTAAAAAGTGGAAAATGGTCCAAATGGGGCCCACAAGGTCAAATTAGGGGTGAGATGACACTAAGGGGTATGCAATGATGTAGATCTATGGATCTAAGATGAAAGAGGCAAACACCCAAGTATGGGATCTAGCAAAAGACCACTAACCCAAGGAGTGCGATTTACCCAAGGGAGACTAGTGCCTTAATTTGAGGGGGCAAATGGAGTCCAAATTCCACCAAATTATAGATCGGGGTAGTTAAGGCAATTATAAAGGTGGGTTTAAGTTATCAAGTCCAAATGCTTGCTAGATCTCCATAGATCTAAGATTTAAAATGCATCACCAAGTGACCCAAGTGGGGCTCAACCCTCAAAATGAGGAATGAGGCCCACAAGGTGAAAATCAACAAGGTGAAGCACTAGGGGTAGGTTATCAAGGTTGATCTATCCAAATCAAGTGGGATCTCACCTATCCATGTCAAGGAACTAGCCCAACTAGCCTTCCTCAAGGAGTGCAAATTGCCTCAAGGAGGGCTAGGTGCCTTAGGAAGTGAGTCAAATGGAGGCCAATCACCACCAAACTATAGATCCGAATTGACGTGGATACTATAGAGGTGGGTTTTAAATATCCTCTCCAAAGCCAAGCTAGATCCAAGTAGATCTAGGAAAAAGTAAAAATGAGGGTTTTGATTTTAATGGTTTATGTGACCAATAGGATGGAGAACAGGCGAAATAGATACGTACCTTGTAGATCTTACCTCAAAATCTTGTGGCCTCTTAGCATATGGATGATTCTTGCCCTTAGTTACAATTCCAAGCTTGATCCAAGTGTCTTCAACCCAAATCGTCCAAGCCCTAGGAGGAGAGATGTCCCATGCAACCTGTAAATCAAAGTACAAGATGTTAGATTTGATCCACAAATCAATGAGATCTAAGCATGTCATGTCAAAGAAGCAATCAATGGACAAAGCACAATTGAAAAACTCCTTCAAGATGAAGATGTCTTTCCCATGGGGGATGTGAGCAACCCCTACAATCTTCCCATCAAGCAAGTGGCACTCTAGCTCCAAAGCAATTCGGCCTCCCTCTGTAGAAGTCGATTTCACCTGCTACAAGCAAGGATGTCTAAAAGAAGAGATGCAAAATCATATACAAGAGTAACCCAATCAAAGCCAAGAAGTAGATCTCCAAAATAGTATTTTCATTCCAAGTTTTTCAGAGCCCAAAGGTGCTTTACAATGAGGGGGTTCTCCTCCTTTTATAGGATAATAAAGACCAAAACCCTAAACCACAAAACCACTTTTTGAAATTAGTGGTTGAGATTAAAAGATCTAATGATCTAATCAACGGCTAAGATGAGCCAATACATAATATCACATGGATCACTCATTAAGTGATGACGTCATAGCTAAAAGTGACTCAATGAGGGTGACGTCATACATGAAGGGTGGCTATAAACATATGTGCCACAATATAAGATCAAGACAAATCACTAGGAGCTCATGGTGGGGCTAGGAGGTATTAATCCCCTTCAGTAGCATGTCCCCATGGCACAATAATATAAAATATAAGTCTATGACATGTCAAATATACAAATGATCAAATCCTGTCTCCAAAATCTAAGAGAGACATGCAGTAAAAGACCTCCTATAACCACTGTGGACCCCACTGACTGATGCCAACTGATCTGGAAGATGGGGGGTTCACCATGGATGACCTCAGAGATACCAAGTGCCAAAACCTTGCCTCAATTGCCCAAATCGAATTCCTCAGTGACCCTTTTATTCCATTTTTTAATCCTCCTGAAACCCTGAAAGTGCCCCAAACTGCCATCCAGGGTGCCTGCACTTTCAAATTGAGTGTACCAGGCTGTCTGGAAGGGGGGTATAATGGTTAAAACAAGTGGTTGGACCACCCCCTCCCTCTGTAGCGCCCTAGGCTACGACTGGCCTCCAAGGCCTCTACTGGATAGGTTGGATCAGCATGCCCAAACTAGTCAACAAGTGGATAACTGCTACTATCATACTCAGAAGTGCTTGGAACTCAAAAATAAGTGTCTCAATGGATCCAGAAGACCCAAATCTACTAGAAATGAGTACTCATACACCATGGGTTGACCTGTGGGGTCAACTGTAGGGTCCACGATAACCGGACAGTGTAAAATATGATGATTTGGAAATAATAATAAAATTGACTAACTACATCAATCATCATCTGAAGCATATGTCCAACATATGGAATCATCAATAGGTGTATGTGGGACCTGTTATCACCAATCTTGTAGTTGCCCCTAAATGGTGGATCCGTAAGGATGGTAGAGGGGACAGGCAACCAAAGTGGTGAACCAAGATAGGCTCGATCTCCAAGGGGTTGGTTGTCATGCCAATTGAGGCAATCTTCACTTGAGTTGTCAAAGCCAAGACAACAAGGGGGAGACCTTGATCTACTCCTGATTGGAGAGATCAAACCCAATCACCAGATCAAATCAGATAAGATGAAGTACGTAAGATGACAGGTATGGTACCCTAGAATTAAGGAATTAAGACCACTGTGGAGGCTTAGGAAAAGTGTGAGATGATAAAGATTAATAACACACAGTGGCTTGATAATTAAGAGTGATTCCAGGATTCAAGTGCTAGTGTAAAATGATCAAATTCAGCTACCTTGGGAAACGTGACCCTTAAAATAGGGAAACTGTCCCAAAGACTGGATTTGAGGTTGGGGACTTTCTATCACAGCTTGTGAGATAGATTTGACAGTGTTTGAAACAACAAGCTCGGGAAAATGGACCAAAATATAGGCAAACCAGACAACCAGGGAAAGTCGTGAGGGTTTGAAGAAGCCAATGCCTTGGGAAATGGGCCTATGGAATCCTCCAAGGGTGACGTCTTGGAGAACCCACCTAGATATTTGCACTACGCCAAAAACCAGAAATGGTTTGCCAGTAAACCAAGTCTTTTGAGCCAAGGATTTTTTAGAAGAAATTTACTTGGGGTTTTAATTAAAATTGATAGATGGGTAGGTTAGAAGAATTAAAATCTTACCTCACAAGCATACCTGAGTCATGGATTAGTTTGCTATGATGTCGAGGATTGTTCCCGCAGAGATCAAATGAAAAATTGGAGAGTTTCCTTGCTTGTGCAAATTGCCTAGCTCCACCAAAGCGCCTTCCTCTTCCTGATAAACCAAGGACAACAAGATCAATCAGTCTAATGTAAGAATGGAAGAAATACAAGCAATGAACATGATAACAAAGAGTAAAAGGTACTAGGACAATGATACTCCTTGTAATCGACGAAGAGAAAGAGAAACTTGCAGGGAGGGTCTCCCCTGCCAATGCGCCTTCCTCACCAAATCGCCTTCTTCACTTGTAGATCAAAACGTGGAGAGATATATGCAAAAGATTCTCAACAATACTCTCAGTGCAAAGGAAGAACAGTTCCAATCGACATCTATAGCATCCACATCCAAGAGACCAGAGTTTGCAAAATATTACTTGTATTCCAGAAACCAAGTGCCAAAAGTCCATTTACAATGAGAAGCTCTCTCCTTTAAATAGGAAGGAGAGATACCAAAACCCTAACCACCTTTTGAATGGGTGGCTAAGATTAAAAGATCAAAATGTTCTAATCAATGGTTGAGATGAGCTCAACAATAAAGTACATGGATCAACTAAAAAATATAACATAACATGGACAAAATCGCCCTAGGAGAGTGGGTCCCACTCAACATGACCAAATAACATGAAATAAAGCACATGGTGGGTCTAAGGGGTGATATCCAACCTCCTTAGTCAATCCCCATGGCACAATAATAACATATGACTCATCCTAGTACCAAATCGTGCTCCTCTGGGAAAGTTGTGAGCCTCCAAAGGCTCCAGAAAATCATAAAATGTGCCGGAGAGATGGGTGTGGGCCCCACTGGATGCTGCAACTGCCGTGGAAGATGTGGGAGACATCGCACTCATCATAGAAACTCATCCCATGCCATTTCCTTGCCTCAGTAGCCCAAATCGAATTCCTCTATAGCTAATTCTGCCATTTTTTATGCCTCTGTAAATCACCTAAAAATTATCAAAATGCTTGTAACTCACTGCTGGTTCATCCAGGGCCAAATCTGACTGCATCAATGTGTCCGAGAACATAGCAATGTAGTAAAAACAAGTGGCTACTCTCTATATCCCCTCTTTAGCGCCATAGGTAAACCAATCACATCACAACTCTGCTCTGACAGGCCATTTTTAATGGCAAATCTGGACTGAAGTGATAAACTGACATAAATATCAACTGAAATTGCCCGGAACTGAAAATCAACTGTCTCATTGGACTCAGAGAGCCCAAATCTACTAAGGGTGTGTACTCATACACCATATGGATGACTGCATAATCATATAATATCATCACCATGCTCGGATAAATAAAAATAATAATAATCTGCAAATGATCAAAATCCCCAAAATCACAGCAGATCACTATCTGAACCTGTAACTGCTGCATAGAACCATTTGGTGACCAAATAAGGATCACATATCATCAATAGCTATCATCCAGGGTTCAACCCCCTCATGTCTTGTAGTTGACTTTGGTCAAACTAGGTTTGACCAAGTCAACATGACCCATAAAATGACCCAAGCTAAAATCAAACTACTGCAAGTGTTAGAGGTTAAGACATGCTCTACAAATCATTCAAGTAGCAATCAATTTTCTGGCGATCTGAAACCAATATTAAGTGTTTTCAATATTATTATTATGACTTACACTAGACTTTCAAGACTATACTCACTTCATAGTTGTGACCACTTTGCTAGTGATGGGTGAAGGCTGAAAACTCATAAGGCTAGGGTAAAGGATGACCATTGACTTGACACTGTGACACTTTGGAAATGGAAAGGGGATACACACTCTAGCATATGCTGGACAAGCAGTAACACAGGGGATGGCAATGTCTCACAAATGGGTAAGCTGTTTCAGAAGTGCTTATTCAACCTTGACAGATGCCTACAACTCACATCCAAGTTGATACAGCTCCGTGAGGATCTTTTCTAGAGCCGCCATGACTAGGTGCTCGACAAACCGTAACTCAGGACTCTAGGGGACATAGTGTGAGCTGTCCCTTACTCCATCTCACATGATAACTCGCAAGCTAGTGAGGAATAAATCAATACAAGTGAGGCCAACAATTATTAGATATAACATTTATTAAACCATTGCTTTTTAGGCCTTTGATACATTTCCATAGCCTTGATCCGTGTGTGTTAAAAACACATTCTTGGATTTACATTTATTAAGGCTTTTTGATCTGTGTGCGTTAAGAAACACATTCTTGGATTTACATTTCACATTTAACTTTCAAAGCCAATTTCATTAGGCTTGCCTTGCATTCACGTGTGTTAAGAAACACATTCTAGAATGGGCTTTAAGATATACATTTCATTTCCATACACATTGTACTAATGGTAGCACTATCTGTTTCAGGTTTAGCCAACACAACTTAGGCAACTCAGAGCCGAGACACAATACAACAGGGAAGCTCATCCAACAAAGAGGCTAAAGCGGGGGAAGGTCCTCCATGCCACTAGTCAAGTAGTAAATTAGGGTAGTAACAAAACCTGGAAGGTAATGGATGGGTGGAGAAACTGAATAATGAGACCAACACTAGCAAGCCAAAAGATGGTGGGAATGATCACCTCTATTCTCCCTAAGGAGGGTAAAACCAATGAGTATAGGTCAAGAACTTCTAAGTCCGAGTGAGGACATATATATATAAATAATACAACCAGGTCCAAATATCTATACGATCGCCAGATCATGACACTAAGTGCTAAGACATGCCACAAGAATGAGTATAAAAGCAATAATAACCATAACACAAGATAATACCTATTGGGTCATATACCTGTGCATAAACAATTTGAACCATCATCTGTCCACTAAGAACCTGCTGTTGCAACTCTAGGCAATACATACTGCTCTGTAAATGGCTAAATGGCTACATCGGTCATCAAATCTGAGTTTCCTGAGACTTAGTCATGGCATAGGAATATACTGTCGTCCATAATCATAATAGTGATCAATATAGATGCTCATCTCAAGCATCTCAATGTAAAGGACTGGCTGAAAAATGCACTGGAATCTGACAATAAAGATATGGTAGCCCAGCTACTATATATGTGATAATAGGACCATAGATCATCATCCATAAGCACAAGTGGTCCATCTCATCATGGATCCCAAGAATGACCATGGTCAAACTATGTTTGACTAGGTCAAAATGCAACCAAAGACTAGATTATAACATAAGACTAAGACATGTTCCTTTAATCATATTCACAGTTTAACTTAAATTATAAACATCATTCCGTGGCAGTTAATATATATATATATATATATATATATATATTCCAGTGTTATTTATAATTTACTTGCACAAAAGCTTTAAAGACATACTCATTCAACGGACATGGCCTAACTGCTGGCAAAGGGTGAAGGCTAGGCAAAACAGGATGACTGGACCAACTCAACTAAGTGACACTTTGGATGGGGAAAGGGGGAGCTACACTCTTTGTTGGACAAAATAACAAAGGGAAGGGCAGTGCCTCACAAATGGATAAGTTGTTTTGAGAGTGCTTATTCAACTTAGGCATCATGTCTACATCAAGCTGATCTAGGTTCATTACGATCATTCATTTCATTTCCATGGCCTTTTTGGCCTATATGACCCCTCTGGGATTTCACATGCGCTAAAAAGCACAACTAATCGCAGCTTGCATCCAGGGCATATTTACATTTATGAGGTCAACAATATTTAGATATAGCATTTGTTTAACCATTGCTTTTTGGACCTTTCTATACCCTTTGCAGGGTATTTTAGCAGTTCATTGCTTTGGCCTTTATTCACGTGTGTTAAGAAACACATTCTAGAATTTTAAGTTCACAGGCTTTCATAATAGATTTCCAATATAAGTAGTACATGTGCTTTCAGTTTTAGCCAACAACAACTCATGTGACTAGAGGAAATTCCGCGCTAAGCCGAACATCGGGGCAATTGACTAGAGTGATCTAGGCATAAAATCCAACTCACCAAGGGCAAGTTCTGTCACCAACTCAGAGCCGAGACACAAAACAAACATGGATGCGGTCCAACACAGAGGTAGAAATGGGGAAGTCCTCCATATCAAGCAGTCAAAAAGGCAAGTCAAGGTGAAAGCCAAATAAGGAAGGTCATGGATGGATGGGGTCAAATGAATGTGGTGCCTAGGCTAGCAAACAAAGAATGTCAGGGAAGACCATGTCCATGCTCACAGGAGGGTAGTGAAACCAATGAGTATTGTCAGAAAACCTCAGAGTGCAAGTAATACATCCAATTTTATATTTTATAAAGTCATCCAAGATATTGCATTTTGTTTATTTAGATAGTACTGCCACATCATGAATCATATACCAAGTCAATGCTATGAAGATGACTAAAACAACAAGATAATAATCACAAGTCCATAGGTCACATCATATCATATCAATAATCATCATCAATAACCAACTGAAACACTGCTGCAATAATAACATCCGGAACTCTAGGCACTGAATTGAAACTGTATGGAACAAAAGGTCACATCGGTCATCAAATCTAAGCTCTCAAGGCTCAGCCTTGGCACAAGGTCTACTCAATGTCTGATATATATACTGCTCTGATCTGTGAGTGATCCCAAATACACTGCTCATCATAACTGATCTCAGAAAAAGCAAAGCTCTGGAAAGTGCAGATATCTGCTCAGCAAGAATAGTAGCCCAGCTACTATGTTGTGATAACAGTTCTATTCCTAGCCTAGTTTTCATCTGTCTTGTGTCACTTTAAAGGTTGGAATTTTCTGCTGTTATAAACCTCATTGCTTGTCCAAATCTGTACTTTAATATCAACAAGCAATACATGTTCAAATCTGGAAACTAATGGTGAAATCTTGAACCTAAGGAACTTATGTTTAAAGCTTAAACCATTAATCAATCTTATTTGCACAATAATAAGATTTAAATTTGTAATTACTTTCACAGCTTAGTTTGAAGAGTTTTCTTTTGGGATTCAACACTCTAAAACACATGTTCCAAGTCATCTCCTTGTAGAATATTTCTTTGAAACTTAGTTGATCTTATGGAATCCCCCCAAGTGTTGTATCTTTATCCAAACACTAAAGTGAGAGAAGTTGTTGCTGAGGTGACAGTGGCAACACTTCTAGAGTTGCCCTCAGCTAAACCCTAGTGAAGATCTTGCACTTCAGGGGTGCTAGTTTGTGTGATAACATGGTGAACATTAGTGATAATTTATGTTGCACAAGTTTCCGAAATGCGGGAACATTGGGAACGTGGATACGAGCGTTCGAAATGGATAGAAATTTTGCCCAAATCTGCAGGAAACGTCAGGTTGGGAGTGGCAATATTTATATTAAAAAAAAAAAACTCTGGACTACAATGTATCCAAACAATGATACATATAGCCTACAAGACTTCAATGGATGGTGCACATTGATATATATTTATAAGTTAACTGAAGGTACTGCTTACCAATGTTCATATTACATTCATGGTACATGAACACACCACACACATATTTGACTGGACTCAGAACTGAGAATTATAATATAAAGTCAATAGTGGAACAATTCGCCTCCTAGCAATGCATAGACTCTGGTATTTATTTCAATTAAAATTTAGGTCATTCCTGAACTGCTTTGCCTCCTAGCAATGCCTTAGATCTTAATATTTAAATTCTATTTCAATCAAATCGGAGGCCAATCTGGGACAACTCTACTTCCTACTGTCTGCTGGAATTGCTATAGTATATTAGACTTTACTATTTCAGTATATTTAGCTGTTCAACAAGTTACGAGTAACAAAACTTAGCCACTGGTCTCTATAACGAAATTCTGGAAAAAAAACCATCAAACATGTCGTGTCATAAGCTATTGCTACTAGGCTTTAGCAGATCTCATAGGCAGTTAAAATAGTAAAGCCACAGAGCAGAATTTTAGAACACCATGCAGAAGACTTACAACACTACAAGAAATCACGCATCAGAATATAGTGGACAAGCATACATGGAAAACACAGGTCTAGTCTGAGAAATGACAAATGCTGGAAGTTGCTCACAAATTTTCACATTGCTGTTCACAATGCTGCAATGACCAAATGCCGGCAAGACGCCTGACACTGTTTCTCAAAATGCACTGTTTACAATGCTCCTCAATGCACCTCACTCATACTTGACTCTTCAATGTGTCTCAGTCCTCACTCAATCATGACTACTCAATACACCTTGGCCCTCCTCACACAAAACACAACAGTGCCCACTCACACAATGACTCACAATGCAGCATGATGCCAAATGCCAAACAATGTTATCCTTCACGAGTCATGATGAGGTGGGCTATTTTATAGGTAGAAATTGGGTTTTTTAAAATCATTTTATGGTTTTTGTGGGAAGCAGCATGAGATTGGCACCAAAACAGTGAGAAAACATATCAAGGATGCACCAATTTGGAGCCCATAAACTTGGGAGCTTGTGGGAGTTTCTTGTCAGACAGGGAGTTCTACAAGCTCCTTGAAACGAGCAGTTCCTGTTCATATAAGAAATATCCAGAATAGATATGATAGATAACAGAAATCCATATAGGATAAAATATGATTGAATAAATGAATAAAGAGATAATATACAATGACCATGTGACGATATACTTGTAGCATTCACTTGTCATAATGGTAAGTCATGTCCTTTCAATAGGTCATGTCTTTTAGATAGGATGTTATTTCACTAATCATCAATTATCAATTATTAATTATCATCATCATCATCATCGTTATTATTTATTGTTGTTATTATTTATTTATTGTTATTTATTATGTATATTACATTGCCTTCCCCTTTAAAAATGCTTTGTCCTCGAAGCATATAAAAGTTGTCTTTGTTCTGGCCTGTAATGCCTTCTCAAGATTCTTCATTCTTAGCCCATTGGGCTAGGCTGAACGGCGGGCGATCGTCCCACACCGGAAGGCATTTTGTGCCGACCAACATAGGGGCCCCACCTAGGTTTGGAATCCGTCTAGCCTGCTTGGCATGGTCTATGGGTGCTTGCATCAAGCCAGGGGTTATAGTGGAGGTAGTTGGATTCGTTCCCTGGTGGCGTGGATGACAAGCTCCTCAGTTAGCTATCCCCCTGTACAAAAAAAAAGGATTCTTCATTCTCACGTTTATCATTGTTGAGGACACAAGGCGGATATGATCTTTTGAATGATGAGTAGAGTTGTCAAATTGTAAGGGTCAGATCACCCTAATTCGATCTTTTTGTGATTTTGTTTGGCAATGACTTCTATGATGATAGGATTCCATACTTGAACTTCTCGTCAATAGAGTAGGCTCTCTACTTAACCTTGCTTATTTTGTTTTCGGTTAGTTTGTCGATGACCTGTATAATTAGGATGACGATAGGGTATGCTTGTATTTGGTGTCATGTTCTCAAAACTCTCGTCTTTGAATACTTCAAATGATTTATCGTTTGGTAAGATTTTGATTGGATTTGTATTGGTTGCCTTCTCCCACGTTACACTTGATGATTTCTTTATTTCAACAAGATTGGTCCTTGTTTCTTTATTGATTAAGAATTTCTTCTAATAGTTTTCTCTAACTTATTATGTAACAACTTCTTGTCATTCTTTAGCTTATTGATTTGGATAAGTAAACTTCGATTATAAACTTTTAAGCATGAAAGTTCTACATCATTTTCTGACTTTCCGACTTTGTTTTGAAGGTCTTGGTTTTCTAACTACTCATCTTTTAATATTTTTATTTGCTCTAGCAACCTCTAATTAAGGTTCCTTATGCTAGAAGCTTCTTGATCTTTCTTTGATAACTTCTTGTTGAATTCCTTCGTGAGATCTTGTTTCTTTTGTTCTTACTTTTGAAAACACTATCTTTTCTCCCCGGGCTTCATGATTTTTGCAATTAGTTTTTGATGATGATTTCTTAGGCGAGAAATCTCTTCGTCTTTTTCAGTGATGACCTTGTTACATTCTTTTTGTCGATATTGGAACTTTTGTATTGACTTTTGGCTATCTTGAAGTATCACTTCTCATACGTCCTTCAAGTCTTTTGATGAGGGCAACTTATGATGACCTTGTTACATTCTTTTTGTCGATATTGCAACTTTTGTATTGACTTTTGGCTATATTGAAGTATCACTTCTCATACATCCTTCAAGTCTTTTGATGAGGGCACCTTTTAGCATGGCTTCATTGTAACATCCTACAACATTATTTTCTTCTTCTTATAGGAGAATGTCTCCATTTTTAAGATGAAGGTACCTAGTGTTTCTAGCCAAGTTAAACCGAGATTATGTCAATCTCTTTATCAAACAAAATGTAATATCGAATTTGGATGTGAATATATAATAATCAATTGCTAGTTGTAAGTCTTTAACTTCATATTTCTTTTCATCAGTAGAGTTTTCATTTTCAATTATACTTGACTCTAGAGTTAATAATTGATTGGCAATATCAACACTCGAATAATATATTTTTGTATTCTCGTATTTTTCCTTTTTTATTAAAATTTGATAAATAAACAATAACTCAAATACCTTAAACAATATAAATCTTTTTGCTTTTCCACTTAAACTTTATTTAAAAACTTTTTAAAATAACTTTCCATATGCGTTTAGTATCTAATGCACTTTGTCATTTTTACCTTTTAGTATTTTACTATATATTTAATGGCGGCTTCATAAAATTAATGAATACTTGGGGTTTGACTTCTAATTTGGTGGAGTCACGACTCTTCTGATAACCTTTGAGTACGTATCTTATACGGAGCAATATAAGCGTTAACTAAAACGCCCCCGACTCACCGGAATCCGGCAGAGCCAGAATAGCTGAAATGGCAATTTGGAGTTTGGAGTGCTAAAATTGCAATTTCGGTAGTTTTCTCGGCGGTTTTCACGTTATCGGCGGCTTCGAATAATGTTTCAACAGTTCCTCCGCGTGTGATCCGCAGAGGAATTGCGTGATCTGTGGATGTTGGCTCCGTTTAACCTTTCGAACCTTCGAACCCAGACTTGCTAATTTAATTTCCCAATGGGTGGTTATAAGTTTATAACGCGGTAGCGGACGCGACACCTGAGATTCCTCTCACGTTTACTTATTTAGCGGATATTAGTGGTTTTGGTTACCCTAGTACCTCCTTCGATGACCCTCCCCCCTTGGTGAACACTACTACTAAGCTCTTCACCGTGCAAGAGATCGAGGTGGGTATTAAGAAGTTGGGTGTTGGAAAAGCAAAAGATCTAGTTGAACTTCAAGCAGAATATCTAAAGTGGGGTTCGAAAACTCTTGCACCTAACATGCTAATTTAATTTCCCAATGGGTGGTTATAAGTTTATAATGCGGTAGCGGACGTGACACCTGAGATTCCTCTCACGTTTACTTGTTTAGCAGATATTAGTGGTTTTGGTTACCCTAGTACCTCCTTCGATGACCCTCCCCCCTTGGTCAACACTACTACTAAGCTCTTCACCGTGTAAGAGATCGAGGTGGGTATTAAGAAGTTGGGTGTTGGAAAAGCAAAAGATCTAGTTGAACTTCAAGCAAAATATCTAAAGTGGGGTTCGAAAACTCTTGCACCTAACATTATGAAAATTTTCAACTATTGAAATATTGTAATGAGTTAGGTCCCATCATGTTTTTGTGTTTACCATGGTGGGGACAAGTTGTTTTTCTTAAGTTATGTACTTTTTGAATATAAAAGAAAAAGTGACTTTATGTTTTAAAAGTTAAGTGACTTTATTAAAAGTATTTGTGCATTAAATGATTAAAAAGGACATTTAATGTGCAATTAATGTAAACCCTTAGATCATAAGTGATCTCGACCATTAAAAAGGTAGTTTGAATTAGTTAGGGCTTAGGGAGGGTAAAGTCACCTATTTAATGCATCTTGGGAGAAGAGACAAAATACAAGAGAGGAAGACAAAAGAGAAAAGGAGAGAGAGATCTAGGGTTTCAAAGGAGAGCAAACCCATTGGAGAGAGAGAGCATTAATTGCAGCAGGAAGGACTGAGTTTTTTATTGGGCACAAATACCGAGGAGAATGAGAACACTTTTCTGCACAGAAATCGAGGAAATCCGTACTGTACGGATCCGTATAGCATGCCGTACAGTCTGGTACAGTCACATTAATTTGCACAGAAATCGAGGTCTGTTTTTGGCACACATTTCTAGGCAGTTTTTATGCTATTTTGCTGAGAAAGATTGCACAGAAATCGAGGGCTTCCATTGGCATAGATTTCGAGGCAGATTGGTGAAGAAGAAGAGGCCGTACAGCAGAGCAGTACAGCTGCATTAATTGCTGGTATTTATTTATGTTTTCTGGCACGTTTTCCAATGTATTTCAGATTGTAAATGTCTCTACTGTAATTAATTGATGCTCATTAATAATATCTCTCTCTGGGTTTTCCCTCATGAAGTGTGAGGGTTTTGCCCTGGGCATTGGCCCTAAAAATTTCTAAGTTTTCAATGTGCATTCCGTGTCTTCAGTTTTTCAGCTAAGTCATTGGATGAATGTATAAGTGTTTATATTTCAGTTATCAGAAGATTTATTGTGCAATAAATCATAACTCAGATAAATATTAAACCTAGAGATGCATTCTAAGTGTTTGATAAAATGTCATAAAGAGAACTTGCTATTTTATCAAATTTCTACATCAACAACATAAGTCAGTAGGGGTTCCCTACTGATTGGACAACCAGTCTAGCAATACCTCTTTTCAAGAGTGGTGATGTCAATAATCCCTCCAACTATAGGACCATAATGATAAACTCCTTGTTTGCAAAGTTGTTCGGAAGTATGCTGGAAAAAAGAATTAGCAAGTGGGCGGAAGAGGGTGATAAGCGTGCTAAAGGGCAAGCAGGCTTCAGACCTAAACACTACACGATTGATCACGGTATAACTTTAAGACACATCATTGAAAAAATGTGGGAAAATAAAGAGGAAGCCTTTTGTTGCTTTGTCGATTTCAAAAAAGCGTTTGACACGGTACCTAGGGATAAGCTTTGGCATAGAATGGAGGAACTTGGGGTCCCTATGTATCTTAGAGCAGCCGTCCATAAACTATACGAGGAGGTTAAAGTCAAAATCAGAACGTCAGCTGGCATCTCTGAAAGTTTTAGGAGTGATATCGAGGTCAAACAAGGGTGCCCTTTGTCCCCTACCCTTTTTGGTTTATATATCGACAAACTTGAAGAGTGGTTAAACCTACAGGATGGTGAGGGTGCTCTTTTGGGCGAGTTTGTGATAAGGCTTCTTTTGTATGCAGACGACCTTATTTTGATTGCTAAATCCGCTCTTGGGTTACAAGAACACTTACTTTCCCTTGAGCTCTTTTGTAGAATAGTGGGGATGCAAGTCAATACTAGCAAGACGAAAGTGGTAGTTTTCTCTAGCAAAAGAAGACATAACCAACATCAGTTTTACTTTGAAGGCAACACTCTTGAAGAAGTGGCAGATTACAAGTATCTCGTTATTGACTTCAACAAAAATTTAAGTTGGGCAAACTGCAGAAAGAAAAGAACTTTGGGAGGTTGGAAAGCATTCTATGCTTTCCAAAATAGGTGTAGAGAGGCAGAGCTATGGGATTGGAAGACTACGCAAACTCTTTTTGGGCTTTTAGTATGGGCCAGCAACACATCTGACTTATAATGGAAGCAAATTGAAAAGATTCAAAAGCGCTTGATTACAAACAAGTTTAAATTAAAATTTCAGTCCCTTATGATATCATGCTGAGTGAAATGGGGGTTGCTCCTATCGAAGCAATTGCTATGGTGCGAATCATAAGATATCTAAAACGAATTGAGCAAATGGAAGACAATCGATGGCCTAAGGTCGTTTTCAATGACACTTTGTGCAAAAGAAAGAAGACGTGGATGCAACAAAATATTAAATGGCTTAGTAAATGGGATATTTACTTGAACATGTGCCCTGTGAATAGTAAAGAGATAAAGGAGTTAGTTATCGATAGGTTCCACAAGTGAGCTTGGGATAAAGGGTTGGGGAGAAAGGAGTATTATATTGAAGAGTTTAACCCCACCTACAACCACCATCAAAAAGCATACATAGGGGCCAATATTCCTTGGAAAGCCAAAATGCTTATTGCTCAATTAAGAACCAATTCCCATCAACTCCGTTGTGAAACTGGACGTTGGAAAAGACCAAAGGAAGCTTGGGAAGAAAGGGTGTGTATATTTTGCACTTCTGGGAAAGTGGAAACAGAAAACATTTTATTTTAGAGTGTGAATCCTTTAAAGATAGTAGAGCCAACTATGCAAATATCGTGGCAGCTAGCTCTTGGGATAACCTATTCAGTGTGGGGACCGTGGAGAAATTGGGGGCTCTCATCATCAAGTTGAAAAAGAAAAGGGTTGAGTTGCAAAAATCAGGGGGTGAAGCGGTCTGTCCCATAGGCTATTGCTAGCCTCATGGACATTAAAATAATTTCTTTCTTTCTTCTTTCACAGTGATCGAGTGAGTTGTGGGTGGGTAGGCGCTTAACTTACTCGATGCAGCCGTCACACTTCTTCAATTGTCAAATGGTGAGACGGTTCCCCCTTAGAACACAACGTTGTGGCTCAGTGATGACAACGATTAGGTGGCTTTCTGAAATGACGTCGATTACCAGTAATCTGATTCAATCGTGGTTGGATTTTACTTTCGCCTAGTGTCTTGATCAATAATTAATAATTTAATAGCCCTGTCAAAGAATAACTTTGTCAAAAATGGTTTGGGACGACAACTAAGGTTCGACAACTAAGGTTCGATTGTCTATCAATTCTCTGACCACTGTCATTGATTTACTGCTTCACGAAACCCCTGAATCAGTTCTCAGAAGGTGGCATTTCAGGCACACACTGCAGTGGTGATTATGGACCTCTGGACCCCCGACTTTTAAAAAAAATTTCTTCTCGGCTACAGTGAACTCAAACCTATAGAATCTGTGCATACAATCCTGTAGGCTTAGTGCAATTGGCAGCTCAATCTTATTTTTTTTTTCTTCTATTCATGCAGCGGAATGATGTTTCTTCAACGGACTTTCTAAATTAAAAATGGATAATGTCCGTGTTATGGTCTATGACCAATGACCAAGATCAGAGAAACTCTGAAAACAATTGGAATGAGTGAAATGATTAGTCATCAGTAATAATTAATGATTAGTGAAATGAAATGATTAGTCATCAGTAATAATTAATGATTAGTGAAATGACACATCCTATCTAAAAGACATGACCTATTGAAAGGACATGACTTACCATTGTGACCAGTCAATGCTATAAGTACATCGTCACATGGTCATTGTATATCATCTCATTATTATTTATTATTGTTATTTATTATGTATGTTATACTCCTTATACTAGGAACTCCATTTAAAATCTTCCCAAGCTCCCATTTCTTTGACTTGGAATCTCCCAAAAAGCTCCCAAGTTTTCGGAGCAATTCCTAGTCAATTAGGGATGTTTTGTATCCATTCCCAAGCTCCACAAAATGTTGGAATAACGAGAACACGTTTTGGAGTTTCAGGAGTAGTTCCCATGCAATTAAGGTGATAATACATCTCTCGTTCAATCTCTCTCTTGTCTCTTGCATATTCTCCATAACATAGTTTAAGAAAAAGGAGCAAACATCTTAAAATTCATCCAAGGAAGAGGTGCATTGATTTGGAAAGTGTTCAAGGCAACCTAAGGTGATGCGCTAGGGTTATAGAAGCCCTAAAACCATAAGGAGGACACCTAGGAGGTTTGCCTTAGCTAGAAGCACATGTTAGGGGGTTTAGAATGTTGTCTATTCAGTCCAAAATCCCAAAAACCATTAAACCCTAATTTAGGGTTTATCTAGGGTGTAAGCCTATACATAAAGGGGGTTTCTCATTTACCAAATTGCGTGAAAGAAGTGTGAAGATATAGAGGATTTTGTTGAAGATTTAGATGGAGTGAAGAAGTACGAGTGGATTTCAAGTTGAGATTTGTCATCTTTCTTTTATTTCCATGGGTCAACTTGATAATTGGTAATATTCTTTGAAGAAGTGCAATTTTGCTCCAATAAGTAGGGATATGGTTCGAGATGCGACCCTTGTTGTTATTATTGTTCAATAAACAGATATTGTTGCTCTCATTTCTACATACGGAATGGTTATCACTATCTTTTCTTGTTCATGGTTTCATGTTATTTACTGCTGATTTGTAATTGTTGTGAGGTGTATCTTTGGAAGGCCCCCCATCTTAATTTTTTGCATATTAAAAAAGATCCATGTGGCTGGTTGGAGCATGCTATCAAAAACCCAACTACCTCTAATTTCATTTTGTTTGAACCCTCTTGATTATTGGTCCCAACTTTTCATCATATTCAAGCCCTCTTGTTCATTGTTTTTGACTTCATAATGCAATTGGATAGGCATTGGTTTTGGTAAATTCCACCATCCATTTCATTCCAATTAATAACATTAAACAATCTTTTTTAGGGTTTTCCCCCCTTGTGCTAGAAAAGAACCAACCTAAAGTGAGAGGATGTATTGTTGTGGTGACATTGGGCAATCTTCTTGAGTTCCGCTAGGGTTTCATCTTATTAAAGGACTTTAACATTTGTAGAGGTTTAGGAGGTAACAAATTGTCGTCGTTGTTTGGGATTTCCCACAAATATGAAGACTATGCTTTAAGCCAATGAATGAAAGGAAACAAAAAAGGATCAAAAGTCTCATCTAGGGACTCCACTTTAAGAAATTTGAAAGAGAGATACCCTACAAGAAGTTCTTAACAAAATCTTGTTACATCGTTGGTTGAACTTGAGAGAGACTGTAGGAGGCAGGTGAAGAATTCAGCCCAGATATTGCAAGTCTTAGGTGCTTAAGCATTTGATTATATTGAAGATATAAGGTACTTGTTTTTTGAGCATATGTGGCAATTTATTACAATAGGAACCATGACTACACTGTTAGCCTATGGCTTACCTTACTAATCACAAAGTCTTCTTGTCACCTTTAATTGTATTATTCATTTAGGGTAATAGTGATTTATCCTCAAATGATGACTACATGAGTTTGTTAGGATTGCCTAGCGTAATTACCATGCTTGGTTTTAGGATCTAGAACAAATCTCTCTAGGGTTGGAGGGCTTCCCTCACCTCCTTTTTCCTTGAACCCCTTACAAGTGGGTGCTTTGCTCCTCCGGGATTACCTCGAGCTCCCAGATATTCCTTTTGAGAGGTCTTGGTTTGGTCATGATTATACACTGTTAATCTAGTTCAGAACAATTGGCGATCGTCTTCGGGTTCTCTGAGCTAAACAAAGATTGTTCTCTCTCCTTGCTAAGATTTTCAGAGACGTCGATCTCACTATATCCCAATTTGTGGAGTTGAAACATTCTCGGGAGCTAGTTGTAGCAACACGACATGCAAGGAAGTGGGCAGTCATATGAGGTCTCGGGGACATCATTCGAGACTCCTCGCCTCCTGGGTATTCTCGTTCTGGGTTCTCTAAATGACTAGCTAGATGGAGGAGACGGTATGGGGGTGGCTTTCAGTGGGGTGCTAGAATGATAATGGGTCTTTTTGGTCTTTGTCGGGCATGCTACACAATGCTCTTGGTTCTTTGGATCACCTTTTTATTAACGAAACCCATGAGATTCTAGTCATGCCACTTTTGGATAATGTAGGTTATCATTGGTTTTCTGTCTGTCATCAGGAAACCCTTCAGGTGGTGTGGCATGTTTAGTATGAGAGTCCCTTCGGGGTATAGTTTCTTTGGTCACAATGGATGAGTTTGCCAGGTTTATGTGGCTCTAGTTCAATAGATTACCCCCTTTCCCTAGAAATATATTTATAGCAGTTTGCTACTTCCCCCCAGCCTCATCTCAGTTCGATATCCATGGCGAGCCTGATAATGACCCATATTTGGATCTATACTCTAGCATCATTTAGCATTCCGTAGTGGGAGAGGTCATCTTATTGGGTGATTTCAATGCGCACACTAGAGTCCTCTATGTCCCTCTTCATGGCCATTTTGAGGACATGTTTTGTGTTTAGGAGATTGATCCAACTGATGTGGGATTTCATCGATGATTTGATGATATTTTGCAACCTCTTACAAGGTAGGCACCTCTTGCAGCTTGGAGAATCCCATGAGCTATTGACCCTTAATGACCTCCCCTGTTTCCTAGTTTCTCACTCTTTCACTTGTCAGCCTCACGGTGGTGGTCAGAGTGTGGTGGATTATGCTTTTTCTAGTCAAGACCTTCTCCCCTTCATTCATCGCTTCACTGTAACCCCCATTCCTTTGGCCCATCATGCTCTCCTCTCCTTCTCCCTTCATATTGGCACCCGCGCACTCTTGACCCCTCCTCCCCCACCCCCAAGTCCACCTCAGACTAATATTCTCTTTGTTGAGGGAGACATCGACACTTTTAGTTCTACCCTTCGCCAGATGCTCCCTTCCGTGTCTCAATTCGCTTCCCTCGACTCTGCCTCTGCCAAGTACACCTATTCGTCTTCTATCATATGGGATACCCTTAAAAGTTAAACGTTACTCCCACTCCACTCGTTCTACCCCCCCTTCCCATAATCCTGGGTCCTACCCCATGAACAAGTGGTATGATGATGACTGCAAGCGCCTCCACACCCAACTTCGACATGCTTTCAACCATGGTCACCCATATTACCTAGTTCTCAAAGCTTCTTATTGTTGTCTCCTTCGCCACAAGAAACGACTCTTCATCTCTTATAGGCGACCAGAGTTGAATAGTTGAGTACTTCTCTTGTTCATTCCCCCAAACATTTCTGGTGTACCATCTTCCCCTGCCACTCCCATCTCCCGCCTGATCTTGATCCAAAAGCCATGTTCTCCCACACCCCTTCCCTCTATGACAACTCGGGGCAACCCCTTATCCATGTTACCTCTCCCCCCACTCTTGTTACTTATTCAGTCCCAATGATGTCCAGGAGGTTGTTGGGGCCATGAGTTCGAGTAGAGTAGTGGACGAGGAAGGGTTCTAGGTTGAACTCTTCAAACATGGCCTTCCAACGCTTGATTGTCACTTGTTTGATTTGTTTAACCACATGATCTGCACTGGCTTCCTAGAACCATGGTCGCATCATATTATTCACCTGATCCATTAATTGGGCCCTAATACTGATCCCAATAACTACATAATGATCATGGTTGGACACACTTTCTCCAAGCTATATGCTACAGTCCTCCATATGCATCTTTCTGGGGAGCTTGAGAGGAGACAGCTTAGAGCTAGAGGATAAGCGGGGTTAAGACCAGCACACTAGACCATTGATCACACTCTTATGCTCCAGGCCATCATTGAGGAGGCACGTCACGGCTCTTCGAAAGTGTACTGTTGGTTCATAGACTTTCGGAAGGCGTTCGACTCTGTCCCCAGGGTGGCATTATTTCAGAGGCTTCAGACATTGGCATTTTCGAGACCCTTCTCACTGCCATTTTGAGACTATATGAGTCGCCACTTGGTCATCTTCGCACAACACACGGGATCTCAAAATTTCATCAGGAGTACCATTGGGGTTAAGTAGGGTTGTCCACTTTCCCCCACTCTATTAGGGATATACATCGATGAGCTGGAGTCCTTACAGGAGCACATTCTAGACGGCGATGGGTGCCTTCTCCATCAGGTCTTGATCGCTATTCTGCTCTTCGTTGATGACGTGGTTCTCTTGGCCTCATCTTCTGAGGGATTGTAGAGATAGTTAAATGCCTTGTCCCTCTTTTGTGATCTTTGTCAGTTGATAGTCAACTTGGGTAAAACCAAGGTCATGATCATCAACAGAACAAAGAGGTTACTCACTGATCTTCATTTCTTCTTTGTAGGGGAAGAGATTGAGATCACTAGCACCTATACCTATTTGGGGGTTCAGTTCACAGGACCTCGTTTCAATCTGTGGCATGCTATTCAACCTTGAGTTAATAAAGGATACAGACCATTAGCCCTTCTTGAGAGACAGTGCATTAGACACCATTTTTAGGACATCTCATCCAAGATGTCTCTCATGGATATTGTCATTTGACCCACAATCCTCTATGGCTTTGAGGTGTGGGGGCCATGCCTACTGGACTGTGATTGGGCCTCAATAGAGAGAGTGCAGATCCTCCTCCCTCGTAGAGTTTGGTGCTCGACCTTTTCAACTTGAGGCTGTATTCAGTCTTGTTACTCTGTTTACATTGCCTTTGGAGCTTTGCTGATTCGGTGAAGGGGCGTGATAGGTACCCATATTTGGCCTATCTCTCTTTAGAGGCCATCGCCTTTGCCAACCCTTTAGGTTGCTCTAGATGTTGGTTCACGAGTGTTGCGGATCTTTTTGCATATGTCGGTATCGCGATGGACCGACTTCCTCCCTTTAGGTATTCCTTGGATGCGCCTGGTCGCCTCTTACCTACCAAGCAAGAGTTGAACAAAATCACTAGAGATGACATTTATAGACAGTTTGTGCAAGTTACTTGGATCAACCCTCTGGGGGGGTTACGTTCCAAGATGGTCTTCTACACTACACACTTCTTGGATCTGAGCGGCGGTCTCATTGTTCGGCCCCTTACACATTTCGCCATTGGGCACATGCTCTTGGTATTCCTTTAGTCTAGTTAAGAGTGGGTTCTCATCGTCTCTGGGTAGAGATAGATCACCAACTTGATCCGTTGGACAAAATATGATAGGTGTGTCACCTTCGAGAGGTTGAGATTGAGGAGCACTTCATCTTTCTGTGTCCTATTTACTACGAGATCCGTGGGTGGTTTGATTGTCTTTCAGGGACCTTCTTCTCATAGAGCTTCAGACATTGACTTTTGGCTTTTCTCGTTCACCCTCCAACGACATTCTCAGTCAAGACCAGTCTCCACCCATAGTATCATTTCCTTCTTTTTGGTGTTTCCTTCCTCTAGGGGCACCAAGAGACAGATATATTGTGGCATTGACCTTGACCGCTCGGTTAGGACACCACAATCCACCTCCACCTCCGCCCAACACCAGCGATGGGGCCAGGCTCGACCCCCATATCGACAGTTGAACGACCTCATCTAGGATACATTAGCAAGCTCCCTCCTCCAGACAACGACGCACTACCCATTGTAGCTACTCTTCCAGTTCTTCCTCCAAACAACGATGCACTACCCATTGTAGCTCCTCTTCCAGTTCTTCCTCTAGATAGAGTACTCTTTTGAGTTTCCTTCAGTCAACCTCAGATGGTAGGATGCTCCCTATGCTTCCAGTGCTTACAGTGCCCCATGACAATGACAATTTCACCATTTCTTTATTGCAGCTCTCGGATACACTCCATTTATACATCTTCTAGATCAACACTCTAAATATATATCTTTGTATATCTCTCTCCGGGATCGACTCTTTATTTGTGGTGTTAGGGTTAGGTTTGAGTTCTTCTTTTAGCATTTTATAGGAGCTACTCTTGGGTTCCCACTTTGTATTGTTACCATGGCATCGCACAATCCCTTTGACCTACTTTTGTGGTCATTTGTTAGACATTAATAAAATTATCTTATCTTATATTATCTTTATATATTCTTTGGTGTCAATATTAATGAGAATTGGTTAGTGAACCTTTTTTGTCATGTCGCTATTCCTGTGTATATTTTAACATGGTATTATAGCCCCTTTAGTCTTAAGGTGTCTAGTAGATCCTCCATGGTAGTGGTCCATGGGAGGCTTGATGAGGTATAGCCTTTGATGAAAAGATTGATGCAGATGATTGCTCTCAAAGTTTTGCAGATCTTTTAAGCATGACCTCACTTTATGGCCATTTATGGGATTGTTGTTTGTGTGTTCTACAATTTCTTTTGGCTTGACCATAATTCTACGCTGTCTTTGCTTTGGGAGCTTTTCCCATTGTAAAATTAGAAGCTTTTGTGAACTGAGTGCAGTGGATGCTTGGTGCGGTAAGCATTTGATACCTTGAAAAGTACTTTGGAAAAGTGCATGAAGAAGTTCAATATTGAGAAGATTGTGAAGAAGTGCGTGAAGCATCTAACATAGTTGACACTTCTACAACCAGTGATTTGGGCATCAATTAATTCTACAAATCCATTTGAATGACTTCCATCCACGTGGAAAATATGGTACACTACAACAACAAAGATAAGTATAGCACGACCTGGTTCTAAATTACTGAGAGATAGATCAGAAGAATTATGTGTGCAGTCAAGATCGCTGCCAAAGGTACCTCTGTAAGCAAAGATCTGCTCTACCCTCTCATCAAACAACCAATGTGTTATCACTCTCATCATGCAACTGCTTTGATCTCATCCCCTCTTCCATCGTCATAAAGTCCAAGATCTTCTATCTCAGGATGAGGGGCGATCATGATCGATACCTAGCTGAGTTTAAAACAAGGGCCGAGAGGAAGGAGGTTGCCAAGAACACATTGCTTGCTCTATTATTTTCGATTTGGTATATTGACATTCCCCTCTGTAAACTCTTCAGGTAGCGGATGTATCATAGTTTTTAGGTCAAGAAAGTGCCATTGAAGCTCCATTATATTGCATGTTGTTGGGCCATAGTGCCATACAAATGCCAGTGAGAAAGATGCACAACAGGAATGCTGGAATGGAGGTGTTGCATTTGCAGATTTGGGAGGATCCAACAACCAACATCCCATGTGCCATTGTCAAGTTGGAAAAGGGAGCCAAAGAGATGAGTCATCTTGATTCTAAGCACCTTTGTTGTTAGCAATATAGATGTGGTGTTGGTTGAATTATTTTTGAATAGGAGCAAAAAAGAAGTTCTATTCTGACAATGATTTCACAAGGTGATTTCATAACAACATCTTAAATAGCATGCTCTCTCTACAATGCATGGTAAATTTCTGTGTCATGCTGCAATTTTTTTTCTACTGTTGTTGTGTGATCAAATCTAAACATTAGTACAGAAAAAGAGTATGCCCAATAGCCCAAGTGTTAGTTTTTTAGTAGCTCGACAAGTACTTCTATGTAGGGGGTGTCTAGCAACATAGAAGGGGCTGAGAGAAACTCTCTAGACAGGTCTTGTAAGAGTGTCTTTTGTAATACTTTATAGTCAATGGTATTGGAAGGACCAAGGTATTATGTTTCCCATGGTATTGACATAAAGTGATGTTATAAAAGAGTCTATTGAGAGTTGTAAGGTATCACAGTTAGGAGTGAGTCATATCTCTTGTCTGGTCATTGTCAGTGTGAGTAACATCATTGATAGTGAGTGATCAGTGAGTGTTCAGATCTGATAGAGGGAGTCTCTCAGAGGCTCGGAGTGAGGGATTCTCTCAATCCGGGGTTTGTTGACATTGCTGAGGGTTTGGGCATAGTTGCAGCAAGGGAGAGTTAGGAGTTGACTAAGATTCAGTGTGTCATTCAGAAGCTTGGTGTTGTAAATGTTGTTTAACAAATCTGCAATAAAGGCAAACTGTTTGCTAGTTTTCCCCATTGGGGTTTCCAGGGTACTTGTGTTCGGTTTTCTCTGTATTGTTGAGTTTCAGTGTGTATTAATTAATAATTAGCAGATTAATTATTCGAGATTAGTAATCAGATTTGGCGCAGTAAAATTTCACATGGTATTAGAGTGAGACTGAGAACTCCAGCACAAGATCGAGAAATTAAAATAAAAGAAGGTAACCTCGTATCGTACGACCACTGTATGGGTTGTACAGCATATGGATTCGACAATGAGTTGTTCCGTCGGTTTGGTTGATCGTTGAGCTTAGGGAAATTGGGCGTTGACTGCCAGAACCCGAATGTGGGTTTGGGTTGGAATGGAGGGCTGAGTAAGCAGTCGCCTCTGCATGCTGAATTGTGGGCCCATAACCCATTGATCGTATGGCAGTTGAGCCCAGTTAGAAGGGGGGACAAGCATGAGAGTTTGCGGGCTACAGAGGAAACCTAGACATGCAAGGCTACTAAGTCGACTGATAAAGGAGTGGCAGCTCGTGACTGGGCAGATTGGGCTTGACGAGAGTGCAGTAGCCAGCTTTGGAGGTCGGCTCGTGAGCAAAAGAAAAAGGCAGATCATTCGCTAGTTGTGTGGGCCTCCAGAGGTGGCACGCACAGGCTTGCGAAGGAGTATCAGCTGCAGGAGGGTTCGTGGTTGTAAACTAACCGTTGGGAGTAAGTGCTGCGAATTAGCGGCGTGGTTCTGTGGGGAACTGGGTAAACGGTGGATCGGGCTGTCTGGAGGCTCGTGATTGCGGACGACTGCAGAGGAGGTGTCGCTAGTGTGGTGATCAGGGCTCAAGCCCAACAGTGCAGCAGGCGGAGAGTTGCGAAGGGGAGCACACTTGGGCTTGGTGAGGAGCAGCTTGTAGTAGAGGAGTCGGGGCAGCTGTGTGGATGCAATAACAAGAAAGCAGACGGGCTGTGGGTGCTAGAGTTGGCAAGCAGAGTCGGTAGAGAAGGCTGCGGTAGCTGTGCCAGAGAGGATCAGGTTGAACGTCTGTGGGAGTCATCGAGAACATGGGCATGGAGGAAACAGTGCCGCTGGAAGAGAAGTAAAGGTGGCGGAGGTGTGAGCCTGCAGCGTGAAAGCAGAGGTGGATGACTAAGTCTACAGTAGATCCAACGCGGGTGGCAGCGGACGTGTTCGTGGGCAGTGCTGAAGGGCGGCAGGTAAGTTGTCACGGACACGAGTGTTGGCAGACAGCGTGGGTAGAGATGGAGGCAGTGATTGCAGGCACAGATTGAGAGCTGGTCTTGGTGAACAACAGGTCGAGCAGAAGTGTGGTGGGTGTATGGCAGCAGAGCTGGTAGATCAGACAGGAAGCCAGCTGTGTGCAGTGTTTGCTAGTTGCTGAGGCTACAAAATCTCGGGCTTGAAGTGGACAGAGATAGCGACAAAGGAGTAACGACAGTGGTGGAAAGCGGTTCACTCAGAAAAAACCTCTTGTTATGGACACGTGGGCGTTAGCAGAGGTGCTAAGCGTAGTAGTAGTGTCGACAACTGTAGCAGTATGAGCACGTGATTGGTTAAGTTGCATGGTGTTTTTGTTGGGTTTGTGGTGATGGCATCTAGTATCTGGTATGCCATGACACTGATGGAGGAGGAGCACAAGGATCCAGATCAGAGCTCATCAGATGCAGTCGGGAAGTCTTCCAGTCCAGAGGGAGCATTTACAACAACAAAGGATGTGTTTGATCCTGGTGGATGTTTCTCCGTAAGTACCTTCCTCGCTAAGAGGGAGTGTTAGTTTTTTAGTAGCTTGGCAGGTACTTCTATGTTGGGGGTGTCTAGTTGTTAGGATATTTAGACACTTAGGAGTTAGTTAAGATCAACTTGTGTAATATATCTGTCAGGGATAGTGTGTTTCTTTAGTATGCATTTGTAAATACTTAATCCGACGGTCACGATATGTTCCCAACATAGAGTGATCCGACGGCTCAACTTCTCTTAGATCATACCTAACCTTGATCCGTGGCTTAACACCCGATTGGTCCATGATCTCTATTTAAAGAGCATGGAGGGTCATTGTTTAGTTGATCGATTATGAGAAGCTCATTTGTAACTTTCTTTCTTTGCATAATAAATTGTCCCGTAGAAGCTATTTGGCCGGGGCCGTGGAGTGTTTACCTCAAGAGGGTTTAAACCACGTCAAAACATTGGTGTGTTGATCTGTGATTTGATTGTGTGAAGTGGTTGCTCTTGGTGTTCGGTCCTTTGGTAGTACCCTGTGTACCCGAACATGGTATTAGAGCTTTTATGAAGAGCCACTTCTGGTTATGATCTAGATCTTGAACTGTTGTTGCCGAAACTTGAAAGGGTTTCTGGTTCTGGTATTTCTGTGCATTTCTGGGCTGTGGGAGGTGTTCCATTGCGTCCGGAGTGTCGTTTCCATTGGGAAATAGTTTTTGTTTGATCGAAAATGGTTCCCGGTTGCTTCAGAAACACGTATTTCATCAGATCTGAAGGTATAATGTTACAGTGACGCATTTTTTTTATTTTCTGTTTTTAAAAGAAAAAAATTTCATATTTTATCATTTTTTACTGTTAGATTTTTTTTTGGGTTCGGATTGTTGCTTTCCCGTCTGCGTATGCTCTTTGCCGTGCACCTTGAGCGATCTTGGCAAATCAGAAATAGAAAGGGAAAGGGTTTTTCTTGGCTGCGTATGCTCTTTGTCGTGCACCTTGCGCGATCTCGGCAAATAAAAAACAGAGAGAAAACGTAGACTTTCCGGGCAAGCTAACGAGATCTAACTCAAGAAGTGTGGAAAAGTTTTTTTTGTTTCGATTTGTGGTGTGTTTTGTAGGAAAAAGGGCAAGCACGCAAACCGAGCAAGAAGAGTAAAAAAAAAAAAAAAAGCCCCCTTCCTCATTCCTATATTTTACATACCTTTTAATCTAGCTCACTTGGTTCAAAGTTGCTTTATTCCTTATTAGGTCTTGAGTTCAAGTCTTAGGAAGTTACTTTTAAAAGAAAAAGTGCATGCAATTTCTATTTTCAAGTTATTTTATTGTAAAGTGTATTTCATTTAAATAATAAAAAATAAAAATACAAGTGAGTCACTTAAGTTCTTTTTTATTGTTTGCACTATTTAATGTAATATCATTGTAAAAGTGAAATCACTTATTTTACAAAAGTGGTTCACTTAAAGCAACTTTCTTGTAAAGTGATTGTCAAAAGGTTCATCTTGGGAAGAGGGGGGTTCTTTATTTTTACTGGACATTCTTTAGCTGCCACGTCACTATTGGGGATATCTTCAACAGTTTCTTTGTTCAAGCATAACTTTATCATACAGAGTCAGTTTTAAGTGCCGTTTTTTTTGAAACCGCCTATTTTTTCGAGCTCTTCACATCCATACTATTGGTTTATGCTTTTACAGCCATTAATTTACAAATATGGCCGCCCCCTTGTGATATTCTACTTAACAGTTCCAACTATTTCTCATAGAAATCTCGTATGGAGGATGTTCTACGAAGTAGGGGACTTTTTAGAATTACCTCAGGGAAAGAAACAGAACCCACTGATGATGATAAGAAAATAAAATGGGCAAATAGATGTGACGAAGCTCGTGGATTGATTGGGATGTTAATCTCTACTGATTTGCGATTCTACATATCTGGAATTGATGAACCTGATGCTGCTTGGGACAAGTTGGAATTTGTGTTTGGTAAACACAATGAAATTCGAGGTCACCAACTCGAAAATGAGTTGATTTCTTTAAATCCAAGTGACTTTTCATGCATTCAAGATTATTTATCTAAGTACAAAACTCTTAAACTCTTATGTGCAGAATGTAAGATTAAGAGAGAAGACAAACAATGCATTTATCATATTCTTTCCAAACTTCTAACATAGATCGAAGTTTAGAAAACTTCGCTTCTGTAAGAGACTTGGTGAAGATGTCTGCAACTTGATCATCTGTAGGGCAAAAGAGCACTTCAAGAACACAATCATGAACAAGATTTTTGATGAAGTGCATATGTAGCTCAATGTGTTTGTTGCGTTGATGTAGAACTGGATCTTTGGCAAGCTTGATGGCACTTTGATTGTCGCACCAAAGTGGAGTAGGCTCCTGCTGCTCGAATCCAAACTCTGAAAGGATCTGTCGAAGCCATAAAGCTTCTTGACTGGCATTAACTGTGGCTCGATATTATGCTTCTGCTGAAGAAAGAGCAAGAGCTTGTTGTTTCTTACAAGCCCAAGTGATAGGTCCAGATCCTAGACTGAAAACATAACCTGCAGTAGACTTTCGATCATCAGGATCGCCAGCCCAATCTGAATCAGTGAAACCAACCAACAAAGGTTTCCCCCCTGTACTGTAATGAATCCCAAACTGAACTGTACCTCGAATATATCGAAGTATTCTTTTAGCTGCTTTCCAGTGACTTTCATGAGGTGTCTGCATATAACGGGCAACACGACCAACGGTAAAGGAAAGGTCAGGACAGGAATGAGTCAAGTATAAGAGACTACCAACAAGCTGACGATACAAGGTGGCATCGACTTCAGGTGAAGTACAAGTGGCAGAAAGTTTGACTCTAGACTGGAAGGGAGAAGGGGATGGTGTACAATCTTCCATGTGAAAGCGACGAAGAAGGTCACAAGCATACTTAGACTGAGAAAGAAAGATTCCTTCTTTGGTTTGCAGGACTTGGAGACCAAGAAAATAATGCAAATGTCCTAAGTCTAACATTTCAAAATTTTGTTTAAGACTGGATTTCACATGGGTTATAAGCTTAGGGTCACTACTAGTAAGAATAAGGTCATCAACATATAGAACAAGTATGATGAGATGGTTTCCTACTTTCTTGGTATAGACATTGGGGTCAGAATGGCATCTAGAAAAACCAGTGTTAATGAGAAAGTTATCCATTTTGGCATACCAAGCTCTAGGAGCTTGCTTAAGGCCATATAAGGATTTCTTAAGGTGGCAGACATCTTCACCAAGTCTCTTACAGAAGCGAAGTTTTCTAAACTTCGATCTATGTTAGGAGTTCAGGAACTTGTCATTAAGGGGGATAGGCTCTAATGCCTCCTTCCTTCTCCTAATAGTGTCACTTTTGTAAATCCTTCAATCCTATCCCAAGTTGTTCTTAAGGGGGGATGTTAGGATATTTAGACACTTAGGAGTTAGTTAAGAACAACTTGTGTAATATATCCGTTAGGGATAGTGTGTTTCTTTAGTATGCATTAGTATGCATTTGTAAATACTTAATCCGACGGTCACGATATGTTCCCGACATAGAGTGATCCGACGACTCAACTTCTCTTAGATCATACCTAACCTTGATCCGTGGCTTAACACCCGATTGGTCCATGATTTCTATTTAAAGAGCATGGAGGGTCATTGTTTAGTTGATTGATTATGAGAAGTTCATTTGTAACTTTCTTTCTTTGCATAATAAATTGTCCCGTAGAAGCTATTTGGCCGGGGCCGTGGAGTGTTTCCCTCAAGAGGATTTAAACCATGTCAAAACATCGGTGTGTTGATCTGTGATCTGTTTGTGTGAAGTGGTTGCTCTTGGTGTTCAGTCCTTTGGTAGTACTCTGTGTACCCGAACACTAGCAATATAGAAGGTGCTAAGATAAACTCTCTAGATTGGTCTTGCAAGATTGTCTTTTCGAATACTTTATAGTCAATGGTATTGGTGGGACCATGGTATTATGTGTCCCGTGGTATTGGGTGTCCCATGGTATTGACATAAAGTGATGTTATAAACTACTCTATTGAGAGTTGTAAGGTCTCACAGTTAGGAGTGAGTCATATCTCTTGTGTGGTCATTGTCAGTGTGAGTAGTATCATTGATAGTGAGTGATTAGTGAGTGATCAGATCTGAGAGAGGGAGCCTCTCAGAGGCTTGGGAGTGAGGGATTCTCTCAAGCTTGGGTTTGTTGACATTGTTGAGGGTTTGGACATAATTGGAGCAAAGGAGAGTCAGGAGTTGATTGAGATCCGGTGTGTCATCTAGAAGCTGGTGTTGTAGATGTTGTTTAACAAATCTGCAATAAAGACAAACTGTTTGCTGGTTTTCCCCATTGACTGTTTGCTGGTTTTCCCCATTGGGGTTTCCAGGGTACTTCTTGTGTTCAGTTTTCTTTGTGTTGTTAAGTTTCAGTGTGTTATTAATTAATAATTAGTAGATTAATTATTTGAGATTAGTAATCAGATCTGGCTCAGTAAAATTTCACACCAAGCACCCCACAAGTCTCTAGATCGAATGATAAAAGAAGCTATCCTCATTAATCACCACGTTCTTGCTCTGTCAAAAGAGCCAACGCGTCTAAAATCAATGATCTGTTTCCATCTTCAAGTGACTTGCAAGCCCTCATTTCAAAATATCACTGGCTGCTCAGATCATGGCAGCTTGCACTCCATATCAAACTGTAAACCTTGTTGCCCCATACAAGTTCTAGCAACAAAAACATGCTTCCCAGCTGAAAATTCACATGAAAATACACCAAAATCTGAAGATGTTGGTGGTTTGAATTTTTTTGTACTTTTACCTCCATAAAATTGCTTTAAACGCTGGAAAAAATCTGCATTATTTATGGGCAAACATGTATGGAAATAAATCATGAAACCTTTGACTACACATCCAATATGTTAGGCTGTCCAATGGTAAAAAAAATCTGTACTTTCATCATATTCTTGGCTACCCTCAAACAGATCTGAACATTCCGCATCTCCCACGGGTTTGTTTTCAAAAACATCCACCTCCAAGCCATCAAATGTATATCATCAAATTCAGAAATTTGGAGAGTACTATAACTTACCAAACCCCCGTTTTCTTCAAAATCTAAAACTTTTTCATATGGGGCTGCAATAAAATCTTTATTATCCTCTCCATCCTTCTCTTCCTTAAGGTCTAAAAAGACATGTACCACATGCTCTTCATAGTTAGGGTCCCATTTCTTATGAAATACCATAATAAAACCTGCAAATGAATATATCTTTCCTGGGCTACAAGAATTAAACCATTCCAATGCCTCACCCTCAAAAGTACATGGAAACATTTTCATCATAACATCCTTGTGAATAACATTAAGATGTGAAACAATTTTAATGAAGGATGAAATATGTAATATAGTTGAATATGTGTACCCATGGAATGGTGCAATATGATCAACCCAATTTGGAAATCCCGAGATGCCTGAGAAATCAAATGAGGCACACCATTCAACTAACTATGGAGGCAATGCCATGTCTCTTTACTTCACATCTTCAATATGCAAAACTGAATGGACTTTGAAAATACATAGCTCCATTATACCTCACATTAAAACTGTGGAGTTGCTAAGGTGAACCTTTCAAATGCCTTCAAAATGATGGATGCTTCACCCCTACAAACAACAATTCTTCAAATTTGCAAGGAACAAACGCTTCGTTCCTTTGTGGAGTCTCTAGGATGAGATTTTAGTATTTTACTACGAGATTTAAACTTATGCTCATCAAAACATGAATTTGAAAATCCAGGACCCCGAGAAATGGACTTATCCCTGACAACGACTCCAAAATGTCAGAAAAAAACTAGCACCCATAAAAGAGTAAAGTCCCAATCACCAAGGTGTTAGCTTTGTGTAACTCAGGAAAATTGTCTATTGTTACAACAACAACTCTTCCTCTTTGTTTTGGATAGCTCTTCTCTAGCACAAGGGGGGATTTCCTAAGGTAAGTCCAATTCCAAGGTCTGAGGTCTGGAATTTAGTGTTTGGACTAGAATAAATTTGGTTTGTGTGTTTTCAACAAGGTAAATTTCAGATTAGAAATCAGCATGTAAGTCTAGTATATGAGAGTATGATTGAAGGTATCTAGATTTGTTACAAATCTGATTTAGGTGATGTTCTGATTGGCTGTAATTTTCAGATTTGCAGAATGAAATATTTGAGCAAGTTTATGACGTGAAAATGAAGTTTATATACTCAAATGCAATCTGAGATTTTAAATTTTTTAATTAAATTAATCTCTGAAAATTGCAGAAAATTCAAAATAAAAATAAAAATATAAATTCTAGAATGTAGAAATTTAAGATTTGTCTAGTTTATGTTGCAAAATGAAGTTCCTACAAGTATGCAATGCTGGAAATGAAATTTGAGACAAATAAAATGCAGAAATTGCAGAAAATTTGAAACTAAAATTTACATATAATTTCCAGAATGCAAAAAGGTAGGTAAAGTACTGTAAATGACATTTTTTTGGATGGTGAGAAAGGTATACCAGTGCCTAAATGTTTCCTTGGGCTGATGCAATCAATCAATAAATTTTCATGGAGGAGGGCAGAATTTTATCAAGTTCATAGGATTAATGTGTTGCCTAAGTGCATGCTACGACAATCCTATTTGGCTGAAAATTAAAACATAGAAAATGTGCAATGAAATAACTCCTAGAGGATGTCAATTTCATAATTAATCCTAGGTGTGCTTACCTAAATTTTCCTAGACCTAGTTACTACTAGGTTGTAAGAAACTAGATTTGAAGAAACTTAAAACAAACAACAACTATCTAGAGAGGGTTTTTCACATCTTGATAGTCTCCACCATTGAAGTAGTGTTCTTAATTGAGTGGCCTTGGTTTAACTCCTTCCTTGCACATCCACAATTTCAATCTTCAACAATTATATCACACAGAAGCCTAACATTACGTGAAAAAATAATTGCTATCCAAAAATTTGCACACCAGAAATATTGTTACTCTAAATGTTCACTTTTTCAACGACAGTCATTACAAGTGAGGGGAGCCTTTAATTTATTGAGTTTTTAGGCTCAACCATCTCACAATAAAATAATATTATTACAAGTGATCCAATTGACATGTCGAAGAAGTGATCAAAATAGACATGTCAAACTAGAATTAAAATAATACATGGATATGAATATGAATTGGTCTTCAACAATGCTTTATCTTTCCACATGAGAGCTCCAACAGAGAGGGCGCACCCCCAAATGGTCAATAAGACCAAGTCAAGATGCAATAAATAAACTCTCTCCGTCCAATGAGGTCAATCCACATGTCAATCTCAAAAAATGTGCAATGTTTCTCCTTCAAGAGTAGGTTGAACTAGTTTATAGTCACTTTAAACCTCGCCAAGGTGAAACACAATGTGAACCAGGCTCATTCAAAGGTGCATGTGGACCCTCTAGTGGACCTACTAGCCTAGAAGTATGTGCCAATATGGAATCAAGGTGTGTGGATAGGTCTAGGAGGTTGTGCCACATGGGTAAGGTCAAAAGGTGAGTGGATGGGTGGATAAGGATGGATGAGTGGATAGGTGTGAACGAATGGTGGTTGTCGTCAAATGATTAGGGTGCATGCATAACTAACCTTTGAAACCACGCACAAAGCTCAATTATCTCCTCAAGATGTGTGCCAAGAGATAAGGATGAGAATAAGATGACACGTGGATGTGAAAGGGTCAACAAGATGCTCAATGAATTAATAAAAGGGGCAACCACTAGCAAATAATAATTTTATATTAGGCTGCATCAACATGAGTTCCAAGGGGGAGCGCTACCCTTAAGTGTTGTGCCACATGGGACATCAATTTCCTGTAAAGACCACAAAAATTTCTATAAATTGCTTCGGCCCTCGACCCTTCTTTGTTATTCAGACCTTTCTTTATTGGCTCTCTGCTTTATCGGGTTCTCTGTTTCCTCTGCGAGCCGATCCATCAGCTCTAATACATCGACGCTCATCCATCGGGACACCTTGTGTGCTCGTTCACCATCCTTTTCCGATGGCCTATCCTCAATGTTGACTTTTCCCGAAATCCTGCCTTTGACAAGACCCTTCCGATACCATCGGATCCGATATGTTGGATCTTGCCCATCGGGTTTCCCCGAATACACCTCTGCAATAATCTTTCAATGTGACACTCCTGATAGGACATCCCCGATGCATTGCTCTCGATACATCGGTCTTCGACTCTTCGAAACTCTCCTCTTGTGCCTTTGCAACATTACTCTGATACAATATTCCCGATGACAACTCTCCGATATAGTGCCCTTGATACATTATCAGCTTTCGGCCTATTACTGTTCAAACTAGCACCCTTCCAAAAGTTCACGAAGGCCGGTGCTAAGAGTGACAACCAATCAAGAGATCCACCCATTGTCACCACAATGCACTCTCCTCTCTCTTTAAGCCTGCTTTTTTGGCCATGGGAGGCTTCCCAAATGAGTATAGAAGTAGCCCTATGAGACACAAGAATGAGAACAACTCTACTTCTAACAAAACCCTCCTATTAGATTAATCAACCAGTGCCTTATGAAGTCAATAAAATATTAAAAAAAACAGTCAATAACTAAACACAAGACTAGGAGCTTAGGAGCAATAGAACTTAGCACTATCTTATTATTAAGATATATCAATGAAAAGCAACACAAGATCAACACTAACAACTTGTATGAAAACTTCAAATAAACACTTGAAAATCACGAGTAAAATACCTCTTGCCCTTAACCAACCGATGTAAGAGTTGTAACCTTGTATTGCAGCTCAAGTTGGCAAAATTCTGAGTCAATGTATGGCTGTCCAATGATATTTCAGACCTTCAGGGCAGCCAATAGATGATTAAAACAAATCTAGAAATGGTGTAGCAGGTATGGTTTATGCCCTAACTAGCCCTCCAAAAACTCAACAAGGTCAACTCAAACCACTAGATGAAGACCAAAATGGTTAGGGCTGTTAGTACACCATGTCTTCAGCTTGTATGGCACTTCAGAGTTGAATTTAGATGGCTGTACCTGTCATATCAGATCTGAAAAAACATACCAGCGGTCCAGCACTTGCACAAACGGTGAGATCTCTCAACCTAACCACAAGAAAAATACGCCCTTGGAGATTAGCCACAAAATCAAGGGAGCGATTCAATTTTGACAGATTAGATGTTTAACAAACACAATATTTTTTGGATTTTTAGGTTTTTTTTTCTATATCTGATTTTTTTTTTTGTATTTTTCAAAAAGAGATATATGATTTTGTAATTTGGATGAAGAAAAGGAACTTATACCTTAGTCTTATCCCTAGGGAAATGAGAGAAATCAGGGTCAATGTCCTCTCGAAAATTGACTATTCAATGCTTGATGAATTAGGGCAAGGCCTAGAAACCCTAGGTTATATAAGCCCTTGACCTAATTAGGACAAACAAGATGTCAAGGCCCAAAACAAGAGGGATTCTTCAAGAGAAATACCTCACCAAACAAGACTAAACTAACTTAGATCAAAACCTAGAATACTCTTACCTTGGATACACAAGCAATGCAAGACAAGAGTTCCAAGATGTTACCACATTTAACAAAGAAAAGGAGAAGAGAAAGCAAACCCTAGAATCCGTCCTCCTTGAATTAGCCTTGAAAGATTGCAAGAAACCTCAAAACACCAAGAATTATCGTTTAAAACCCTAGAAGAAGCCAATAAGAGAGGTGCGCATCACTTAGAGACTCATATACCATAGAATAAATAAAATTTCAGTCATATTTGATCCCATGATCTTGGTCACAAATGAGAGGAGGGCGCTTTATTAAATTATTTATATGAGAAAAGTCCTAGCTTTTCCCTCCTCTATGCCAACCTATCTAATTTGAGTTAAAATTCATTTTTAGGGTTTCTCACCCACAATCTAGGGACTAAAACTCATAAAACATAAAAATAATGACAAAAGGTGATGTTAGCTTCAACAAAGTGAAACGTTGAGCTTGGAAGGAGGACGTCATGCCCCAACTAACCCGAAAAAAGTGTCTTTTCCCCTCAACGCTCTCCTTCTTGCTTGGTATAGCCTTCCAAGATTACTTTTAATGGTGGACAATTTGCATCTTTTGACTAGGATGACCAAAAGGAAGGGGTTAATACAACAAATAAGTTCCAAGTGCGTATAATATAGGTGCTCTAGAGCGGGTATGACAACCCTTACAAGTGCAATCAACTTTACAAAGCATGAAATCATGAGTGTGGCTACGAGCTCCTAAGCCATGCGTCCTAATGGAGTCACCCCAAAGTGCACCAATACCTATCTAGGGCATAAATACCTGACATGATGAGGAGTTACCACCCATCAAGGGGTAGTCAGCAAAGCCACAAGACCAATACACCTTGAAATGAGGACCAAGAAGACCTGCCATGACTAACCAAGGGGTTTGGACCACCGATAGACTAACACTTTTACATAAAGCAGGCCCAACTTGGCCTTTTACAATGGAAAAAGGACCCCCCTCCTTGGCACATCTAGTAGGGTGTGCTGCAAAGGATTTGGGGCGTAACACTACCCATCGTCCTTTCTTGTATATCTTCTCGGTAACAACTCTCAATGCTTCAACTCCGATACGTCGAGTCTCGATATGTCGAGATTCCCCTCTCCATTGGACTTTCCTCTTTGCACTTTCGACCATTCTTCCTGATAGGTTACCTTCGATAGGGCAACTTCGATGCCATATTCCCGATCTCATCGAACGGATAAAACTGCTCTCGATATCTTAGTGGACGACTGAGATTTCTTTCCCGAAAACTCTTGTGAACGACTTCAATGTGCCCAAATTTCTTGCATCAAGCTTGTAGATGGCTGCGATGGCGCCCAACACTCCTCCGGGTGGCTGTGATTGCACCCAAAAACTTCTGATCTAAGTCTGCAATGGTGCCCGAAAACTCCCTATCCAAGTCTGAAATGGTGCTCGAAGTCCATGCGCCTAGCCTGTGGTCGAATGCTCCTACATCATTAATCTTACTGCTTCATTTAAGTTGGGGGAATTCTTGAACCGGATGAACTGATAGGCTGAGTAACGACATAACCCTCAGAACCCTTTTACGTGTGAGAGTTCTAAGCCAGCCTACATAACTCAACTTACCTTAAGTCAAGTGAAGGTGTATGAAGTGAAGTACGTACATGGGAAGAAAGTGGCTCTTTGTGAAATAACCATCTTAGTAACATGAGTGTGTTGGTCTATCCTTAACTTTCAAGGGTTAGGATTTTTGGATGTTTCTTCCATATGTGCCTAGGAAGTGCTATCATGGATCGTCCATCATTGCTTTCTTCATATTGCGATCCCTTTATTTTATTTTTTCGACATTTCATTTATTTGTATTTCATTTATCCCTTTCATTGGCTTAGTCCCTTTTTCTTTAGATATGGATTTGATAACGTGGGACAAGGGAACTTGGCTTTTGCGATGATGAGTATCTACCATGAATTTTTCCATTTTAATTCATTAGCAAATCCTTTCTTGGGAGAGTACACGATTCTTTAATTGGAGGCATTCATACATTGGAATAGTAATGAGACCATATGTTATTACTAGTGCCAGATCATTCACTAAGGGGACTGGGAAACATGAAGGGGATGGGTGAATTGGTTAGCAAGGTGAAAAATGGCTAGGTAAAAAGTTATGAAATGTATAAAAATCACCTTAGTTCACCAAGGTACAAATCAACCTTCGTACTAACACACTTATTAAGTTAAAAGGATAACACTAAGGTTAGGCTAAGAGACGAGTAATAGTTTAAGTATATGAGCCATTATAGAAGCATACATGTAATATCTTATGCTAACATATTGTCATATCAGAAAACATGCTAAGAGTAAATGAAGGTTAGAAAATATCACATTACCAGAAGATCAGGCACTTCCTTTGATTGGGTACATAAGGCACATGGGCCATCTAACTAGGCTGAGGACCTCTGGCCGATGATCTATGGTGAGGCCACAAATCTCATCTCAAGCAAAAAATGATCAAGACCACCCCTGCTGAAAAAGGGGTAACAGGTTGGTTCCTAGAGAAACAGTCTTAAAAATAGATCTATAAGGGCATAAAAGAGGCAAACGACTCATAGTTTATCCAAGGAAGAGGTGTGCTGATTCGGAAGGTGTTCAAGGCAGCCTAGGGTTGTGTACTAGGGCTGTAAGTGCCCTAAAACCATAAGGACACCTAGGGAGGCGCACCCCAGCTAGAAGCACATGTTTGGGGCTTTGGAATGTTCTCTACTCACCCCAAAACCTGGAAGGATTAAACTTTAATTTAGAGTTTGTCTTGGGTGGGAGCCTATAAATAAAGGAAATCTCTCATTTTCCAAAGTGTGTGAAAGAAGTGTGAAGAAGATCTAAAAGATTTCATTGAAGATCTAGTTGGAGTGAAGAAGTAAGGGCATTTCAAGTTGAGGTTTATCAGCTTTCTTTATATTTTCACAGGTCAATTTGATAGCTGAAGTTACTATTGCAAACTGCTGTAATAATATTTGAAGAAGTGCAATTTTGTTCCAATAAAAATGAATGAGGCTGAGGTGTGACCCTCCTTACTTCTTGCTGTTATCATTGTCCGATAAATGGATATTGCTGCGGTCATTTATGAATCCTGAAGGGCTGTTGCTATCTTTTCTTGTTCATGGTTGTACATTTTTTAAGGCTGATTTGTAAGTACCGTGAGGTGCCTCTTTGGAAGGGCCTCCTCTTAATCTCTGCATATTAAAGAAGAGCCATCCTCATCTAGTGCAAAAGCTAAGGAAACTTTGTACCCATCTGTCATATTATTGTCAGATTGTGTTTTAGAGGTTCTAGTACAAATAATGAATATATGGTTAAAAAAGTACAGAAATTAGTATATGGTTCAATCATTAAAGAAATTTCATACCCATATATTCCATTATTGATCATCAGAAAATAGTAAATACACTTCTCATTGAAATTTACTATTTACTTTTAGTATATGATATGTGCAAAGCATAATTAGGCTCAAGCAAGGAAACCAATGCGGTCAATCATTTTTCCCATCCAAAATATTATTTATTTGAAACTACAAAAACCCTAAATAGGATCAGTCAGCATATTATTAACATATGCCAAGATTGTTTGACTTGTAGTACATTATTTCCTGCAAATATTTGTTGTCTGCTTGTAGTGTTTCCATAATAATGTTCTTTACTTAATCTTATTGGTGGCTGGTATTTTAATGGCAAATTTCTTGCTCATTGACAGACAAATTCCTACCTATATGTGCTTCTTCTTGTTTGTTCTCCTAATGAAAATTTTAACTTCTCTATTCTTCATGTGATAGGTACATCTACATCTTTGTTTTTTGAAGATAGTGTTTCATGACTGTCACCATTCAAACACATATATTTAGGGTTTTATAGCTGGAATTTTTTTATCATTCGACAGACTTTATAATTTATACTTTGTTGTAGCAACAAATCTACTTTTAGTTCAATCCTCTAAGAAAGAGGATAATTTTATTCATGCCTTAGCAATGAGATATCTGTTTTTTTATGGGCAATATTCAGCGTTGGATATCTCATACAGGTCCAAGAATTTGAGGAAGCTGCATTTAGTGCACCTCTAAATAAACTGGTTAGATGCAAAACAGAGTTTGGTTGGCATTTGCTGCAAGTGCTGTCTGAAAGGTGTGATTAACTTTCATGGATTGCATCTGACTACTTGCTCTTGTATGTTAAAATGTCAGCTGTGGAAGAAAAAAAATTCTTAAGTGGCTCATGCATATCAAATCTCTTTGTGATATGTCAGGGAAGGAGGATTCCTTAAAGTTATTGAGCCAGAGGAGTTTCAAGTTAAAATGCAGGATGTTGAGTTTATAACTGAAGCTCAGCTTATGGATGTTCGTGAACCAGATGAAGTGTATGTGATCTTTATCACTAGCTAGTTGGATTTTTCATTTGTTTTCTAGAATCCCCGAATTTGTTTTTCAGCAATATCTACCTTGTTATTCTAACTGTATTGCAATGTTTTGTATGAGAAAACTATTAACAGATCCATTGCATCCTTGCCTGGCTTCAAGATTTATCCCCTTGGACAATTTGGAAGTTGGGGCCCGAATGTTACAACAGACCTCAATCCTTCAAAGGACACTTATGTTTTGGTAGGCTTTGATCTTGTTCATGCAGTCCATCTCTTCAGTGCCTTTTGCATTCCACAATCGTGTTTGAGTTAAATGAGTAAGCAGAAACCAACATGCAAAATCTATGATAAATAGCATGGAAAGATTTATACTTCAAGCAGGAAGGAGAGTTTCCTCAAAAGTGCAGAAACAGGAATAAATGGATCTTTTGTATTGATATGCATCATCCAATATTGCTAATTTGCCAACAATTTGAGAACTTATGCCTCAACCTAATATTCCTGTCTTCTCTTCAATAGGAATATATGGAGTCAAAGTAATATCCCTCATTAGCTTTGTGCTTGACTCCATTCTTGCTACACAAACATTGTTGAATAGATTTGATGAACCTGCTTAGAAACGATAGTCTTTTAATGATTTTTTCTCTGACTGAAACGGTTAAGGATTTGTATTAAAAAAGAGCTGCAGCCATATTGTTCAGCACAATAATATGAAAAGAAAGTAGCTGGCCGAGGGCCAAGAGTTCAAAAATATCCAAAATTCAAAGAAACTGACTTCAATAAGCTTTGTTCTTTCCTTTGCAGAGGGAATTTTCAAAATTCTACTTGCATATGTCCTATATAACTGCCCCATAATCAAAATTGATTGATAGACTTTTAATGATTTTTACCATGCATATCGTTGAGGATTCTACAAGGATTCTGCTATTTGGCCCAAACTAGGGTCAATTGCATATATGATATATCTCTTTGTACTGATCGAATACAAATGGATTTGGTTTCATCAAAGTTGTTACACAGATTGGAGGCTGTGATGAACAATAGTTCATATACGATAAAGTTTAAATTATCCAACATTAGGATAAATAGTTGAAATCCATATAGGATATAAACATTATTATAGAATTTGTTAATTTTTGAGCATTAATTCAATATACTCTAGGATCTTTACTGAGAGAATAACATGTACAGCATATCAAGTATAACAATGCATATCAATCACATCAAAAAATCACATGAGACAATAGACACACAGGGTTTCACTGGGGAAAACCATAAAGGTGAAAAACTCCACAACTTCCTCAGAGATAGAAAGAGCAATGATACAACCAAAGTACAAGAGATTGTCCTCCTAGCAGCTGAACCTCCTCCTCCACTAGTGTGCCACTTTCCGAGTAGTGTAGAAGTGAATAATGAGATGATCAAATGGAGTGCCTCCTGCACTCTATTTATACATGACCTGACCTGCCTAATAAGCTAGCAGGGCCGACTTGTCTAACTCAATCTAATAACCCATGGTAATACTAATCAGGGCCGACCCCACACTTGGTGGTCTAATAACCCATCACTTGCAAGTTACAACACTTGCGACACTTGTCAATACAAATGACGACATTTCCGTATAGAGGAATAATAACATCTCTATAGGAGTACAATATACATAGGTGAAATACATTCCGAAGTTACATATACATCAACACTCCCTCTTAACTAGGAAGGTATTACTCGACATAGATTTGCTAGCACAAGTCTTCTTCTCTGGATCATCGTCACTGGATCATCGTCATCGTCACTGCTGCTGCTATCTCAATCAATCTTCGATCTACTCGTCATAGGAATTTCTACAGAGCCAGTCATTTTTCATACTGGATGTAGGCCCACCACCTGCAGGTCTTCATCATCACTGGCCATACTGTGGAATCCTCAGGACTTATTACGTGAGTCAACAAAACCTCGAAAGAGCATCCCAGGACTTTTACGAGCACACAGCTCAACCTATCGGATCTCCCAGGACCTTTTACATGCTACTGCATAACCTGTCCACGGTCACATAGTATCATCCTGATTCTCATGATCATACTAATCATAACATCGTCTACGAAGCACAGTCAAGATGCACACAATACAACACTTACACTCACCGGCATGGGAAGACACTTCAACCATCCGGGAAGGGCTCAGCACTCACATCAATGCACATGGGAGAACACATCTACCACCATGTCGGAAAGGCTCTGCACTTACATCAACGCACATGGGAGAACACATCTACCACCATGTCGGAAAGGCTCTGCACTTACATCAACGCACATGAGAGAACACATCTACCACCATGTCGGAAAGGCTCTCTGCATCTGTTGTCTTCGGACTCATCACACATGATCCACCTGATCATGTCAAAGCATCTACCTGATGCATGTCATCATAGTATGATCATCCTGATCATCAATGCATCCACTTGATGCATACCATGTATCCACCTGATACATATCATCATACATGATCTACCTGATCATACAATGTATCCACCTGATACATATGTAAGTACATGATCTACCTGATCATACAATGCATCCACCTGATTGATACATACATAAACATATCAAGCATCCAACATGATGCATATACAAATATATCAAGCATCCAACATGATGCATATACAGAGCAGTAACTGGAGCATCGTCCCGATGCTCATCATCTAGCGCTTACATTCACAGCCATGGGAAGGATCCTCCTTTCACCATGCTTGGAATGGCTCCTGCAAATGTGTCCATCACTTCTTCCTCGAAGTGTCGTCAATCTGAAGAACACCAAGCCTCTCTTTGAAGTACTCAAACTTCACTCTGGCTAGTGGTTTCGTCAACACATTTGCGATCTGCTCATCCATTGCAACATACAGGAGCTTCACTGCTCCTCTCTGCACCATATCCGTGATATAGTGATATTTGATCTTAATGTGCTTCGACCTGTCGTGGAACACCGGGTTCTCAGACAACTTCACACAACTCTGGTTGTCACAATAGATACCGGTAGCTTCCAACAGGAGATCAAATAACTCAGACAGTAGCTTCCTCAGCCATACTGCCTCACAACCAGCCAAACAAGCTGCAACATACTCTGCTTCGGCTGTACTCAGTGCTACGCAGGATTGCTTCCTGCTAAACCAAGAGATCACACCTGATCCCATACTGAAGCAACACCCAGAAGTGCTCTTCCTATCTGCAGCACTGCCTGCCCAATCTGAATCAACATAACCCTGCAAGTTAAACTTTTGATTCGAATCATACTTGAGCCCATAATCAATTGTACCCTTCAGGTACCTCAGAATATGCTTTACAGCAACTAGGTGAACACCTCTGGGATCCATCAGGAACTAGCTCAATGTGTTCACCGCAAAGCAAATATTTGGTCTTGTGTTCGTCAGGTACATCAAGGACCCAATCATCTGACGATACATTGTGACATCAACCGGCTGAGATGAAGCATCACACAGAAGCTTCAGGTTCGATGCCATAGGTGTGGCTATGGCCTTGCAGTCCATCATCCCGAATCTCTTCAGGATCTCTACTGCATACTTCCCTTGTCCAAGGAAGATCCCATCTGCACTCTACCACACCTCCATGCCTAGAAAATAGTGCATCATCCCCAAGTCCTCCATCTCGAACTCGGCAGCAAGCTTCCTCTTGGTATCGACAATCAATCTATCCTCACCTGTAACAAACAGGTCATCCACATACAGGAGTAGTATCACAAAATTGCCTTCCTCAACCTTGTAGTAAAGGTTGGAATCTGCTTTACTCTTAGTAAAGCCCAAACTGGATAGAAAGCTGTCTATCCTACCATACCAAGTCCTAGGGGCTTGCTTCAAGCCATATAAGGCTTTATTCAACCTGCACACATATGACTCCCTGTCACGTGTCTCAAAACCAAGTGGCTGCTCCACATACACTTCCTCCTCGACTACACCATTCAAGAAAGCTGTCTTGACATCCATCTGGTGTATCTTCCATTTCATCACTGCAGCCAGGGCAAGTATTGATCTGATGGAAGTGTACCTGGCTACAGGGGCAAAAGTTTCTTGATAGAGTATTCCCTCTTTCTAGGAGAAGCCACGAGCTACAAATCTTGCTTTGTACTTTTCTATGTTGCCATCTGCAGCATGCTTGATCTTGTAGATCCGCTTGGAAGTCACAACAGACTTCCCTTCACGTCTTGGGACCACATCCCAAACATCATTCTTCATGATTGACTGGTATTCCTCGACCATGGCATCCTTCCATTCTTTCTTTTCTACTGCTTCTTCATAATTGGAAGGTTCTTTGTTCATAACGTCACAGAGTAAGGCAACATAACTGGTATGAGATCTAGTCCTTTTCCTTTCTCTGTGTTATTCTTCTGGAATGCCATACCTTTCTGCATCTTAAATGAGCTCTCTAGCCCATGCAGGTTTCCTCTTGTGAGAGTTATTCTCACGAGGTGGATCTACAGGTTCTTGCGGATCTTCAACTTCACGATATGCTTCTGGAATTGATTCAGTCATGATGGTGTCTTGAAATATGTTTTCCTTTGGTTCTTCATGATCTTCAACAGGTGCCTTCTTTGATTTGTTGAAGGCTGATTTTTCATCAAATGTTACATCCCTGCTGACATCAATCTTCTTGAACCCTGGAAAGTATATTCTGTAAACTTTTGAGCTTTCACTATACCCCACAAAGATGCCCTTCTTTGCTGAAGGATCTAGCTTTGTTCTCTTTTCCTTTGGAACATGTGTATATACTGAACAACCAAATATTTTGAGATGACTGACTTCAAGGTTTCTTACCAGAGAATACCTCTTCTGGTGTCTTGTTGTCCAATATCTTGTGAGGTGTTCTGTTCTGCACATATACAGCTGTCCTAACTGCTTCTGCCCATAGATGCATAGGTAGATCCTGGTCATGCAGCATTTCCCATGCTGCTTCCATGATTGTTCTATTCTTTCTTTCTGCAACCTCATTCTGTTGTGGATTGTAGGGGGCAGTCAACTCCCTCTTAATCCCTGAATCACTGCATAGTTTCTTGAAATCACCTGAAGTGAATTCTCCGCCATTGTCGGATCTGAATGTCTTGATCTTCTTATCAGTTTGATTTTCCATCAAGGTTTTGAATTCCTTGAACTTATCAAACAATTCATCTTTGTTTTTCAAGAAATAAACCCAAGTCTTCCTAGAGAAATCATCAATGAAAGAGACATAGTATACATACCCACTCAGAGAACTGGATGACATCAGACCGCATACATCGGAGTGGATAATTTCCAAGATACCTTTAGCTTTGCTTTCACTGTTTGGAAATGCCTTCTTAATGTTCTTTCCTTTTGCACATCCTTTGCAAACCCCTCCATGCTTTGTCTTGATTTCAGGAAGACCTTCTACATCTTTCCTTGCAATTGGTAGTGCCCTATAGTGTACATGAGCAAGCCTTCTATGCCAAAGTTCACTTGGCTCCATGGATTCATGTACCATGGCATGTTCAGGTTGTCCCTTCAGTTTGTACAATCCTCCCTCTTGCTCTCCAATCACTACTGGATCATCTATAGTTTTACCCTTTGGCCACATTAGTATTTGGCCATCTACAAATGCAACCCTCATACCTTTTGCATCCAATGCAGATATGGAGAGTAAGTTCTTCTTGAGCACAGGTACATATAGAACATATTTCATCTTCAAAGACTTTCCAGAGTCTAGATTGTAGGAGGCTTCACCACTTCCCTTAATAGGGTATTGATAGTCATCCCCAAGTTTCACCTTATGGGGTAACTCATGTTCAGATAGATTTGCAAAAGATTCTTTAAATCTAGTCATGTGTTTGGAAGCCCCACTATCAATAAGCCAATCATTACAACCATGAGAGATAGTACCTGTGAGAGCAGAGATTAGAACATATTCATCTTCACTAGATGAGTCATCACTTTCTGCTCTAGCCTTCTTCTTGGGAGGTTCATCATCCTCGGCAGCATGAGCATGATATCTCTTCTTGTTGTTCTTCTTCCTTTTGTTGAAGTTGTTGTTGTTCTTTTTGTTCTTAGGACAATCTGAAGCAAAGTGTCCCTTCTCATTACATGTGAAGCATCTGAGATCCTTCTTATCTTTATGTTGATGGTGGTGTGAAGATTTCTTGGTATGAGAATGCTCCCTTTTAGACATTTTTTTCTTGGTGTGTGCTGTGAGAGCTTGATCTTCATTTCCTATTTTTTCTTCTCGAGCCACAAGCCTTGCTTCTTCTTGTGCGCATTTCTCCCATAGTCTACTGAATGAGATCAACTTCCTTCTTGCAAAGATTCCTTGGATGAAGGAGTCCCATGACCTAGGTAGGCCATTCAATGTGGTCATGACAACTTCACCATTGTCCACTACTTCATCCATAGCTTCAAGTTGTTCCTTGATCTGAGAGACCTTAGAGAAATAAGATTGAATGGTCTCTCCATTTTGAAGCTTTACCCCTTTCAATTGGTTCCGTAGAGTCATCTTCTGATTTATGTTATTCCCTTCAAATAGCTTGGTTAGGGAATCAAACATATCCTTGGGTGTCTTTAGAGATGACACATGTGGTATGAGATGGTCTTTGATAGAATCAACAATGATCCTCTTTGCCTTGACCAAATTCTTCTTATGTAAGGCCTTAACCTCTTCTCCCTCTGGGACAGGGACCTCTTCACATATGTAAGTGTCTAATTCATTTTCTTCCAGGATTAACCCAATCCTATACTTCCATGCTCGGAAGTTATCAGCCCCTTCAAGCTTATCCTCAAGCTTGGTGTGGTGAGGCATCTTAAAGAGTACTTCAAATGGAAATAGAAAAGATTTAGGTCTTACCACTTGATTTGCAGAAATCTGGATCTGGTACTGGATTAGGGTTTGTAAGAGAAACCCTAAAAATTCAAAATGTGAATTTCAACTTTCTGAAAGGATAGAAAGATGCGCCTTGATGAGCTGATCAGCCTGGTATATTCAGAATTTGAAGTCTGCAAAGTTTCACCCTTCAGAAATGCCTTTTAGTCTTCCCGGATTCACTAGGGAGGACCTTGAATTAGGGTTTGAGTTTCCTGGAGCTTCACCCAACCAAAAAAGTTCAATGCAAAGCTCTAAACTTTGAAGTTTTCAAGGAGCTTCCAGCTATGTCCTCAGAATTCAGAAATTCCTATTTTTGTGGAAACCCTAATTTTTAGGGCCAAAAATGAAAGTGCCCAGAATTGAATTCTGATTGGACAGAAATATGTGCCTTGATGAGGAGAGTCAAAATACCCTACTGCTTTTCAAGATCTGTGGAGAGAAACCCAATAAACAGGAAACCCTAGTTTTCGCAATTGTTAGTAGTATATGATGTACTATTTCTTTTGAATCTTAGTTCTCATATATTTATTACTTTTTCAATTGCATTTTTTTCGAAATGCATTCTAAAGGTCGTGGATAGAATTGATATATTTTGGACATCTATCTGGATTTTAGACTCATCTTATGGATGAGAATTGATATATTTTGGACATCTATTGATATCTTACAGTATATGGACATGGCTATTTTGAATAGCTATGAAAAATACTTTTTTTTAATTGAAAATATGTGTATATATTTAATTTTTTGTATTTGCCAATTTTTCCCCGATCCAATTCAAAACTCTTTGCTTTTTTGCCTCGTCGATATATTCTTGATTTCGAGTCTGGTGACATTGATAAAAACTGAGGGAAAAGGTGATGACCCAAAGTTGTTGAATTTGTACAACCTGGTAATATCGTCAACAATTCCAGTAGCTAGGACATGCTTAGGATCTTTGATATCGTTGATTACATTTTGGTGAGGTGTAAACGTTACAGCCATACCTTCACCAGAATGCGTGATTTGATAGATTGACAACAAATTGCAGAAAATTCTTAGAACACATAATACAACATTGAACTGACCATCATCTACCTGAACTGTTCCAGATCCTACAACATTAAGAGATCTATCATCACCAACAAATATTTGTTCGGTGTTACATTCATTTAGAGCTGTAAAAATGGCTTTATCCTTATCCATTTGATAAGATGCTCCATAATCAGTGAACCACTCATTAGAAGAGGAGGAAGAAGATGCATTGAAAGAAAAACAAGAAGCACAAAGTGCGTGTCCATGAGTTGTAGAGTCAAAAGATGAATCAAGGTTGATGTTGTGCTTCTTCATTGCCGCTTCCAAGGCTGCCATCTTCTTGAAACACTTGGATTTGACATGACCATCTTTCTTGCAAAAATTGCAATGGCGTTCAGTCTTCTTATCTTTCAATTTGTTTCCCTTGTCACCATTGGAAGGATGAGCTAGATGAGTGGGTTTGGGACCCTTGTTTTTCTTATGATTGCGAGGATGTTGCTTTTTGGGATTCTTGGTTTTGTTCTTTTGTTGTGCCATGAAGGATTTGCTAGATGTATTAGCATTGTTGACTACTCCAAGATGTATGAGCTTATCTTGCTCTCTAATCAAGGAGTCACAAAAAGATTCAAGAGTGGGTTCTGTATAGTGAGCCCCCAAGGATTCTTTCATGGAGTAAAAGGTAGATACAAAAATAGAATAGGCAGGACCAAGCTTGGAAAGAATATGCAAAATACATTGCTTTTCTTTTCTTTTTATGTTGCATTCTTCAACTAAAAGTTTAAGGGTTTTGTACTTAGATAGATAATCTTGAATGCAAGAGAAATCTCTTGGATTTAAGGTAACCGATTCATTTTCAAGTTGGTGACCTCGAATCTCATTGTGTTTACCAAACACAATTTCCAATTTTTTCCAAGCCATATCTAGGTTGTCAATTTCTTGAAGGTGGAATCGTAAATCAATAGAAATTGACATCTCGATTAATCCATGGGCTTCATCACATTTATCGACCCTTTTTATTTTCTTAGCATCATTAGTGGGTTCAATTTGTTTTTCTAAAGGTAATCTGGTAAAGTCCCCTACTTCGTAGGACATCCTCCATATGTGCTTTCCATGAGAAGTAGTTGGTACTGGTAAGAAAAATATCACATGGAGCGGCCATATTGTAATACATAGGTAATATGGCTTCAAAAACACATATTGATGGTCTAGATGTAGAGATCTTGAAAAAATAGGTAGTTTAAAAAAATAACTGCCTTGGAAACAAACTTCAGATGCAAAAGTTATGCCCTTTTGAAGAAAGACGTAAAAAAGAGCCAAGGAGTCACGTGGCAGGCAAAGGTTGATCCACGAGGTGATGGGAGCAAAAAATACAGTAAAGAATTCCCCCTCTTACTAACTTTTCCTATAAGCTCACTTTTACAAATAAGTTTCTTCAAAATAAGTGTCCCACTTTTATAAAACGAGTGGGAAGCACTTTTACAAAATAGTTATTTTATAACTTAAATTACATGAACTTTTACAAAATGGACTTGAACCCAAGACTTCTTACTTTTAAAAGTAACTTTCAACCAAGTGAGCTAAGAAAATGATTTAGTAATATTATGGAGGAGAATGGGGGTGTTGTTGTTTTTGGAAGAACTTGCCTACATGTTACCCTCCAGATGCTCTACAGTGGGCCATATCAGATGTGGCAGATAAGATAAGATAAGATAATTATATTAATGTCCAACTAATGACCGCAAAGTAGGTCAAAGGGACTGTTGATTACAATGATGTCTGTACAAAGCGGGAGAACCAAACGGTCTCCTATAAAAAGATACAATGCACAAACAAAGAAAGAAAAGAGTGAACAAAAGTGAACAGGGCTGAAGTATGAGAGAGCTTTGATTATAGACGAGAATCCAGAAAACCCGCAATGGGGCGGAGATGTCCTAGCGGAAAAGATCCGGGAGCGAAAAGGTCTGAGGATCCGACCCATCTCTCCTAACATCCGAGGCTGAAAGAAGAGGACTGAAGAAAACTCAACAAAGTCTGTTGTCCTGACGAAGGGCTAGTAGAGAGTGCGGACTGCCCACAAACGTGTTGCTTGAAGGGGTTCGTACGTTGTTGAGGTTTGGAGGACCTCGCCTGTCTCTCAGGACAGAGTCTGCGATGAATCTGCTGCTGAGATCTCGTGGGTCGGGGCGAGGTCCCACAGATCCTCACTAATTTAGAGCCTGGATATGTACTGATATCGGTCGGTCTCTTGGTGCCCCTGTCTGAAGGTAATACCTTGAAAAATGACGTGATCTTCTGCGTGGGGTCCGGTCTGATGGGAGGTTGAAGAATATGCGCTCGGAATCTGAGAGCCTCCTGCATGTAGAGAGCCAAACATCTCTGATCAGGGTACCTGAAAAACTCGGCGAGAGTCTCTAAACAAACAATGGAACCGTCCTCTGATCTCGTAGTAACTGGGGCATCTAAAAATGAAGTGTGCCTTGGTCTTCAGTTCCTGTAGGTGACATACTTGACAGATTCTATCTGGTCTATCAATTTGGTGGTCCGTCTCTACCCGAAGTCGATGAGAATCGACTTTGAACTCGCCTAGAGGGATGCAAAGAGCATGCATCCAGTGACGAAACGTATACTGGGGTCGGACAATGAACCCGTCTCTCAGCTCCAGGAAGTGGTCTGTGTAAAAGGCCATCTTTGGGCGTAACCCTCCTGGAGGATTGACCTAGGTGACCTGGACGAACTGCCTGTAGATGTCTTCCCGGATAATGTTGTTCAGTTTCTGTCTAGTGGGTAAAAGGTGATCAGGAGCATCCAATGAATATCGGAAAGGGGGGAGACGATCCACTTGAATACCCACTGCCTATAGGAGATCTGAAACCCCTATAAACCAACATCGGGCTCGGCCCGAATGGGTAGAACGGGTAATAGCTTCGGAAGAGCAGTATGCTAAGTAAGGGTACCGGTCTCTGCCCTCCATTGAGTCTGCACAGCCTCGGACACGATGAAAGAATGAGATCAAACTGAAAACCGTCTCGAGCCTGAAGGGTTGAGCTCTGAACTCGGCAAGGATGATGTGCTGAGGTACTGTCTGTTTACATCTAATAATGCGGCGAAGAAGAAGGGTCTGGACTCTCTCAATTGAGGCCCAGTCTGACTCAAGTAAGGATGGCTCCCATATCTCCGAGCCATATAGAACAGTGGGACGGATCAAGGTGTCCACGAGGCTCATCTTGGACGAGATGTCCTGGAAGTGATGTTGAAAGCACTGTCTCTCGAGAAGGGCTTAACGATCCATAACCTTTGTTGATCCGAGGCTGAAGAGCAGGTCGCAAACTGAAGCGAGGGCCTGAGAATTGCACCCCCAAGTAAGTATAGGTGTTGGTGATCTCAATCTCCTTTCCTCTGAATAGGAAGTGAATGTCCAATTTTTCTTCACTCCATTGAAGATCATTACCTTGGTTTTACCCAAGTTGACTGTCAACTGCTGAAGATCGCAAAACAGAGCTAAGGCATCCAGCTGTCTCTGTAATCCTTCTGGGGATGAGGAGAGGAGGACCACATCGTCAGCAAAGAGTAGAATATATATCAAAACCTGGTGAAGAAGACAACCATCCGTGTCCTGGATATGCTCGTGTAGAAATGCCTCCAACTCATCAATGTAAATCCCAAACAGGGTGGGAGATAGTGGACATCCCTGTTTGACCCCAATAGTACTCTGAATGAAATCAGACATCCCATGGGCTGTGTGAAGATGACCGAGAACAGACTCATATAGGCGCATAATAGCTGTCAATAGGGTTGCAGAGATGCTAATATTTCTGAGTCTCTGGAATAGGGCTTCCCTAGGAACAGAGTCAAAAGCTTTCCGAAAATCTACAAAGCAATAGTAGACTTTCAAAGAGCGGTGTCGAGCTTCCTCAATCACGACGCACAGAGTGAAGATGTGGTCAATGGTCTGGTGAGTCGGTCGGAAACTTGCCTGCCCCCTAGCCCTGAGGTGTCTTTGCTTAAGGTCACTGGAGAGCTTCCTATGGAGAATGGTAGCATACAACTTCGAGAATGTGTGGCCCACCATGATCGTTCGATAGTTATTGGGATCTGAATTGGGACCTGATTTATGAATCGGATGGATGATGTGATGTGACCATGCCGGTGGGAAACCCTCACGCTCTACATGGTTAAAAAGATCAGCTAGGTATCCAACCAAAGCACGAAAACCATGCTTAAAGAACTTTGCTTGGTATCCTTCCTCATCTGCTGCTTTGCTGCTGTTCATCACCCAATGGCCTCTCTAATATCCCTGGTTGAGAATAAGCAATAGGAGGGGGGTGGAGAGGTAACCTGAATTTGGGCTTGTCTGGGAATATCATAGAGATTGGAAGTGTGGGAAAACATGGATATAGGATTGAGGTCAGATGGAAGAGCAGTGCGTTGAGGAAGGATGGTACGCCAGAAATGTTTAGGGGAATAAGTAAGGAGAGCGGACAATTCCCGTCTTTTTTGAGAGACAAAGAGTCGTTTCTTGCGACGGAGGAGGCGATGATAAGAAGCTTTGAGGTCTGAAAAGGAGGGATGAGAGTGGTAAGCAGATCGAAGCTCTCGATGTAGAGTTTTGCAATCATCATTGTACCATTTGTTCATAGGACATGATCCAACTTTTGGGGAGATGTAAGTAGGGCGAGTGGAGTGGGGGAAGGATTTGAGTGCTGCTTCCCAAATGGCAGATGAAAGACTGGTGTATTTAGTGGAAGCAGAGTCAAGCGAGGAGAACTGAGTCTCTGACGGAAGTCTCTGGCTTAGGGTCGAGGAGAAGATGTCCAGGTCTCCTTCGTCAAAACGAAATATGGTTCGGGGTGGGCCCCGAGGGAGGGTATGAGGTGGGAGGGGGGGTCAAGTAGGAGAGAGAAGGAAAGAAGTGCGTGGTCAGCAAGAGGGATGGGGGAGACTGTGAGGTGACAAACAAAAGGGAGCAAGTTCTGGCTGGTGAGGACATAATCAACTACGCTCGCACCCCCACCATGTGGTCGGCAGGTGAAGAAGCGAGAGTCCAGAAAATAGGGAAGACCATTTAGAATCAGTAGCTCCTGAGATTCCCCCAACTGGAATAGATGCTTACCATAAACTGTAGTGGGGCCCAAAGCATCTTCTGAAATCCGGTGAAGTCCAACTGAAGCAGGGTCAATCCCCTTGGTACAGAACACATCCTCTGACTGATCATGGAGAGGGATCTGGAGGTTCCTAGTACGAGCGGTGAAGTCACCTAGGAGGATGACTTCTCCATCAACAGAGTATTGTGTGATGCTGGTGTACAAGTCTATAAGGGGTCCCCATTAGGGCCACTATGGATGGCAAATGACGAGGAAGCTGGGGGAAAGTAACAAACTACAATGTAGATGTCCCTTAGAGGAGAAACTCCAACGCCAATCCTAATTCACATAAACCTGGGAAACTCATCTTCAGCTACGAAAGAAATCCTGTTCCGGAAGGAGTCCCTAGCCAAACAAGCAACTCCACCTGATCCTCTGACTCCTCTTGAGCTCCTCGTCTCCTGTGTGTAGACAAAGAACCAGTGGTAACCTGTAATATCTGGGAGAGGCCGAATAGGGCTCGCATGTGTCTCGGTCACTAAGAGGATATCTTATGAATTGAGAGCATCATACAAGAGTCCTGGCGATGACCAGAAAGATCCATTGCCATTCCAACAGCAGATATAGATGCCTGTACCCTGTCGTCTCCCCAAACGGGCCCGTCATTTGGAACCTACAGTTTGGGGTTCCCACCCAGGTGGGAAGGAGTCTCGAATAATTGCTCGAAGATTCCTGATAACTGTCTTTTTTAATGTGAAGGCCAAGATGGGGCTTGTTTTATGTAAAAGTGCTTGTCTAGTGGGGCTCAAGACCCGTGGTATGGTCATTTAGGTCCTCTTGGTTTTCATTATAAGGAGTATTTGTTTAGTGGCTTTGTTGATTGCCCCTTGATGTAGTGGAGGTCCCCCATCATGTGCCTTGGGTTAGTGTTTGATGCTTTTTGGGATGACACCATTAGGGCACATGGCTTAGGGGCTCACAACCACACTTCTTTTTATGCTTTGTAGAGGTGATTGAGCGTGTAAGGGTTGTCATACCCATTTTAGCACACCTCATTTACACCCACTTGGACCTATTTTTCTCATGTATTCACCCTCCTCTTGGCTCAAGCATGCCAAACTAATGATGACATCATCCTTTTGAATAAGCCGTACCACCTAAAGGAGGAGGGTGTTGAGGGAAAAAGCACATCGTTGGGGTTAGTTGGGGCATGACATCCTCCTACGAAGCTCAACGTTTCATCAAGTTGCAATGGTTCATCTTTTTTATTATTATTTTATGTCTTATGAGGTTTAGTCCTTGTCTTGTGGGTGACAAACCTTAAATAATTTCAAGTCATTTTAAGTCATTTTAGGTTGGTCGACCTAAAAATGAGGTTTTAAGTTAGCCTAGTCACATATAAATAAGGCTAGCCTCCTCATTTGTAACTCAAGATCATGGGATCAAATAAAATTATTTCACTTTTTCTTCTTGTTTATCTTGGCTAAGTGGTGTGCTCCCCTCTTCTTGGCATCTTAAGGATTCAATGTGGTGATTTTTTGGTGATTGAAGGTTTTACTAAATCTTGCAAGTCTTGTCCAAGGGAAAGAATCCTTGAGAGGCTTGCTCTCTTATTCTTTGCTCTTCTCTTTTGGTAAGATCTCTGGTTCTCTTGCCTTGGATTGTCGAAGACATCCAAGGTAAGAGTTAATTAGGGTTTTTTATGCATGATAACATTGTCTTGTAAATGGAGACATTCCTTCTTGGAGGGTCTCTCTTGTTAGGCTTTTGGCACTTCTCTTTTCCCTAATAAGGTCAAGACCAACACAACCTAGTGTTTCTTGGTTTTGCCCTAATTCATTAAAATTGGATTGCCAATTCTTGAGAGGGATGTTTACCACGGTTCCTTGGTGGCCTTCAAGGGAATAGACTTAGGTCTAAATCCCTCATCTTTACTCAGAATCTCTTTTATCAAATTTTTGTGTTATATATTGCAAAAAATACAAAAAAAACAAATATTGTGAAAAACCTTAAACATTTCATATTTTTGCAAAAATCCAAAAAATAATTTATTCTGTGCCCTAGTTATTTTAAATCTGATTTTTTGAAGTAGTTAATTGCGGTAGTGAAATTTAGATCTTGATTATATATTGGAATAAGTGCCCTAAAGGAGGTGATGTCATCCTAGGGTTAGGTGACGTCAGCCCTTAGGGTTGATTTCAGATTTGGTTGAAGCATTGTTGCAGGTCCATCTCAAAGGAAAAGTCAAATCCTAGGGGTTTGAGGAAAAATTGGTCAAATCCTAGGTTATCCGGGATGACCTTGGGGGGATTAGAGATCAAGAATATTTTTGGTTTATCTTGACTGCAGTAAATTGCAGGTCTGAAGTATAAATCAACATTGAAACTCATCATTCATTTACCAAAAGAGGGGTTCCCTAGGGGGGATTGTTGTGCCCTCTCTAGCTGATCCCCGAGAAGTAAGATTTGTGTGATTTCAATGGTTGGTTTAAGATATATCTCATGTTTTGTCCTTCTGGTTTCTACTGCAGAAACTAGCATAATCATATTACATATTCATCATTGCTCCTCACCTTCCAAGACAAAGGGTTTATTGTACATATCTTTTGTCGACTCCATAAGGCACTGGTCTACTGGTGATGGGAAGGTATTATAGGGATAAAAGTGTTTTCTATTGTAGTTCTTACAGGGCTATCCTTACCTCATTTCGAGGAGCCTACTGTGGCCCAAGGAGCTACATTGAGGTGACATTGGGTGTATTTCCTTGAAGAGTTGTCGATCATAGCATTGGGTCCACTGGGTCCATTTATTTTATTTGGGTCCACATACTTCATTTGGGTCCAGTTATCTTTGATCCTGGAAGAGTGCTAGTTTTTGAGGTAACACCTACCCAAAAAACCTTGCTTTTTTTTTGGCCTACAAGACACTTTACACGACCACACAAAATCAAAAAACAAAATTATGAAACTAAAATGTCTTAGATTTGGGGTTAGTCCTTGGTTATCTTTCTCGAAAAATGTAAGTTTCTCATTGTTTTTAGTTTATCAAGTTCACAGTGTTGATTTTGTACCTAGGAAATTGTTCCCCTAGTGACTTTGTTCCTAAGTCACTAAAAGGGGGAAAAGTGACATGATCCTTGCATTAATTACTTGAGATGAGCATTTAATTTACTTTAGAGATTAAAGTGACTTTTTGATATATTTAAGTGATAGTTGAGAGAAAATATTTTTATGGAGAGAAAAAGTGCATTTCTCATCCATTGATCTTAGATCACCAAAGCCAATGTGGGCCCTTGGATTTGGTGACCCCTCAGCTACCCCCATGAGAAACACAAAAAGGCAAGGTAATCCAAGTGAGGCACTTCATTCTTGTTTTCATGAGCATTTGGAGCAAGTCAAGTTCTGAGAGAGAAGAGGAGATTGATTGGCACGAATTCCTAGATGCAGAGAACAACACGAATTCCAAAGTTCGTACAACAACAATTAATGAACACGGGAATCGAGAAGAGACTGGGCATGAGTTTTCTATTGACTGGCATGATTTTCGAGATAAAGTACAACGACATTTAATTCTGAGGCCATACTGTTTGAGGCACGATTTCCCAAGCAGTTTGTGGGCTTGAAATTCCAAGTAGAGTTGGCATGAATTTTGAGGCAGTTCACTGTTGTTACAGTGGGCACACAAACCGAGGAGAAGATAGAATTTATTGTGCACATAATTCGAGGAAAGGACTGTGAGTAGGCAGTCTGTACAGTCTGAATTTGGTACACTTTTCAATGTTGTTTTTGTACCGAGCATGAGTCATCTATAGCAACAAAATTTCTAGGCTTGGATTGCTGCCTTCATGGGGTTGAGAATCGAGATAAGTTGTATTCACTGTCCTCTTACTGCTGTAAATTTAATCTTTGAAAAAGAAATAAATACTCTCACTCTCTCTCACAGGTTTTCCCCGTAGGGGGTTTTTCCTGGGCTAGTTGGCCAAAAATTTCTGAGTCTGCAATTTCATGATGTGAATGTGATTTTATTTCTGCTCATAAAGTTTGTAAAATTCTCCTAGTGTTTCCAGTTCATATTGTTTATGAGAAAACAATTCATTTGCAGCTTTTATGTTCATTGGGTTGGGCATTAAACAATGAGAAGTTTACTTGAAACCGGGTTGGGGAATAGCTGTGGAAAATTTACATGGTATCAGAGCGTGGTCAAAGAGAAGAGGGGCATAATTATTGACTGTGATTTTAAGACTTGAGGGAGACCTACTTTTTGTTCACTAGGCAAACTTGTTGGGCTTTCATTTTCAGTGAGATGGCCACTGGATTGAGAATAGAGGACAGGTTGCACGGGGCAACCAACTTCACTCCTTGGAAAGCAAGGATAGTGTTAGTTTTGCAAGAGAATGAGTTGTGGGATATAGTGAATAGCATGCAAGCTAATCTAGTGCAAGTTCCTGCTTCTACAGATGCAGCGCCGTTGGCAACCTTTAACAAGAAAGATATCAAGGCTAAGAGGATAATACTTGATGTGGTAAAGGAACATATCATTCCTCATGTATATGGTAAGGATCATTCCTATGAGATGTGGGATGCCTTAACCAAGTTGTACCAAAGTTCCAATAAAAACCAGAAAATGGTACTGAGAGAGAAGTTGAAAAACACAAGGATGGCCAAATCTGAAAATGTGACTTCCTATCTCACTAGGATTACAAAGGTAAAGGATGATCTTGGAGCTGTTGGAGAGAAGGTTGAGGGTAGTGAGCTGGAGCGGATAACCTTGAACGATGTGACCAAGCCATGGGCTGTATTTGTGGAGGCCATTATTGCTAGAGAGAACATGCCTTCTTGGGATTGTCTTTGGGATAAGTTTGTTCAGGAGGAGACCCACAGAGGATATGTACTGTTGAATTTTTCTTAGTAGTTAGTTGTTATTAACTTTGTCAAACATTTAGAACATTTCCATTCACATAAACATTAACTGCATGCATATAAGGATCACTGAAAGAATAACCATGCACAGAAAAACACAAAGATTTATCCCGGGAAACCCTCTTGGGGAAGAAAACCCAACAGAAATTCTTCAGTATAGATTCGTCAACAAAGTACAATGTTAATACAACGAAGAGCTAAAGCTCTCTCATAGAAAGATATCCCAGAATAATAGATACACAAGAGAGAGATACATAATAAACTTCTCGATAGAATAGTCTTCCTGAGAACAAGAGATATAACCTAAAAGATGTCTTCACAATGCTGCTGCTTCTGCTCCTCTATGTTAAATTTTGGTTAGGTTAGGGTTTGATGCAGAAAATTCAAAATTTTATATACTTTAATGCAAAAATAAAATACTAAACAAGTACTAGGAACAAATTAGTACAACTATAACAAGTCAGGCTAAAATTAAAACATAATTTTCATCTCTTTCAACTTTAACACTCCCAAGGAGGTCACTGTGTTAAAGTTGAAATCTTCAGTAACATGTAATCAACAGTAGTGGTAAACTAATTAAACAAAATTAAAACAGTAGTAAAGTATCTAATGAACATGTCTGATAACTTACCTGGGAGTGAAGACCTTCCTTTGTATACTCATAAAAACTAACTTTCAGAATAGACTGTGCCTCTCAGAGGCAAGTCAAACAATAGGAACAATCTGACCCTTACCTGAGGGTTAGTACAAACCTAAGAGAGAGAGATGATAGGTTGTAGTATAATCAAGAAAGAAAAAGGAGACAACATAGGTGGTCATCAACAGTCAACTCACAGAGGCATCCCTAAGCAAGACTCAGTACAAGAGATTAGACCTCAATAAGGTCTTAGCACCATAGATAAGATCTCAACAAAGTCAGAGCACAATAGATCAGAGCTCAATAAGGTCTTAGCACCATAGATCAGATCTCAACAAAGTCAAAGCACAAAAGATTTGACCACAAGCTAGGCTCAACACATAGATCTAACCACAAACAAGGCTCAAGACATAGATCTGACCCAAAACAATTCCCAACACATAGATCTGAACCCAAGCAATTCTCAGGACATAGATCTGGAAATAAACAATCCTCAACACAATAGATCTGCCCTAGGTCAATCCATAGGGGTTACAGACCTCCTCAAAAGTAACCTGGAAGCCCATAACACAGGATTAGGTGGCAGCGATCTCACCAAAAGTCAACTGGAAGCCTGTAACACAGGATAGCAGGCATATTTGGGGTGTGGCCTCATTCTAACAACTATGGCCTCAATGGATAGTCTACTATCAACCCACGGCTTAGTCCAAGACTGCCCTAACAGGCTGCAGCCTTAATTGATCAGTCAAGCAGTTTACAAGAAGGTGCTAGCAGGAAGCCCTGCCACCACAAAAGAGAAGGGAAAGTCCACAAATTAGATCTCAAGAGCAGTTGTCGTCCAAATCAGTCCACAAAACAACAAAGAATAAACACTAGGGTATGTGGCCTCTTCACAAGCAATCCAGAGGAAGCTAGAACATATCAAGAAGGTCACGGATCAGTCATAAAAGCAGCAGCATGCTTCAACAGAGGGACGACCCAGACAAATAGCCCTAGCAGTAGTAAATAATCTCCTTAAGCCCTTGACGTCAACCATAGAACTATGCCAGAAATCAGATCTGAGATATGTTGTGTGGATGATATCCAAATGAGGAGAAGGGCTAGAATTTATAGCCTCTTAGAGGCTTCTAGAAAGAGTCACTTTATTTCTTTATTAAGTTAGGGTTTCCAATTAATAAGGATAGGGCACAACTTATAAAATATAATATAATGTTGAAATGTCTTTAAGTAGTGGTACCAGGGTCAAGACATAAGAGGGTTTAGGAACCATAATAAAAGAAGGGGTTTTAGTACAAGGACCAATCAAGTGGTACATGTCAAACCATGAATCAAGGAATGGTACATCATTCTTTAACCATAAGACCAAAAGTGTAACCACTAGGTGGGTAAACAACCCTTTTACCCATAAGACCAAAAACATCAAGGTGGTAAGAGTCAAGACAAGTCAAGGTGGGTAGACAACCTCTCTAACCACAAGACAAGAACAACAAGGTGGGAAGACCAAGGGTGAACAACCAAGGTGGGGGTTACAACCATTCATCTCTCTCTCAAATGTACAAGTGTTCCATACACTAACTGAAAGTTCATCATCACTTTATAAGGAAGGTCCACATTGGATGATATGATCCTGTGGTTCTCCAGATTGCCCCTAAGGTCAAGTGCTAGTGACTCCATCAAGGGGTGGCCAATCCCTTGAGAAGACCATCTATCTCAACTATCTCGAAGACCTAGGAGAGGAGGGCATCACACATCATCATCTTGGTTAACTGACCAAGATCCTCCATTCTTAGAGAATGGCTCTCAGCCCTAGGCTGAGCTTCAGTCCCATACTGAATCATGTTGATCAACCCCCTAGTCCTTGACCAGGTCCTCCATTCTCTCGGAGAATGCTCCTCAGCCCCAGGATGAGCTTTCAGTCCCATACTGAATGTTGATCAACCACCTACAGGACCTACTTGGTCCTAGACCAAGAATCTGCCTGGTCCTAGACCAAGAATCTGCCTGGTCCTAGACCAGGATGTCTCTGTCTCAACCTGCAGAATCTGCTTGGTCCTTGTGACCAAGAAACTGTCTGGTCCTAGACCAGAATACCCTAGACAAATAGGGGCCCTAACCACATGCTAGGGACTTTGCTATGACATCAACCTGCTTGGTCCTCGACCAAGTACCCTAGGAGACTGCTGGGGGCCTTAGGGTACCTTCTAGGGACTTACTCCGTCTGGTTAACTGACCAGGAACCCTAGTTAACTGACTAGGGTACCATCCTCTCTGAGAATGGGTCTCGTAGCTGCACTAACTTTAACACTCTAGAGTGGTGCACTTGTTCACTTGCTTGAGCGAACCTTCTTGTGTGTGTCGAAATGAGGAGAGCTCCCCCTTTATTTATACTCTTTTCTGGTTGACTTTTTCACTATAGGGCCAACTTCATTGGGTGACTGGGCCGACTTTTCTAGGGCAGTTTTGCCTATTGTTGGGGCAGTTTTACCCAGTTACTAGGGAAGACTTGTCTATTTTCACTTGATTTCCTGAGAGGATATTACAAGTATGTTTTAACATTATTCTTTTAGGGTTTTACATTAGGGTTTATTCAATACAAGAATATCTTCCGCAGCTGCATATTGTTAAATTTTCAATAATAGCAGTATAATTTTCATCTCTTTCAACTTAGAAACAAATATATGATCACTGAAAGAATAATTATGCACAGAAACAAAAATAGAGACCCTGTAGTTTACCATGGGAAAACCCAAACTCAGGAAAAACCCATTAAACCCTTCTTATTCAGAGATCCAGTACATAATACACGTACATCAAAGATAAGAGTGATCTTGAATAATGAAGATCACAAAGAGGAGATGCCAAAGAAGAAGCCCCAAAAATCTGTCTTCTACAACCAAAAATTGATCTTATCCTTGAGCAAACTTGCTTGAGATGTATCCAAATGAGGAGGAATCCCTCCTATTTATACATGATTTTGAAGTGACTTTTCCAAATGGGGACGACTTGTCTATTTCGCTGCGCCGACTTCTTATTTGCAATAAATAAAATTTCAATTTGTTTTATTTCTTTTTGTAGGTCGGCCTGAACTAGTGAGGATACCGTTATCACCTAAACTGTAGTTACCCCTGTGGATGTATCCATTAATGGATGGCAATAGGGAAGGGCAACTCAAAAGGTGCAACCACGATCACCTCGACCTCCAATAGATGGTTGTCACGCCAGTCGAGGCAACCTTCGCTTTATGTTATCTAGCCCAGACAACAAAGGGGGAGACCCGATCTACTCCTGACAGGAGAGATCAAACCAAGACACCAAATCAAGTTAATACTAAGTGAAGTAAGGTGTATGGTTTATCCTAGACCTAAGGATGAAGTCACAAGATAAGTGAGGGATTCAATGAGTATAGCTTTGGTTCATTGTTGATGTGAGAGTGACTTATAATATTTAAAATGAGATCCAGGATTAAAGTACTAGTTCAATGTGAGAAAATCCACTGCCTTGGGAACCGTGTCCAATGCATGGTAGTTTAGGGGTTGAATTGGGGCTAACTAGTACAAGTGACAAGCTTGATCATGAGATATGATAACATCAAAGGGTTTAGTCCACCAAACAAGGATCAAACCACAAGTTAATCCAACAATCTAGGAAAGTCGAATTGACTTGGAGAGAGATCAATGCCTTGGGAATTGGGATGAATGGAGTTAAGAAATGATTAACTTATGGTTGATGACCCCTATGGTATAAGACAAGTGGGTTATTAAAGGTTTGATGAATAGATGTGTCTAGATCTAATAGATCATGAGGTGACCTAAGTGGACCACAATCCCTTAAAACAAGGAATGCTATCCTCAAGGAAAGATTTCACAAAGTGATCCACTAGACCTAGGTTTTGAATTATGCTCGTTCCAAATCCATCAAAATCTCATGTACCCATGTCCTAGAACTGGACCAACTCAATCTCCCAAGGAAGTGTGACTTTGCCCAAGGAGGGTAAAATGTGGGACAAATGGGATCAAGACAAGTCCAATGACATCCAAATTTTAGATCCAAGTAGGTTAATCAAGTGAGAATGTGGATCTAAAATTTCAAGGCAATCCAACGGTTAGATCTTACTAGATCTGAGTTTAAAGATACCAAGTGGTCCAAAATGGGGATTAAATCCCTTAAAATGTGGAATAGAGCCCACAAGGTAGAAATTGCCAAAGTGACAATCTAAGGGTAGGTTTTAGGATGTGTAGATCATGAATCAAGTGAAATCTCAACTACCCATGTACTAGATCTAGGTCAACTCACCCGAACCAAGAAGTGCGCCCTTGCTTGGAGAAGCTAAGTTGGCTTGGGAAGAGGGTCAAATGGAGGCCAATCCTCACCAAACTATAGATCTGAGATGCCGTGGATACTATAGAGGTGGGTTTTAAATATCTTACCCAAGGAACCACTAGATCTTAGTAGATCTGAGAAAATGTAACAATGAGGGTTTAGATTAATGATAGCATAGATCACAATGATACTAATGATAACCCCCTGATACAAGCGAATGCCAAAGAGATCGATTTGAAGAAGCCTTGCAAAATCGCCCTAGTTGAAGTTGCCCTCCTGTAGACAAGACAAAGATTTCCAAAAAAGATAGATCTTACCACAAATTCCCAAATGCTAGGATGCAATAGACTTTTCAATCACCATCTAAGAACACCAGATGCAAAGGAGACCACAAGAATTTCCACAAGAGAATTTTTCTATATCAAGAATCCAAGAGCCAAAGACCCCTTTACAATGAGAGGCTCTCTCCTTTAAATAGATAGGAGAGGCACCAAAACCCTAACCACTTTTTGAATGAGTGGCTAAGATTAAAAGATACAAATGTCTAATCAATGGTTGAGATGAGCTCAACAATAAAATACATGGATCACTAATAAAATATAACCATAAGTGGACAAAATCGCCCTAGGGGAGGGGAATCCCACCAAATCATGATGACAAAATATAATAAAAAGGCTCATGGTGGGTCCAAGGGGTAATTTTAGACACCCTTGGTCAATACCCATAGCACAATAATAATAAAATAGTCATCAATATACCAAATCGTGCCTCTATGGACAAATCGTGGGCCTTAAGAGGCCTCAGAAATCATCAGAAAGTGCCATAAGTGATGGATGTGGGTCCCGATGAAGCTGAAACTGCTGGAGAAGGTGTGGAAGACATCCACTCATTATCACTGATCATCCCATGCCAAGACTTTGCCTCAGTAGCCCAAATCGAATTCCTCAGTAGCCATTTCTACCAATCCTGAAATGCCTCGGGAATCGTGAAACTGCCCCAAACTGCCTCCTGGAGTGCCTATGCTGTCAAGGTGAGGGCACCAGTGTGTCCGAGAGGGGGGTAAAATGGTAAAAACAAGTGGCTGGACCACCCCCTCCAAGCACAGCGCCCTAGGTCAACCAAATAAAAACCATCTCTGCTCTGACAGGGTCTCCGACAGACCAAAACTGCACTGGGATAGCCTACTGAGGCTCAATCATCACTGTAAGTGCCCGGAACTGAAAACAGACTGTCTCATTGGACTCAGAAGGTCCAAATCTATCCATGATGTGTACTCATACACCATATGAATCTCTGCATGATCATATAATAAATCCAATATACCGGAACAGGTGAAATAATAATAATCTGTAAATGATCAAATAATGCTGAAAACCATAAATCATCATCATAACCCTGTATCTACTGCATAGAATCATCATGTACATGTACATAGACCATGTATCATCTATCTGTATCATCACAAGGTCCAACCATCTCATGTCTTGTGATTGACCTTGGTCAAACTAGGTTTGACCAAGTCAATATGACCAAATATAACTCAGACTGTCATCAGAAGCTGCTGCAAAGTGTCAAAGGTTAATGCATGCTTTACAACTTATTCAAATATCAATTATAACACAGAGTAGTCATTACTGGCGATCTAAATCCAAATATATAATGTCATTAATTATTATTATAACTCAGACTAAACTTTCAGGACCATACTCATTTCATAGTTGTGATCAATTTGCTAGTGAAGGGTGAAGGCTGAAATAAACTGGCTAGGTTAAAGGATGACTTGACTGACTTAACTTTGTGACACTTTGGATAAGGGAAAGGGAAAACACACCATAGTATATACTGAATGAGCAACAACACAGGGAATGGCGGTGTCCTACAAATGGATGAGTTGTTCAAAGAGGGTTTATTCACCTTTAACAGATCTGCACAATCCATAATGCAAATGAGGCCAGCAATTATTTTGATATAGCATTTAAGTTTCATTGCTTTTTGGGCCTGAAGTTTCCATAGCCTTTGATCTATGTGTGTTTATAAACACATTGCATAGATTTACATTTATTTAGCCTTTTTGTTGCAGGTGTGTTTTTAAGGCACTTGTTTACCTGAGCACTTCTAGGTGTGTCACAGACAGCTTGTTTACCTAGGTATTTTACATTTCACAAAAGATATAACATTTTATTTCATAGCCATTTTCATTTGGCTTGCCTTTCATTCATGTGTGTTTAGAAACACATTGCATGAATGGGCTTTTCATACAAGATATAACATTTCATTTTCCAAATTTTGTATTCATGGCAACACTAAAAGTTTCAGGTTTAGCCAACACAACTTTAGTGACTAGGGGGAATTCACAAGGAAATCCAACTCACCATAGGTAAGTTTTGTCACCAACTCAGAGCTGAGACACAATAGACAGGGAAGCTCATCCAATACAGAGGCTATAGTGGGGAAAAGTCCTCCATGCCACTAGTCAAGTAGTAAGTCAGGGTGATAAACTAAAAGGTAGGTAATGGATGGATGAAGACAATGAATAATGGAGCTGACACTAGCAAGCCAAGGTATGGTGGAATGATCACCTCTATTCTCCCTAAGGAGGGTAAAACCAATGAGTATGAATAGTGAACTTCTAAGTCTGAGTAGGGACAATATAATATATATAATAAGATCAATCAGGTCCACATATCTATATGATCGCCAGATCATGACACTAAGTGCTAAGACATGCTATAAGAATAAATATAAAAGCAATATAACCACAACACTATGATATACGTGCTGAGTCATATACCTGAACGCTCAACCTCTGAACCATCATTTGTCCTCTGAAACTACTACTGTAACTATGGGCACTACTGACTGCTCTGTACCAATGGTATAGTGGCTATATCGGTCATCTCTCTGAGTGTCCTGAGACTCAATCCTGGCATGGGGAATAAAACTGCTGTCCAAATCTGATAGTGATCTGTAATAGATGCTCATCTCAACATCTTAATGTAAGGGAACTAGCTGAATGGTGCACTGGAATCTGACAAAAAATGTATGGTAGCCCGGCTACTATATATGTGATAACAGATACCTCACATAGCTAAAACAACAACATTCCCTCTTAGCTAGAAAGGTATCATCACGCTAGAATACATTTGAGTATCATCTGATCGTCACGGCTTGTCTCGTACATCTTGTCATCATAAGAAAGGTCAATAGAGTCCACTTAGGACAACATCCCTCACGGGGATACATGCGTACTCTACACAAGAGTCCTCTCCACACAGGAACATGAGTTCACACAAAACTCATCTCGGTCTACACAGGACCGTTCGTCCACACATGACTAGAACTCATCTCGGTCTACACAGAACCGTCCGTCCACACAGGACTAGGAGTTCACACAGAACTCATCTCGGTCTACATAGCATTGCCCGTCCACACAGGAATAAAACTCATCTTGGTCTACACAGGACCGTCCCTCCACAGGACTAGAACTAATCTCGGTCTACACAGGATTGTCCGTCCACATAGGACTAGGAGTTCACACAAAACTCATCTTGGTTTACATAGGACCGTCCGTCCACAGAGGACTAAAACTCATCTCAGTCTACACAGGACCATCTGTCCACATAGGACTAGAAGTCATATCGATCTACATAGGACCCTCCGTCCATACATGACTCATCAACACTCCCTCTCACTAAGGGAATCATTCTCCAACACTCCAAGCCGTTTATGGAAGTATACAAACTTCACTCTGGAAAGAGGCTTGGTGAGAATGTCGACAACCTGATCATCCGTCAGAATATGCAGGAGCTAAACTACTCCTCTCTGTACCATGTCTCTAATATAGTGGTACTTGATCTCCACATGATTCGCTTTGTCATGAGATACAAGATTCACTAAAAGCTTCACACAACTTTGATTATCACAGTGAATCACGTTTGGCTCAAGTGTTTGACTAGATAATCCTGGAAAGAGATTTTGAAGCCATACTGCTTCTCGAGCTGCAACAGTCACTGCAATATATTCAGCCTCGGTTTTACTCAGTGCTACTGAGGTTTGCTTCTTGCTGCACTAGGAAATCACGGCAGAACCCAAACTGAAGCAACACCTGGAGGTGCTCTTCCTATCCATAACACTCCTTTCCCAATCAGAATTTGAGTATCCATGGAATCTCATATCACTACTGGAAGCATATCTCAGTCCATATCCCACAGTGCCACATAAGTACCTCGGCACATGCTTCGCAGTAACCCAATGTACTTGTCTCGGTTCACACATAAATTGACTGAGAGCACTTATTGCAAAACAAATGTCTGTTCTAGTGTTAACTAGATACATCAATGAATCTATCAACTCTTTGTGCATAGTGGGATCTATCAGGTCTGACTCGGAAGCTGAGTCACTCAACTTATTTAGGTTTGCCTCCATTGGTGTGGTCATGGACTTGCGGTCCATCATACCAAATCTCCTCAATATATCAATGGTATACTTCCCTTGACTCAGGAAGATCTCATCTTGTCTCTGCCACACCTCTAAACCCAATAAGTAGTGCATCAGACCAAGGTCCTTCATCTTGAACTAAGAGGCTAGCATCTTCTTGCACCACACGATAAGTTTCTCATCTCCAGTGAGAAACAAGTCATCAACATACAATACTAGTATCAATGGTGTACCATCCTCAACCTTACAGTAGAGGTTGGAATCTGCATCACTCTTGGTGAATCCCAAGCTCACCAAGTATCCATCAATCCTGGAATATCATGCACGTGGTGCTTGCTTGAGTCCATATATGGCCTTCTTTAGTCTGCACACATGAGATTCCTTCCCATGAATCACGAAACCCTCTGGTTTCTCAATGTAGAATTCTTCCTCAATTACACCGTTGAGGAAGGTAGTTTTCACATCCATCTGATGTAACTTCCATCCCATAGCTGAAGCCAGAGCTATGATCGACCTGATGGTCGTGTATCGTGCAACCGGAGCAAACGTCTCGTCATAATCAACTCCCTCTTTCTGAGAGAATCCTCTAGCCACAAATCTCGCTTTGTGCTCCCCAATGCTCCCATCTGCTGCATGCTTAATCTTGTAGATCCACTTGGAAGTCACCATTGACTTCCCTTCAGGTCTCGGCACAACTTCCCACACCGCATTCTTCATGATGGATTGATATTCTTCCATCATGGCATATTTCCATACCTGCTGGCTGGCAACCTCCTCATAGCTGGAAGGCTCATAATCAATGATGTGGGACATCAAGGCTACCTATCCTGAAAATCTCTGAGGCCGCTTGTTCTCCTGGAAGGTACCTGGGGTAGCTACATGCTTCTTTGCATCCTCTAGAGTCTGACCAGCCCAGACAAGCCTCTTTCGGCCTACAACAATATCCCTAGGAATATCTGTCGGCTCTATTGGATCAATATGATCAATCAGATCTACGTGATCGACTGGATTTGCGGGCTCCCTCTGAATTGTTGAAGAGGGAGGAGGAGATGACACTATCTCGTTTGGAGCTTCTTGCTCCTCACTATCCATGGATGATACTCTAGTTTAAAGGCAACCTCCTCTTCAAAGGAGACATCCCTGCTGACCTCAATCTGTCTCTAACATGGGATGTAGATTCTGTCTGCCTTAGAGGACTCAATGTACCCAACAAATGTACCCTTCTTTCCAGAAGGTCATAACTTTGTTCTGTTTTCCTTAGGTACATGAATGTATACTGGACAACCAAAGATTCGCAAGTGACCAACTTCTGGCTTCACACCTGTGAAGGCCTCTTCTGGAGTCATGTTCCTCAATATCTTATGAGGACCTCTGTTCTGGACGTATACTACGGTACTTGAGGCTTCTGCCCATAGGAACATATTTAGGTTTTGATCGTGAATCATGGCCTTGACTGCATCAACTATCGACTTGTTCTTCCTTTCTGCAGCACCATTCTGTTGAGGGTTGTAAGGGTCAGTATACTCCCTCTTGATTTTTGCTTCCTTACAGAAATCACTGAACTCTGAGGAGGTGTACTCTCCTCCATGATCGGACCTTAGAACCTTTATCCTTTTCCTGGATAGGTTCTCAACCCATGCCTTGAATTCCTTGAACTTGTTTAGAACTTCTTCGGATTCCTTTGACTTCAAGAAGTAAATCCATGTCTTTCGGGAGTAGTCATCGATGAAGGTCACTTAATACCAAAATCCTCCCAAAGAAGCAATTGACATAGGTCCACATAAATTTGAGCGTACCAACTCTAATATTCCCTTGGACATGGTATCATTGTTTGGAAAAGATCTCTTGGCATTCTTGCCAAGTGCACATCCTCTACAAATGCCATCATGCTCAACTTGGAGTTCGGGAAGACTTGTAACCGTCTTCCTTATAGGAGGAAGAGCTCTATAGTGTAGGTGAGCAAGTCTTCTATGCCATAGCTCACTCAAACCAGTAGTCATGAATTAGAGCTTGTACTGCCCCGTATTGTCAATTTGTATAAGCTTTCTTCATGAACACCAATCACACGAGTTGAATCAATAGTGGAGTTCTTGGGCCATGCAAGAACCTTTCCATCTGAGAATGCAACTTTGTAACCCTTGTCTTCTAGAGCAGAAATGAAGACAAGGTCCCTTTTCATTCTTGGTACATAAAGTACTTCACCCAAATGTAGAGAATCACCAGAATCTAACAGGAAGGAAGTGGCCCTAGTTCCTTGCACAGTGTATCTGGCATCGTCTCCAAGTACAACTCTTAGGTGTGATTCTCTCTCATCTAGATTTGAGAGAAACTCCTTATAACCTGTCATAAACTCCTTATAACTTGTCATATGTTTAGAAGCATCACTATCTAATAATGAAGTATCATTACTGGTAGGAAAAGTGCTTGAGAGAGTTGAGATGAAGAAGAATTCTTCTACATTCCTTGATTTCTTTGGTGGAGTCTCTTCATCAACATCAGCTGTAGAGGCATGTTGCTTTCTCTTCTTTGATTTACATTGATTTGCATAGTGGCCAAACTTTCTGCAATTGAAGCATCTTATGTGAGAGAGATCCTTCTTCTTCTTTTGTTCTGGAAATGGACTTGATCTTCCACCTTTGTCTTTTTTACCAAAGGTCTTCTTTCCTCTTTTCTTGGTGTGTGTAGTAAGAGCTTGATTTTCTTCATGAGAGGCACGAGCATTGCCTCTAGCCACAAGTCTGGTCTCTTCTTGTGTACAATCTGTCCACAATCGTTCAAACTTGGGTAGCTTGGATCTTCCACTTACGCTTTTAATGAATGGTTCCCAAGATCGAGGGAGGCCATTTAGAGTCATCATGACTAGTTCTCTATTTGCAATAATTTCTCCAATAGTGCCCAATTGATCCTTGATTTATGAGATCTTCATGAAATAGGATGCAATAGAATCTGATCTGGTCATCTTGACATTTGAGAGTTGTTGTCTCAAGGCAAGAGCCCTATTGACATTTGTGTTCTCAAACAACTTCTTCAAGGTATCAAACATGGCTTTAGCTGTCTTCTTTTGAGAAATTTGAGGAATCAAATGATCCTTGACTGAATCTATTAGGATCCTTCTTGTCTTGGCATCACTCTTCTTCCATTGAGCCTTTCCTGCTTCTTCTGGTTTTGTTTCTTCTTCTACAACAAAGTTTAGAAGGTCATTTTCTTCTAGAACAATGAGCACTCTAGAATTCCATGAATGAAAGTTTGAAGCTCCATCAAGCCTATCTTCAACCTTGATCCTTGTCATCTTGACTGAGAAGGAAGACTGCAATTTGGTTTAGAAACCCTAGTAGGAGCTAGGTCAAATTAAACTTTGGATTTTGAGAAAACTGCTTCTATCGATGAATGCACCCTCCCAAGGCGAGTTGAATGGATCTCCTTTTCTTCTGGATTTGTGATCAAAACAATCCAAAATTGCAAACCCTAATTCTTGACCTCGACAATAATTAGGTAAAAAATTGAAACTTAAAATGAAAATATGCTTCCACAGGGAGATGTGCCTTCCTAGGGCGAGCTTAATCTATGGATGGAAGAGGTGGAAACAAGAAACCCTAGTTTCCAACAGTAGTCTTTTTCAACACTGCTTTGATACCATGTTAAATTTTCAATAATAACAGTATAATTTTCATCTCTTTCAACTTAGAAAGAAATATAGGATCATTGAAATAATAACTATGCACAGAAACAAAAATAGAGACACAATAGTTTACCCTGGGAAAACCCAAACTTGGGAAAAACCCAGCAAACCTTTCTTATTCAGAGATTCAGTACATAATATAAGTATATCAAAGATGAGAGTGACCACAAAGAGAAGAGATGCCAAAGAAGAAGCCCCAGGAAATTGTCTTCTACAACCAGAAATCGAAATTATCCTTGCTTGAGCGAACGTGCTTGAGATGTATCCAAATGCGGATGCATCCCTCCTATTTATACATGATTTTGAAGTGACTTTTCCAGCTGGAGCCGACTTGTCTATTTCACTGGGACGACTTCTCTTTTGCAATAAATAAAATTTCAATTTGTTTTATTTCTTTTTGTAGGTGGTCCTGAACTAGTGAGGATACCTCACGTAGCTACAACAACACATATTATTTCAACATGTATAGGATAGCTCATCGCATAGTAGGGATGATGAGGAGAATGTTGCCTTGTCAACAAAGGGGAAGAAGAAGTCGTCTAAGAAGGGTCCCAAGTAGGGTGGGGCTAAGCAGCAGGGTGGATAGAAGAAATATTTGAACAAAATCAAGTGCTTTGCTTGCCAGGGGTTTGGACACTATGCTAGACAATGCCCGAACAAGAAGAAGAAGAAGCAACAACAGACAACAACTTCAGTCGAGATTGATACATATGTAGCTAGATTTGAGAGAGTTTTCTCTCTGTGCTGGTCATTCAGAGAGAGCATCTATTACCAACGCAGATATAGAGGATGAGAGAGAGTACTCACTGTTGGTTGGCCATTCCTTAATTGCATCCACCACCACATGCACCTGGTACATTGATAGTGGAGCTTCGAGCCAAATGACAAGTGTGCGGTATATTTTCTCAGAGTTTACACAGATAGGATTGGATCTTGAGGTGGTGTTGGGAGATGACTGTTGTCAGAGCAGTTGGGAGGGGGACCATCACTTTTTCAGAGGGAGTCCATGGAGCCCATGACTTCCCGGGATGTCTTGTATGTCCCTGGGCTGAAGAAGAACTTGGTTTCAGTTTCCACGATCGAGGATAGAGGACTTGGGGTATACTTCCTTGATAGACATGTGCACATTTTTCCCAAGGCATTAGGACCTATGTTGTTGGCAGCGTGGAGCGGGAGCGAAGCGAAAAGCGAAATTTTCAAAAGCTCCCCTTTTGGGAGCTTTTTTTATATAGTATATATTTTAATAAATTTTGATGGATTTATATTTAAAAAACATGTAGGATGTTCAATTCGTTATAAAAAACATCGATTAAACCATATAACATCAATCATCTAGTAGTTATAACTTATAACAGTGAAGCGAAAAGCGAAATTTTCAAAAGCTCCCCTTTTGGGAGCTTTTTTTATATAGTATATATTTTAATAAATTTTGATGGATTTATATTTAAAAAACATGTAGGATGTTCAATTCGTTATAAAAAACATCGATTAAACCATATAACATCAATCATCTAGTAGTTATAACTTATAACATTATCATCAAATGATCAACCATAACAACTTTTATAGGAGCTTGGCAAAGAAGGGAGGTACCATAACATTGTCATCGGATGATCAACCTAGTAAAGGATCTTTTAGTATAGGAGAGGTAGGGAGCGCCTCAGGAGCACCATGGGAGCGTGCTCCCAAAATTGGGAGCGTTTTGGGAGCGAGCTTCCGAAGGAAGCAAGCTTCGGGAGTGGGAGCGAGGGGGTAGGGGGCGCTCCCACGCAGCATAGATTAGGACCATATGCTTCTTTTGCTATTAGAGTCAGATGTGGGAAACTGTACAAGCTCTTGTTTCAGCCTTTACATGCGTTGGCACACAGTAGTAGCAGTGATCTATATGAGCTATTGCATAGGAGGATGGCTCACTTACATCATCCAACTTTGTGGATGTTGAGAGATATGGTGACTTGTTTGCCCGAGTTCATCACGAAGCACAGTGATGTATGTAGGGGGTGTGCTTTGGGAAAGTACACCAACATTGCTTTTCCAACCAGTGACAACAAATCAGCAGGAGTACTTGACTTGATACATTCTGACTTATGTGGTCCTATGTCTTCCGTTTCTTTGACTTGTTTTGGGTACTATGTTTCATTTATTGATAGCTACTCCTAGAAGACCTGGATCTACTTTCTGAAGAGTAAGAAGTCGGAAGAAGTCTTGTAGAGGTTCCAAGAGTTCAAAGCTCCTGTGGAGAACCAGACAGGGAGGAGGATTTGGGTGTTGAGATTAAATAATGGGGGTGAGTATACCTCCAATGCATTCGATGAGTTTTGTGCATAGGAGGGCATCAAGAGACAGTTTGTTAAAATATTAACCAGGAAAATGATTGAAGAGAAATGCATGCAAAAGTGAGTTTTGCATGCAACTGTTTTAGGTTTTTGGTAAACCTAACTTTTCAGTGAGATGTTATAAGGAAGACAGGAGGTGATTGTCTTCATTAGAGAGGCTATTGATCTGAGATAGATCACTAGAGAGGAGGACGACTTCTCTTGGGTAGGAGGGCGCATTTCCCATAGAGGAAGGAGCTCGTACTGCATCCGGTAGAGCGTTTGAGTGTCTGTAACTTGCAGAGTATCTTTGTCTCAGAGATTGAGGAAGATCAATGATGATCAGAGCTCAGATTTGCTAAGATTTGATTCAGTACGAGTCTTTCATTGTTGGAGGGAGGGCGCACTTGTGCATGCAGAGGAGGACGTTTTCAGTCACAGGGCAGTCTTCATAGTGAGCAAAGCAGAGCTAAGGATAGAGACAGATAAATCAGGCAGAGGCGGATACAGGGACACTCAGATCCAGTTTTCCAGTTAGGGCTCATCTCTTCCGTGCATGCATCAGTTGGATGCATGCTAATCTTGAGTTTGCCTGAAGAGATTTTTGAAATAACCCTATATTGTACTTGTCTCTTTTCCTATATGCTCTGGGCTCGAGAAAGAAGATAGCCCCACAGTTTGCTGGTTTCTCCCGAAAGGGTTCCAGGTTACATTTGTTGTTTATGTATGATTGCACTTATCTTGTTCAGTTGGTAAATGCAGATCTAGTTGTTTGAGTTCATATTAATGTTGTATTGATATCGAGACTCATACGGCTTGAGATCTCAGGGCGATCCAGAGGGAGTAGTGATCTCTGGATCAAATATTTACACAGTTGATGGTACCATACACTCTAGAGCAGAATGGGGTGGTGGAGAGAAAGAATAGGGCCATTATGGGAGTAGCGAGAGCTATGCTTCATGATCAGAGTCTTCAAGTCTTCCACTCTTTCTTTGGGTTGAGGCATGCAACATAACTATCTACATTCAGAACAAGAGTCCTCACCGAGCCTTGGGATGTAAGACACTCGAGGAGATGTTCACAGGTAAGAGGCCCGAGGTTGGCCATTTTAGGATTTTTGGTTGTCTGACTTATTCTCATGTCCCTTCAGAGAAGAGGACAAAGTTGGAGCCTGTTATCACCTAAGCTGTAGTTACCCCTATGGATAGATCCAGTCATGGATGGCAATAGGGAAGGGCAACTCAAAAGGTGCAACCACGATCACCTCGACCTCCAATATGTATGGTTGTCACGCCAGTCGAGGCAACCTTCGCTTTATGTTATCTAGCCCAGACAACAAAGGGGGAGACCCGATCAACTCCCGACAGGAGAGATCAAAACCAAGACACCAAATCAGGGTATTTCTAAGTGAAGTTAGGTGTATGGTTTATCCTAGACCTAAGGATGAAGTCACAAGCTAAGTGAGGGGTTCAATAGATATAGCTTTGGTTCATAGTTGATGTGAGAGTGACTTATAATGTTTGAAGTGAGATCTAGGATGAGTGTACTAGGTCAATGTCAAAAGATCCACTGCCTTGGGAACTGTGTCCAATGCAGGATAGTTTTGAGGGATGTATTGGGGCTAACTAGTACATAAGACAAGCTTGACCATGATTCATGATAGATTTAAGGGTATAGTTCACCATGCAAAAGTCAAACCACAAGTCAATCCAACAATCTAGGAAAGTTGGGTTGGACTACCTCATGCCGTCAATGCATCGCTCCACCATGAAAGGTCCAACCCATAAGTCATCAGCTTGTCCCGATCTTATATGCAATAAATGGTTGGGAATGATGACTTGACTTCCTGTAGGAAAATTATTTCTATTGACTGACTCAGGAATAACTCCAATGTTACGAATAGGCATGGGATGGATTTCAGCATGGTTTTGCGGTTGAGGTGTGACAATCATTGAGTTTCTCCTAGAAGGAACTGCATCAATTCTGGGTGGACCACCATCTAAGGAAATAGCAACTGTGCCAACAAGAATTTCCCTAACTTCCATTCTTGTTTCTTGGACTACCTCATTTGGCTCTTCCTCATGGGGAGATACTACTCTTTTAACATCCTCACCTTCAGTCCAGAAATCTCTATGTTCCTCTGAGGGAGATGGCTCATGAGATATGACAGTGTTATGACTAGAACCTTCCCCTGAAGGAACCGGAACAACCATGTTTTCCAATCTGGGAGAAACTGACTCAAGATGAAATGTAGAGGAAGTAGGAATGTGAGAAGGATCATAAGTGTGATGACTAGGTGACTCGGATGGTAAGAGGAAACTAGGGATATGCGGATATGCAGATAAAGCATAGCTTTGAGGTTCTGAAGGAGTTTGAAAAATAGCAAGGTTATTTAGATTATAGTCTCCTTCGGGTGCATCATTAATTAGGGCATCTTCTTCCCAACTTAGAGAGTTATCATGGACTTGAATTAGATTACCGTCCTCTAGAGATAAATGAGATAAAGAATCTTCTGTATCGGAATAATAAGTGGCTTCAGGCTCTTCATTTGTTACAACACTAGTAGATGTTGCAAGATTGTTTTCCCATGGGTAAATAGGTGCAAGCCCTTGGCTTTCTCTCTCTCTATTGTGATCGGTCAAGGCAAACCACTCCCTAACAGTGAAAGGAATTCTTTCTCCCCTCCTAATATCATCAAACTCATCTTCATGTATTGGGTTTTCAATGTTCTCCTCATTGTGTGTTTGCTCATGAAGGCTTTCTATTGGGGGAGTTTGTTCCATGCTTTGATCATCAAGCAAACTCTCATCTCTTCCTAAATTTCTTATGCCATCCTCAACCCCTTCAAGTGTGTGATCTTCTATAGATGGTTCTTGAATGTTTTCATTGTTTTGTTCGTGATCTTGGGGTTGATTTTCATGTCCTCTCAATTCATCTATTTCCTCAACAAATTCATTTCCAACTGTTCTTGTTATTTCAATCATTTGCTTGTCTTCCCAAAAAGAATCAGAATCTTCCATGACCATACACATATTTTGATCAACCTCATATAACTCATCCTCATCTTCAACCAGGTTAGTTTTAGCATTATTTAATAATTCATCCCCATATGTGTTTTTTAACCCTTCATCAAATGATTCAACATGCTCATTATAACAAGGCTCTCTGTTAACCCGAATCAAAGCTCCATCAGGGTTGGGAACACAAATAAATGATAAATCCATCATAAGGTATCCACCTAGACCAGCTGCCCATTTTCTGGATAAAAGCATTCCATATGCTGGGGGTAAGTCAATGACAACTACATCCATCATAGTAGAAATATCTGAACATGCGAAAAGATCTGCCCTAAGGTTTTTGATCAAGCCATAAGATGGCACTCGTCGGGAATCTATACCACAAACATTTCCATAAGGTCTAGTCACTTCCAGTCCCATTTCCTTCATAACTTGTAAAGGCATAACATTCATTGCTGCTCCAGAATCCAACATACAGTTATGAAGGAGCATGTTTTGAATATGCAGGGTAAGGTAAAAGGGAGAGTGACCACCGCTCTTTCTTTCATAAATGGCTGAATGGATATTTATTGGTGGATCCTTTTCTGTTTCACTAGGTTGTGTTCCACTAAGCTTTTGGATGTGACATGATTCTAGGATAGGTTCAGGAGTTTTCTCTTGGCCAATACCATTGAAAAATTCCTCTACTTGGCATCTAACAGAGGGCACTTTCATTAACTCAGTGACAGGGATATTACACATTATCTTGCTTAACTCTTTCTTCATATCAATCTTAAGATCATAATCATCTATGGCAAGATCTTCTTCTTCCTTTTTATCTTCATCAATCTTTTTATGTTTATCAAGGAAAGAAGGCTGGGAAGTACTTCCTCGTTTATAGATTTGATACTTTGGTTGCTCTTTAGGTTTTGGAAGCTCTAAGGCATGACATGAGGAGCTAAGTTCTTCAACTATATCATCTTCTTGCTCCCATGGCTCTTCTTCTAAAAGGATTCTTCCAAAGTCTTCATCATAAGATAAGTCATTTATAAAGTTGATGTTTTCTGGTTGGTCATCATGGTCAATGGTGTCAGAGGGTATTTCTTCTTCTTCATCACACCAATTGACTTCCTTCTTTTCAGAGTTTTCTGGATACTCAGGTCGTCGCCTATCCCTATCCCCATCAGGCCTTCTATTATTATTCCAGTAAGGTTTAGGGCCATAAGGATTCCTATGTCTCTCAGGGTCATTCAAACTTGCCACATTCTTAGTTAGGACAGTTAATTGTTTCATCATTTCTTGCATGACTTCTAAAGTGTCCTTGGATTCCTTTGGCACACTCACAGGTTCCTTTGGTTTTCGGAGTCTAGGGTCAGATCTGGAAGTGGATGGGGTAAATTGATCAAAGAAGTTTTGTTTCCCCATGGATGCTACATTTTGCTCAGCCATCTTAGCATTTGATTGAGCGGTCTTTAAGTCATTTGGGTTTTTATCCTTTAGTTGATAACCAACCCATCCCTCGAAAGCGTTCAAGTAGTGAATGACAACTGCTTGATCTTTTGGTCTAATTTCTTCAGGGATAACAGCTACAGTCTTGTCAAATCTTATGTTAAACTCATGGACTGTTTCATTTTCTCTTTTCTTGATGTCAAAAAGTTGGTGTAAGAGAAATTTCCCATCTAACTTTCGGGACCACTCACTGTTTAGCTTGTTGACAAAGTTATCATACCCATCAATGGATGAGGCAGGCAACCTGTCAAACCACTTCCTAACATCTCCTTCCAAGGATGCCAAGAGACCCCTCATGAACACATCTTCCTCAGATGCTCCATATGCTTCCATGTGTTCCCATACTTTATCAATGTGGTCTTCAATTGATATAGCGGATACTCCATCAAATCTGGGAACCTTTTCAAAATACTTTTCAGGCATGTCATGGGGTGCACCCTGGATTTGGGAAAAGTCTAAAGGAGATGGTTTTGCCTTTCTTCCAAAGATCCTAGGAGCTTGTGGTGGAGGAACATTCTGGTTTCCCGGGTTTGTTCCGGCCATTGGATTTGGTAAGTTTATGTTTAAGTTTGAACTAGGAGATGAGGGAGGAACCGACTTGATCAAAGGGGATCCTGAAGCTCTGTTTGGAGAATCGTTAACCAATTTCCAAAGGTAGTTAGATGGTTGCGCTTTAGGATCTCTTTTACGATATGTGATTGGAGTTCCTTCAACCTGATCTAAGTTTACTTTACTTCTCGTGTTGTAAGGATGTAAATGAGCTCGCTCCTCAGCGGAGTCACGATTGGGAGTCGCCAGGTAGATTTAACTCTTCTACCAAGATATGTGTCGTTGTATATGCGGGAAGGACTAGGGCAAGCTATTGCCTCCCCGGCAACGGCGCCAAAATGTTAGGCAAAGAGAAGGGGAGGAGAGCTAAAAAATAATATATCGAACCAGGGTAAGCCTATGCCTTCCCCGGCAACGGCGCCAAAAATGTTATCACCTAAGCTGTAGTTACCCCTATGGATAGATCCAGTCATGGATGGCAATAGGGAAGGGCAACTCAAAAGGTGCAACCACGATCACCTCGACCTCCAATATGTATGGTTGTCACGCCAGTCGAGGCAACCTTCGCTTTATGTTATCTAGCCCAGACAACAAAGGGGGAGACCCGATCAACTCCCGACAGGAGAGATCAAAACCAAGACACCAAATCAGGGTATTTCTAAGTGAAGTTAGGTGTATGGTTTATCCTAGACCTAAGGATGAAGTCACAAGCTAAGTGAGGGGTTCAATAGATATAGCTTTGGTTCATAGTTGATGTGAGAGTGACTTATAATGTTTGAAGTGAGATCTAGGATGAGTGTACTAGGTCAATGTCAAAAGATCCACTGCCTTGGGAACTGTGTCCAATGCAGGATAGTTTTGAGGGATGTATTGGGGCTAACTAGTACATAAGACAAGCTTGACCATGATTCATGATAGATTTAAGGGTATAGTTCACCATGCAAAAGTCAAACCACAAGTCAATCCAACAATCTAGGAAAGTTGGGTTGTCTTGGAGATAAACCAGTGCCTTGGGAATTGGGAAGTGGAGTCAAAGTGGGGTTGACTTATGGTTTAGGACTCCTACAACATGAGATAGGTGGATAGTATAGATCTTGATGATTGAATGTGTCTAGATCTAGGTTTAACCCAAGTGGACCACAATCCCTTAAAACAAGGAATGCAGTCCCCAAGGCAAGATTTGACAAAGTGACAGTCTAGACCTAGGTTTTGAATTATTCCGGTTTCAGATCTCCAAAAATCTCAAGTACCCAGTTCCTAGAAGTGAGTCAACTCACTTCTCCAAGGTGGTGCGACTTTGCCCAAGAGGCTTAAATTGGGGTTTAGGGAGGTCAAGACAAGTCGGATGGCATCCAAACTTTAGATCCTAGTAGATCGGTCAGGTAGGAGTATGGATCTGTAATTTTGTGGCAATCCACCGGTTAGATCTTAGTAGATCTGAGTTTAAGTGTTCCAAGTGGTCCAAAATGGGGATTAAATCCCTTAAACTGTGGAATGGGGCGCACAAGGTGAATTTCAGGAAAGTGACAACCTGGGTGTATGTTATTTGATGTGTAGATGTCAAATCAAGTGGAATCTCAAACACCCATCGCTTAGATCTAGGTCAACCTGCTCAAACTAGGAAGTGCGCCTTGCTTGGGAGAGGCTAAGTTGGCCTGGGAAGGGGGTCAAATGGAAGCCAATCCTCACCAAACTATAGATTCGGGATGCCGTGGATGCTATAGAGGTGGGTTCTTAATATTACGCCCAACAACCCACTAGATCTAAGTAGATCTGAGAAAATGTAAAATTTGGGGTTTTAATTAATTAGGGTTTTAAATGTTTTTTGACAATTGGATAGACTATGGAGATAGAACTTACCTTGAGATCATACCTGAATGATGTGGTTGAGATGCCTTGATGTTGAGGAAGATTCCCGCAGAGATCAAATGAGAGGTTGTTGATTTACTTGCCAATTTGATGCCCTAGTCCACAAGTGCGCCTTCCTCTACCTGTCAAACCAAGGAATAAAATTCAATCAGTAAGATCAAGTATGGAAGAAATACAAGAGAAATGCAAATAGTAACATGAAATAGAAGGTCCTGGGACAGTAATACTCCCTGTTACCAACGAAGAGCTCCAAAGAAGAAGTAGGGAGAGTCTTCCCCTACCAATACCTCCTCCTCCAAGCAAATCGGCCTCCACCTGTAGATGCAAAATCGTGGTACAAAAGATATGGCAAACAAGATCTCCAATAACTCAGTGCAAAGGAAGAACCAACGAACGAACACCAACAACATTCACCACAACATTGGAGATAGATGCAATAATAATTTTCTATTCCAGTAATCCAGAGCCAAAAGTCCCTTTACAATGAGAGGCTCTCTCCTTTAAATAGGAAGGAGAGGCACCAAAACCCTAACCACTTTTTGAATGAGTGGCTAAGATTAAAAGATACAAATGTCTAATCAATGGTTGAGATGAGCTCAACAACATAATACATGGATCACACATAAAATATAACATAAGTGGACAAAGTCGCCCTAGGAGAGGGGAATCCCACCAAATCATGATGACAAAATATCATAAGAGGCTCATGGTGGGTCCAAGGGGTAATTTTATCCCTCCTTGGTCAATCCCCATGGCACAATAACCAATAAATAATCATGAATGTACCAAATCGTGCCTCCAAGGTGAAGTCGTGGTCCTCAAAAGACCTCAAAAATCCACAGAAAGTGCCATAAGTGATGGATGCGGGCCCCGATGAAGCTGAAACTGCTGGAGGAGGTGTGGAAGGTCCCGATCTATCATCACTGATCATCCCATGCCATAACTTTGCCTCAGTAGCCCAAATCGATTTCCTCAATAGCCATTTCTACCAATCTTGAAATGCCTCGGGAAGCGTGAAACTGCCCAAACAGCCTCCTGGAGTGATGGCGCTGTCAAGGTGAGGGCACCAATGTGTCCGGGAGGGGGGTAATATGGTAAAAACAAGTGGCTGGACCACCCCCTCCATCATCAGCGCCCTAGGTCAACCGGATAAAAGTCATCTCTGCTCCGACAGGGCCCTCCAACAGACCAAAACTGCACTAGGACAGCCTACTGAGGCTAAATCATCACTGTAAGTGCCCGGAACTGAAAACAAACTGTCCCATTGGACTCAGAAGGTCCAAATCCATCCAAGATGTGTACTCATACACCATATGAATCTCTGCATGATCAAAATAAATATCCAATGTACCGGAACAAGGCCAATAATAATGATCTATAAATGACCAAACACTGCTGTATCCCAAGAATCATCATCATAACCCTGTAGCTGCTGCATAGAATCATCCTGTATGTGTACATAGACCATATATCATCTATCCATATCATCATAAGGTCCAACATCTCATGTCCCATGGTCCTCCATGGTCAAACTAGGTCTAACCAAGACCAAATACAACTCAGACTATCATCCATAGCTGCTGCAAGGTGTCAAGGTTAATACATGCTTTACAATTTATTCAAATAGCCAATATAACACAGAGTAATCATGACTGGCGATCTAAATCCAAATATATAGTGTTGTTAATTATTATTATTACTCAGGCTAGACTTTCAGGACCATACTCACTTCATAGTTGTGATCAATTTGCTAGTGAAGGGTGAAGGCTGAAATAACTGGCTAGGCTAAGGGATGACTTGACTGACTTGACTTTGTGACACTTTGGCAAGGGAAAGGGAATACACACCATAGTATATACTGAATGAGCAATAACACAGGGAATGGCGGTGTCTCACAAATGGATGAGTTGTTTAAAGAGGGTTTATTCACCTTCACAGATGCGCACAATCCATAATACAAACAAGGCCAGCAATTGTTTAGATATAACATTTAAGTTCCATTGCTTTTTGGGCCTGAGGTTTCCATAGCCTTGATCTATGTGTGTTTACAAACACATTGCATAGATTTACATTTATTTTTAGGCTTTCTGCTGCAGGTGTGTTTTTAAGGCACTTGTTTACCTGAGCACTTCTAGGTGTGTCATGGACAACTTGTTTACCTAGGTATTTATTTTTCCAAAAGATATAACATTTTATTTTTCATGGCCATTTTCAATTGGCATTTCTTTCACATACAAGATATAGCATTTCATTTTTCCAGATTTTGTATTGATGGCAGCACTAAAAGTTTTAGGTTTAGCCAACACAACTTTAGTGACTAGGGGGAATTCTCAAGGAACTCCAACTCACCATAGGTAAGTTTTGTCACCAACTCAGAGCCGAGACACAATAAACAGGGAGGTTCATCCAATACAGAGGCTACAGTGGGGAAAGGTCCTCCATGTCACTAGTCAAGTAGCAAATCAGGGTAATAATCTAAAAGGTAGGCCACGGATGGATGAAGACAATGAAATGATGGGGCCAACACTAGCAAGCCAGAGTATGGTGTAATGATCACCTCTATTCTCCCTAAGGAGGGTATGTACCAATGAGTATGAATAGTGAACTTCTAAGTCTGAGTAGGGACAATATAATATAAATAATAGGTCAACCAGGTCCATGTATCTATATGATCGCCAGATCATGACACTAAGTGCTAAGACATGCTATAAGAATAAGTATAAAAGCAATCTAACCATAACACAATAATATACCTGCTGAGTCATATACCTGAATGCACATCAACCTGTACCATCATCTGTCCTCTGGAACTGCTGCTGTAACTCTGGGCACTACTGACTGCTCTGTACCAATGGTATAATGGCTACATCGGTCATCTCTCTGAGTGTCCTGAAACTCAGTCATGGCATGGGGAATACAACTGCTGTCCACAATCTGATAGTGATCCGATATAGATGCTCATCTTGGCATCTCAAATGCAAGGGAACTGGCTCAATAGTGTACTGGAATGAGAAAAATAATGTATGGTAGCCCGGCTACTATATATGTGATAACATCTGGCTCCGGCTGGGACAAGTGCTCGGCTGAAGTGAGCGCTTGAGAACCTCAGAATCTCTGGTCCTCGAACTCTGCTACTCGAATCCACGATCCAGCACTCTACCATTTTATTTCTAGCTTTATTCTTGCAACCTATTTTCTGCATTCACAAACATCTAAAGAAAATACCTCATGCCGCATGTGTGGGAAAAATATAAAATCAACTGAAATAAAATCTATTCTATGTCAGAAATATAAACGCATAAAATATAAATGCAAAAAGTAAATTAAACTACTAACATAATTTGCAAAATTTGAAACTTATTGTGCAGGAAAAGAAAAAGTGACGGGTACTCAGTTAAACTAGGAGCTTACAAAGGAGCTTAGAGACTAAAAAGGTGCCAGACTCAATGGCTGACAAGACTAACTACTGCCTAAGTAGGCTTATTTGGTTTCCTACCTACCCTACTCTACCAGGCAATGCAAGCGGAGAGATCCCAACTATGTGGGATCAGGGATGTGATCCCTCAAGTCCCTCTGATGGACAGGATATAAGATACGTCGTCCACTACCAGTGGTCAGAAAGCACATGCCGTCAATGCATCGCTCCACCATGAAAGGTCCAACCCATAAGTCATCAGCTTGTCCCGATCTTATATGCAATAAATGGTTGGGAATGATGACTTGACTTCCTGTAGGAAAATTATTTCTATTGACTGACTCAGGAATAACTCCAATGTTACGAATAGGCATGGGATGGATTTCAGCATGGTTTTGCGGTTGAGGTGTGACAATCATTGAGTTTCTCCTAGAAGGAACTGCATCAATTCTGGGTGGACCACCATCTAAGGAAATAGCAACTGTGCCAACAAGAATTTCCCTAACTTCCATTCTTGTTTCTTGGACTACCTCATTTGGCTCTTCCTCATGGGGAGATACTACTCTTTTAACATCCTCACCTTCAGTCCAGAAATCTCTATGTTCCTCTGAGGGAGATGGCTCATGAGATATGACAGTGTTATGACTAGAACCTTCCCCTGAAGGAACCGGAACAACCATGTTTTCCAATCTGGGAGAAACTGACTCAAGATGAAATGTAGAGGAAGTAGGAATGTGAGAAGGATCATAAGTGTGATGACTAGGTGACTCGGATGGTAAGAGGAAACTAGGGATATGCGGATATGCAGATAAAGCATAGCTTTGAGGTTCTGAAGGAGTTTGAAAAATAGCAAGGTTATTTAGATTATAGTCTCCTTCGGGTGCATCATTAATTAGGGCATCTTCTTCCCAACTTAGAGAGTTATCATGGACTTGAATTAGATTACCGTCCTCTAGAGATAAATGAGATAAAGAATCTTCTGTATCGGAATAATAAGTGGCTTCAGGCTCTTCATTTGTTACAACACTAGTAGATGTTGCAAGATTGTTTTCCCATGGGTAAATAGGTGCAAGCCCTTGGCTTTCTCTCTCTCTATTGTGATCGGTCAAGGCAAACCACTCCCTAACAGTGAAAGGAATTCTTTCTCCCCTCCTAATATCATCAAACTCATCTTCATGTATTGGGTTTTCAATGTTCTCCTCATTGTGTGTTTGCTCATGAAGGCTTTCTATTGGGGGAGTTTGTTCCATGCTTTGATCATCAAGCAAACTCTCATCTCTTCCTAAATTTCTTATGCCATCCTCAACCCCTTCAAGTGTGTGATCTTCTATAGATGGTTCTTGAATGTTTTCATTGTTTTGTTCGTGATCTTGGGGTTGATTTTCATGTCCTCTCAATTCATCTATTTCCTCAACAAATTCATTTCCAACTGTTCTTGTTATTTCAATCATTTGCTTGTCTTCCCAAAAAGAATCAGAATCTTCCATGACCATACACATATTTTGATCAACCTCATATAACTCATCCTCATCTTCAACCAGGTTAGTTTTAGCATTATTTAATAATTCATCCCCATATGTGTTTTTTAACCCTTCATCAAATGATTCAACATGCTCATTATAACAAGGCTCTCTGTTAACCCGAATCAAAGCTCCATCAGGGTTGGGAACACAAATAAATGATAAATCCATCATAAGGTATCCACCTAGACCAGCTGCCCATTTTCTGGATAAAAGCATTCCATATGCTGGGGGTAAGTCAATGACAACTACATCCATCATAGTAGAAATATCTGAACATGCGAAAAGATCTGCCCTAAGGTTTTTGATCAAGCCATAAGATGGCACTCGTCGGGAATCTATACCACAAACATTTCCATAAGGTCTAGTCACTTCCAGTCCCATTTCCTTCATAACTTGTAAAGGCATAACATTCATTGCTGCTCCAGAATCCAACATACAGTTATGAAGGAGCATGTTTTGAATATGCAGGGTAAGGTAAAAGGGAGAGTGACCACCGCTCTTTCTTTCATAAATGGCTGAATGGATATTTATTGGTGGATCCTTTTCTGTTTCACTAGGTTGTGTTCCACTAAGCTTTTGGATGTGACATGATTCTAGGATAGGTTCAGGAGTTTTCTCTTGGCCAATACCATTGAAAAATTCCTCTACTTGGCATCTAACAGAGGGCACTTTCATTAACTCAGTGACAGGGATATTACACATTATCTTGCTTAACTCTTTCTTCATATCAATCTTAAGATCATAATCATCTATGGCAAGATCTTCTTCTTCCTTTTTATCTTCATCAATCTTTTTATGTTTATCAAGGAAAGAAGGCTGGGAAGTACTTCCTCGTTTATAGATTTGATACTTTGGTTGCTCTTTAGGTTTTGGAAGCTCTAAGGCATGACATGAGGAGCTAAGTTCTTCAACTATATCATCTTCTTGCTCCCATGGCTCTTCTTCTAAAAGGATTCTTCCAAAGTCTTCATCATAAGATAAGTCATTTATAAAGTTGATGTTTTCTGGTTGGTCATCATGGTCAATGGTGTCAGAGGGTATTTCTTCTTCTTCATCACACCAATTGACTTCCTTCTTTTCAGAGTTTTCTGGATACTCAGGTCGTCGCCTATCCCTATCCCCATCAGGCCTTCTATTATTATTCCAGTAAGGTTTAGGGCCATAAGGATTCCTATGTCTCTCAGGGTCATTCAAACTTGCCACATTCTTAGTTAGGACAGTTAATTGTTTCATCATTTCTTGCATGACTTCTAAAGTGTCCTTGGATTCCTTTGGCACACTCACAGGTTCCTTTGGTTTTCGGAGTCTAGGGTCAGATCTGGAAGTGGATGGGGTAAATTGATCAAAGAAGTTTTGTTTCCCCATGGATGCTACATTTTGCTCAGCCATCTTAGCATTTGATTGAGCGGTCTTTAAGTCATTTGGGTTTTTATCCTTTAGTTGATAACCAACCCATCCCTCGAAAGCGTTCAAGTAGTGAATGACAACTGCTTGATCTTTTGGTCTAATTTCTTCAGGGATAACAGCTACAGTCTTGTCAAATCTTATGTTAAACTCATGGACTGTTTCATTTTCTCTTTTCTTGATGTCAAAAAGTTGGTGTAAGAGAAATTTCCCATCTAACTTTCGGGACCACTCACTGTTTAGCTTGTTGACAAAGTTATCATACCCATCAATGGATGAGGCAGGCAACCTGTCAAACCACTTCCTAACATCTCCTTCCAAGGATGCCAAGAGACCCCTCATGAACACATCTTCCTCAGATGCTCCATATGCTTCCATGTGTTCCCATACTTTATCAATGTGGTCTTCAATTGATATAGCGGATACTCCATCAAATCTGGGAACCTTTTCAAAATACTTTTCAGGCATGTCATGGGGTGCACCCTGGATTTGGGAAAAGTCTAAAGGAGATGGTTTTGCCTTTCTTCCAAAGATCCTAGGAGCTTGTGGTGGAGGAACATTCTGGTTTCCCGGGTTTGTTCCGGCCATTGGATTTGGTAAGTTTATGTTTAAGTTTGAACTAGGAGATGAGGGAGGAACCGACTTGATCAAAGGGGATCCTGAAGCTCTGTTTGGAGAATCGTTAACCAATTTCCAAAGGTAGTTAGATGGTTGCGCTTTAGGATCTCTTTTACGATATGTGATTGGAGTTCCTTCAACCTGATCTAAGTTTACTTTACTTCTCGTGTTGTAAGGATGTAAATGAGCTCGCTCCTCAGCGGAGTCACGATTGGGAGTCGCCAGGTAGATTTAACTCTTCTACCAAGATATGTGTCGTTGTATATGCGGGAAGGACTAGGGCAAGCTATTGCCTCCCCGGCAACGGCGCCAAAATGTTAGGCAAAGAGAAGGGGAGGAGAGCTAAAAAATAATATATCGAACCAGGGTAAGCCTATGCCTTCCCCGGCAACGGCGCCAAAAATGTTATCACCTAAGCTGTAGTTACCCCTATGGATAGATCCAGTCATGGATGGCAATAGGGAAGGGCAACTCAAAAGGTGCAACCACGATCACCTCGACCTCCAATATGTATGGTTGTCACGCCAGTCGAGGCAACCTTCGCTTTATGTTATCTAGCCCAGACAACAAAGGGGGAGACCCGATCAACTCCCGACAGGAGAGATCAAAACCAAGACACCAAATCAGGGTATTTCTAAGTGAAGTTAGGTGTATGGTTTATCCTAGACCTAAGGATGAAGTCACAAGCTAAGTGAGGGGTTCAATAGATATAGCTTTGGTTCATAGTTGATGTGAGAGTGACTTATAATGTTTGAAGTGAGATCTAGGATGAGTGTACTAGGTCAATGTCAAAAGATCCACTGCCTTGGGAACTGTGTCCAATGCAGGATAGTTTTGAGGGATGTATTGGGGCTAACTAGTACATAAGACAAGCTTGACCATGATTCATGATAGATTTAAGGGTATAGTTCACCATGCAAAAGTCAAACCACAAGTCAATCCAACAATCTAGGAAAGTTGGGTTGTCTTGGAGATAAACCAGTGCCTTGGGAATTGGGAAGTGGAGTCAAAGTGGGGTTGACTTATGGTTTAGGACTCCTACAACATGAGATAGGTGGATAGTATAGATCTTGATGATTGAATGTGTCTAGATCTAGGTTTAACCCAAGTGGACCACAATCCCTTAAAACAAGGAATGCAGTCCCCAAGGCAAGATTTGACAAAGTGACAGTCTAGACCTAGGTTTTGAATTATTCCGGTTTCAGATCTCCAAAAATCTCAAGTACCCAGTTCCTAGAAGTGAGTCAACTCACTTCTCCAAGGTGGTGCGACTTTGCCCAAGAGGCTTAAATTGGGGTTTAGGGAGGTCAAGACAAGTCGGATGGCATCCAAACTTTAGATCCTAGTAGATCGGTCAGGTAGGAGTATGGATCTGTAATTTTGTGGCAATCCACCGGTTAGATCTTAGTAGATCTGAGTTTAAGTGTTCCAAGTGGTCCAAAATGGGGATTAAATCCCTTAAACTGTGGAATGGGGCGCACAAGGTGAATTTCAGGAAAGTGACAACCTGGGTGTATGTTATTTGATGTGTAGATGTCAAATCAAGTGGAATCTCAAACACCCATCGCTTAGATCTAGGTCAACCTGCTCAAACTAGGAAGTGCGCCTTGCTTGGGAGAGGCTAAGTTGGCCTGGGAAGGGGGTCAAATGGAAGCCAATCCTCACCAAACTATAGATTCGGGATGCCGTGGATGCTATAGAGGTGGGTTCTTAATATTACGCCCAACAACCCACTAGATCTAAGTAGATCTGAGAAAATGTAAAATTTGGGGTTTTAATTAATTAGGGTTTTAAATGTTTTTTGACAATTGGATAGACTATGGAGATAGAACTTACCTTGAGATCATACCTGAATGATGTGGTTGAGATGCCTTGATGTTGAGGAAGATTCCCGCAGAGATCAAATGAGAGGTTGTTGATTTACTTGCCAATTTGATGCCCTAGTCCACAAGTGCGCCTTCCTCTACCTGTCAAACCAAGGAATAAAATTCAATCAGTAAGATCAAGTATGGAAGAAATACAAGAGAAATGCAAATAGTAACATGAAATAGAAGGTCCTGGGACAGTAATACTCCCTGTTACCAACGAAGAGCTCCAAAGAAGAAGTAGGGAGAGTCTTCCCCTACCAATACCTCCTCCTCCAAGCAAATCGGCCTCCACCTGTAGATGCAAAATCGTGGTACAAAAGATATGGCAAACAAGATCTCCAATAACTCAGTGCAAAGGAAGAACCAACGAACGAACACCAACAACATTCACCACAACATTGGAGATAGATGCAATAATAATTTTCTATTCCAGTAATCCAGAGCCAAAAGTCCCTTTACAATGAGAGGCTCTCTCCTTTAAATAGGAAGGAGAGGCACCAAAACCCTAACCACTTTTTGAATGAGTGGCTAAGATTAAAAGATACAAATGTCTAATCAATGGTTGAGATGAGCTCAACAACATAATACATGGATCACACATAAAATATAACATAAGTGGACAAAGTCGCCCTAGGAGAGGGGAATCCCACCAAATCATGATGACAAAATATCATAAGAGGCTCATGGTGGGTCCAAGGGGTAATTTTATCCCTCCTTGGTCAATCCCCATGGCACAATAACCAATAAATAATCATGAATGTACCAAATCGTGCCTCCAAGGTGAAGTCGTGGTCCTCAAAAGACCTCAAAAATCCACAGAAAGTGCCATAAGTGATGGATGCGGGCCCCGATGAAGCTGAAACTGCTGGAGGAGGTGTGGAAGGTCCCGATCTATCATCACTGATCATCCCATGCCATAACTTTGCCTCAGTAGCCCAAATCGATTTCCTCAATAGCCATTTCTACCAATCTTGAAATGCCTCGGGAAGCGTGAAACTGCCCAAACAGCCTCCTGGAGTGATGGCGCTGTCAAGGTGAGGGCACCAATGTGTCCGGGAGGGGGGGTAATATGGTAAAAACAAGTGGCTGGACCACCCCCTCCATCATCAGCGCCCTAGGTCAACCGGATAAAAGTCATCTCTGCTCCGACAGGGCCTCCAACAGACCAAAACTGCACTAGGACAGCCTACTGAGGCTAAATCATCACTGTAAGTGCCCGGAACTGAAAACAAACTGTCCCATTGGACTCAGAAGGTCCAAATCCATCCAAGATGTGTACTCATACACCATATGAATCTCTGCATGATCAAAATAAATATCCAATGTACCGGAACAAGGCCAATAATAATGATCTATAAATGACCAAACACTGCTGTATCCCAAGAATCATCATCATAACCCTGTAGCTGCTGCATAGAATCATCCTGTATGTGTACATAGACCATATATCATCTATCCATATCATCATAAGGTCCAACATCTCATGTCCCATGGTCCTCCATGGTCAAACTAGGTCTAACCAAGACCAAATACAACTCAGACTATCATCCATAGCTGCTGCAAGGTGTCAAGGTTAATACATGCTTTACAATTTATTCAAATAGCCAATATAACACAGAGTAATCATGACTGGCGATCTAAATCCAAATATATAGTGTTGTTAATTATTATTATTACTCAGGCTAGACTTTCAGGACCATACTCACTTCATAGTTGTGATCAATTTGCTAGTGAAGGGTGAAGGCTGAAATAACTGGCTAGGCTAAGGGATGACTTGACTGACTTGACTTTGTGACACTTTGGCAAGGGAAAGGGAATACACACCATAGTATATACTGAATGAGCAATAACACAGGGAATGGCGGTGTCTCACAAATGGATGAGTTGTTTAAAGAGGGTTTATTCACCTTCACAGATGCGCACAATCCATAATACAAACAAGGCCAGCAATTGTTTAGATATAACATTTAAGTTCCATTGCTTTTTGGGCCTGAGGTTTCCATAGCCTTGATCTATGTGTGTTTACAAACACATTGCATAGATTTACATTTATTTTTAGGCTTTCTGCTGCAGGTGTGTTTTTAAGGCACTTGTTTACCTGAGCACTTCTAGGTGTGTCATGGACAACTTGTTTACCTAGGTATTTATTTTTCCAAAAGATATAACATTTTATTTTTCATGGCCATTTTCAATTGGCATTTCTTTCACATACAAGATATAGCATTTCATTTTTCCAGATTTTGTATTGATGGCAGCACTAAAAGTTTCAGGTTTAGCCAACACAACTTTAGTGACTAGGGGGGAATTCTCAAGGAACTCCAACTCACCATAGGTAAGTTTTGTCACCAACTCAGAGCCGAGACACAATAAACAGGGAGGCTCATCCAATACAGAGGCTACAGTGGGGAAAGGTCCTCCATGTCACTAGTCAAGTAGCAAATCAGGGTAATAATCTAAAAGGTAGGCCACGGATGGATGAAGACAATGAAATGATGGGGCCAACACTAGCAAGCCAGAGTATGGTGTAATGATCACCTCTATTCTCCCTAAGGAGGGTATGTACCAATGAGTATGAATAGTGAACTTCTAAGTCTGAGTAGGGACAATATAATATAAATAATAGGTCAACCAGGTCCATGTATCTATATGATCGCCAGATCATGACACTAAGTGCTAAGACATGCTATAAGAATAAGTATAAAAGCAATCTAACCATAACACAATAATATACCTGCTGAGTCATATACCTGAATGCACATCAACCTGTACCATCATCTGTCCTCTGGAACTGCTGCTGTAACTCTGGGCACTACTGACTGCTCTGTACCAATGATATAATGGCTACATCGGTCATCTCTCTGAGTGTCCTGAAACTCAGTCATGGCATGGGGAATACAACTGCTGTCCACAATCTGATAGTGATCCGATCTAGATGCTCATCTTGGCATCTCAAATGCAAGGGAACTGGCTCAATAGTGTACTGGAATGAGAAAAATAATGTATGGTAGCCCGGCTACTATATATGTGATAACAGAGCCCACTGTAGAGAAGGGTATCTTTGTGGGTTATGATGAGACTTCGAAGGCCTTCCACATTTATCTTCCCTTGCAGAGGAAAGTTGTTGTGAGGATGGAGGTGAGATTTGAGGAGCGGGTCTTCGAGAAGTCTCGTGAGTCAGAGTAGGGGGAGTAGCAGACTTTCACACCTCAGGTGATCACTCAGAGTCCATCTTCACGGAGTGTAGGGTCATCGATATTAGGGGTTACTGGTCCACTGGTTACAGGTGATTCAATTTCAGGGACATAGGTCACAGGCTCAAGTTCTTGGGTTATTGGCTCACCAGTTCCAACTTCCGATTCATACTAGTCACCGGCCTCTAGTTCACAGGTTCATGGGTCACTGGATTTAGGAGGCTCTACTCCTGAGTCTAAGTCTTCAGAGGATGATACACTAGTTTGTGAGGATTCTTCAGGGAAGAGGAACCCCAAGTGGCTTAGAGATACCCTGAAAGAAGCGAAATCACTTGGAGAACCCAAGAGACCTGTTCGAGAGATAAAGATGCCAGATAGGTATGGTATGGCTTTGGTGGCTAGCCTTCATGATTCAAAGCCTTCCACTTTTGAGGAGGCATCCCAACATCACGTGTGGAGAGATGCCATGATGGAAGAGTACCATTCCATCATGAAGAATGATGTTTGGGAGATTGTACCGAGACCGGAGGGGAAGTTAGTGGTGACTTCTCGATGGCTTTACAAGATCAAGCATGCCGCAGATGGTAGTGTGGAGAAGTACAAAGCTCGATTTGTGGCGCAAGGGTTCTTACAGGTAGAGGGAGTTGATTATGATGAGACCTTTGCACCGGTTGCTCGTTACTCTTCGATTAGAGCAGTGATCTCCATTGCAGTGGAGATGGGGTGGAAGATCCACCAGATGGATGTGAAGACCGCATTTCTCAATGGGATTCTACAGGAGGAGGTGTATCTTGAGCAGCCACAGGGATTTGAGATTCATGGGAGAGAGTCTCATGTTTGTAGGCTGAAGCAACCTCCTAGAGACTAGTACTCCAGGATAGACTCTTATTTGCTGTCAATGGGATTTTAGAAGAGTGAGGCAAATCCGAACCTTTACTACATCATGGTTGGTGATGATCTGCTCATTCTTCTGCTATATGTGGATGGCTTGTTCATTACAGGTGTGGAGAGGCTCATTACAACATGCAAGAGAGATCTTGCTTCAGAGTATGAGATGATTGGCATTGGGTTGATGCATTATTTTTTGGGATTGGAGGTTTGGCAAGAGCCTGGACATATTTTTCCTGGGACAGGCGAAGTATGCTATTGATATTCTGAGGAGATTTCGGATGGAGGATTGCAGGCTGATGGCCACACCGATGATCACCAACTGGAAGAAGCTTCATGCTTATGAGGGAGAGTTTTATGGATCCGACCTTATATTGTCAACTCATTGGTTCTTCGATGTATCTCGTCAACACTAGGCTAGATTTATGTTTCGCGGTGAACACTGTCAGTCAGTTTATGGTGGAGCCTAGGAGAGTGCACTATGTAGTCGTGAAACATGTGTTGAGATATCTTGCTGGGACAATGGATTATGGTCTGGACTATAGGAGGACAGATGGTGTTAGTTTGATTGGCTTCACATATTCAAATTGGGCAGGTAGTGTGACAGACCGGAAGAGCAGTTCCGGTTGTTGTTTTAGTTTGGGCTCGGCAGCAATGTTGTAGTTTAGTTAGAAGCAAAAGTTCGTTGCTTTGAGTTCTATAGAGGCTGAGTACATGGAAGCTAGTCAAGCTAGTTGTGAGGCCTTGTAGCTTCGCAAGTTGTTGGTGGATTTATATGGTTAGGAGCCAAGCCCTATAGTTATTTATTGTGACAATTAGAATAGCATCCAACTCTCTGAGAATCTAGTATTCCATGACAGGTCAAATCACATTGAGATTCAGGTACCACTTCATCTGTTACTATGTTCAGAGAGGAGCTGTGGAGTTGTACATTTCCATTAATGAGTAGATGGCAAACATTCTGATGAAATCCTTGGGGAGGGGCAAGTTTGTCTTCTTTAGGGACAAGTTGGGAGTGGTGCGGAACACCTTCCTTGGTAAGAGGGAGTGTTGATTTTGTACCTAGGAAAGTGTTCCCCTAGTGACTTTGTGCCGAAGTCACTAAAAGGGGGAAAAGTGACATGACCCTTGCATTAATTGCTTGAGATGAGCATTTGGAGCAAGTCGAATTCTGAGAGAGAAGAGGAGATTGGCTGGCATGAATTCTTAGACGCAGAGAACAACATGAATTCCAAAGTTCGTACAACAACAATTAATGAGCACGAGAATCAAGAAGAGGTTGGGCATGCGTTTTTGAGGTCAAGTACAATAGCATTTAATTATGAGGCCATATTGTTTGAGGCACACTTTCCCAAGAAGCTTGTGGGATTGAAACTCCAGGTAGAGTTGGCACGAATTTTGAGGCAGTTCACTGTTGTTACAGTGGGCACAAAAACCGAGAAGAAAAAAATTATTGTGCACAGAATTCGAGGAAAGGATTGTGAGCAGGTAGTCCATACAATCTGAATTTGGCACACTTTTCAATACCATTTTTGTACTGAGCGTGAGTTATATCGTTTTTGTACAAGTCTAAGTGAAAGAGAAAACACACAGATAGAGAGAAGAGTCATTTATGATTTCATGAGCACAATTCCCTAGAAAAATCATTGGCACAGTTCCCAAGGCAATCTGCAAACAATCCGTATAGTCATTTGCTGGCACAGAAGTTGCACAGTCCGTACAGTCCTTTGCTGGCATAGTTTTTGAGACAGTTTGCACAGTTTTTGTTGGCACAGTTTTCAAGGCAATTGTTGGCACAACTTTTGAGGCAACTATTGGCACAGTTTTCGAGGCAGTCTGTACACAGTTCGTACAATCACCTGTTGGCACAATGTTTTAGCGAGTCCGTACAACAGTATCAAATTTGCTGAGATAAGTTGGTTTTTAATTGCATTTATGATTTTTGCTGAGTGGAAGATAAATTTCTGAGTTGTGAGAAATATCAGTTTTTGCTCTCATTTAATAAAAATACATCTCTCTGGGTTTTTCCCCATTCTGGGGTTTTGCCCTGGGCATTGGCCCTAAACACATGTGTTCACATTCTATAGTGATTTTGTGATTGTTTCATTGAGTACTTTTTGTTCAAGTTATTTCTGGCTTTAAATAACTCAGAGCACCATTAAGTCATTTGTGAAGCAAAGTATTTGATGAAATGTCTGAATGAAGTTTTAGTACATTTCCTTTAAATTTTTACATCAACTGGTCACAGATTAGGGTCTCTTGCCCTTCTGCCACAAGATCACTGTCTCAGTGAAACCCTACTCTTAGATCTGGTGAGCAACCTCTCAGATCTCACCCTCCTTAGGGAAATGCGCCCCTCTGAATGAACAATCTCTGATCTCGCTACAGATGGATCCAATCTGTCTCGGAAGCTGACTTTGCCTCTGATGGATCCAACATCTGATCCGGATGAATGAAGCTAAATCTTTGCTTAGATCTGTGGCCCTCTGTCCCTATGGAAGTGCACCCCTATCCTCAGGAAATGCACCCTAGCTTAATCTCCGAGCTCCCTCTTTGCATATGAACTCACCACACAGTATCAATGCTCCTCAGTGCCTTCGATCAAGTGTGTACTGATCTCTCTCAGATCTACCCACTCTCCCCGTCAGAAAGTGTGCCCCACCTCTCAACAATGCGCCCTCTTCATGCATGGATTCACTCTCACTCTCTCTCTCTCTTCAATTGTTACACCCAAAATCTACTCATCATAAGATTCAGTGTATACACCCCTTAAGATTCTTGGACTAAGTAATCATCCAGGGAGGATTTGTATCTAATTGTGCTAAGTTTTGAAGGGTTGTCACAGGCTGCACACTAGCAACATGCGACGTCGCACCTTGCTCCATTACAGGGTGCGACGAAGTCAGTTAGATGGCAAAAATAGCTTCTTCGAGGTCCATCTCGAAGCTTGCTAACTTGGGACCCTATCCCTGACCTCTTGGAAGAGTTGGTACTCGGTTCCTAAACCTTTGGAGAGATCCTTTAAGCCTCTCCTACCATCTCTCAACCTATCCTATCCATACCCTATCCATTTAGTCCTATATAAATGAAGCTCACTCCCATCCCAAAGGGAGGAAGGCTATGGTATCTACATGCTGGTGAAATCACTCTTAGAACATCTCCACTCACCTATTGGAGAACTCATACTTCCTTGGAAGGATATGGCAATTGGCTTCGTCGGAGAAGGGCTACAACGTTAAGCCTTGGTTGTAGTTCTATATCTCTATTATGTACTCCTCTATTTGCAGAAATACAAATGCTTTCCACCAATATTGTTCACGTGTGTAATGATATTGAGTAGTTTACCTGCTTAACTGTTTACTTAGATCTTTTATTGTATAGATGTCTTTTACTGGTTTCTCTCGTTTCTTGTCTTGATAGGTCTTGCAGCTTGGATCTGACGACCGTGAGACGTGGAGCAACATTCAGGAGAAAGGATTGCGAAGTGAAAGGTAAGACATCTAGTACTCGATCCTTAAGTAGATCTAGGAAATGCATTGGTAGTCTGTTCTATTTGTTCTAGACTCACTTTGAGCTAGGGAGATCCGGCTCGCGTCCGCTCGAGTGGATTGTCCGATAACAAATCTGGCGACCATACTGGGGAGTATACAATCTAGTCAGTAGTTGTCAATCTGAGAGTTATTTTCAATTGATTGCTTGACACAAGCCTTTTTTATTTTTTGCCATTTTACTTCTTGGAGTTGATTTCACTATCACATCTTCGTGTTGAAGACTATGATCTACTTCCTCTGAGTTTATACAATTCATTCCCAAACCATTTCATGGTTCATTGCTGAGAGATCTGATTCATTTTTGAATTTAGATTTCGCTTGTTGCACCTGGGTAGTGGGAACAGAGCGACACTGTGTGATTCTAGGTTTTTGTTCTTTACTTGTTAGATACTCGTCGCATCCCTTGCATTGGCAGACTGCGACATTGTCGCACTTCCTGTGTATGCAAACTGCGACGTCGCACTGTGTACAAGCACAGAGTGCTTCGATTTGTCAAATTTTTGGCATGCAAGCATCTCCTCTCCATTTGACAGTCTGGATTTTGGTTTGCTGTATGAACTCTCTCTGTGCTGCAAGATCCAGCCAGGGATCCCACCTATGATTTGTGTTTAGAGTGTTTGGTTTTGTTTGGATTGATTTTGGGTTCCGTCTTGGACAAGTTTGAAGACCGGTAGTGGTGGATACTCTTGTCTCCTCCACCTTCATCCGTTCACCCTTGTATTCCCTTCCTTCCATCCCTGATCTGATCATTACATTAGATCAACTTCCAGACCTCATTTACATTTGTTTTGAGCTTTGCTTGCTTGGTTTGCTTGCTGCTGCTTGATTTTGAGTTAAGTGTGTCCTTTAGCTTGATCGAGTGCTTGTCTTTTCTTGAGTTTTCTGAATGTGCTAATGCTGCAAGTAGTGTTTTCTTTTCAGTCATTTAGATCTGAAAGCTCAATTGTTATCCAGTTTATTCTGTGACGCATCCATTGAAAAGTTAAGAAGTGCTTCTTTCCCATCATTTCTTGAACATTATTGAAGAAAATTGTTGTGCATTGGAAAATTCTCGTTTATGTTTTGGAAGAATTGAATGAATGTATGATCTATTGTGTTTTTCTCGAATTATGACGCTCATTTTCTTGAAAGGCTCAAAGTACGTTTCGATTTTTGCAAAATTGATTCCATGCTAAGGAAAGATAGAGATGCATTTTTAATTTTTGTTGCTTTTAGACCATTGAAAGTGAAATTGAAAAACTTGCGTATTCCATTTCAGAATCCTCTCTTTTCATTACCTAGTGTCGTTTTGATTTGAAAAGAAAAAGAAAAGGAAAAATGCTTTGATTTGGATAGTAGTGTTGTGATTTTTTGTGTTTCGTTGAAAAAGGAAAAGAATATTTTCATAGTTAAGTTCTGTTTGAATTGGGATTGTGTTGCATTGAGTTTGTTTTGGCAATACTATTGGAAAATTTTTTCTCCTTTCCATAGCTAGAATTCATTGAAAGAAAAGAATATTTCGTGCATGTAGCCAGGGCTTGCATTATGCTTCCGATTATGTACTCACCTCATGCATTCACCTAATTGTCCAAGATAAAATTAACGGTAGAACTAGGCAAAACTTTTAGCAACTTGTGTGTAAGTTAGAGACGTGTTCCGGCGTCGTTAAGCGTGGCAGCTGTCGTTATTTGCCAACATTGTATCCCGGGGGTATTGTAGTCTTCCACGTACTTATCGGTATATCGAGCTCCTTCACGTACCCACCAAGTACCATAATCCGTACTTGGCGTATATTGAAGGGTGTATCACGTACTCGGTAATATATCGAAAGGTCTCTTGTCGAACAATTGTGCATTAGACAACACCACTACGGATTTGAGCTCCCGCGTACCTTGCGTATATCGGGAGACACCACTAGGATTCCTGAAACCAACTGAGTTAACCATTTGGCCGTCTTGGCAAAGCAATACATCGAGAACAACACTCGGGGAGATTAGCACGCAGGTACTGTCCAGGTAATCGGGTATGCAGGCAAGGGTACGGTCCCAATCCTCCTTGTCGCGTCATATTGTTGGACCCTGCAGTATATCGTGGTTTGCAATGCCTTGATAATCCCATGAGGTTCCTGACTTTTGAATCCACTCTGTCACATAAGTTTGCTTGTTGCCTTAGTTTGAGTAGGTTTTTCTGGATTGCTTTTCTTTTAGCATACCCTTTGGAGAAACGTTGTTTTAGCCATCCTGGCTGATCATCCTGACGCTCTGGTGGATTTTCCTTGGAAAAGATCCCGTAGGATCTTAAACTTATCACCCGAATATCCCCTTAATCCGAAGGTTATTTTGAGGGTAAGAATGGATCGGCATAACACGGTCGTAGTTACTGAAGTGGAAAACCCCATTCTGAATGTTGGAGGACTTTTGTTTCCACAAACTCCTCCAGATTCACCTCCCTCTCATCCCCCGCAGGATGAAGGAGCACAAACCTCCGCTTCACAAGACCTTTCTCCCGTCATCCCGAAGAACTTGGATTGTTGGAATGGATAAACCGACCCTAGGACGACCCTACAGCAGCTGTTGGTCCTTCAGCAGCTTACTGGACATCTTCTACAGACCACCCAGTGGCTCATTTTGCCATCTCATCCTCACCCAGTGGGACTACTCTAGACGACACTTTAGCCTACTTTCATGGTCAATTAGCTCACTTTCGTTCCATGGCTGAAGAGTTTCAGCAGTCAAGTCTCCAACGACGGTTTCAAGACCCATCGTTACCCCCTTACCGACCCATCCTGGATCATCCGATATCTTTCGGATCACCTAAAGCACCCCACCACGAGACCACTAATAAGACTGGTCAACCCTCACAAGAGTCTAGTCCTGCACCTCAAGTGAACCAACCTGTGGAAGGACAGCAGTCCAACACACCCGTCACTACCGCAGTTACTACACTAGTTCCTCCCCCACCTCAAAATTCAAGGGGAGGGTATTTCATTCCCCCGGATTATCTTATTGGTAATGTTATTACTACGTTAGCTAGTCAACAACCTACGCTGGTTCAACCTTTGAATAGTGGTCAACCTACTGTGGCTGGGGGGAAACCCTCGTTTCCTAACAAGAACATAGGTGGTGGAATCCCCAACGGACCTTCCGTTGGACCTTCCCAACCCGCTAGACCATCCACCATGGGATTATCTCATGTTAGGGGGCCGTCCAATGTAACTCAACCCTCATGGAGTCAAGCGTATCTAGGTTCTATTAACCTTGCGCCGGACTAATCTAATCCCGAAAACGCACCATACGGGATGCCTTATCTCGGGAGTTCATACATTCTATGGGGGCAACAATCTGTGTTGCAACGTAGACCCCAACCGACTATCCCTCAAGTACCACCACCCCCGATCGACCCTCCCCCACCTCCTGCTGGAGGCGTCGGGCCCCCACCTAACCTTGGTAGAGGTCCACCTCATTTTACCAACAGTATCCCTCACCCCTCCGGTGGTGGCGGGAATGGTCCGTCACCCCCTCCCGGCGGAGGTGGCGGGGGACTACCTTATCATGGTGGAGTAGGACATTTCCCTTCGGGTGGTGGAGGTGGTCCACCACCCCCTCCAAGTGGAGGCGGTGGAGGACCTAATTACTATGGTGGTGGCGGTGGTGGTGAAGACCCCCATCTTTCTGGCGGCGAAAGTGGTCCACCACCCCCTCCAGGCGGAGGCGGTGGTGGGCCGCCTTATTACGGTTATGGACCCCCACCTCCTCCCGGTGGTGGCGGCGGACCTCCACCCCCTCCCGGTGGCGGAGGTGGACCCCCACCTTATTGGAATGGACCACCTTATGGTGGCGGACCCCCTTACGGTCCGGGCGACACACCCCCCTACGACCAGTTTCCTCCTGGTACACCTTACGGTTAGTTTGGTCCTTACACGCCTTATCCGTATTATCAATACGCGCAGCCTAACCCACAGCTGCCCTTCCTGGCTACTTTGGACCTGCCTGACCTATCTCGTTTAACCAACGATCCTATTTACCACGGATCTAACTGGCCACCAATTCCAGTGAAACTTCCGTCTGATATCCCCAAATTTGACGACAAGTCGGGTGAAGACCCTAAAAACCATGCGATGACATACCACTTATGGTGTTCATCTAATTCCTTAATGGACGATTCAATTAGTCTTAGATTGTTTCAAAGGACTCTCACCGGTTCGGCTACCAAGTGGTACATTGAGTTGTCACCCCACTCTTTTCCTGATTTTGGTTCTCTTGCCATGAACTTTTTGACACATTTTCAGCTGCCCATACGGTATGAAACTGGTACCGAGCTTTTAACTTCTCTCCGTCAGAATACCACCACTCATATTTCGAATCATATCCACGAATGGCGAAGGAGACGACGTCTCATTAAAGCTCCTATTCCAGATCAGCTCCTAGCAAACTGGTTCACAAAATCCTTCATCCCTACCATAGCAAGAGACGTTGCTATGCGAGGTGATGTCACCGAAGAACAAGCCATCGCAAGTGCCGATGTACTAGACCTAGTCTACACTCAATCCAACACTTTGTTTGATATTCTGCCTGGCGCACCTCGTGACGTTAATGACCCTGCGAAACCACATAAGGGACTCTAAACTGATGGAATCATTGGCTCCCTTAATACCCAGCTTGCTGCCAGCACTCTCGGATCATCCAACCCGACTCCGGCTGGCCACAACACCACCAAGTCAACCGCTCCTGCTGTAACTGAAGAGGTGAATTCTGTCCAATCAGCTTCATCTCTTAAGTCCGATGGTAAAAAGAAGAACAAGGGGAAACCCAAAAAGTCTTCCGCCTAGCAGAAACAAAAGAGCACTCTTGACGATACCAAGCAGAAACGGAAACTAAAGTATCCTTGTTTACTGTGTGGAGATGACCACTTCTCCAAAGAATGTCCCCATAGAGACGAAGTACAAAAGTTTCTTAGGGGCAAACCAACTCCCGCAGTCCTCAATGATCCGTTTCCTACTCAGAACCAGCAGATGATTGCTCAAACCCCCCCAACCCAGGGGGAACCATCCAATACTGCGCATGTTCTCATGGTGCGTAACGAGATGATCAATTTGAACACTCGCTCGCGATCTTACGAACCGGTCCCTTCGAAGGAATCCACTGGAAGTAATACTGAAAAAGCTTCCGACTCCTTAACTAATGTCACTGTACCATCAACTTCTCTCACCATTGAGAAGCCCTCCTTAGACTCGATATTGCGACCGCCCAAGAGTACGATTCGAAAAGCTGTTTTCAATCTGAACGCTCAGGCATCACAAAATTACAATATCGTAGAGGACTTGGCCCAAGCTCCTTGCACCATATCTACCCTGGAAGTTTTGCAGAATTGTCCTAATCAACGCAAGCTCCTTGCAACCATCGGTGCAGTCGACCCGGATACCTCGAATACCATCATGTTCCGACTTGACAACTTTAAGTTGAGGCTCTCACACCAACTCGCATTCCAAGTTTCTGTGAACATTGCTGGGAAGATTTTTCATCGTACCCTTTTGGACGAAGGCGCCTCCACTTCTGTCATGTCGATTGCCTGTTGGAGAGCCATTGGCTCCCCCAAATTGAATCATTCTCCCACCACATTGAAAGCATTCGACGGGTGTGGCTTTCAATCTCATGGGCTCTTACAAGCTCTTGCAGTTGAGTTGGGCGGAAAGACCATAACCGTTAACGTGGAAGTGGTCTCGGCCCCAATAGATTATAATCTCTTGCTTGGTCGCAATTGGTTTTACACCATGTAGGCGGTAGCCTCTTCAGTCTTCTGCATAGTACAATTCCCCCACCAAGGACGAATTGTTACTATCGACCAATTAGATTTTTGTACACCAGACGCTTCTACTCATCTTGGTGACCATGTTCCCTCCATTGGACAGATGTCAAAACAGTATGAGAGTACAGGGGTTGGCCTTTTGAAAGATTCATCTCTCATGGGCGTTTTTCCAGCCGCGGACCCCCCTAATCATGTTGCTACGGTGAACATGATCTCCATAGAGATTTTATCTCACTCTATCGATGCTTGGCTTGTACCGGATGAAGCGACAACACACCTGCTTGGAGATATAATGCCTCTTTCACTCGCTAAACGTATTTACTAGGCTATCCAATCAGCACCGGAGGACCATTTAACCGTGGCCTCTCCATCCTGTTCTCTACGACGGACGTCATCTCTACCTGATCTCTTACTTCGGACTTTTGATTCAAACGAGTCCATCATCGAAGTTATGAATGTTGACGACAGTCCGTGGGATGATCTCCACCATAGGTCATCTTTTCTTCCTCCTTTGGAGTACATAGAGGACAACATTCACACCCTCTTTTCACCAGATATCTACCCGTTCCCTCATTCCCCCATTCTTACATGTCTTACGGACATGGAGGGCAACTTGGCCAACATTGAGCCAACCACCCCGGTAGACATCTCGGTGAAACCTGGTATAGTGGAACACATTCGCATAGGCCAGAAATGTTCCCCTGAAGAAATAGCCACTGGCACGGCCTTTTTCAAGCAATTTCGAGACGTATTTGCTTGGTCCTATGAGGAGATGCCTGGGATAGACCCCACAATTGTTTCTCACGAAATAAAAACCTATCCCAACATCAAACCTGTACGCCAAAAGTTGCGATCGGTACACCCCCGGAAGACTGCGGCAATTAAGGCAGAAATTGAAAAGCTCTTAAAGGATGGTTTTATTTATCCTGTCCCATTGACGGATTGGGTCTCAAATGTCGTCTCTGTGAACAAAAAGCAGGGTACCATTCGTGTCTGTGTCGATTATCGGGACCTTAACCGGGCTTGTTCGAAAGACAACTACCCGACCCCCTTCATCGACCAGATTATCGACAATTGTGCTAGAAGCGTCATCTTCTCATTTATGGATGGCTTTTCTGGTTACAAACAGATTGAGATCAAGCCAGCTGACCAACATAAGATGGCTTTCATCTGTCTGTGGGGAATGTTTGCATACCGCAAACTCCCGTTTGGCCTTAAAAATGCTAACGCCACGTTTTAGCGGGCTATGTTGTATGCCTTCCATGACATTAAGGATTTTGTGGAACCTTACTTGGACGATCTCCCTGCTCACTCAAAGCAGCGCGAGTTCTACATTGATCATTTCACGGCCATTTTCCTCAGATGCAGACAGTACAATATCCGTTTGAATCCTCATAAGTGTATCTTTTGCGTTGAGTCTGGATGCCTCTTAGGATTTACCGTTTCGAAGGATGGGATCCGCATTGATTCCTTAAAGGTGGAGGCCATCATCAACCTGCCACCCCCCGACTGATGTGACGGAACTTCAAAGTCTTCAAGGGAAGGCGACTTATTTAAGACGTTTTGTTTGCAATTTCGTGGAGAAGACTCAGGGGTATATGAGACTGCTCAAGAAGGACGTCCCCTTCATTTGGGACGACCAAGCTCGAAAATCTTTTGACAGTATCAAACATGCCATTACACATGCCCCTGTGCTCCAACCGCCTAATTATTATCGAGATTATATCTTATATCTCGCTGCTTCTGTCACCACTATTGCCATGGTTTTGGTACAGGAGGATCAAAACGCCCAGGAACATGTAATATACTATGCAAGTAAGGGTCTTGCTGACGCTGAAACTAGATATTCACATGTCGAAAAACTCGCATTCGCGGCGGTCATCGCCGTCCAGAAGTTCCGGCACTATATCTTGCTCCGCACCACCACCATCATTGCCGACTCGAACCCCATGTACCATGTACTGACACGTCAGGTGCTTGGGGGCAAGTATTCACGATGGATCGTGATACTGCAAGAATTTGACCTTCTTTTCGAGAAAGCTAAGTCTAAGAAGTCTTTGGTGTTTGCCGAGCTCATTTGCGACCTTCCCCGTCCTGATGCAGAAGTTGAGCACAATGACTCCTTTCCAGACGAATCATTGTTTCTCATCAGTACGACTGATCCATGGTATGGAGATATCTTATTGTATCTTCAAACCCAACGCTTCAACCCTCAACTCTCTCGTGACGACCGTGTAAGATACGTCACCATGCGAAGTATTATTTATTCATTAATGATACTTTGTATTGCCGTGGCATTGATTCAATTCTTTGACGTTGTCTCACTCACGATGAGGCTGAACGCGTTCTCAATGACTATCACGCTAGGGCATGTGGTGGTCACCTCTCTGGGATGGCTACAGCCCAGAAGATTTTGCGCGCAGGATATTTTTGGCCTACTATCTTCAAAGATTGTATTGAGGCCATAAAAAAATGTCCTCTTTGCCAACACTTCCATACGAAGAAGTGCACCCATCTCGCCCCGTTACACCCGGTTATTGCCGTGGGCCCCTTCGCAAAATGGGGCATTGACTTTATGCATTGTAAGCCTACTTCGGCCAGGGGGCATAGTTACATCATTGTAGCTGTGGATTACTTTACAAAGTGGGCCGAAGCTATGCCTACATACCAGAACGACGGCAAAATCGCCGCACTCTTCATGTTCAATCATGTAATAGCGCAGTTCGGAGTTCCTCAGGCAATTGTTACCGATCATGGTTCTCATTTTCAGGATCATATGGTTGATGAACTGAGCAACAGGTTGGGTTTTCGCCATGAAAATTCGACTTCCTACTACCCGCAGTCCAATGGACAGGTTGAGGCCATTAACAAGGTCTTGAAAACTATGGTCCAAAGGATGGTAGGGACACATAAGTCCAATTGGCACAACATGCTCTTCTCAGCGTTATGGGCCTATCGAACCTCCGTTAACTAGTCTTCACTCCTTTCCAACTAGTCTATATGGACTGGAGGCTGTCCTACCTATAAAGTGCAAAATTCCGTCTCTACAACTCGCTATCAAACTTCTTCCTAATACTACTGCTGAGGAAGAACGTCTCCTGCACATAGAAAAACTTGACGAGTCCCGTCAAGATGCCGCTCTTGCTAATGAAGCGCACAAGAAACGCATCAAAGCCCATTACGACAAGTCAGTTGAACTTCGTATCTTTAACGAGGGTGACCTGGTCATCACCTATGACCAGAAGCACGACAAACTAGGAGCAGGAAAGTTCGAATCCATGTGGCATGGACCTTACATTGTCAAACGTGTTTTGGAGAAGGGAGCTTACGAGCTTGAAGACTATGACGGAATCTCTTTGGGTGAACCCCGCAATGGGCTTTACCTGAAGAGATACTATGCCTAAATTCATCACGCTTAGACTTTCTTGTATATACTGTACATGGCGTGTTTTTTGTGTTTTTGTGTGTGCTGTGACGCTTTTGTTTTTGAGTGTCTTTAGATCTTGTTTCCGCTCCTTATACCATGTTCTGTCTGTGTGTGCAAATGGCAACGTGCTATGGATTCACGGACGGCGCCAGCCGACATACCCATAACCTTGCTTCGGCAGCCTGGGTACTATATTCCCCAACAGGTGAGCTCATTAGCTCAGGAGGAAGTTCCCTAGGGTTTGCGACCAACAAAGCCGCAGAGTATCAGGCAGTAATCAGAACCCTAGCTAATGCCATTTCCTTGGGTATGAACCACATTGTCATCCACATGGATTCTCAATTAGTGGTTTCCCATCTTAACCGGGTTTACGGCATCTGTGATCCCACCTTACTCCGTCTCTTCAGACGAGTACGTCTCCTGGAAAGGTCATTTGAATCCGTTCAATACCTACACATTCCACGAGAGTTAAACACAGTAGCTGACTCGATGGCCAACTTCATTTTGGATTGGTACATCACACACACATAATATTCATAATATGTAAAAGCATTCACAACATGTAAATAATGCAATGTATAAAAACGAACATGTAAACAAGATCACATCACTCATCATTTTAAAACAGATAATGTATAAATCGCTGAGAATGTCTGTATATATATATATATATATAGCTCAAAAGTAGTGCTAGTACAAAATCTGAAGCACGATGGCTTTTAGTGAGTCTCTACAAAATCTGAAGCATCGTAGCTTTCAGTAGTACAAAATCTGAGGCATCTAAGCTCTCAGTACAAGTATAATAGTGTCATCAGGCCTGACGCTTGATCCGTACACCACCTCTAGCACGGATAGCACGCTGTCGCTGAGTGAGGAAGCAATCCACGGTCCTCGCCACCTTGCGGAGTAGGGCATTGAAGCGTATGGACGCTCCAACCCCAAACCTCTGCATAGGTCTCGGTAAGTCAACTATCGCTGGCTCAGGAACCTCCACTGTCAACTGGGACAAGTTCCTGTATACCTCCTCCATCTCCTCAATGGCAGCATGAGCACCTGGGGGCACAACTGCTTCCCCACCTCTGTCTCTCCTCGCCAGAAGAGAAAGTCCTACCGGTCGTACGGGCCCCACATCTGCACACACATGTTATATACTTGTCAGCACTGCACCAAAAAAAATGATAAATATACAAAATTAAAAGTACAAGGGTTTTGTTCTCACCTGTCACCCCATGTTGCATCCTCGGGCAGCGTCAAGTCAGGATCCTCTCTGAAATCTGTACCACTGTACGGGAAGTACTCAACCATGAGTAACTGGCCTTCCAGCCAGCTGAAGAACTCAGGACCAAAGCTGATGATAGGTCCTCCAACCATGACGGGTCATCACCTCAGCCCATTTGAGCATGTGGGGTTCTCGAGGCTCCCTGTCATCTAGTACTACCTGTGTACGCAAGAGAGGGATCCGCTCCAAGAGGAACGATACCACGATCGATCCATAACCAAATTGCTTGAGCTCTCCCAACCGACAATTGGTCAGCTGAGCTCAGAGGTTTGCGAGGTGACCCTCGCACCAGCTGAAAACCATGGGGGACATACAGTGCTCCGCATAAAGCATCTAAGTCCGAGTAGCCGTGTGTGGGGCTTGGCTACCTGTCGCTCTAGTAATAGTAAGCAATATGGTACGCAGTGGGCGGCTCACCACATCCCTGATAAGAATCTTCCCATTAGAAGATCGAGAAAGAGCAGTACAATGCTGTGACACCATGTCATCAACTGTGCGGTCACTGGCCTGTGTTCCAGTAAGATGTATTGGTTCCCCTCTTCGGGACAGACCTGTGAGAAAATAGATGTCCTCAACATCTATTGTGAGGATGTGCTCACCAATCATGAAATACTGTTGGGCCGCATCCCAACTCTGGAGCATGTGTGATAGCAATGGGATTCACGATCTCATCCCTTGAATCTCAAAGAACTTGAGCAAACCATAGTTCCTCAAGGCATCCATGCATTGTGGATCATTGGCAGCTTGTTCATCTTCTACTTCGTGTTCTCGTTCTCGCCACTCTAAAACCATGTTGGTTTGCTAGCAACCTGCCAAGAAGGGCATTTAAACACTGTTAGGTCCTACTTCAACCTCTGCAAGTTCATTTTTTGGATTAAATTTGATGGTTGGGAAGTGCAACTCCGCCGTCGCATTGTACGTCTGCGTACAGTGCGATGTCGTCGCACTTCATCCATTCGGGACTTGCGCTGAGTAGGTCTTGTCGCAGTTCCCAAAAGGGCCAACTGCGACGAGCTGAGAGCGTAGTAGCCCCCCATGAATCCATTAAAAAAACCCAAAAATTGAACCTAAAACAAAATCTAATCCATTGGAAAGTTGCTGGATGAAGTTTAGGCTTACCTACTCCTAACGGTGGGTGAAATGGCGGATCGTAGCTCCCAGAATCGACAAAGGAGGTTTTGGCTCCAAGTTGGTACTTCTCCTCCCAAATTGGCAAATGAAACAATGAAATCTATTTTGTCCCATTTTTCTATTTATAAATAGAATGGAATATTCCTTTTCAAATATTTTGATGCTCTTGGGCCATTTATCATAGTTTTGACCATTTTTGTCATATTTGAGGCTATTTGACACATTTTCTAGTGTGCAGGAGTTGTAAGTGATCTTTTGTGCCGTTTCTTGTATCACAACGGTCATCACAGGTATGAACACTCCCTTGAACGTTTTGTCGTTATTTTTGCAACGGTTAGTCTGTAATTATTGCGTGATGATGAGTTTACTCTTCGTTTGTTCTCGTTCTCACGAAACTATGAGAACAAGTACCTAGTTATGATTTATCACGTTTTCGGGCTCGTTAAACTTCCACGGAAAAGGACACCCCCCGGAGTCTACCGTTAAGCTCTTTTCAGGCTCTCGAAAAACGAAAAGATTGCCAGGCGAACTTGTCGCGTTCACGCTTGTTAAAGTATTTGAATGGTCGTCTTCCTGGTGATAGTTTACCCCTTTTTCGGACCAGGAGGCACTAATTACGAAAAAGGTATACTCCAGCCAATCATGACTGGAAGAGTCCTCTCCCGCGTTGTTTTACCCTTTTTCGGGCGATGAGGCTATCTTTACAAAAAAAGGACCGTTGGAGTCTTCTTTAGTTCTTTTCAGACTCTCTAAACATGAAATGACGACCGAGTTTACCTTCTATGGACTCGTTAAAATTTTCACATTGAAGGGCCCGTTATGGGACGAACCCCTCCTATCCCAGGTTCGGGAAACATCTGGGATTGGACTCATCTATGAGATGAGCTATACTGAGCATCTGGTTACCCTCATCAAGCTCGTAAAAAACACATGAGGCACTCATCATTCATGATGGGGAAAAAGGAAAGCGTTTGTGTTACGTACCTTATTAGTGGCAGCATGTAGTCGTTCTTGAACATGGCACTCATCTGCATTTGCTTGCATACAACACTTGGATCATCCGTTTGTCCTCGAGTTCCACTTATCCCCTGAGTATTATTACTCCTTTGAGTCATTCAAAGCAACGCTGCTAGGAATCGACCCCCCCCCTCGAATCGATCCCAAATTGTGCTCCGGACGGAATCGTAGCTTGGTAAAAAAAAAATCCCTGCCATTTTGCAATTCGATTCGGAATCGTAGCTTCCGGGTCGATCCCGAATCGAACCCTCATCGAATCTGAGCATTAAAATCAAACCTTAAATCGATTCCGCGCACAGGGCGGATTTTTGATTTTTGGATTTTTTTTGGTGGGATAGGTCACTTTGGGCCAATAAAGGGTGAATGAGTCCATTTGGACTCATTCCATTACTATTTGCTTGATTGGGAAGAGTTTGAGCTTGGAGTGAGTTTGCTAGTTGTTTGAGAGCTTTGAGCATTGAGTGGGAGATTGAAGGGGAGAGCTTGCAAGGGAGATTGAAGCTTCCATAGAGACATTCAACCACCATTGAAGAGCTAAAAGGTAGGCTCTAAAAACTCATCTTTGTTTGTTTTTGCAATTTTTTTTCACTATGTTAAAAAATGGAAAACTTGCAATGTTCTCTTCTCCTACTCTTTCCAAGAATCCAATTGCTTCTTCTCCATCATTCTATTGCAGGGAACAAGTGACTCTCATCTTGAATCAAGAAACATGATGGGTATGTGGTTTTAGTTTTTCATTCCACTTCTTTTCATTATGATGGTGTTGGGAAGTTGATGTGGTGGTGGTTGTGATGAGGGGGAAGAGGTAGAGAGTGATGCATACCAAGGAGAAGAGGAGGAAGGGGAAGAGGGTGATGATGATGAGGATGAGGGTAATGTGGGGCAAAAACAAAAAGACACAACACCTTTGTGGAAGTATGTGACAAGGCAAGGGGGAGGGAGAGGGGGTGGAACCACAAAGTTTGCATGCCCCCATTGTGGGAAAACATACACAGGTCCATATACCCGGGTGAGAAAGCATTTGTGTGGGGTTATGCCATGCGATGTAGGTAAGTCTCATGGAATCAAAACTTGTGACAAAGTGGGAGCTGAAGAGAGAAGCAAATACAGGATGGAAAAAGAGGCCGCTCAAAACAACTCCAAGAGATCGAGGGTTGATTCTGAATCCCCACAGAGAATGTTTGGTAGTGGAGTTGGATCATCATCAGCTCGATCGGGAGCCTCATCTCCCCATGGAGTCTCTCCTATACGAAGAACATTATCCGATCGGGAGCCTCATCTCCCCATGGAGTCTCGCCTATACGAAGAACATTATCTGATTTCCTTGACCAAGGTTGTAGAGATGATGTGGATTCAAAAGTTTATAGGTTTCTCTATGCATGTGGTGTGCCATTCAATGTTCTTCGCTCACCCTATTGGCATGAAATGGTACAAGCCATCAATGGTGGCCCTCAAGGATACAGAAGCCCTGGGTATGACAAATCTAGAATCGTGGGACTTGACAGGGAAAGAGCCAAAATCAATAGTGCTCTTGGAAAGTTCACAAATGATTGGTCCAACTATGGGGTATCCATTGTATCTGATGGGTGGACAAATGTTAAAGGCAAGCCGTTGATAGATATTCTTGGCGTTTCTGCTAGCGGTGCGGTCTTCCTTTCAGCCCATGACTACTCAGATCGCTACAAGACCACTATTAATATTGCACAACCTTTACTTAAAACCATTAAGGAGATTGGGCCATACAATGTCATTCAAGTCATCACTGATAATGCTGCTAATTGTAAGGCAGCAGGAGCAATCATTATGGATAAGTATCCCAACATATTTTGGTCTGGGTGTTTGGTTCACACATTGAACCTTTTGATGCGTGATATTGTTAAGATGAAGGACAATAATTATCGATGGATTGGTGCCTTGTACAAGAGAGGTAAGAAAATGATCAAATTTATTACCAATCATAGCATGGCCCACCACATTTTTCGCAATCACTCTAAGTTGGAGCTATTGAAGATTGCAAAGAGTAGATTTGCTAGCTACTACCTCACCTTCAGGAGGCTTTTGAAGGTAAGAGAGGCATTGGCTAGTATGGTCTCCAGTGATCCATGGCAGGAATTGAAAGACAGAGTTGCAAGTGCATCAGATAGAAGTGACTTTTAGGAGGTGGAGGACACTGTTCTTGAAGGTCATTTTTGGTCACAGGTTAGGTATGTTTTGCAGTTCACCAAGCCAGTTTATAACATGATTCGTTTTGCAGATACAGATCAGCCGGTGATTGGGGAGGTATATGAGCAGATGGATAGCATGCTTGGTCAAATCAAAGACATTGTTGAGCAAAGAGATGTAGTCTTGTATGACCTTATTCATAAACATGTGGTCAAAAGGTGGGATAATCTAAATGTTCCACTCCATGCCCTTGCATATGTCCTCACCCCAAAATACTGTTCTCCAATTTGGTTGGCCCAACCTGCACCTGGGGGTGGAGTCAGGAAAAAACCCTACACAGATCCAGAGGTTGCTGCTGGGTATATGCAAACATTAGAGAAGTTGGTTCCTGATGAGGAAGAGTGTGCTCAAGTATGGAGTGAGTTGAGCATATACATAAGTGAGCATGGACGCTTTGGTTCCCTCTTTGCAACCAAAGATCGAGACAGATTGGATCCCATCCATTGGTGGAACATGCATGGTTCTGGAGCCACATATTTGCATAAGTTGGCGCTGAGGGTGCTATCACAGGTAGTTACTAGCTCTTCTGTAGAGAGGTGTTGGAGCACCTACAACTTCATCCACAGTGTAAAGAGAAACAGTCTGAATGTAGATCACGCAAAAAGCTTGGTTTATGTGCACTACAACTTGAGGTTGTTGTCCCATTATTGTGAGGCGGCCAAGAATGATAGAACATTTTTGACTTGGGACAACAATCGAGAGGAGGCTAATGTGGAGGATGGAGCCATAGCATTAGAGCGCTTGGAGGTTGAACTATTGGGTGATCATGATGATCCAATTCAGACTACCCATACAGAGATGCCACCCCCAAGCAGAAGCAGCTTTCCGGATGCAGGAGTTTTGCCTTTAGCTTCACAACGTCCAATTTCAGCCTGCGGGGGCCATTCATCTTCTTCTCATGTTCCACGATCACTTCCACCAGCACCTATTCCACCTAGAACATGAGAAAAGAAATTGGAAGTTACTCGTGGCAAGCAGAAAGCTTAGTAGATTCATAGTACTTTGTAGTTTGTATTTCATTTTCATGTTTATTTTGGCGGTTGGCCTATTTTGTAAACATTATGGCCTAGTTTGATGGCAAATATTATATGTTGAAATTTGAAGGTTGATGTTGTTGATGATTGATGATTTGATGATGATCATTTAATGACAATGTTATAAGTTATAGCTCCTAGAATCTAGAAGACGAGATGATTAATGTTATATCAATGTGTACTAAATGGTTATATGAATATCTAGATTCTATGTTTTGATGTTTTCTATAGCTAATTTGGCATAATACATGTTTTTTTAAATTTATATGCATCAAAATATATTAAAATATATATTATATAAAAAACGCTCCCGAAATGGAAGCTTTTGAAAATTTCGCTTTTCGCTCTCGCTCCCGCTCCCAACAATGTAGATTCAAAGAAAAGCTTCCATCATCAGTCGCTTTGAGAATTTGTGTCGCACTCGTCATGTCAATACTGCCAAGTCATGCCATGCCCATGTTCAAGAATATGTCTATCATTTATCATCTGTAGTCAGTACACCCGCCATCACGTCGGTCTACTCTGAGTCAGTCTTGCATGTTACTGTACCATCCGATCTACCCTATACATTTTTGTCGTGTTTCGTGTCGATTGATGGGGGATTCATCATGGCCCTCCTTCGACAGATTCATCCTTGTCGACTTCAACACATCATCCGAGGATTGAATCTAGAAACCAGTCATGTACCTTGGCCCTGCATGCCTCAATGGCAGGTTACCTCGCTTTGAACATGAGTCTACATCATTAACTCTTGATTGAAAGATTTCATCCTGCGTTCGACTTCAACTCATTTATTCACGCTTGATGATATGTACTGTGATACCTTGGGAATCATTGACATCAATGGTGATCTCCCTCGCACTTGTTAATGGTTTACATCAATGGCCGGTAATCAATTGGTTTTTACCATGTTCGACGTCAAGACATTTGTAATCACATGGATAGATTCGTATCATTGCAGGTTCAGCTTGAAGACCCAGGGGAGTCATGTTTTACCCAGGTTGCGATGGAGTTTGTATTGAGTTATATTACACGGATCCACTTTTGTATTGGTCGTGGCTGTGTTATCATCTCATCATGGATCTACGCTTGTGTCTAGTAACCATGATTGTGTTCAGTCGGTCATTACTACCATGGATCTGCAATGTATTGGTCGATAGCCATGTTGTACTTCATATGAGATTGTCAGTTCAGAGTCAGTTGTACTGCAGCAGTGTCCTTCGTTTGACAAGTCTATTGCCATTACTTCTATCAAAGCACTTCACCTGTACATCTTCAACAGCTTCATGCTTTGGGGGGTATTCTGTTACACCCAAAATCTACTCATCATAAGATTCAGTGTATACACCCCTGAAGATACTTGGACTAAGTAATCATCTTGGGAGGATTTGTATCCAATTGTGCTAAGTTATGAAGGGTTGTCGCAGGCTGCACACTAGCAACATGCGACGTCGCACCTTGCTCCATTATAGGGTGTGACGAAGTCAGTTAGATGGCAAAAATAGCTTCTTTGAGGTCCATCTCGAAGCTTGCTGACTTGGGACCCTATCCCTTACCTCTTGGAAGAGTTGCTACTTGGTTCCTAAACCTTTGGAGAGATCCCTTAAGCCTCTCCTACCATCTCTCAACCTATCCTATCCATACCCTATCCATTTAGTCCTATATAAATGAAGCTCACTCCCATCCCAAAGGGAGGAAGGCTATGGTATCTACATGCTGGTGAAATCACTCTTAGAACATTTCCACTCACCTATTGGAGAACTCATACTTCCTTGGAAGGATATGGCAATTGGCTTCGTCGAAGAAGGGCTACAGCGTTAAGCCTTGGTTGTAGTTCTATATCTCTATTATGTACTCCTCTATTTGCAGTAATACAAATGCTTTCCACCAATATTGTTCACGTGTGATGATATTGAGTAGTTTACTTAGATCTCTTATTGTATAGATGTCTTTTACTGGTTTCTCTCGTTTCTTGTCTTGACAGGTCTTGCAGCTTGGATCTGACGACCGTGAGACGTGGAGCAGCATTCAGGAGAAAGGATTGCGAAGTTGAAGGTAAGACATCTAGTACTTGATCCTTAAGTAGATCTAGGAAATGTATTGGTAGTCTGTTCTATTTGTTCTAGACTCACTTTGAGCTAGGGAGATCCGGCTCGCGTCCACTCGAGTGGATTGTCTGATAACATCAATCTTTGAAGAAACTGCGCAAGTAACCTTTGCTCAAGGCCCCTAGCCTTCTTTTATAACTCACTGCCTTATTAGGGTTTCCAAAACCCTAATACGAGTGCATGAAAAAATCCTGCTTTTGCATGCAAGATTAATTGTGCATTAAAAAATGCATGAATGCAAACTTTTGCATGCGAGGGCAAAAGTCATTGAATTCTCTACATGTCTCCACCACTGGATCCATGACACCTGGTAGAGTGTATCTCACCCTCTACCCTACTTTGATGCCTATACTGATAATGCACCTCCACGCTAGGCATCTGAACATGAAGGACATCCCAAGATACACCTACATTTTGTTTCAGTGCTAGTTGCATTCCTTGAGGATATTTTATTATGGATATATGGTCTTTATTGATGATTGTACTAGATGTTGCTCATGTTACATACACTTGTTGATTCTGATAAGCATGGTTAGTAGAAATGCTATGTATGCTAGTACTTAGAAGTGGTTTTTGTTTTATGCACATGCCATTGACTAACATCTCTTGATCTTTACAATGACCATAAATTTCCTTTGGCTCCACCTAAGACTTTTCCATCTCCGTATCATTCCGCCTTTGTGTCTTGAGACCATTTCCGAAGACTTGAGAAATTGACTTTTGATTTCCCTTCTATGACCTCTTCACCATGAAGGCCTCCTTGTTTTCCTTGGTGTCTCGGCTATGTTGTGTTGCAATGATCTTTCTGACGGTATAGGATGCCCATTTGTAAAATCCTGGGGTTGGCTATCATCAAGGGGAGAAAGTTTCGATGGAGCAGCGCTCCTTCTTAGACCAGAAACAAGTTTCCCCGTATTCTTGAAATTGCTTAGTGGTTGGAAGGGTAGGTACTCCTTGAATTAAGAGGTACTTCCTATTTTCTCTAAACAAGCATTACTGTGGCAACTTGGTCGAGCTTATAGAGTCTAGACGGTTATTGGCAGTAGAGCTAAGGTTGTGGAATCACTGGTGTCCAGGATGTTAATGTTTCTCCATGGTTACAACATCGGGCAACATTCTTTAGACATTCTCCCAGAAAGGTCATGAGAAGTGACCAATGGTTGGTAGAGGATGGCCCTTAGCGTAGCCTTGCTTAGTTATGAGAAGTGACTAAGATTAAACAAGGCTCGAGATGCTTACTCTAAGAAAGAGTGCTCCAAGAAGGAAGGTTGAGGTCACATTGCATTCTCTGAGAAGGGGTACTCCGAGAAGGAGTGATCTATTCTATATTAGAGTGAGTTGACTTGTTTATTTTGATAAGGGATTTTATCCCCTTATGGAATATACAAGTCTAATCTAGTGTTGAATTTGACATGGGCTTTAAGAAGTGTCCACGACTTCTTAGAGTGGGGTCAAATCAACATTAGAGCTCTTTGGGTGAATTTGATTTGCATGTGAGGAGATGAACATCAACGAGGACAACTTTTATATGATGAAGAAATAACCAAGAAGTCAAGTCAACCACTGAAGAAGTCCCAGATAGCATTGAAGAAGTCCCAAAAGAAAAATGTAGACAGGAAGACAAGTCAGACTGAAGATAAATAAGAGATGAAGATCAAAACTAGCAAGTCAGCCTTAGTGAAAGTGTACAAGTCGACCCTATTGAAGGAAAAGTCAAGTGAACAAAGGAATATAAATAAAGTGCTTTCACACTTCATTTTCATCCATCAACACATAATCTTTTCTCTCTCCACTTGTGCACACCTCCAGGGAAGGCCTAACAAAGGAAAGAAGAAATATTTTGGGTTCTCTTACTCTCTCTAGAAGTTCGCTACCCTTGTCAGGTATTCTTGTGAAGGATAGCGAACCTCTCATGTGCTAGGGTTCATCTTCATGAATGATATTTTACTTGAATTGGATTAATTTCTTCTAAGAAAAGTCAGCTAGGTTTTCTCCCTGTTGGGTTTCCCAGGATAAAATTTTGTGTCTCTTGTGCATCGTTATCTTTTAGTGATCCTTGTTTTATTTTCGCTGCAATTGAATGGTGATATTTCTTTCAAGTGTAACTATGGGATGAAATGAATGCTTGAAAGATTTGAAAATTGTATTGCTAAGTTAAAAATTCAACATAGAAGGCATCTAGGGCCAGTACATTTCATCCATTATCCAAGTAAAGGAGAAAATAAAAGAAAAGATAAAAAGAAAGAAAATCAAAAGAAAAAAAAGAAAAGTGCAAAAGAGAAAGATCCAAAGACAAAAAATGAGAAATAAAGAAAAAGAAGAAAAACAAAGAAAATAAAAGGGAACTTGCTAAGGTCATGTTATCACCAAACTTGTAGTTGCCCCAAATGATAGATCCAATACAAGATGGTAGAGGGGATAGACAACCAAAGAGGTGAACCACGAGAGCCTCGATTCCCAAAAGGATTGGTTGTCACGCCAATTGAGGCACCCTTCACTTTATGTTATCAAAGCCAAAGATAACAAATGGGGAGACCCTGATTTACTCCCGATAGGAGAGATCTAACCAGATCACCACATCAAGCTATCAAGATACGGTACGTAAGTTGACAGGTATGTAACCCTAGATTTAAGGAAATAGAATCAGTGTGGAGGCTTATGAAAGATTGAATATAATAGATAGTGTTTAGACACAGTGATTCAACAATTAAAAATGATTCCAGGATTCAGGTGCAAGTATAAATGATCAAATTCAGCTGCCTTGGGAAATGTGATCCTTAAAACAGGGAAAGTGTCCCAAAGAGTGGATCTGAGAGTTAAGGATTTCTAGCACAACTTGGTTGATAGATCTGACAATGTTAGGGTATGCAAGCTTAGTAACAGGGATCAAACGACAAGTAAACCAACTCAGTTAGGGAATGCGCAAGGGTTCGGTGACTAGTGCCTTGGGATTTGGCCAGATGGAGTCCTCCAACTATGACATCTAAGAGAACCCACCTAGGGATGTGCAAGAGACAGATAACCCAGAAATGGTTTGCCAATAAACCATGTCGTTTGAGCCAGAGAATTTTTCGAAGGATTTGAAGTTAGGGTTTTAATGTAAATGACAGATGGGTAGGATAGAAGAATAAACTACAAACCTTCCAAGTGTACCTGAGTCATGGAGATGATTGCTATGAAGTTGAGGATTGTTCCCGTAGAGATGAAATGAAAGTTTGGTGCTTTATCTTGCCCACACGAATTATGCCCAGCTTCACAGATGCGCCCTCCTCTTCCTGTCAAACCAAGGACAACGAATCAATCAGTTTAAGCAAGAATGGAAGAAAAACAAATGATGAACATGATAACAAAGAGTAAGAGGTACGAAGACAATGATACTCCATGAAACCGACGAAGAAAAAAGAAAGGGGCAAGGAGAGTCTCACCAACCAGTGCGCCTTCCTCACCAAATCGACTTCTTCACCTATAGATAAAATGTGGAGAAAGAGATGTGAAAAATAACTACCAAGACCCTCAGTGCAGAGGAAGAACAATTTCAATCAACACCAATAACATCCAAAACCAGAGCACAAGTATTTGCAAAGATATATTTTATTCCAAAAGCCAAGAGCCAAAAGTCCCTTTACAATGAGAGGGTCTCTCCTTTAAATAGCTATGGGAGAGACTAAAACCCTAACCACCTTTTCAATGAGTGTCTAAGATTAAAAGATACATAAGTGATAATCTACGGTTGAGATGAGCTCAACATAAAGTATATGGATCAACTCAAAAATATAACAATACATCATGGACAAAATCGCCCTAGGGGGATGTCCCACTCCAAGTGACTAGGAGAACATAACATAACGCTCATGGTGGGTCTTGGGGTTGATATAATTCCTCCCTAGTGTGCCCCCATGGCACAATAATATCAAATGACTCATCAAAGTACAACAATGTGCCCAAGTGGCAAAGTCGTGTGCCTCCAAAGACACCATAAAACCATGAAAATGTGCCCGAGAAAAATGTGTGGGCCCCACTGACTGCTACAACTGTTGTGGAAGGTGTGGGAGACATCATACACATCATCAAAGCCATTCCTATGCCATTTCCTTGCCTCAGTAGCCCAAATCGATTTCCTCTGTAGCTAATTTTACCATTTTTTATGCCTATGTAAATCACCTCTAAAAGATAAAAATGCCTGTAACTCTCTTCCTGGTTACCCGAGGCCAAATCTGACTGCACCAACATGTCTGGGAGTATGGCAATATAGTAAAAACAAGTGGATGGACCCCATACTCCCTCTGTAGTGGCATAGGTGAACCAAGCAAATCATGAAACTGCTATGATAGGCCATTTTTAATGGCAAATCTGCCTTGAAGTGATAAACTGAGAGAAAACCCAACTGAAACTGCTCGGAACTGAAAACAAACTGTCCCAATGGATGAATGCATAGTCATATAATATCAATACCATGCCCAGACATATAAAAATAATAATAATCTGTAAATGATCAAAATCATTAAAATACCACAGATCACTATCTGAACCTGTAACTGCAGCATGGAACCATCTGGGGACCAATAATAGACCATATATCATCCGTAGCTATCATCCAAGGTCTAACTCATCTCATGTCCTGTGGTGGACTTTGGTCAAACTGGGTTTGACCAAGTCAAACTGACCCATAATATGATCCAAGCTGAAACATCAAAGTGCTGCAAGTGTAACTGGTAAAGACATGCTTCATTAATCATTTCGAAAGCAATATAAACATAAAGTAATCAATTCACTAGCGATCTAAAACAAGATATTCAAGATTAATTTATAATAATAGCTCAGACTAGAACCTCAAGGCTATACTCACTTCATGGCCGTGATCAGTTTGCTAGTGATGGGTGAGGGTGGATAAATGCAAGGCTATGCTAAGGGATGACTATACTGACTTAACACTGTGACACTTTGGATGTAGGAAAGGGGATACACACTAAAGCATATGCTGGACAAGCAATAACACAGGGGATGGCAATGTCTAACAAATGGGTAAGCTGTTTGGGAAGTGCTTATTCAACCTTGACAGATGTCTACAACTCACATCCAAGTTGACTTAGCTCCATGAGGATCTTTTCTAGAGACACCATGACTAGGTGCCTGACAAACCGTAACTCAAGACTCTAGGGGACACTTAGAATTAGTTGTCCCTTGCTCCATTTCATATCACAACCCGCAGGCTAATGAGGAATAAATCATTACATTCAAATAAGGTCAACAATAATTGGATTTAGCATTTATTAAACCATTGCTTTATTTGGATCTTTTTATTTCAGTTTCCATAGCCTTTTGTCCGAGTGTTGAAAAACACATTCTTGGATTTTATTTCATTAGGATTTTAATCCGTGTGTGTTGAAAAACACATTCTTGGATGGGCTTTCATTTAAGATATACAATAAAGTTTCCAGATACAATGTAATGATGATGGTACTATCTGTTTCAAGTCTAGCCAACACAACTTAGGCAACTTAGAGCCGAGACACAAAGTAAACAGGGAAACTCATCCAACAAAGAGGCTAGAGTGGGGAAGTCCTCCATATCACAGGCTAAGTAGTAAGTCATGGTAAAAACAATAACTGGAAGGTAGCGGATGGATGGAGATAGTGAAAATGATGCCAAAACTAGCAAGCCATATAATGGTGGGAATGGTCACCTCCATTCTCCTAAGGAGGGTAGAACCAATGAGTATAGACAAGAACTTCATAAGTTTGAGCAGGACACTAGATAGATACATAATAACAACCAAGTCCAATATATATATGATCACCAAATCATGACACTAAATGCTAAAACATGCTACTAGAACGACCGGAAAAGCAATATAAACCAATACACAAGATAATTCATGCTAGATCATATACCTGTGCAAACCATCTGAACCTTCATCTGTCAACTGGGAACCTGCTGTTGCAACTCTAGGCAATACATACTGCTCTGTATGGCAAAATGGCTACATCAGTCATCAAATCTGAGTTTCCTGAGACTCGGTCATGGCAAAGAAATATACTGTCTGCTAATAATCATAGGAGTGATCTAAAAGTAGATGCTCATCTCAAGCATCTCAATATAAAGGACTGGCTGAAAAATATACTGGAAACTTAATAACAATATGGTAGCCCCATCTACTATAAATGTGATAACATCTGGCTTCAGCTGGAAGAAGTGCTTTGCTGAATAGAGCGCTTGAGAACCTCAGAATCTCTGGTCCTCATCACTCTGCTACTCGTATCCTTGGCCACGCGCTCTAGCTCTGCATCATCTACAAAAATGTACCTGCTATCTGCAAAATGGCGACAGCTATACCAAACTCGCAAACCGTTCGTCAGAACAATGCATCTATATACATAAATCTCAAAATAAAATAGTACTTAAAATAACATGCAGAGATAAAGATTAATCTACTAACATAACTTCAAATTTTATTATTTTGTAGAAAAAGATTATGACAAGTACTCAGGACTAACTATGAGCTTCAAAAGCGAGCTTAGGGAAAAACAAAGGTGCCAGACTCAATGGTTGAAAAAACTAAACTATTGCTCAAGTGAGCTTATTCAGTTCCTACCTACTCTAACCTACCCAGTCAGACAAGTGCTAAGTAAAATCATAAATCCAATGTAACCACTTGCTGAATGAATCAATTGATCTTTCTTTACAGTTAATAATACAACAAGTCAGAGATGGTTTAGAAGTAATGCGAATGATAATTAATGCCACCCTAACTTGCTGTTTGAAATTCACAGAAAGATATGGATAATGCGAAATGAAATTATGCCAGGGTTGGGATTGATTTTTGCAAACTTCTTCCATCACGATATCGATAGGATCATAGAAATAATGCAAGTCTAGAATTGATGGAAGAATATAATATGACATAAGATTCAGCCCTCCCAGTCTTTTCTTTGCTTCCTCATCTACCTGATTGGGACAATTAATTATTTTCACTCCAGGAATGATGTATAAACCAAGTAGGGATGCATTGTGAAATAAAATTGAAATCAAGATTAGCCCCACTTGTTGTTCAAAAATGGAGAAACGATGAAATTGATCTTTATACACCTTTTCCCGCCACCAATGAGAAGGATTGAAAAAATGAAAAATGTTATTCATCAAAGGTGTTTGGAAAGGGAAATGAAGTGCTTTATCTCCACTCATGTGACAATGCTTAGACTGCTGATTGAAAATCTCAAAAATAAAAGATTGACCAGACCACAAACCTAAGGAAGATTCAAAAAGTTGGGATGGGAAGGTGGATTGAAAATATGTATTTTCTCCCAGATGGCTTAGACTGATTGACTTTGAAATTTGACGAAAGGGAAAGAACTTATTGTGAACACCCAACCCCAAGAATTGAAATAAGTTATCTTGATAAAAAATTGAATTGGGGAAATCATTAGATGAGTTAAGTGAAGGATTGTTTCCGAGCTTTCCATAATCAGTAAGACATTGGCTTGAGGATCTTATTAAAGAAAATTCTTTATTAGTTTGATTCCCTAACCCATCCTCATCATGAGATTTCTCTTTAATTGATTTATCTTTAAGCTCATATGATGATAAATTATCAAACTCATTAACAACCACTTGATCATTTTCATAAATTTGATCTCTAAGCACGCAATGATCAGACGAATTCGTTTTAAAAGAAATTTGGTTGTTATCCCTATTTTCTTCTTCTTCAACATGATGACCATAAGGATTGTGAAAAGGAATCTCAAGAGCATTTTCAAAAGAATCACTAATGGAAGACTCAACCATAGATGCATCCTGATGGAAATCATTGGTATCATCCTCTTCAGTTGAGACTTCTTCAGGTAATGATGACAAGATTCTCATAAGTTCCCCTCTTATGTCAATGTTGAGGCAATAATCCCGAGGAGTTGAAATTTGCTCACTGTCATTATTTTCTCGTGAGACTCTATTTGCTCAGGAGAAGAGGAATCAATTTGATAAGGACAATCATTAGTTAACTCATTATCGATATCTTGATCATCTTCATCAAGTTGATTTTCATAAAGATACTCATTTTCTGACTGTTCTTCCATAGGTTCATCAATGTTTTCTCCCCACTCACTTATTAATAAATCCATGAACATGTCATACCCAGTGATGGATCTTGGGGCCAAATGATCAAACCATAAACGAGCATCCCCTTCTAGGGACGCACCAAGGGCCAGCATATAGACATCCTCACCATCAGCACCTAGAGATTCCATATAGTCCCAGAGGGCATCCAAATGACTTTCAATAGATGTTCCATTATTTCCATCAAAACAAGGCAACCTCCTGATGTATCCATTTGGCATAAGATGAGGTGCTCCATATATTTCTGAAAAATCAAAAGGGGATGGCTTGGGTTTCCTAAAGGCCCTAGTTTCTTGAGTTGGGCGAGAATCATTCACCAAAAGCCTTGGCTGGGTTTGATAATTTCTAATTGGTTCACTCGGGATATTTGGGGAAAAAATATTATATGGATGAGGCAAATGATGGGTATCATAAGAATCTTGATATGCAGGTTCATACCCATACTTATGCTGATAATTGTCCTCATACCTAAATCTCGAATTTCTTTCATTAAACTCTTTTAAATCTTTTAAGGTTTGTTTAAAATCTCGAAAAAGATCTGGGTCCATTATGAATTATACATTTAAGATTTATGTGTTGGGTTCGGTCCTCAGTAGAATCGCGGGGTGGAGTTGCCAGGTGAACCACACAAGTAATTCACCAAAAAGATAAATGTCGTAGGAGAGGTGAGATGAGTGAATTAAGATGGTGATTGGAATAATTATAAAGATTAGAAAATGCAATCACCAAACAAAAATCAGATGCGATAAGATATATGATAACGCACGAACACTCGCAGACACCGAAGGTAAGCCTCTACCTCCCTGTCAACGGCGCCAAAATGTTATCACCAAACTTGTAGTTGCCCCAAATGATAGATCCAATACAGGATGGTAGAGGGGATAGGAAACCAAAGAGGTGAACCACGAGAGCCTCGATTCCCAAAAGGATTGGTTGTCACGCTAATCGAGGCACCCTTCATTTTATGCTATCAAAGCCAAAGATAACAAAGGGGGAGACCCTGATCTACTCCCGAAAGGAGAGATCTAACCAGATCACCAGATCAAGCTATCAAGATAGGGTACGTAAGGTGACAGGTATGGAACCCTAGATTTAAGGAAATAGAATTACTGTGGAGGCTTAGGAAAGGTTGAATATAACAAATAGTGTTTAGACACAGTGATTCAACAATTAAAAATGATTCCACGATTCAAGTGCTAGTATAAATGATCAAATTTAACTACCTTGGGAAACGTGACCCTTAAAACAGGGAAAGTGTCCCAAAGAGTGGATTTGAGAGTTAAGGATTTCTAGCACAACTTGGTTGATAGATCTGACAATGTCAGGGTATGCAAGCTTAGTAACAGGGATCAAATGACAAGTAAACCAACTCAGTCAAGGAATGCGCAAGGGTTAGGTGACTACTGCCTTGGGATTTGGGAAGATGGAGTCCTCCAACTATGACAACTAGGAGAACCCACCTAGGGATGTGCAAGAGACAGATAATCTAGAAATGGTTTGCCAATAAACCATGTCGTTTGACCTAGAGAATTTTCCGAAGGATTTGAAGTTAGGGTTTTAATGTAAATGACAGATGGGTAGGATAGAAGAATAAACTACATACCTTGCAAGCGTACTTGAGTCATGGAGAGGATTGCTATGATGTTGAGGATTGTTCCAGCAAAGATCAAATGAAAGTTTGGTGCTTTATCTTGCCCACACGAATTATGCCCAGCTCGACAAATGCGCCCTCCTCTTCCTGTCAAACTAAGGACAACAAATCAATCAGTTTAAGCAAGACTGGAAGAAATACAAATGACGAACATGATAACAAAGAGTAAGAGGTACGAAGACAATGATACTCCCTGAAACCGACGAAGAGAAAAGAAAGGGGCAAGGAGAGTCTCCCCAACCAATGCGCCTTCCTCACCAAATTGACTTCTTCACCTGTAGATAAAACGTGGAGAAAGAGATGTGCAAAATAACTACCAAGACCCTCAGTGCAGAGGAAGAACAGTTTCAATCAACACCAATAACATCCAAAACCAGAGCACAAGTATTTGCAAGGATATATTTTATTCCAGAAGCCAAGAGCCAAAAGTCCCTTTACAATGAGAGGGTCTCTCCTTTAAATAGCTATGAGAGAGACCAAAACCCTAACCACCTTTTCAATGAGTGGCTAAGATTAAAAGATACATAAGTGGTAATCTATGATTGAGATGAGCTCAACATAAAGTAGAAGGATCAACTAAAAAATATAACAATACATCATGGACAAAATCGCCCTAGGGGACGTCCCACTCCAAGTGACTAGGAGAACATAACATAACGCTCATGGTGGGTCTAAGGGGTGATATAATTCCTCCCTAGTGTGTCCCCATGGCACAATAATATCAAATGACTCATCAAAGTACAACAATGTGCCCAAGTGGCAAAGTCGTGTGCTTCCAAAGACACCATAAAACCATGAAAATGTGCCCAAGAAAAATGTGTGGGCCCCACTGACTGCTGCAACTGCTGTGGAAGGTGTGGGAGACATCATACACATCATCAAAGCCATTCCTATGCCATTTCCTTGCCTCAATAGCCCAAATTGATTTCCCGTGTAGCCAATTTTACCATTTTTTATGCCTATGTAAATCACCTGTAAAAGATAAAAATGCCTATAACTCTCTTCCTGGTCACCCGGGGCCAAATCTAATTGCACCACCATGTCTGGGAGTATGGCAATATAGTAAAAACAAGTGGCTGGACACCATACTCCCTCTATAGCGCCATAGGTGAACCAAGCAAATCATGAAACTGCACTGATAGGCCATTTTTAATGGCAAATCTGCCCCGAAGTGATAAACTGAGAGAAAACCCAACTGAAACTGCCCAAAACTGAAAATAAACTGTCCCAATGGACTTAGAGAGCCCAAATGCACTAGAGATGCATACTCATACACCATATGGATGACTGCATAGTCATATAATATCAATACCATGGACGGACATATAAAAATAATAATAATCTGTAAATGATCAAAATCATTAAAATACCAAGATCACTATCCGAACCTGTAACTGCTGCATGGAACCATCTGGTGACCAATAATAGACCATATATCATCGGTAGCTATCATCCAAGGTCTAACTCATCTCATGTCCTGTGGTCAACTTTGGTCAAACTGGGTTTGACCAAGTCAAACTGACCCATAATATAATCCAAGCTGAAACATCAAAGTGTTGCAAGTGTAACTGGTTAAGACATGCTTCATTAATCATTCCAATAGCAATATAAACATAAAGTAATCAATTCACTGGTGATCTAAAACAAGATATTCAAGATTAATTAATAATAATAGCTCAGACTAGAACCTCAAGGCTATACTCACTTCCTGGCTATGATCAGTTTGCTAGTGATGGGTGAGGGTGGATAAATGCAAGGCTAGGGTAAGGGATGACTATACTGACTTAACACTGTGACACTTTGGATGTAGGAAAGGGGATACACACTAAAGCATATGCTGGACAAGCAATAACACAGGGGATGGCAGTGTCTCACAAATGGGTAAGCTGTTTGGAAAGTGCTTATTCAACCTTGACAGATGTCTACAACTCTTATCCAAGCTAACTCAGCTCTGTGAGGATCTTTTCTAGAGCCGCCATGACTAGGTGCCCGACAAACTGTAACTCAAGACTCTAGGGGACACTTAGAATTAGCTGTCCCTTGCTCCATCTCATATGACAACCTGCATGCTAATGAGGAATAAATCATTACATTCAAATAAGGTCAGCAATCATTGGATTTAGCATTTATTAAACCATTGCTTTATTTGGACTTTGGACCTTTTTATTTCAGTTTCCATAGCCTTTTGTCCGAGTGTTGAAAAACACATTCTTGGATTTTATTTCATTAGGCTTTTAATCCGTGTGTGTTGAAAAACACATTCTTGGATGGGCTTTCATTTATTATATACAATAAAGTTTCCAGATATAGTGTAATGATGATAGTACTATTTGTTTCAGGTCTAGCGAACACAACTTAGGCAACTCAGAGCCGAGACACAAAGTAAACAGGGAAACTCATCCATCAAAGAGGCTAGAGTGGGGAAGTCCTCCATATCACAGGCTAAGTAGTAAGTCAGGGTAAAAACAATAACTGGAAGGTAGCGGATGGATGGAGATAGTGAAAATGATGCCAAAACTAGCAAGCCATATAATGGTGGGATTGATCACCTCCATTCTCCTAAGGAGGGTAGAACCAATGAGTATAGACAAGAAATTCATAAGTCTGAGCATGACACTAGATAGATACATAATAACAACCAAGTCCAATATATATATGATCGCCAGATCATGACACTAAATGCTAAAACATGATACTAGAACGACCAGAAAAGCAATATAAACGAATAGAGAAGATAATACATGTTGGATCGTATAGCTGTGCAAACCATCTGAACCATCATCTATCAATTGGGATCCTCCTACTGCAACCCTGGGCAATACATACTGCTTTGTATGGAAAAGTGGCTACATTGGTCATCAAATCTGAGTTTCCTGAGACTCAATCATGGCAAAGGAATATACTATTTGCTCATAATCATAGGAGTGATCCAAAAATAGATGATCATCTCAAGCATCTCAATGTAAAGGACTGGCTGAAAAATATACTGGAAACTGGAATAAATATATGGTAGCCCCAACTACTATAAATGTTATAACATATCACCCATTTGTGAGACACACTCCCTAGTGTTTTTGTAATTGGTGAATGTCATATAGTTTCTCTTGGCCCTTTATCTTGAGTCAATTAGTCATCTTTTACCAATTCTCTACTTGACTAACCTTGTTGACTTTTTCCACCCACTTCATCCAAAGGAGAAATGGTCTTTACAATGTTCTTGATGTTGCTTGGTTGGTGACATGTTCATAAAACATTAACCTCTTTCCTTGTACTAATTTATGTGACATTTTCTATGCTTGAAGCTATGAAATGATTCAAATGGATCACTTTCGTAATGTAAGTATCATAACTCTAGTATTTCATCAGTATAAACCATTTGAGATGTTATTTTGTCCTCCCAAAGGCATTGGAGAGGTCTATTAATTCATTGGACAAGTTTGTCCAGCTTTGACCAAAGTTTAACTTTTTCAACTTTATGACTTGGTCAAATGGGGGTTTGACTTGGTCAGTAGGGCCAACCCGTGGTATGTGGTCATATCTCATCATCATTCATCATACTTGAGCCTTTGGAAGTTAATTTGATTATTCCAAATGTGATTTTTAGATCATATGAACCATAGTTTTAAAAATCAGAATTGGACTCAGAATCGGTCGAGGGTCAACTCGAAATCGGAATTGGTAATGAATCGGTCATAAATCCGTAGATTTGAATTTAATAAATCGATTTACTCAAAAATACATAAAATATTTAAATTTTAAATAAAAACAACATTGTCAAGATTTTAGGGCTGCTGTTATTACCCAGACCTATTGTTTGAAGGCCAAAGAGCACCTAGATTTGTTGTTTATGGATGCTTTCATCCATAGTACTTCTCACCATTTATTTTAAGCCTTTAAGGTGATTTTGATGACTTTTTACTACTGCAAAGGGTCACAACAAGCACATGTTTTCTTCAAAATTGCTGTATGAGGGTTTGAACAACCCCAACTCATGCTCAGAATGCACTAGAACTTGGATTTGCTTATGTTTGTCAGTTAGGCACAAAACCAAACAAAAAACAAAATTGCGCTATTTTTTTGAGTCCGCAGGCACCTATGCAAACTGTTAGACAAACCGACCGATTTTTTATGTAACTCAGCCGATCAGACCAGTTCGATACCCAACCGCCTGATTCGGGTCGATCGAACCGATTTGCAAACCGAGTTGATTCGATTCCTTATCAAACCGATAGATTGATCGATGTTGAAACCGATTTGGCTGATTTTTAAAACTATGATATGAACTAATAGGCTTTAGTTAATGGATTTTCCTAAGTTTTCAACTAAAAAGGCCTAAGTCCTAGTTTAATAATTTGGAACAACAAGAAAAGGAAGTCTTCAGATCATTTTTGGCGTGGTATGGATTGGGAAGGTTTAGTAAAACATCATGGAACTCATCCAAGGAAACTCCTAAGTGATTCTACCATGATTTCATCAATATTCAACTAGTAGGTGTTTAATAACGAAACTTCCTAAGGTTTGATTAAAAAATCCCCAAGTCAATATTAAGTGGCAATGGGAAAAGAAATTGAGCAAAATATGAATTGGGTCTTCTAAAAAAGTGTTTCTAATGTTCAATCGACACTTACCTAGCAAAGATCTCATGTGTTTGGCCACATCTAGCATGTCACCATCAAGGGGTGCACGCTTCTCTCCTAGGGGGCACGTTTGCTCATTTTCAACCAAATATTTTGGATTCAAGTCATCAAATTCAACCAAGAGATCGTGAAGGGGGCCTACTCAAGCATCCATCTCAACAATCCATTTTGATTTTTTGTCATTTTTATTGGCACATGTGCCCAAGAGGACAAATGTGCCCCTCTCCAAGAGGACAATTTTTCCAGCAAATAAAGTGAAACGTAATGATATAATCTCAACCATTGATGTAAAGGGTGTGACTCAAATGAAGATCTCAACCCTCATTCTCTTTAACATTAGGGATTTTGCTCTCTCTTCCTCTTTTAAAAGAGATTGAGCTTCCATTAGAGGAAATTTGAGGTCTAAAATGGCCTTCCTAAGGAAAATAATAAAATAATAGTTAGAATAATGAAATAATAGTTAAAATAATAAAATAATATTTATTAATTTTGGAGGAAGAAAGAAAAAAACTACTTTTTTTGTTCGTATTTTCAACATATCTCCCTATATTTTTACTCAAATTTCGAGCGGGAGCACCTGTTGTATGCGGAATTAAATTTCGCATCCAACGAGTACCCACACTGCATACTTTTGATGGACCCTGTTGCCTCAAAAACAAGAAATACCTAAAAAAACACGATGATGATGTATTCACTGCATACTTTTGACGGACCCCATTGCCCCAAAAACAAGAAATACCTGAAAAAATGTGATGACGGTGTCATCATCACTGCCCCAAAAACAAGAAATACCTGAAAAAACGTGATGATCATCATCACGTTTTTTCAGGTATTTCTTGTTTTTGGGGCAGCGGGGTGCGTCAAAGAGCATGCAGTGTGGTTACTTGTTGGATGCGGAATTAAATTTCGCATCCAACGAGTGGTCCCGCTTGAAATTTGAGTAAAAACACAAGGACATATGTTGAAAATACGAACAAAAAAAGTAGTTTCTTTTATGACAAATATCTCAAGTCAACCATTATGGTTGACTCATTTTATTGAAATTCTCTTGGTTCTTGAATTCCAACTCATCAAAAAATTGTTGGTTCGTTTTCTTATAAGGCCCATTTTAGACCCCAAATTTCCTCTAATGATTTTGTAGAGGAGGCAGTTTTATAGGTCAATAGAAAAACTCTATTTCTACTCATCTCTCATATGTTCTTGGTCAATTGTACTTAGCTTTTGGCTCTTGTCTTTCTCTATTCGTATGCATTTGAGATCTGGTTCAAATATGAGGTAATATCTTACATTTTTTTATTGTATAATGCTGGAAATTACAACTACTATCTTGCCTTTTGGTTTATGGTAATAATTTCTCTTCAATGATCTATTGCTTATGCTTCCATTGTAAGGTTTTATCTTTTATCCTTTATACAATATATTTTCCAACACCTTTGCTAGTTTTTCTCAAGCATGTGACTTCTTTGATTTGCATTTGCCAGGGATTGATTTAGTGAGTTGTTTGGAAATGATGGTTAGGAAAAAAGGGTGCCTTAGAGGAATCAATTTGTTCATTGCTTGAGGCCTATACAAATCTTGGATTTTGCATGCCAAGGCACTAGGAAGGGTGAATCGAATCCAAGCCCAACATGAAGGCACCGGGGACAAGTTCTTTTGATCATCTCTTCTTTTTCCGCCCAAATACAAAAATATATATTTTGAAGTTTGTTTGGCGTTAGAGGGAATTTCCATTTGCTTAGCTAGATTATTGTGCATTCTAGGTGTTACGTCTCAGAGTGTTTGAAGCATTCCTTGTAAATATTTGATTCAGAGATCACTACTCCCTCTGAATCGCCCTAAGATTTGAAGTGGTATGAGTCTCAATATAAGTATATACTCATAAACAATATAGACTCAAACAACTAGATCTGCATTTACCAACTGAAATATAAATGCAATCAACCACATAAACAACAGATGTACCCTGGAACCCTTGCGGGAAAAACCAGCTAACTATGGGGCTATCTTCTCTCTCGAGCCCAGAGCATATAGATGTATAAATGACAATACAATACATGATTACCTCAGCCAGTTACTCAATCCCTCTGAAACAGGACAGACTCCAAATTTGCATGCTCTGACGGTGCCTTTGACTGATCTGCCCTCTCTATATATCTCTGCTTTGATCTGCTCGCTCTGAAGACTGCCCTCTGATGAAATCGGCCTCCTCTGCATGCACAAGTGCGCCCTCCCCTCTGGATGTCAAATGCTTGTACTGGTCCAGATCTCAATAGATCTGAGCTCCGATCGTCCCTAACCTTCCTCCAATGCTGAGGCAAGGCTGTCCTGGAAGTCACAGACTCTGAATCGGTCAATCTAGCTCACAACGAGCTTCTCCCCCCTCAGGAAAAACGTCCTCCTCCAAGAGAACTCGGCCTCCTCCAATCTCCACAGTAACCACACTTTTGAGCTCTCTCAGCTCACAGTACTTGGTGTCTAGCCTCTCTGGAACTGAAGGTCACTGATCTAGCTTAGATCTGACCTTCCTAGCTCTTGCAGCAACTCCTCTCTATCTCAGAAACTCACCCCACATGTGTAGCTACGCCCTCCTCACTCTAGCAGTATCTCTCTCCGACAATGCAATTGAGTAACCTCATTTGGGGACCCCCTGCCTCTATAAATAATCTCACCGAAGAATTAGGTTTGCCAAAACCCTAATTCCTGGTGCATGCAAAAGGTCACTTTTGCATGCAGTCACTGAATGATGATAGGTCATGCAAAACTTATGCATGCAAAGGTCAATCTCCTCTGAAGCTCCGCATGCAGCCCCCACTGGACTCATGCCACTGAGTAGAGTGCCTCTACTCCATCTTGATGCCTATGCAGCGAATGTACCTCCATGTAAGGCATCTGAACCATGGAGGACATCCTGAAGTTACCATAATATAATATTCCTTCCAAATGTGCAAGAGTGAGGGGTTTCTTTTTCTTTTGTAAAGGCCAAGTTTTTGGGGCTATATTATGTAGTGTTGATGTTGGGGCTAAATACCATTGATTAGGTCATGGCAGGTCCTCTTGGTTTTCATGCTAGGAAGTGTTGTCTTAGTGGCATTGCTGACTGCCTCTTGATGGACAAAAGTCCCCCATCTTGTTGGGCCATTTGGGCCCTGGGTTGGTGTCTAGTGCTTCTTAGGAAGGGTCCATTAGAACACAGGAACACACTCATATATTGCTTTATAGAGGTGATTGCACGTGTAATGGTTTTCATACTCGGTTTAGCACACCTCATTTTACTCACTTGGACCTATTGTTTTGAAGAAAACCCCTCCTCTTGGTCTCCAGACCCATGACGTCATTCCTTAAAGAAGACATTGTTTTGCGAGACCTGAAATTGCCTCAAAATGTGTGATAATATGTGGAATTTGTGATAAAGTAAATAAATCCATTTATATATGATTCTTGTGTCTAGATTTGAATGTTGTTTGACTCCGATAAGGCACTGATCATAGCTATTAAGGTTTTGTGGAAGGTATTTGTGGCTTGTAGGTGGTTGTAGGTATTTTTCATTGATTAAGATCTCCCCTTGAGTTTGGAGTTACTTGAAGTGTTGAGAGGTTAGACTGTGGTGACATTGGGTTTAACTCTCTCCCAAGCTTACCTTTGGTAGAACTAGTTCTACGTAACCTTGATCTGCAAAGGTGTGCTAGTTTGAGTGGTAACACTAGGCGTGCAGATCTAATGGGTAATTTATATGCATAGATCTGAAGCAAATGCATGCTTACGAAAGTAAGAAAGGTATTATAAATCTTTGCATTCACATAAAACATAGCTAGGTAGTGTTTATTTTTCTCTAGTGTAGCCTATGTGCTTGGTGTTACATTGTTTTGCAAATCTGATTTTAAAACCAGCAAGCTGTATTGTGTTGGGATCATACTTTAAATCTATACCAGCAACTCTAATACACTCATGAAATTCGGATCTAAGCATTAAACAGAATAATAACCAAAATCGAGACTCAAATTCATCGCTGGTAACCATTAAAACTCAGTACTATAACCTTTTAGTGGCCTATGCTTAAACTCCTAGGCACATACTTAACTCAGCTGTCCAAAAATACCATTTCTTGCCATTTAAACCCTAGGACAACCACTTACTTTTGTCGCCTAGATATTTCTTGGGTCACTAGTCCAATCAAGAGTAGCTTGCCATTTATTTCACAAATCCTCCTAGTTATTCTTTTCTTCTTATGGGGCCATTTGACTCCACTAAACTCAAATCCCCTTAGCATTTTCCATAGGGTGCAACATTTTTCCCATTTGCTAATTTCACGAGGCACCTTGTACCCTAGAAATAGGTCTGGTGAGTACTGTGGGAAAACTGGTCTTCACTGGCAAGTACCCATAAAAGCTTGACTAGGACCACCTCCCGTGGTTAGTCCAGGTCTACTTTGGTGGATCTGGGATACTTAAAGAGAGAGGACCTTACCTGTGTGACACTGACTTCTGAGGTTCCACTAGGTTAGCAGCCGATTATTCCTTGCAATCTTAGGGCTGCTAAGTTGTGTGACAACATGTGGAACCAGTGAACTTCAATATTTAACTTAAATTATATGATAAGGGTGATAGTAATGAAGCAAAACATTGCACCCTATATTCTTAAAGCAAAACCTGACACATTACTGTATACTGAAAGTTGCCATTGTTGAAATGTGCACCTCTTGCGATGAGCACAAACATGTGTCACGTACCTTTTATAATGCTTGCTTGTACATGCACTGGTTATCATCCTTGCCACATTTTTGCATATTGCCTCGTGTCCCTATAGTCTTGAAGTATAACACAGTTAGGTATGATTGTGTCATCTATTAATAAATCTTTGTTTTCCAAGTCAAAATGCGAGCATACTATCTCTAAATCACTGATACCATTTGATATCATAGCCAGCTTATTTTTTGAAGCATTTAGAATTGGCATTTCTGAAATGAATCAAAACCTTCATGACCAGATTAATTGAAATTCAAGAAGCCAAGATGCTGTCAATCTCAAATCTCAATTCATAGTATTTGATGTATTACTTTTCATGTGAACTAGAATCTTTGCTTTCATGTGTACAGTTTATTCTGTATCCTCTAGAAGTCCATAATGAAGTGGTAAACAAGTGGTTTGCTTATTTATCTTTAGTTATATCAGGAGATCAAAAGGTATTTCTAACAAAAGATTACTTGAAGAGTGCATGAGTATTTTGAATATGGTCAGTATTTCTGAGCTGTCACTGAGATGCTGTCGAATATACTGTCTTTTAAACCATAATGCAGTGCCACCATGGAGTACGATCATTACAGGTTGCCAGATGGTTGCAGTCGCAGGTTCTCTCTCTCTCTCTCTCACACACACACACACAGAAGTCAAAACACACTCACTCACAAACACATGTCAATTTCTTTTTCTAAACTTTTTAGGAAAGCAGGCCAAAACTTCTCTTTTGGGGAGAATACTACTATGATACAAAAAGTAAATATGTAAAAATAGAGGAGAGGTTACCCTATTGCACACAGTGCTGTGATAAAGTCTGAATATTGTAGACAGATACATCTTTAGCATCTTGGAACACAATTATCCTTAGGCTTGGCATCTCTGTAGATGATGTCTATCAGATATCTTTTACTTTATGCTCAGCTATTTTTCCTGGGTGAATGGTAGTATCATTGGTCCTTGGCCAAATGCATGAGTCATTGGAGATTGTTATGAGAATCCCAGTATGCCTTTAAATCACAAACATGGTTGTTGTTGATAACTTGATACTTCTTATCTATACAGAGAAATATTTACATCAGCAAGATAAATGAAAATGGAAGGGTAGATACAATGGAATTTACAGCATCTTCCTTAATGCAACTAAAACACCTGTAAAATTAAAATAAGTGGCATGGTCTAACAATTTGGCATTGTTAATCAGCAATGATCCTTTGGCCAGCAGTTGCATACTTACTTCGTCTCTCTATAACTGACAAAAAGCAACTGAAGAACTGACCTCATTTTCAAATACATATTTGTAGTGGAGTTTCCAGAGAACAAACAATGCAGAAACTCTCAAACAGTGCCAACAACCCGCCAGGGAATCCTGATTGCAGATCTGGAATCTCCTAACAAAACTACCCTCCAATGCATTGCCCCTGAAGAATGCTTGCCAACTGTGATTGAACCTGCTCCTAACAAGATCTCTCAAAAAGGCACTCCCATAAGATATGCTTCAATATTTCTTCTTTTGGACAAGAGAGGCAAAGACCATAAAAAAGGCCACTTTTGGCAAACGAGCTTTGGAATGGAGCCTCTGATAGGTCACCAACCAAGCAAACACCCGGAGTTTATAGGACATCCTTATAGACCAAACACCATGCAACCTCTGAATTCAAGAGTTCTCAGTATCTGTTGATACCCACTGAGCGTTAAGAACTGGACCTAGCCTCTAATGCAAGCTACAATAAAGTCCATGAGAATCATACTAATTCAAAGGGCACTTGAAACTACACTCCCAATCCCACCAGAAGTGACCTGTCATATCATTATTCATCTTGATTGTTTAACAAGGGAGTGTTTTTAAATTTTCAGAAGTAGGACCATTCTAAAATTTATTCATGTTACCTCCTATGTTATCACTAAATATTAAAGTCCCAACCACACATTTGAGAGCCCAAGGGTGAGTAAGATAGACTACCCATTGTCACCTCGATAGTCTTATCTTTCGCTTTAGGCTAGCTCTCCAACCTAGGTCAAGGTGGGAATCCCTGCGGCAATCTAAGTCCAAGATATATGTATTATCACACAAACCAACATCTTGAGATTAAAGCCCTTCAGAGGCTCATGCTTTAAGTCGCTGACTTCTTCCTTTATTGGCTCAGGTTTTATGAAGGGGAAATCTTGAATATTATTTTAATACTGGAGGGGAAGCCGCCTTAGCCACCTTATGTTCCTTGGAGCCTTATCTTGTGGAACCGTCCCAAAGTTTTAAGTTGTCGTGCACTAATTAGAGGTGATGTCACATGGATGTATTATTTCTGCTCACAGCGTGACATATTGTATAGAAGCTGTCCATGGGTGCTGTATCATCATCAAAGGGCCAATCCATATTTTCGCTCTTATTTATGGTTTGTTGGGTTAATCAACCCCCCCCTTTGAGGAGGTCATTTGGCTTAAAGGGAGGTCTTTAATATTTTATTTGAGAAAATAAGGTGGCATTTCCATCTTTGGAAGTGTTTCGAATCTTCGATGTGGACCTGGTCATTATGTTCGTTGGAGGCTTGGCGTTTTTTTCCTTGAAAAGGCATCCCATATATATGTTTTATGAGAATTGGTTAAAGGAATCATTATTTTATTGTTATTTGCTAAGGAGATAAAAGTAGTCATGACCACTTTTGGGAGGAATTTGTTAAGGAAAAAATATTCATTTATTCATGAGAACAAAAAGGGACAAAGGACCTTATGTTATGTACTTATGGCATTTGACCATTATTTTATTTTGAGTTGTTAGGGGTTTGTTAGAGGTTAGGGTTTTTAATATTATTTTTTTGTAATAGTGGAGATGAGCTACAACCTATATAAGGGTTGGCTCTCTCACTCATTTATCATGGTTGGATTGCGAGGTTTCTCTAATTTCTGGAACTTCATTGTCACATCTTTCATGGACTATATTGAAGTTTAAGGATCTTCTTTTCTTTGGTAACTTGGTTTCAACTTGGTGGATTTAATTGAGTAATTCTCCAAGTTCTTATCATTGTCGAGTTTATTTGCTTATTCCATTGAAGAATAGTGCTGCTACATGGTTAATCATATGCTATATGTTGCATATCTGAGATATTTGGCATCTTAGGAGGGGTATTTGGCAAGTGGCATATGTTGGGGTATGAGATAAGCAAGTAATAGAAAGTGTATATGATTGCTACCATTTCTTGATAGGGGTTTACAGAGTGAATCAATTGCTTGCCTAGAAGCATTGTCATGTCATCTGCAGGGTTTTTTATCAGGCACATATGAATAAGGCCTAAGGGGGAATTATCAATAGATTCCATATGCCCTGGAATTGGCACTAATCTTCAAAGTCCTCCTTTCACCCATTAAAGCTATACTACAAAGACCTCAAGTTTTGCTAGTGCTAACTCTTCAGATCACCTTTGATCCCTATTGCCATAGCCTAGCAATCCTATCCTAGGGAAGCCCCCCTTGAGTTGGAGAAGAGCCAACCAGAAGTGTAGAGAGGTAGTTATCAAGGTGACAATGGGTAACACCTCTAGGTTGCAACTGGGCTAGCTTGTTCTTTAGGCTGCAACTGGGCTAACTTGTTCTTTGGGGCTATAATCATGCATGCCAGTTCAAGCTGTAATAGAGTGCTAGCCTCAACCATCAAAAGGAACAAAGAGATAATTCATTAAGTCGATGTGGGATTTCTCCCCCAATCCAAACATGAGAAATGAATGAAGAAGAGGCTCTCTTCTATAGGAGATGAGCTCAACTTCCTTTACAATAAAATAATGAAAAAATCCTAGATCTAACCTAGGGCGGAGTAAACAAATCAACATGCTCTACTAACCCTAACAAACTCCAACTAGATCCATAAAAGATGGTGATCAAAGCCACAAGTACAATGTCCAAGATAGAATGAGGTCCAAGCAAGGAGGATGCTTCAACCAATCAAAATTAATGCCAAGCAAGGGTCCACATGCTAGTCTCCAAGGGCAACACTTAATAGATGTCCACAAAGTATGCAAGGAAAGTGGACAAACCCTAGATCTCCTCAAGTCATGGCACAAGTCCTCCAACGAATTTGTGTCCACATAACAACCAACTTATCAACATGTAGAGTACTTCAACATGATTGGCATACAATAGTGCACAAACAATCCTCCAAATGGTAGTGCTCCAATAGATGTGTCCAAAAGTTTCTCAAAGGTGGACTTTCCAACAAGGAAATGGTCCAAGCACATGAAAGAATCCCTAACCAAGGGTTTTGATCCTTAGCTAACCTCAAAGACCAAAACAACCTCTATAGATTGAGTGCAAAACAACACTCCAATAAGTCGGCTGTTAGCTCCAAAGGGGTATCAAACACCTGAAATGCATCCTCCAAAAGTGGTAGAAAAAACTCCCAAGGATTGAAAATTCCAGAGGCATGCTAGGTGAGTAGGGACACTTCTAATGCTGAACGCTCCAGCCAAAGGTGACATGAGAGGGGTGTAACCAACCAAAGATGTTCATATTTAAAAAATAATGGTTCAATAAGAACAAAGAGATAATTCATTAAGTCTATGTGGGATTTCTCCCCCAATCCATACATGAGAAATGAATGAAGAAGAGACTCTCTTTTATAGTAGATGAGATCAACTTTCTTTACATTAAAATAATGATAAAATCCTAGATCTAACCTAGATAGAATGAGGTCCAAGCAAGGAGGATGCTTCAACCAATAAAAAATGAATGCCAAGCAAGGGTCCACATTCTAGTCTCCAAAAAGGTCTCCAAGGCCAACACTTCAATAGATGTCTACAAAGTATGCAAGGAAAGTGGACAAACCCTAGATCTCCTCAAGTCATGGCACAAGTCCTCCAACAAATTTGTGTCCACATAACAACTAACTTAGCAACATGTGGAGTGCTTCAACACGATTGACATACAAGAGTGCACAAACAACCCTCCAAATGGTAGTGCTCCAATAGATGTGTCCACAGGGTTCTCAAACGTGGATGCTCCAACAAAGAAATGGTCCAAGCACATGGAAGAATCCCTAACCAAGGGTTTTGATCCTTAGCTAACCTCAAAGACCAAAACAACCTCCATAAATTGAGTGCAAAATAACACTCCAATAAGATGGCTGTTATCAAACACCTAAAACGCATCCTCCAAAAGTGGTAGAAAAAACTCCCAAGGATTGAAAATTCCAGAGGCATGCTAGGTGAGTAGGGACACTTCTAATGCTGAACGCGCCAGCCAAAGGTGACATGAGAGGGGTTTAACCAATCAAAGATGATCATATTTGAAAAATGACAATTCAATAAGATCAAAGAGATAACTCATTAAGTCTAATTTCTCCCCCAATCCAAACATGAGAAATGAATGAAGATGAGGCTCTCTTCTAGTGATACTATTCAACTCCTACTTGGTAGGTAAGAGGCATCCTAGCGCATCCAAGGAATACCCAAAAGGAGGAAGTCGATCCATTGTAATGTTAAAATATTAACGAGGAAAATGTTGAGAAGAAATGCATGCTAGGGTTTGCATGCATGCATGCAAAAGTGAGTTTTGCATGCACCAGCTGTTAGGTTTTTGGTAAACCTAATTTTCCAGTGAGATGTTCTAAGGAGACAGAAGGGGTTTGTCTCACTCACCGAGACAATTGATCTGAGATAGGTCAATAGAGAGGACGATGACTTTCCTAGAGAAGGAGGGCACATTCCTTGTGGAGGAGGAAGCTCGTACCGTATCCGATTGAGCGATTGAGTGTTTGTAACTTGGAGAGTATCTTCGTCTCAGGGATTGAGGAAGATCAGTGACGATCAGAGCTCATATCTGATTTAGTACGAGTCACTCTTCAGTTGAGGGAGGGCGCACGTGTGCATGCAGAGAGGGGCGTTTTCAGCAACAGGCTTCTTTAGTTGGCAGAGCAGATCAGAGCAGAGGAAAGAAAGAGACAGATCAGCCAGAGGTGCTTGTAGGGATACTCAGATCTAGTTTTGTAGTTAGGGCACATTCTTCCAGTGCATGCATCAACTGGATGCATGCAAATTCCAGAATTTGCCTGAGTTACTTCTGAGGTAACCCTATATTGTACTTGTTTCTTTTCTTATATGCTCTGGGCTTGAGAAAGAAGATAGCCCCACAAATTGCTGGTTATTCTCGAAAGGGTTCCAGGGTATATCAGTTGTTATGTGTATGATTGCATATGTGTTAAAGTGGTAAAGAGATCTAGTTGTTAAGTTTATGTTTGTATGAGTATTTACTTACATCGAGACTCAAACTGCTTGAGATCTCAGAGCGATCCAGAGGGAGCAGTGATCTCTGGATCTAATATTTACATGGTATCAGAGCCTTGGTAAGGATCAGGGAGAGCTTTCATACTCAGATCTACAGTTGCAACGAGACAACTACATCATGGGGGAGGAGCAAATTGTTTGCACTTCTTGCTCCACTATGGATATTGATGAGTGTACTACCGACGGGATTGACAGGGAGATGGCTCTTAACTCCTGTCAATCATTGATGGCCTCCACTTCTAGTATATGGTACATAGGCAGTGGAGCTTCTAGTCACATGACAGGTGTTCGTGGATATTTTTTTGACCTAGCAGAGGATGGGATAGATCTTGAGATTGTCCTGGGAGACAACTCTACGGTCAAGGCTATAGGACAAGGAATCATGTCTTTCCAGAAAGACTCTGGAGAACAGATGAGAGTTCATGATGTTCTATATGTTCTAGGTCTTAAGAAAAACTTGATCTCCGTTTCTACCATTGAAGATTGAGGACTATGGGTGATGTTCAGAGATGGAAATGTGCTAGTTCATCCCAAGGGATCCAATGTTACCTCAGCTGAGAGGATTGGAGTCCGCAGTGGGAAGCTATATAAATTGAGCTTCCAACTTCATCATGCCCTCAGTCATAGCAGTCGGGATGAGGGATGTGATCCTTGTGAGCTTTGGCACAGAAGGATGGCTCATTTGCACCATTCGACTGTAAAGATTCTGAGGGAGATTGTGACAGGAGTAGCTGAGTTCAGCACTGAGCACACTGATGTGTGTAAGGGGTGTGCTCTCGAAAAGTACGTCAAGACTGCATTTCCCAAGGGCGACACCAGACCTACAGGAGCTCTTGATTCGATTCATTCTGGCCTTTGTGGTCCAATGTCCACCACATCACTGAAAGGATACAAGTACTATATGTCTTTCATTGATGACTATTCCAGGAAGACGTGGATCTACTTCTTATAGAGCAAAGAGTCTAAGGAAGTTTTGCAGAAGTTTCAAGAGTTCAAGGCTCTTATGGAAAAACAGACAGAAAGGAAGATTAAGATCTTCAGATCAGATAATGGGGGATAGTACACCTCCAATGAGTTCAATAAGTTCTGTACTCAGGAAGGCATCAAGAGGCAGTCGAATGTTCCCTATACACCTCAACAGAATGGGGTGGCTGAGAGGAAGAACAGGGCCATTGTTGGAGCCGCGAGATCCATGTTGCATGATCAGGGATTGCCATTTTTCCTTTGGGCTGAACCATGCAACACTGCGGCCTACATTTAGAACAGGAGCCCCCATAAGGCTTTGGGGGACAGGATCCCCGAGTAGGACTTCTCTGGGAAGAAACCTGAAGTTGGGCACTTCAGGATTTTTGGATGCCTCACCGAATCTCATGTTCCTTCGGAGAAAAGGACAAAGCTGGAACCCACTGCAGAAAGAGGAATTCTGGTTGGGTATGATGAGACTTCAAAGGCCTATCGCATTTACATCCCTGCTCTCAAAAAGATTGTTGTGAGGCGGGATGTGAAGTTCGAGGAGGATTGGGCCTTTCGGAAGTCATGTGAGTCAGAGAAGGGAAAACAATAGGTTGCTACATCCCTACATGACACAGGACAGAGTACTGCTCAGCAGACAATAGGGTCCCAAGTGTCTGGAGTGACAGATGCACAGGATACGGTTTCCATGGGCACAGGAGAAGAACTGGCACAGGATCTCAGATTTGGTGATCAACTGAGATCAGGGTCCCAGATTACAGGTTCTCGAGTTACAGGATCAACAGCTACTGGCACCTCTACTGGAGGTACTCACTCACATACAGAATATTGGGACGAGGATGAGGAGTTTTCCTCATAGGATGTCACTTCAGGAAAGAGGAAGCCCAAGTGGCTTCAGGATACCTTGAAGGACGCTCAGGCAGTAGGAACTCCCAAGAAAGATGTGAGAGAAAGAAAGGCTCCACAGAGATTCTGTAGTTACTTAGCTCTAGTAAGCAGCATCAGTGAGTTAGAACCTTCCTCATACGAACAAGCAGCAGGGAAGTAGGCCTGGAGAGATGCCATGTTGGAAGAGTATGCTTCCATCACGAAGAATGATGTCTGGGAAGTGGTACCCAGACCAGAACGAAAATCTGTAGTCACCTCCAGATGGCTCTATAAGATTAAGTATGCAGCAGATGGCAGCATTGGGAAATACAAAGCCAGGTTTGTGGCTAGAGGGTTCTCACAGATAGAGGGAGTCGACTATGAGGAGACGTTTGCTCCTGTGGCCAGGTATTCTTCCATTAGGACAGTGATTTTGGTTGCAGCAGAAATGGGATGGAAGATTCATCAGATGGATGTCAAGACAACTTTCCTCATGGACTCATAGAGGAGGAGGTCTACATTGAGTAGCCTGAGGGCTTCGAGGTACTTGAGAGAGAGTCTCATGTATGCAGATTGAAGAAAGCTCTATATGGCTTAAAACAGGCACCCAGAGCTTGGTATTCTAGCATAGATACCTATTTGCAGAAGCTAGGGTTTCAGAAGAGTGAAGCAGATCCAAATCTCTACTTCATTGTAGTAAAAGGGGATCCTCTCATCCTTGTGCTTTATGTAGATGATCTGTTTATTACAGGGGGCAGAAAAACTCATTAGTGATTGCAAGACGGACCTTGCATCTGAGTTTCAGATGAAGGATATAGGGCTGATGCATTACTTCCTAGGGATGGAAGTCTGGCAGGAGGATGGGCATATCTTTCTCAGTCAGGGCAAGTATGCAATGGACATTCTAAAGAGATTTTAGATGCAGGATTGCAAGCCTATGACTACCCCTATGATGACCAACTAGAAGAAGCAAGTGGCTTCTGAGAGCAAGTTGGCCGATTCCACGAAGTATCGACAACTCATCGATTCCTTGATGTATTTGGTCAACACCAGACCAGATTTGAGCTTTGCAGTCAACACCTTGAGTCAGTACATGGTAGAACCTAGAGATGTGCACTGGGTGGCAGCAAAGCATGTTTTGAGATACATCAGTGGAACAACAGAGTATGGACTGAATTATGTGAGGCAGGGAGAAGTCCAGCTTGTAGGGTTCATAGTTTCAGACTGGGCAAGGAGTGCAGGTGACAGGAAAAGCACCTCTGGGTGTTGCTTCAGCTTAGGTTCGGCAGTTGTGTCATGGTTTAGTAGGAAGCACAAGTCTGTTGCATTGAGCTCTGTTGAGGCAGAATATATGGTGGCTAGCTTATCCAGTTGTGAAGCCATCTGGCTTCGCAAGATGTTGGTGAGTCTATTTGATCAGCAGTTGGAGCCTACGGTGATTCACTGTGACAATCAGAGTTGCATCAAACTCTCTGAGAATCCAGTGTTTCATGATTGATCCAAACACATTGAGATCAGATATCACTTTATTCGTGATCATGTTCAGAAGGGAGTAGTTGAGCTCCAGTACATTTCCACAAATGAGCAGGTTGCAGACATTCTGGCAAAGTCCTTGATGAAAAATAAGTTTGAGTACTTCAGGGAGAAGATGGGAGTGGTGCAGAATCCTTTCCTGGTTAAGAGGGAGTGTTAAAATATTAACCAGGAAAATGTTGAGAAGAAATGCATGCTAGGGTTCGCATGCATTCATGCAAAAGTGAGTTTTGCATGCACCAGCTGTTAGGTTTTTGGTAAACCTAATTTTCCAGTGAGATGTTCTAAGGAGACAGAAGGGGTTTGTCTCACTCACCGAGACAATTGATCTGAGATAGGTCAATAGAGAGGACGATGACTTTCCTAGAGAAGGAGGGCACATTCCTTGTGGAGGAGGAAGCTCGTACCGTATCCGATTGAGCGATTGAGTGTTTGTAACTTGCAGAGTATCTTCGTCTCAGGGATTGAGGAAGATCAGTGACGATCAGAGCTCATATCTGATTTAGTACGAGTCACTCTTCAGTTGAGGGAGGGTGCACGTGTGCATGCAAAGAAGGGCGTTTTCAGCAACAGGCTTCTTCAATTGGTAGAGCAGATCAGAGCAGAGGAAAGAAAGAGACAGATTAGGCAGAGGTGCTTGCAAGGATACTTAGATCCAGTTTTGCAGTTAGGGCACATTCTTCCAGTGCATGCATTAGCTGTATGCATGCAAATTCCAGAATTTGCCTGAGTTACTTCTGAGGTAACCCTGTATTGTACTTGTCTCTTTTCTTATATGCTCTGGGCTTGAGAAAGAAGATAGCCCCACAGATTGCTGGTTTTTTCCGAAAGGGTTCCAGGGTATATCAGTTGTTATGTGTATGATTGCATGTGTTAAAGTGGTAAAGAGATCTAGTTGTTAAGTTTATGTTTGTATGAGTATTTACTTACATCGAGACTCAAACTACTTGAGATCTCAGGGCGATCCAGAGGGAGTAGTGATCTCTGGATCTAATATTTACAATGCCATGCCTCTCTGGCCTCCACAGACGATGATGTCACCTTCTTATTGGCTGCAATGTGCTTGCTTTGAGGGGGGGCGTTGAGGGATTTTCATCATTTTATGGGGTTAGTAGGGGTATGACTACACCCCCTCCGCGTCTAAGCCTTCAGTTTCATTGAAAATGGCCTTGCTTAGCCATTTTTTGCTCCAGTAGGGGTCAAATCTTGGGAAAACACCCAATTTACCCACTACTTTGATTATTTTTATATTATTTTTGTTATGTTTTTAAGTTGACATTTTTAAATATTAAATTGACCTTATTTTGTGTAAAGTGAGTGTGAGATCATATAAATAAGATCTCCTCACTTCATTTTTAGACATCAACTTTTGGGATAAGATCATTATGTCTGCTATTTTCCCTAACTAGGGCTCTTTGAAGGAAGGCACTCATTGATGAAGGTTATTTTGCAAGTTTGAAGCATTTCTTGGAAGTTTTACTTTTGTTCATGCCATTGCTAAGGTGAGGCTAGAGTTGTTTGCTTAACACATGCACTTGGAGGTATCTATACTTTTTGTTTGATGTTTCTTAGTCAATTTGTATGAAAGTGATGCTTGTTAAGGTTGGATGGAAGCCATTGTTGCTTCATTTTGTCTTGATTTGCATTCCATTTTCGTCATTAATCACCATAGCATTCATGGTTGAGCTTTAGGTCTTAAAGTCTTGCTTAAGTTAGGTCTCCTCCACGAATCTTAGAGATTGTGGAGGCAAGCCCTAGTTAGTCAAGCTTGCCAAGTACCATCTCAAAGAGAGTTTTTCCTCTCATTGATGCCCTAGGTTTGGTGAGTATTTGCCCTTGATAAAGCCCTAGGTTGTTCAACTACCTCATTAAACCTAATTTCAGAGATGTTAATATTGTAAATATTATTCATTAACCTAGTTTTTCTATGTTAAATTAGTCTTTTATTTCATATTTTCTGAGTTTCTTAGTTGTAAATATTATGTAGATTCGTAATTACTATTATTTAGGGTTTATTTTTTAGGTTTAATTTTTTTTTCTATTTTAAACCTGTTTTCTTTATGCTTTTTTTTAGTGTAATTTGAGTGATTCGCAATTTTTTTAAACTTATAAAAAAGTCTTGAAATTTCTGCTTGAACCTTAAGCTACAGATCTGCAACCTTGACTTATCCATCCTCCCGAACTATGGACTTGTCCCCTTTGAGCCCACGCCCTCCTGCTCCCTCGCTGCAAGCTGTAACCTCCTACCAACGAGTCCACAGCCCATCCGCGGCCTTCCTTTCCATTGCGGCCCTTCCCTCCGCTTTTTACGCGGCCTTATCTGCAGCTCCTCCACTCCGCTGCTCCCTTCCTCTTTCTACCCGCGGCTACTTTCACGCTTCGCCGCAACCTCAACTCGACTCCGTTGCCCCTGCTGCATGCTCTGCGGCCCTTCCTCTTCACGTCCCCGCCAGCCCGCGAACTTGCTCCCTCTGCCTCCTCTTTCGCTTGCTCGCTGCCCTCAAATCCGAGCAGCTCTCCTTCACTCTGCTGCCCTTTACCAACTCCTGCGACCTGCTCCATTTCCCTTCCCGCAGCTTCACCCGCAACCTCTTCCAGTTTACCCCCGACTTCCTCCTCCGCTCGCCTTGCTATCCGTACTCTTCTCACCCTCTGAAAGGCCCAACCCGTGGTCTTCTAGTCCTGCTTTGCTACTCCATCCGAGCTCCCACCTATCTGCAGCGTCTTCATCCATTAGCCCGCGACCTCTCCCTTCATTTCCGACCCCATCTCCATCCCTTCTCTCTACACAGGCCTGCCCTATCGGGCAGTCCTCGTGTGCCCCTTCTTTGGCCCAATATGCATGCCAAAAAACCGAAAACACGTTAAATCCTAAGTTAATTAAATGATAATATAATTTTCCTCATAATTTACAAAAAGAACTAACTCACATTCGATATACTTACAATGTTTTGTTAGTAATAACGTTAGAATAATACATATGTTACATTTAATTAATGATATTTGTTTTCATTTGATATGACTTTGTTGTTGGTTACACATTTGCCAAAGTATATGATCTTTTGCTAATGATGATTGATACCTATTAAATGATACTTGAATGCTGCTAATTTACATTGCTAATACTTATTTGCATTGATGAACAATCCTTGTTTCTCATTGGTGATGGTTATATTGTCATATGTACGAATAGTGAATGACTTGGAAAACTATAACTTAAAGAATATTTGATTAGTGGTTGAGTTTTATGGGCAATATAGTCTTTTGATCCAATATTGATTGTCGTAGTACATGGGCGCGCATTTCTTACATTTGACCTTGAGTCTACTTTGGTGAATAGTTATTATCTCGTGTTTCATTATTGCCTTCACAACTTATATCATTTTCTGCACTCTTCTACTTGCTAATGATATATCTTTAGATGTGTAGTTAGCATATATGGTTGATAAATGTAATAGTTAACGCAATTTACTCTTAGAAGGTATAACCATCACGTTTAATTGCATAGAGAATGATTTTGGCAGGTATTACTTAATGCATATTTGGCTAATGGTCGAGGTTTATTGACAATATAGTCAATAAACCTCCATGTCATTCATATACGTGCATACAATTCATTGGTTCATGTGCTGAAATTAGATATACTTGACTCCATTAGGCACTGATCTAACCCTAAGATTGCATAAAGCATAGTTTGTTGGTTGTCTTAGTGCCTTACAGGATTGCATAAGGATACTTCTCCTTGGAGGTTTCGACTTCCGAAGAAGTTAGAACGGTGACCGAGGTGACATTGGGTCACTATTCTTATTTGTGCTTACTAGGAATTAGCTCTGTTAATTTGCCTGGTAACACCTACATTCATTTCTCTAATGGCATTGGTGCTCGTAGAGATACAAATCTTTTAGCAATCACCATTTGCCACTCTTTCTCTCTTCATATACTCAACCTCTTTGCCTTTCTTTAGTTGAATGACCATTTCTCTTTTCATATACCCCACCTCTTCACCTTTCTTTAGTTGAGTCACCATTTCTCTTTTCATACACCCAACCTCTTTGCTTAGCATGGAGGTTCCTTTTGTTCCATCATAACCATTGAATGCCAAATCCCTATCATTGTTAAAATACACCCTTCCCCTATCCAATTGAAAACTATATTGATTTTAATTAGGGTGGGATTAAGGAATGATCTTAAACAATAAAATTAGTTAAAAAGGCATGTAATTTTTTGTTTCTGTAGAAGACTCCTTTCCATGCAAACATATTGGATGGAGGATAAATAAGTGAAGAAGGTTATACTTTAGGATGGAGATCAATTGAACTCATATTGGGGTAATATGATACAAGGGCTATGTAGCAGTATTTTGGTAGAATTCTCATTTGGCCTCTATTCATGTGTCATGTCCCCATTTTTATGTTCTTTGGCTCTGCAAGGTGAGATGGCTTTCGAAGTTGTCATCCTGACCAACAAGTGGAAACAATGAATTATTTAATGTCAATAGGAAAAAAGTAACTGTTATCACACAAACTCTAGCTGCATAGTGCATGTATCCCAATAGGGACGATAGAGGAGCACAGCTAGGCCGGTGTAACCAACAAAAACCAAGTCCTCTGTCCAAGGGACAGAAGTCACACCGGACAAGGCTGCAGTCACTTTAGACAAGGCACTTGGCCTAGTCAAGGGGGAGACCCTCTCAACCAGTGAAGGATGAGACTCAACAATCAAACACCCTAGACCCACAAAGGATGATCAAAGCAATAGACAAAATGGATGACTGAAGGTGAGATTTCTTCTAGCCTTAGTGAAATCGAGATTCTGGATGAAAAGATGTACTAAGTGATACAAATTCAGATCTGATTGCACATGTAAAAGATGAATAAAATGAAGAATTAGAAGGCTGGAAATTAAATCAGCAAACAGAAAATTGCTAGAAGAGTGGTTAGGGACCCTACCTATGGGGGAATGAAGCTCGTGATGATTTATCAATACATAGCAGAGATAAGCAAGTAAATTAAACACACATTCCAGCGATTATAACTTGATTAAATAGCTGATTTAAGAGACAAAAAACAGACCAGCAAGCCAATAAAATTAACAGCCCTAGGGGGGATGGGTGAAATAGTAGAAAAATGGACCTAGGGCAGTAAAAAAAAGACGTTTTTAAGCACTTTCAGCTGTTGATACTTGGTATTGTTTGATAAAATGACGTTACGGAGCAGATTACAGAGTACCCACAACCCCAAAACACACCCAATAGGCGGAAAAAGAAAAACGCCCTAGAGGGGTGTTTTTGACAAAGTGACCAGCACCTAAACTATGGGTAAATGGAGTCGGAATCTAACCAAACTTGGTATATAAGCTTTTAAGGGCAAATAATAAGCGGGTTTGGAAAGAAAATGGAATTCCTACGGTCAAATTTGTAGATATTGATTTTTATGGTTTTTATTTAAGATTTGCAGCCAAGCATTTACAAATGAAACTGAAATGGGAGAGACAAGCAAGGATTTTACCCAGATAATGAAGGTGAGGCATTGTGGAGCTGAAGACAAATCCCGGATTCCAAGTGCCAAGCGATTGTGCGTTTTCCCTTAGCGTTTTGATGCTGCCAGTTGACCAATGCGCCCCTGTACTTGCCCAAAGAGAGAACCAAGTCAGAACTATGGCAAATAAGCAAGGAAATCAGCAAATGAAAGACTGATAATGAAAGAAAGCGAGGTACAAATAGTAAATTTCACTTCCCTTGTTAAAATCCTGAAGAGAGAAGCAACTAGAAGCTGCTAACTCAAGAGCTGCACCCTCCCCAAGTGGTCAAGTCACCTGTAATTCGTTTTTGGCCAAAGAATGATGGAGAAAACACAAAATAACTTGGAAATGCACCAGCAATATGTTAACAATCAGCACCATAAGCATTCACTACCATATCACAAGCAAAATGTGGAAGAATTGTCTCTCTATTGCTCAATCTCAAGTCTGAAAAATGCCAAGAAGAAGCACAATGGAGGTGAGTCCATTCTGTTATAGAGATGGCTCACTCTCAACTAGGTTTCCCCCCAAAATGGAGGGTTGAGATCATCTCCCCATCCACAAAATCGAATGGTGGAGATTGATCCCAAGAGGGGGGTGCGAATTGCCCCAAGGAGAGCGCACTATGGAGAGAGAGGGGCCCATTGTAGGGGCCATACATCAAACCAAGGGGTTGCGGGGTGTCTATATGGGGTTTTATCTCCCCAACCACATACAACAAGGGTCCCACCATCAAAACCATGCAAAACGAATTCCCCCACTAACGAGAAAAACGCCCCCATGGGCAAACTCGTCCTCTAGTGAGAGCTGGGAAAATGAGGGCCCCACCACCATCAAATATAATGTAAAAACATACCAAAATTACCTTAGTAATTACCTTTACCGTTGCCAACCTTTAATTTTGCCATTTCTCTATAGTTGCCTTAGTCAAATTCTGAATTCCATGTATTTTCTGCTGGTTTATATGGCTGAAGATGAAAATTGGGCTTTTGACCCACTTTTAATGCCCGGATTGCCGAACCGTCTGCTGCAATGTGATCGTGGACCCCAAAAGTAGTAGGGATGACCACTCGAACAACCCCGATCCATCACTTTGGCAATATTTGCCCCAAATCCATGATTTTTAATTAAAACAGGTCAAAGTTGACCAATAATAATTAAAAAATCTCTCAACTGGTTCAATGTTTTGCAATTCCGTCAGTTGCATGCTCATATGGAATCCCTGTAGATAATAAATGATCGAAATCGAAATTCCAATCGCAACATTTTTTCGGGCCCATTTTTGGCCTACTCAACCCAGTTTGACTAAGTCAAATCTGGTCAACTATAGTGCTCACTGAAACCTGTATGCAAGCATGAAGTGACAAGGCTCAATTAAACAAGTTAGTACATTACTAAGCAATAAATGATAAGATGGTGATAAAAAATTCATTAAATCTCGAAATAGTACAAGGCCCTGGTGAAGTGGGCCTACCACCTCCAAAAGACTAGGATGCTATACACATCCATAGAATTGACCACCTTGCTGACTCTAGGTGATGTGGACAACAAGGTAAGAGATATGGGAGGACGAGGATAAAAGATCATGTGACCATTAGACATCTCGAGAAAGTGGGTCCACTGAGGTCACAAATCAGAATCCAAGTCGGGGAAGAAGTGTCATGAATGAGTCGGATGGGTGGAGAAGGTGATAATGGTGCTAAAGTCAGCTATCGAGGGGATAAGTGATCAAGTCTAAGCCAAGTATACAGGACATGACTCAGCGTGCATATACATAAGTCTAACCGGAGGGGTGGACTGACATCACCAAAGGCCCAAACACACCATATCATAAGCAGATCACCAAATATATCATCTCATGCAAAGTTAGTGTACTAGCAAGTATAAAAGAGTCTAATCTATGACATGAGCAATAATCAATATATGCAATACCTGCTGCACCATATACCTGTTGCTACTGAACTTGTATATGAGCTGGATCTCTGCTGAATCCGGGCATATGATAAACCAGCTCTGTACTGTGACAATCTCGATCAAAATAAGACTAGGCAACTGTCTCAAATGGGTTTGTGTCAAAGCCTGGCAAGGAAAGGTAACCCTGTGGTAGATGGTAAGTCCAACTGTCTGTCCCCTTTGATATGTCTGCTAGGGGCAATCTGAACAAAACTGCCTCGTCTGAGGCGGCTGATCTCCGATTTGGAAAAAAAGTACTGTGCGGTCCTCGGTCGCACAGTTTGCAGTGTGGAAGCTGCTCCCGACATAATATGTGATAACAGTAACTTTATGAAGTGACGTTGAGTAATTAATTCGTAAAGTGACTATTGAAAAAGTCGCTTTATTAATTAAAAGGGGAAAAAGGTAAAAGTGGTCAAAAAGGGTCAAAAGGACTGAGAAAAGGGAAAGAAGTCACTCTCTCACTCATTCATGTTATTGTTATTTTCAAAAAGTGATTTTGGAGAGCTCTTGAGCTTCTTTTTTGTGGGACAAAAACCCTAGGAGAAAATATCGATTTCGTTAGTGAAACCATCCACCCTAACCGATCTAGACGAAGAGATCACTCAGATTTTCTCACCGGGCTTCATTGCAGCACAATAATATGGAGCATTCACCGTAGATCTAAAGAGTTTACTCAGTTTCAAGGTTATTGGAAGACAGGGTGCAATTGTTGAAGAGTTTGGCATACATTCCCCCTTTGGGATCCTAGTCTACTACCAAGAAAAAAGAGGTCAAGTTTACCATTAATCTCATTTCCAGCTCTCTGTTTTATATTTCAGAGGAGAATCAATTTATTCTGAAGAATGGGGGTCACTATGTCTCATTGTTGGGGTCGAACTTCCTTGTGAAAGTTGTGTTACCAATCAAACCAATAGTTGATTTGGTAAGCATGTAGGAGGGGTTATGACCCAATGTTACCTCAGTCCTATCCCAGACTTCTTTGGGAAATTCTTCACCTAGGGGAGAGCCCTCAAAGATTACCTGCAAATAATACCTTTCCCCTACCTCTACAGCAGAGACCAGTGCCTTATATGGACTTGAAAGTTAATAATAATAACATAGTTATATCAACTACCTTGATCAGTATGTATCAGTACTTCAACATAATCAAGAGTGAGTTATAATTCATATTCACCCACTAAGATAGTAGCAGAGATATGTTTAAGACAACAATATTACTAGCCTTACAAATGCAACTCCAAAACCAAGTTAGATCATTAAGGTGACAATGCTAAAAGTGTAAAGTGAGGTAGATAATATAAGCAGATTTCTTAAGTAGACTTTTGTAGCTTAATGCAATAATTATCAACAATTATAAAGAGTAAGTAACAACAGTAGTAAGCAATGAATGTCAGCGCTTGTTATGTTCCAAAATACACACAATTTCGACCTTGAGGGAGAAGTAGTATATGATCCAAGGCGAATTCTCCAGGTTGATTAAATCTGCTAAAATAAGGTCTGCAACAAACTTATTCGTCAGTTAATAATGGCAACTATTTTGGCATTCTCATCACTCCTAAGTCACAAGTATGACGCCCCTTAGGATTTATGGGCAATTCAACCAGGGCGCAACAGTATGTGGGATATGCTAATTTTATCCAGAGATCACTACTCCCTCTGGATGCCCTGAGAACTCAAGTGGTTTGAGTCTCTATAAATAAAAACTGCACTAATGACTTAAGATACAAACACAACAATTCTCTTAACACTTCAACATAAACCACAACAATCACACAATTCAGGATGTACCCTGGAAACCCCAAACGGGGAAAACCAACTATCTATGGGGCTTTATTTTATCTTGAGCCCAGAGCAAAGGAAGCAGAATACAAGTACATACAAGATACCTCAAAAGGAACAACCGAACGTGATAGGGTCAAAACCCTAGATATTCTTTTGTATATTATTATATTATTATTGTCCTTTTTATTGTACCTCCATCAGAGATGTTTTTCGTCCGTTCGGGGATGTCATTATTGTACTTGGTCATGCTAGAATATCGAGGTAAAACCTCCATTGTAAGTCGGGGCAATATCTCCCCAAAAGATAAATGTAAAATGTATTTTTGAGTCTCCCTAGGACAAGTCAGCCCAATCAGCTAGAGAGGTCGGCCCCATTAGGAAAAAGGTCACCACACTTAAAGTATAAATAAAGAGGATCACTCTCTCATTTGACATCACACTCACTCAAGCAAGTTTGCATCGAGTGAGAGAGAAGACAAGTTCGCTAGAGGAGAAAGAGAGAGAGCTGCAGAAGACATCGTATATTTTGGGTTTTCCATGTTGCTTGATATTGTACTAGTGACGAATCTATTTCTGAGGAAGTTGCGGGATTTTATCCTTTATGGTTTCCCCAAAGAAATTTCTTGTGTCTTTTGTGTTTTGTTGTGCTTGTCTATCTTTTAGTTTAAAGATCTAACTAAATTGAATTAAAGTGCAAACTCTAATATAGTATCAGAGCCATCCTGAAAGAAGGCACTATGCAGCAGTGGGAAACTAGGGCTTCATAGTTGAAGGTCTTCTCTCCACAGATCATCAAGAAAAGAGGGCTAGGCTAACTCGCCCTAGGAGGGCGCATATTTTGGAGGAAGTAGAATTCAATTTGAAGAATTTTCATTTTTTACCTAGTCACTTATGCCGGGAGAAAACTATGGCATCAAACTTTTGGGGTTTTCCTCCATCAATCCAAGCAAAGGAGTACACTGGACAACGTGCCTTGAGGAGGCGCATCTTTCTGTCGAGCAGAAGTTCAAAATTCCAAGTTTGGAAAATTAGGGTTTCTTTGACAAAACCTAGGTCAGCTAGCTCCAGAACCAGGTTGGGCATTTCAAATTGGTAAGTTCTAAATCTTTGCTATTTCCATTTGAGGTTCTCATTTCAAAATGACAAATCACACCAAACTTGAGGATAAGCTTGAATGAGTTGACAACTTTCGAGCATGGATGTATAGAATCTCTCGTCCTAGAAGAAAATGATTTGGACACGTATGTCAATGGGGAGGTTCCAGAACCAGAGGGAGAAGAGGCAAAAGCAATCCACAAGAAGAACATAGTCAAAACGAAGAGGATTATTGCAGACTCCATCAAAGATCATCTTATCCCTCATGTATCATCCTTGAAGACTCCCAAGGAGATGTTTGATGCTTTAACGAAGATATTCGAAGGGAAGAACATAAATCAGAAGATGACTCTAAGGAACCAACTCAAGAATGTAAAGATCCAACATTCAGAGACTATGCAATATTACTTCACAAGGGTCTCTCAAATCAAGGAGCAACTTGAAGCAATTGAAGACAAAGTAGAAGAAGGAGAGATTGTAATGACCACCTTGAATGGTCTCCCAAGATCATGGGACTCATTCATTCAAGGAATATGTTCCAGGAAGAATTTGATCACCTTCAACAGACTATGGGAAGAATGCATCTAAGAAGAAGCTCGACTAGTAGAAAGAGAAGAGAAGATGGGAGCTAATGATGACCAAGCTCTAACTGCTCACACTAAAAGAAATCACAACAAGAGGGAGGACCATCATCACAAAAGATCTAGAAGGCATCATAGACCTAGAAGGGATCTCTCCAGTATTATATGTTTCACATGTGATGAGAAGGGACATTACTCAAGAAATTGTCCCAGAAATCAAGGACCCTCCAGGAAATCCAACAAGAAAGGCATCATGCTCACATCGCTAAAGATGATGAACCGTCAAGGAAAAGAACCAAAGAAGAAAGGGATGATTCTTCAAGTGATAAAGAATATGTCTTAATCTCAACACTCACAGGTACCATCAGTCATGGGAGCAATGATTGGCTGGTAGATAGTGGAGCATCCAAGCATATGACTGGGTACAAAGAATCTTTCATCAACCTATCAGAACATGAGTCACCTCACAAGGTGAAACTTCAGGATGATTATCAATATCCCATCAATGGAAGTGGAGAAGCTTCCTACAAGCTAGATTTCGGAAAATCATTAAAGATGAAAGATGTTCTCTATGTACCAGGTTTGAAGAAAAATCTTATCTTGATCTCAGCTTTAGATGCTAAAGGAATAAGGGTTGCATTTGTTGATGGCCAAGTTCTAATGTGGCCAAAAGGAAAGACAATAAATGATGCAACAGTAATTGGAGAGCAAGAGGGAGGCTTGTACAAGTTGAAAGGACAACCAAAACAAGCATTGGTCCATGACTCCATGGAACCAAGTGAGTCGTGGCACAGAAGGCTTGCATATGTGCACTATAGAGTACTACCAATTGCAAGCAAAGCAGTTTCAGGTTTACCAGAAATCCAGACAAAGCATGAAGGAATTTGCAAGGGATGTGCACAAGGAAAGAACGCGAAGAAGATATTTCCTAGTAGTGAAAGCAAGGCAAAAGGAATATTGGAGATGGTCCACTTAGATGTGTGTGGTCCCATGTCTTCCAGCTCATTAAGCGGGTATGTATACTATGTTTCTTTTATAGATGACTTTTCCCGTAAGACATGGATTTATTTCTTGAAGGGAAAAGATGAAGTATTTAGCAAATTCAAGGAATTCAAAGCCTTGGTTGAAAATCTTACTGAAAGGAAGATCAAGATCCTACAATTAGACAATGGCGGAGACTTCACCTCAGAAGAATTCAAGGAACTTTGCAAGGAATCAGGGATTAAGAGGGAGTTGAGCACTCCTTACAATCCTCAACAAAATGGCGTTGCAGAACGAAAGAACAGAACATTAATGGAAGCACTGAAGGCAATGCTACATGATCAGGATCTTCCGATGCACTTATGGGCAAAAGCAGCAAGAACAACTATGTATGTACAAAACCGTACACATCACCGTGTATTGAACAACAAGACTCCCGAAGAAGCTTTCTCAGGAGAGAAACCAGAAGTCAGCCATCTTAGAATATTTGGCTGTTCTGTGTACATACACATCCCAAAAGAAAAGAGAACAAAGCTAGACCCTTCAGGAAAGAAGGGCATATTTGTGGGATATAGTGACACATCAACAGTTTACCGAATATACTTTCCAGGGTTTAAGAAGATCGAGATCAGCAGAGACGTAACTATTGATGAAGATTCAACATACAACAAATCAAGAAAATTACCTATTGAAGAAACTGAAGAACTTGAAGATCTCAGAACTAGAGACATAGTTATGGAGGAGACACTTCAAGAAGATCACCAAGACCATGACATGACAGAACCACATGAACCCGTAGATCCACCTCGTGAGAAGAACTCCCACAAGAGAAGACCGGCATGGGCACGTGAAGCAAAAGAAGATGCAAAGAAGTATGGCACTCCATATGGGACACACAGAAAAAGCAAGAGACCCATACCATACTCCAATTATATGGCCCTACTATGTGACATCATTGATAAAAAACCTTCCAACTATGAAGAAGCAGCAGAGAAGAAGGAATGGAAGGATGGCATGATCGAAGAGTAGCAGTCGATTATGAAGAATGATGTTTGGGAGATAGTTCCAAGACCAGTAGGGAAGTCTGTTGTGACTTCAAAGTGGATCTACAAGATCAAGCATGCTACAGATGGTAGCATTGAAAAACACAAGGCAAGATTTGTGGCATGTGGCTTCTCCCAGAAAGAAGGCATAGATTACGAGGAGACATTTGCACTTGTAGCAAGATGCACTTCCATTAGATCTATACTTGCACTGGCTGCGATAATGAAATGGAAGGTACACCAGATGGACGCTAAGACAACATTCTTGAATGGTGTAGTCAAAGATGAAGTGTATGTGGAGCAACCACTTGGATTCGAGACACGACAGACAAACTCATGTGTGTAAGTTGAAGAAAGCCTTGTATGGCTTGAAACAGGCACCTAAGACATGGTACTGCAGGATGGACAACTTTCTGATGAGCTTAGGCTTTACGAAGAGTAAAGCAGATTCCAACCTTTACTTCAAGGTTGAGGATGGAAGACCAGTGATACTACTACTTTATGTCGATGATCTGTTTGTAACAGGAGAGGATGAGCTCATTGCAAATACAAAGAGAAGGCTTGCGACAGAGTTCGAGATGAAGGACCTCAGAATGATGCACTACTTCTTAGGCATGGAGGTGTGGCAGAGTACAAATGGGATTTTCCTTGGTCAAGGAAAGTATGCAGTGGAGATTCTGAAGAGGTTTGGAATGATGGACTGCAAGGCAATGGCCACACCAATGGCATCAAACTTGAAGCTACTGTGTGATGCTTCATCAGAGACAGTTGATGCCATGATGTACAGGTAGATGATTGGTTCGTTGATGTACTTGATGAACACAAGATCAGACATATGCTTTGCTGTGAACACCCTGAGCCAGTTCCTGATGGATCTGAGACATGTTCACCTGATTGCTGCAAAGCATATATTGAGGTACCTGAAGGGTACAATTGAGTATGGGATCAAGTATGAGACAAATCAAAAGATTAATCTACATGGTTATGTTGATTCAGATTGGGAAAGCAGTGCCATAGACAGGAAGAGCACTTCAGGATGCTACTTCAGTTTGGGATCCGGTATGTTCTCTTGGTTTAGCAGGAAGCAGTCATGTGTGGCACTGAGTACTACCGAAGCAGAGTATGTTGCAGCTTGTTCGGCTAATTGTGAGGCAATATGGCTCCGTAAGCTACTGTTAGATTTGTTTGATCTCGAGTTAGAGACGTCTTGTATATTTTGTGACAACCAGAGTTGTGTGAAGTTGTCTGAGAACCCTATGTTCCATGACAAGTCGAAGCATATTGAGATCAAGTATCACTATATCCGAGATATGGTGTTGTTGCAAGCACAACAGATCCCATTATTTCATTTAATAATGGGAGCCCCAACTCTTATTTTTTAAAGTTAATTTTCAATTCCCTTACTCATTTTGGAGTTGTTATGGTTTTTACCATATGTTTGATTTAGTTGTCATGTTTCGATCCAACTAATAAATTTTCCCCTAATAAATTTTCCCTTAAAAAATTTATGGATTTTTGTGTTTTTTTGTGAGTTGCAGAAAGCATAAATTTTCTTCAAAATTTGTCCTTTCCGCAACCTGCAATCCGCAATGCGGATTGCGGAAGCTTGTTTATTCGGATTTGAAATTTCTTCTTTCCACAACGCGCAATTGCGGATTGTGGATGTCAGAAAAGGTTTTTTGAATAAAATGGGTTATTCTTTTCCACAACCGGCAACCCGCAATTGCGGATTGCGGAAAGAGTTCCAAAAATAAGTTCGCACTTTGTGTTTCCGCAACCCGCAAACCCGCATTCCGGATTGCGGAAAGTGTTTGAAAAATAAATCTGCGCTTTGTGTTTCCGCAACCTGCAACCCGCAATTGCGGATTGCGGAAAGAACATCGTTTTTAATTGTGTCGATTGCATCCCCGCAACCCGCAACCCACAATTGTGGATTGCGGGAACTTTTGGCATTTATATTTAGAGTTTTGTTTCTGCAACCCACATTGCGGATTGCGGAAAGGATGTACATTTTTGCATAAATAATTTCCGCAACTTTTCTTCTGCATCTTGCACTTTAGATCTTAGCTGTTGATTGGTTTTGATCCTACAATATAGATTTCATCCCACGAATTTGTTAAATGTTTCAATTTTCTTTATTTTCTTTTACCATTTTCAATTTCGAGAATTTCACTTGCAACAAGGGTTTTAACTGCCAGTTTTTACCAGGGTTCTTCTACCATTTTTGTCAGCATAGGTTGGTTTTCTGCCTTTTCCTATTGGTTGTTTGCGGATTTTCTTCAATTTCAAACTATTTTTGATTGGTTTTATTTTATTTTATCAGAATTACCAGTCTTCCACCATGTCGAGAAATACCCATTCCAAGACAGCCCAAAAGGACTTGATAAACAAAGACCCTAATTTTGGCACTCTCACCGATACCAGTTATAAGAGTGTCTGAAACCTATCAGCTGGATTGGTCACGGATTTATGCAATCTTTGACAATGATGACTTGTCGGAAATCCAGGATAAATAGTCTGTTTATGAGAATATCAGGGATTCTCAATTACATGCTATAGCAGCTAGACCAACCCTCCTCCCATACACAGATGTCGTGAAATGGATAATCGATCATGCAGACCCTAAAGACCGTTCTTTCAACGATAATGCAGGGTCCCAAGTGGCTTCTTTCTGCTCATAAGTTTTTGTTAGAGCATATGCCCTTAGGCCGACCACCCAATTGCTCAATGCGGCTTTCCTAGATTCTGTGAAGATCCGTGTTATCACACCATAGTAGCAGGGCTACTATTCTTGCTTGACAGATATCTGCACATTCCAGAGCTTAGATTTTTCAGAGCTTGGCTATGATGACTTTATATTTTGAGATCACTCATGATCAAAGCAATGTATTATTCAGACTTATGTTAGACCTTGTGTCAAGGCTGAGCCTTGAGAGTTTAGATTTGATGACCGATGTGACCCTTTATTCCATACAGGTTCAATTCAGTGCCTAGAGATGTATTGCAACAGTGTTTCAGATGGTATATGATGATTATTCTTATGATGATGTTGTATGACCTATGGATTCCTGATCATTGACTATGGATTATTATCTTGTTGTTTTAGTCATGTTCACAACATTGGCTTGGTATATAATTCATGATGTGGCAAACTTTATAAAATGAACTATCTTGATGATAAATTATAAAATGAACATTTTACTTGCACATTTAGGTTGTTTGACAAAACTCACTGGTTCACAACCTTGCATAGATATGGTCTTCCTTGACACCATTTGTTTGCCAGCTTAGGCTTCACCATCATTTGACTCCATCCATCCATGACTTTCCTTATTTGGCCTTAACCCTTGACTTGTCTTACTTGGCTTTCTGATATTGAGGACGTCCTTTTTTTACTACCTCTGTGTTTGGACCACATCCCTGTTTGTTTAGTGTCTCGGCTATGAGTTGGTGACAAAACTTGCTTTTGGTAGGTTGGATTGTAGGCCTAAATCATTCCTGTCGGTTGTCCCGATGTTTGGCACTGGCACGAACTCCCCCTAGTCACTTGAGATGTTGTTGGCTAAAACTGAAAGCTCATGTACTACTTATGGAAACTTATATAAATTTGCCCATGGAAACTAAAAAGGGCAAGAGCGATGGACTGCCAAAAATACTCCTCGAAGAGTATAAGAAAGGTCCAAAAGCAAGGGTACTTAAATTCTATATCTAAACAATTGCTGACCTTATATATGTATACAAACATGCCTTGGATGCAAGTTGCAATTAGTTGTGCTTATCGGCACACCTGATATCCGAAGGGTTATGTAGGCCAAAAAGGCCATGAAATGAAATTGAATGATCCTAATGAACTTGGATCAACTTGATGTAGACATGATGCCTAAGTTGAATAAGCACTCTCTAAACAACTTACCCATTTGTGAGGCACAGCCATTCTTCGTGTTTATTTTGTCCAGCAAAGAGTTTGTAGCTTCCCCTTTCTCCTAGTCCAAAGTGTCTTTTAGTTGAGTTTAGACAAGTCACCCCCTTTGCCCAACCTTGTTCCTAGCCTTCATCCTTAGCTAGTAGTTAGACCATGTCCAATGGGTGAGTTTGTCATTTAAGCTATTGTGCAAGTGAATACAAATAACAGCGAAATGAACAAATATGTTTAATGCCACTAAATGATATACTTTAAGTTGAGCTGTGAGTATGATTATAGGAACATGTCTTAGTCTATTGATATGATTTATCCTTGATTGTATATGGACCTAGTCAAACCCAGTTCGACTATGGTCATTTCTTGGGATTCGTGTTGATGTGGGCCATGCATGCTTATGGATGATGATTGATGGTCCCACATACTTTTGATGATGATGCTATATGATGGACATATGATTCAGCTGATGATTGATGCAGTTCAACACGTTTTATTATTACTTCAGATCATCAGATTATACACTGTCCATATATGGTGGCCCCTACAGCTAGCCCATTAGGGCAACCCATGGTGTATGAGTACACATTCTTAGTAGATTTGGGTCTTCTGGATCTATTGAGACACTTATCATTCAGTTCCGGGCACTTCTGACAGTGATAGATGCAATTTTCCACCTATTGACTAGATTTGGGGTTGATTTCCCAGCCTGAGTAGGAGGAGCCATGAGAGGCCAGTTCACCTAGGGCGCTGTATGAGGAGGGGGTGGTCCAACCACTTGATATTACCATTTACCCCCCCTTCTTGAGAGCTTGGTGGGCTCAGTTTGACAGCGCAGGTGCCCTAGGAGGTAGTTTCAACACTTTCACAGTTACTGAGGCAGTCCATAAATGGGATAAAAGGGTCACTGAGGAATTCAATTTGGGCAATTGAGGCAAGGTTTTGGCACTTGGTTTTCACATAGGTCTTCCAGGGTGAACCCCCTATCTTCTAGCCAATTTTTATCACTTGGGTGGGTCCCAGAGGTCACATGAGGCCTTTTATTGCATGTCTGTCACTGATTTTGAGGACAGATTTGATCATTTGTATTTATTTCGGACATACTATATTATTTTATTGTGCCATGGGGATGAGCTAGTAAGGATTGATGCCTCCTAGCCCCACCATGTGCTTCATGTGTCATGTCCTAGTCATATGAGGTGGGCCCATGTACTTTTGCCCCCTCTAAAGGATGACGTCACCCTCACTTTGTACCTTTTAGCTATGACGTCATCATTATTTTGAGTGATCCATGTGATTATATTGTTAGGCTCGTTTTAGCCATTGATTATGTATTGAGATATTTTAATCTCAACCACTCATCTTTTGTAGAGTGGTTTTGAGATCTACGGTTTTGGTCTTTATTATCCTATATAATGAGGAGACCCCCTATTGTATAGCTCACCTTTGGGCTCTGGAAAACTTGGAATGAAAATAATATTTTGGAGATCTACTTCTTGGCTTTGATTGGGTTGCTCTTGCATATGTTCTTGGATATTTTGCTTTTAGACATTGTTTGCTTTTCAGGTGAAATCGACTTCAAGAGAGGGAGGTCGAATTACTTCAAGCTAGCTCAACGATTTGCTTTGTGGGAAGATTGTAGGGGTTGCTCACATCCCCTATGAGCAAGACGTTTTCATAGAGAGGGAGTTTTTTTCAATTATGCTTTGTCCATTGATTGCTTTCTTGATATGACATGCTTAGATCTTATGGATTTGTAAATCAAATCTAACTTGATGTAGTTTGATTTGCAGGTTTTCATGAGACATATTTCCTCATAGGGCTTGGATGCTTTTGGTTAAAGACACTTGGATCAAGCTTGGAATTGTAACTAGGGCAAGAATTCTCCATATGCTAAGAGGCCGCAAGCTTTTGAGGTAAGATCTACAAGGTACGTATTGATTTCGCTTGCTATCCATCCTATTGGTAAAAAATTACATAAAAATCAAAACCCTCATTTTTTTTCTTAGATCTACTTGGATCTAGCCTAGCTCTTGGAAAAATATTGAAAACCCACCTCTATAGTATCCACAGCAATTCGGATCTATAGTTTGGTGGTGATTGGGTTCCATTTGACACACTTTCCAAGGCACCTAGCCCTCTTGAAGGCAATTCGCACCCCTTGGGAGAAGCTAGTTTGGTTGGTTCTAAGACATGGGTAGGTGAGATCCCACTTGATTCATGATACTCATACTTGATAACCTACCCCCTAGTGCTTCACTTCATTGATTTTGGCCTTGTGGGCCCCATTCCTCATTTTGAGGGTTGTGCCCCACTTGGGTCAATTTGGCGATGCACTTTCAATCTCAGATCTATGGAGATCTAGCCATTGGATCCCCTTGATTTTCAAGATCCACATTGATACTTGGATCTAAACTTTGGTGGCCTTTGGACTTGATTTGACACACTTTTCCATGCTTTTAGCCCTCCTTGGGCAAAGTCGCACTTCTTGGGGGTTTGAGTTTGCCCACTTGTAGGACGTGGGTGGTTGAGATCCCATTGGATTTGGAAATAGCATATTTTAAAACCTACATCTAGTGTCTCACTTTGTGGAGGTCTGCCTTGGGGGTATCATTCCTCATTTTGGGGATTGTTGTCCACTTGGGTCACATAGTGAAACATTAGATCTAGTAAGATCCAACCATCATACCTCAAGTAGCCCACTTGATTTGCATCCTAGGTGTCTCGATCTACAAGTTGATATACTTTTGACTCCATTTGCCCATCCACTCAAGGCACTAGTCCACCTAAGGCACTTTGCACGTATTGGGATTAGTGTCAAATGCTAGATCCCATATGTGGTATATCTAATTTCACTTTAGATCCATAGATCTACTCCTTGCATACCCCTTAGCACCATTTGCACCCCTAACTCCACCTTGTGGGTCCCATTTGAACCATTTCCATATCCCAAGGAAGTGGGTCCCACATGTGTCTTTTATGGTACTATATCTTGTTATCTAATCTCATCATGTGGCCTGAATCATTCATTGGTTGAAACACTAGTCACTCCTTAAGCCTCTTTCAACCATACTTCAACTTCTAAGTCCAACTAACCTTGCATTGGTTTCCGTAACTCACCTTTCACATTTCCCTAGAAACCTTTGTCTTGGTCCAATCAGCTTTGATTGGCTCTAGGGTCTCCCCCTTGGTCTTGATTCATCTAGATCTAAAGTGAAGAGTGCCTCGGTTGTTGTGACTCCCAGCTTGCATTAGGAACCGTGGCATCTCTTGGGTCACCTCTTTAGTTGTTCGTCTCCTCTACCATCTCGGATGGGATACCATTAGGGACAACTACAAGTTGTGTGATAACAACCCGGTTTAACTTTGATGAGATGATAAAATCTTGGATGAACAACCCGACCAACTTCATACTCAAAGCCGATAACTCTTACCCTATTTCATGGTTCAAGGAACCCTTTTCTCTCCTAGCTGCCATGATGTGCAGTCTATACGACTTACCCAATTGTTCTGTGTTTAAAGTTGAATGGGCACTTGTGGCTCATCGCGTTCTCACAACAGGGGAATCATTTAATTGGGCCCAGATACTGTCAGTCGAGTTAAAATCAACAATAGAATGTTACCAGAAAACACTGGCCTATGTTATTGATGTGTTCTGTTCAACATTCCAGTTCCCCTCCATGGGATGGAATTGGACCTTATCAGCACCTCCAGTTCATATATACTGTTCAGCATTATGGGAAAACAACTATGTGCCTTTACTGTATGACATTTGTGATCATTTCTTTGGAACCATTTATCACAAGATATTCAGAGAAGATGCACCTGCCTTCTCTGCTCATGCCAAAATACTCATCCCCACTATTGGTGATTGGTATGTAGGAGAATCCTTCTCCTATGTCAGGGTTTGGGGAAGTAATACAGTTCATTTGCTGCCAAGGATAGTCCTAGATAGATTGCTGCTTGAAGAAATTACTTACCAAACTGTTACAGATGGAGTATTCCTCAAGCTAACTGGACCTAAAAGAAAAGGATGGCCCAAATTCCCATTGAACCTTGGACCTCTGGTCATCCAGAACTCAACACATGTTGCAGTGTTGGGGAAGAAAATTACTTCATTAAAGCTAGGAAAAGCTCCCAAAAAGATGCATGACCCTAAGGCATTCCTGGCCAACCACTTTGCCCAGGAACATATGAAGACTACCTATGCTCATGAAACTGCCCTTGGTGACTCCATTTACGAGGGAGTCAATTTGTTTTTTGAAGTCCTGATTAGGGCTAAATCTAAAGAAGAACAAAGTTTTATTTTCCAATACCAACAAGAACTCAAGTCCAAGTTTTTGAGTTACAGGAAAATGGAACATCACTTGAAGAACAGGCCAGAAGGGACAAAGCAGAGAAAGATGTACAAAAGGCAAGTACTCCCTTGATGTTAACCTACCCGGATGAAGGCAAAGGCAAAGGCCTTGTGGAGAATGTTCAACAGGTCAAGAAGATTCTGATTCAATCAGCTGATGAGATGAAGAAGGAACTAGCACACATGACTGCAATGGTTGATACTCAGGTGATTGCTGCAAGTACCCCAACAAAAAGACAGAAGATTCAAGCCCCTGCGTCTCAAATACCCACATTAAATATTGAAGACAATGATGTAGAAGATGAAAGGCTTCCTTGTTTCCCTGTTGTACCTGTTATACAAGAGGTCACTGGAGTCTCCCAAACTATTGTTGATTTGCTTGATAGTATTCTGATGGACGATACTACTTCAGAGGTTCATTTTCCTGAAGTTATCAACACTTTTTTTACATCAACTCCTTCATCCCCACTCACTTTAGTTGAGCTTCCTTCCACCTCATCTGTTGAGGTTACCCTACCACCATCCACTAGATCTGAATTATTTACTACATTAACCTCCATCACTACTTCACAACCAACCTTGCTAGTTCCACCTGTCACCTTACCACCAATAGTTACTGAGATGCAGTTTCCAATTGTTTCTCTGCAACCATCACTTACCATTGCCCCTACTTCCCTTGTTGAGGTTGTTACTTCGACTACTTCTCCAACTTATGTACCATCAATTTCTACAACCACTCCCTCTTCTCTATCCACCTCCCAAATCACTATGTCCATCCCTAATTCCACTGTTACCCAAACAACTCCATTAGTTGCAACATGTAATATTGCCACATCTTCAATTGAGTTGACAGCTGATTCTGGAGATGATGCTGTGGTTTCCCTTGGGCAATACTTTTCCAGTAGATCAGCCAAAGCAATGGTGAAAATAGGTAATAAAAGAAGCAGGGAACCAACTATGCTGCAAGTGCTTGTCTCCAATCAAATAATTTGGGCAAAACAGTCTGTGACTTCACTGAATAAGGAGATTGACATCAAGAAAGAAGAATTGAAGAAGCTCCAGTAGCAGCAGATCAAAATTAATGAATAACATAAATCTGAGCTTCATGAATTAAGGAATGAGTATGAAAGTCAGCTCAAGGCTCTGCTAGAACAAAACACTTCTCTCCAGGTTCAACTGCAGGATACACACGTCCAAAATACTAGAATTATCGAGAAGATAGCAGTACTGGAACAACAGCTGAAGGATGCAGCTGCCAATGCAGTCACTTCTTCTTTCCCTAGATTCTCTGAGGAAGAGTTCAAGGATTTGGCCTTTGAAGTTAATGAGGAGCATCACAAGCTTTTGGCTGAGTTATTTAGTTCCTTGAATAATATTCAGGAAACTTATAATGTTTTTGAGAAACTTTCTGTTATTCTTGAGCAGCATATTGAAAAAAGGAAACAAGCTTCCAAGGCCATTGAAGATATTATTGATTGGCAAACGTATATTAAGGATAAGCCTGAGGATATCCCAGTCTTGGATAGCTTCAAGTTCAGGAGGATAAGAACATCTTTGGATGCTTGGCAAAATGCTTGTGAGATGGTTGAAGAAACAATTAAGAAGGCACAAGAAATTTGTGGAAGGAGATGGTATGCTGCAAACAACATCATGGTCATGCTACAGTTTCCCACTTTAGATCTTATTGAGAAGGCTTGTCCACCAAGCTGATGATTGAGTAGGTGGATAGTAGGTATGTGCAGGTCAAAGAACAAATTCAGCAGCTCGAGCACGTACAAATTTCAGAAATTGACAAATTCATCAAGCAACCTGTCAGTCTGGAGAACAAGATCCACATCTTTCTATGTAGTTGGCACAAATTAAGCAAGAATGAGATTGAATCTTTCACGTGTGATGCCCAGTTAGGACTCGAGTTGGCTAAGTATCCTGATGTGGACAAGTTGTTAGAAGTTTGGGCCAAGTGGCAAGGCGCCCTTGGCTATTCTTAGATTAGATTGGTTTTGTAATCCCTATTTCATGGGAAGTCGAACCTTTGTATTTTTATTGTAATTATTATTAAAGGGGTAGAGATCTCATAGGGGGAAAGGGGGAGAAATCGCCAGAGAAGGATTGGAGAAATGCTATTTCACTTGAGATATTGTAATTTGTTACAAACTTGATGAATCAAAGTTTGTTTCTTTTGTCATCTTCTTTGTCTATTTTGTCAAATTTGTTTGATAATTTGCGATTTTTCACCTTAATTATTAAATCAACTCTGTTTTATCTTTTGCTATTCAATGAATGCATATGATCTGTAGATTGAATTTATTTGAACTTACAGTTTGGAAGTTATTATGTCTTAAGTGAATTTATTCATTTATCTATTTCTGCAAATGATAAATGTTTATAGTTTCATTACTACTAGTTGTTAGAGTGTGGTAACTTCGGGATGTCCTCCATGGTTCAAATGCCTTACATGGAGGTATATTAGCTGCATAGGCATCAGGATGGAGTAGAGGCACTCTACTCAGTGGCATAAGTCCAGTGGTGGCTGCATGCGGAACTTCCAGGGAGATTGACCATTGCATGCATGAGCTTTGCATGACCTGTCAGCATTTAGTGAATGCATGCAAAAGGTCAATGCATGCAAAAGTGACCTTTTGCATGCATTGAGAATTAGGGTTTTGGCAAACCTAATTCTTCGGTGAGACTATTTATAGAGACAGGGGGTCCCTAGATGAGGTTACTCAGTTACATTGTCGGAGAGAGATATTGCTAGAGTGAGGAGGGCATAGCTGTGCATGCAGGGCGACTTTCTGAGAGAGAGGAGCTGCTGCAGGAGCTAGGAAGGTCAGATCTGAGCTAGATCAGTGACCTTCAGTTCCAGAGTTGCTAGACACCCATTACTGTGAGCTGAGATAGCTCATCAGTGTGATTTCTGATTAGTTTGGAGGAGGTCGAGTTCTCTTGGAGGAGGGCGCATTTCCCAAGGAGGGAGAAAGCTCGTTTGGAGCTGGATTGATCGATTCGGAGTTTGAGAGTTCCAGGATAGCCTTGCCTCAGCATTGGAGGAAGGTTAGGGACGATCAAAGCTCAGATCTGCTGAGATCCGGTCCGGTACGAGCATTTGACATCTAGAGGGGAGGGTGCACTTGTGCATGCAGAGGAGGCCGAATTCATCAGAGGGCAGTCTTTGGAGCGAGCAGATTAGAGCAGTGAGATATAGAGAGGGCAGATTAGTTAGAGGCACCTTCAGATCATTCAGATCTAGTTTGGCAGTTAGGGCTTACTCTTTCAGTGCATGCATTAGCTCGATGCATGCAGATCTAGAGTCTGTCCTGTTTCAGAGAGGAGTGAGTTACCTGCTGAGGTAATCCTGTATTGTATTGTCATTTTACTTCTATATGCTCTGGGCTCGAGAGAGAAGATAGCCCCACAGTTAGCTGGTTTTTCCCGAAAGGGTTCCAACTTCCAGGGTATATCTGTTGTTTATGTGTGTGATTGCATTTATATTTCAGTTGGTAAATGCAGTTGAGTCTATATTTTTATGAGCATATATTGATATCAAGACTCATACCGCTTGAGATCTCAGGTCGATCTAGAGGGAGTAGTGATCTCTGGATCAAATATTTACATGGTATCAGAGCCCTATTGAGGGTCGGAGTGGGCAGTCACACATAGATCTGTGGTGTTGGAGACTAGATCTGAGATAGATCTAGTAGATCAGTGAAGATAGAGACCAAATCTACCAAATCTGAAGAGCACAGCTCAGATCTAAGGTTGTAGAGGTCGGATCTATCAGATCTACTAGTTTGGAGGTGAGATCTGAGATAGATCTTTCAGATCTGGCATGAGCAGAGTCCAGATCTGTGGCAGACATATCAGATATGAAGCATAGTGTTCAGATTTGTGAGAGCAGAGTCTAGATCTGAAGAGCAGAGTTCAGATCTGTGAGTGCAGACATCAGATCTGTTAGGATAGATAACAGATCTATCAGATCTGTGAGTTTAGAGGTTAGATCTGAGATAGATTTGCCAAATCTGTGATCATGAGAGATTCTTGTTTCACTGTGGGTTACAGTATTTCAGTTTTGCAAAGTTATGGCCTCTAGCTTGAGAGTAGAGTACAAGTTGTTGGGCAAGCCTGTATGTGGGTCCAGGGAGACCTTGGATACAATTTCAGTATTAGTGATAGAGGGAGAGCATGATGCTTCTCTCAAGATGGCATTGATAGAGGAGGAGCGCAGATATTCATATCAGAGTGCAGCAAATGCAGCCAGAAAGTCTTCCAGTTCAGAGGGAGTAGCTGCAGCAGCATATGATTGTGTTTGATCCTGGTGGATGCTTCTCCTATAGTATCTTCCTCGCTAAGAGGGAGTGTTACTGCAGAGATGTGCATGAGATATGCATGAGGTCTTGCATGCTGCATATGCATGAGATATGCATGCACATGAGGACTGAGAGATGGTTGATTGAGGGTGAGCAGGTGGCAGCAGCGGAGGAGGTTGATGAGTTTACTTCTCGGTTTGAGAAGGAGTTCTCATTGGCCTCAGTTCAGTTAGGACATGATAGTAGCCTACCAGAGGCTTAGGTTGATCAGAGGTGGAGAGTGGACAACACTCTCAGCAGGCACATGACAATAGTGCGAGATGCATTCCTGATCTTAGAGCATACATCCATGCAGTTGACTCGGGATGTTCAGGGAGTTGACCATTTGGTTATTGGAGTGGGCAAAGTGAGATTTCTGCTTGACCGCGGGGAGCTCCTGGAGGTTTCAGGAGTGCTCTTTGTTCCAGGACTAAGAGGGAGTGTCCTCTCAGTGGCAACTTTGGCAGCAGTAGGCTACCGTGTAGTGTTTCACAGGGATCAGTTCTTCACCTATCCTAGAGGAGTAGACCCAGTCTTATTGGGCCACAGGATCGATGGTGATTATTTGGTTCATGGGCAGCCTACTTCGGGCACATCTAGATGGATGAGTGCATCGCCTTTAGATGCAGAGGAGGATGATGAGCGGGATGCTCATAGTAGAGATGAGGCCAGGAGGAGTGGGCCTGTTTAGCAGATGGGTGGGCAAGATGCTCACCATGATGATGATCAGGGCAGTGATTCTAGAGTTCTGATGGACAAGCGAGACGCTCTTGTCAGTGATGAGTCTCAGGAGATTGAGCCCTTGGGCTCATATCAGATGGATGAGCATGCTGCTCATGCTGGCACCAGTCAAAGAGTGAGCTGGTATGGTATGGTTGAGATGGACTTGGCTCAGGAGAGAACTAAGTCAGTTCAGAGACAGAAGGAGTTGACTTACAGAGCTGAGTCAACTCAGGGCCATAGGCAGATGATCTACAGAGCAATAGATCCACTTGACAAAGGTCTTCAAGATTGGTTACACCAGCAGAGACTCAGAGGGAGTCTGAGATAGAGTGCAGTGGTAGAGTCACCAATGGTTGATAGGAGGGCTTCTTCTGAAGCCACCCTTATGGAGATTGATCAGAGTTCTTTAGGCTAGAGAGCAGTGATAAGAGGATGAGTTAGATCAATGTCAGCAGCAGTGGACTTGATGGATCCAGGCATCAGTGTCAGGACTTTCCTCGTTAAGAGGGAGTGTTAGAGTGTGGTAACTTCGGGATGTCCTCCATGGTTCAGATGCCTTACATCGAGGTACATTAGCTGCATAGGCATCAGGATGGAGTAGAGGCACTCAACTCAGTGGCATGAGTCCAGTGGTGGCTACATACAGAACTTCCGGGGAGATTGACCTTTGCATGCATGAGCTTTGCATGACCTGTCAGCATTTAGTGAATGCATGCAAAAGTGACCTTTTGCATGCACCGAGAATTAGGGTTTTGGCAAACCTAATTCATCGATGAGATTATTTATAGGGATAGGGGGTCCCCAGATGAGGTTACTCAGTTGCATTGTTGGAGAGAGATGCTGCTAGAGTGAGGAGGGTGTAGTTGTGCATGCAGGTTGACTTTCTGAGAGAGAGAGTAGCTGCTGCAGGAGCTAGGAAGGTCAGATCTGAGCTAGATCAGTGACCTTCAGTTCCAAAGTTGTTAGACACCCATTACTGTGAGCTGAGAGAGCTCATCAATGTGATTTCTAATTAGTTTGGAGGAGGCCGAGTTCTCTTGGAGGAGGGCGCATTTCCCAAGGAGGGAGAAGCTCGTTTGGAGCTGGATTGGCCGATTCAGAGTCTGATACTTCCAGGATAGCCTTGCCTCAGCATTGGAGGAAGGTTAGGGACGATCAGAGCTCAGATCTGCTGAGATCTGGTCCGGTATGAGCATTTGACATCTAGAGGGGAGGGCGCACTTGTGCATGCAGAGGAGGTCGAATTCATCAAAGGGCAATCTTCAGAGCGAGCAGATCAGAGCAGTGAGATACAAAGAGGGTAGATCAGTCAGAGGCACCTTCAGATCACTCAGATCTAGTTTGGCAGTTAGGGCTTACTCTTTCAGTGCATGCATCAGCTGGATGCATGCAGATCTAGAGTCTATCCTGTCTCAAAGAGTATTGAGTTACCTGCTGAGGTAATCCTGTATTGTATTGTCATTTTACATCTATATGCTCTGGGCTTGAGAGAGAAGATAGCCCCATAGTTAGTTGGTTTTTCCCGAAAGGGTTCTGTTGTCGCCTGGTTCCACACCTGGGAAAACGCAGCAGAAGTCTTCAAGCTGCTGGTGTGGCCTTGGGGGCAAGTCAGAGTCAAGTGCTGTCACTTGGGACTCGACTCCTCCGTCTAGGCTTTCCTAGCGAAGCCAAGGGGGGTGGACCCTAAAAAATAAAAAGAAACTAAGGCCTCTAATCTAGGAGTTAGGAAAATATTTTTGGTAACCAAGAATAAACAGCACATACATTTGTCAATATAAAAATTTCATTCATCATTTACTCCTATTTAGAATAATCATCATTAACTGCACATTAGTCAATAATATGAAATAAAATTAAACAAGACTAGTGCCTTATAATGGAGTCAATAAACAAATGCATAAGCAGAAAAAGTAGATGTTGTGCGAGTGTTCTTGGTTTATTTTAAAATTAATGTGAAGGTGATCTTTTTATTATGGCAGGTGGGTTCCCAATATACGCAAGGTACGGGGGAACATGTCCAGAATTTTAATGCGTGGCTTCCCACTCAGACTTGGGCTGGATCGGAGTCTCGAGGAGGTGTTCAGATGCTGTACCAACGAGGGCAAGCCTAACGGTTTCCAAGAGGTCACTATCCAGTTTTGTCCCAAGCCCTCTGAGAAATTTCCCCGCGACACTAAAATATTCGTGTTGTGCCGGATTTTCACAAAAATGATTTTTTATTAGGGCGGTGTTAGATCCTATTACTAGTCATCCCCTCCTTTCTGATGTGTACCGACTGGATCAGACTGAGCTGCAAGTCGGCCACAGAGCATACGGGAGAAGACCTTGGTATTTTTATAAAAAAATTTGTGAACCCAAATTTTATCCTTTTAAAACCCCAGGAGTTTCTTTTCAGGCACGTATTTCGGGCAAGCCCTCATACAGAAACCCTACTTCGGGAAAGCAAGGGGGACGTTTTGAGTTTGTAAAAAAAATGTGAAAAACTACGTTGTGAATGAACTTGTGGCCTGCCAGTGGAACGAACCAACAAGGTTTATTTTAATCCTAGTAAATTTTATTTAATGCCGAAAATAAAAGAAATCAACTACTCTAAAAATCACGCCATGAAAAGAGACGACACAGGCCACCCCTGGGGGATGGGGTATGGGCGCTGGCTAGCCCACTTGCTTTCGTTTAATAGTTGCTTACAATGATTAGAGAAGTGCCCCAGTCTACTTAAAGTGACTTGGTGGCTTACAAAATTTGAGGAAAAAATTGACCGGCTTTGCAAAAATATGAAAATTGGTTCTTCGGATTGCCTGGATCCTCAAAATTTCGGCAGCACCTCCTCCTACCTATTCGTCTTTTGCTGCAAACCAGTAAGCAATTATTAGTATAAGATGCCCAAAAACACTTTAAGAGTGTCTTTGGAACACTTCCTAAAAAACCCAAAAAATTCTAAGTAAAAATTTCAAAATTTAACCAAGTAAAACAAGCAGGAATGCTTGTTTGCTTGGGGTCTTTGCAAGCTTTATGAGCTGCAAATTACATGCTCTTGGACAACCAAATAAACTTTTATATCAGATCTAACACTACTTTCAAACTTTTCAAGATTTTAACAATTTTTTATCAGTTTCAAAATTAAGTAATGATAGATAATGAAAGCTCTAATCTAATGGAAGATAAAACTTTAAACAACTAGATTAGAACTCTAAGAATGAATCAGATCTTCTTAAGAATATATCAATCAAAAAATAGATCAAGGAATCACTCTTCAACCGTAACCAGTGACTAAGAAAATTTTGATTTTATAAGCTGAGGAAGAGAGAAGAGACAGAATGGTCCTTGAAACCAAAGACTTTGGAAGCTTGGAAGTGGGAAACCGAGGGTGAGATCCACCAAAATGTGTACAAAAGAAGAAGATGGAGAGCAAACAAGCTATCCTCCTCTTCACACCTGTCAACCTGTAGCAAACAAAACTCACAGAAAAACCATCAAACTAGAAATGCACATGGTTAGAAATCAAAATAGTATGAGCATAAACAAATAAAACATATAAACTTTGAATCTCTAACCAATATGACAAATGCAAGAACAAATTAAAACAAACAAGATTAATTGTTCCTTCCCACAAAATCGTTACCAATCCTTCAAGCAGGCTAGTAGATGGCTGGAAATTACATGCACAGAATTTGAAATTGCTACAAAGTACTCCACATCAAGAGACCATGAAACCACTCACAAAAGTATCACACATATGGACCTCCAAAGTCTTTTTATTAATCAACAAAATAGCATAAGCTTAGTACATATTTCTGCTCTCTCTCCAACTAGAGAAAATGGAGTGGGCAGCCATGCTTAAATAGCCAAAGATGGAGAGAAATGGGTGGAAAGAGTGGCATAACTCGTGGAGAAAATGGGGCTGCCCACTCCCATGTAATGGGCTGCCAAAATCAGCCCCAAATCAGCTAAAAATCAGCCATGTGACAGCCCATAAACATAGCTGCAAATTCCATGATTGAAGGGGCCCAATTTTGGGAAATATGCCCCCCCAAATGGGGAAGTAATCCCACTAATATAGCTGCCCGGAATCTTTCCAAAATCAGCTCTTACAACTCCTAAAACATAGCTGAAAAAATCAGTCCATAAATCACTCCCAAAATTTAATATTTTTATGAGTCATTTTTTCACTTTTTTTTTTTATTTTTTCATGACTTTTTTGGGTTTTTTGGGTTTTTTGGCCATAGGTAAAAATTTAAGCACCCAAACATTAGGAAAAGTGGGTTTAGGGGTTAAGGGGGTGCTCTGAGTTAGAAAACGAGCACCCCTAAGGCAAAAAAGACCTCCCTATGCCACTTCTAGGCCGATTACAACTTTTTTTTAATTGAACCATTAAAAAATGGCCCAATTTACGAAAAAAATAAACTTTGCCGAAAATTAAAAAACAACCTAGGGGGACTTAGGACATGTCCATATGACTCAAAATTAACGCCTAGCATGTTCATATACATTGACCCATAGACTTTAACAATCCCCTAAGGCCCGTCAGCCTCCCCAGACATTCCAGCTTTGGAGGAGCAGGAGAAAAACCCATTAATTATGTTATGCACTAATGCAAGACATAATAGATAGGTGAAAAAACTCCTTGGAATACCTGACTTAGCCAAAAAGTCCTAGGGAACCAAGTCTTTTACAAAACACCATGCTAGTACGTTTTGTTACAAACCCCGCAGCGCCATGGACATGTGGAAAAATAAAAAACGGGGGCCTTTAAAAGGCCAGCTGGATATCAAATCACCAAAAATGAACATGTATCATGTTCCATTCTGCCCGCTCGCTTGATAATCCAACTAAGTACAACTTAGCTGGTAATAGGTTCCAGGGTATATCTGTTGTTTATGTGTGTGATTGCATTTATATTTCAGTTGGTAAATGCAGATCTAGTTGTTTGAGTCTATATTTTTATGAGCATATATTGATATCGAGACTCATACCACTTGAGATCTCAGGCCGATCCAGAGGGAGTAGTGATCTCTGGATCAAATATTTACACTAGTTTGTTAATTGGCAGTATATAACAGAACAGTCTTGAATGTGCTCAAATCTTTAAACAAAATTATTCAATTTTAATTGTTTATTTTATCTAAAGCTGGTTAAACTGGATCCAATTTATATGTCTATGCGTTGGTGAAATAATTTAACCAATTGTTCGGATTGGATTGTTTTGCATCTTAAAACACATTCCTTTAATTTTAGATTTAACTTAGTTTAGATTCCCTTTAAAGCAAACATTACTCACTTCTAGAGATAGAACACTTTTGATCTTCCCTCACAGGAAGACAGATCCATCAGGATCAAACCACTAAAGTGCCAGTGGAGGCCTAATATCCGTGGGAGTCAACCATACCAAACAGTCTGGGGATAGAAACTGCTCTTGCGCAGAGTTGTTTGAAGCCTTTCAGATTGGGCTGTCACCCTCTGATGCTAGCCTTGGAAAAAATTCTAGCACTTACCTACCCGGGGCTTCAACTGGTGCAAAGAGGAGCAGTGAAGCTCCAGTATGTGGTGACAGGCGAGCAGATAGCCGATGTGTTGACCAAGCCACTGGCGAGAGTGAAGTTCGAGTACTTTAGAGAGAAGCTTGGTGCTATCCAACTCGAGGTTCCTCAAAAGAGGGAGTGATGTGACCGAAAAATGAAGGTGCACCAGAGCTGTATCTTACATGGTGGAAGATGCAGGTGGTCCACAAGGACGTAATGCGCATGGGGTGTTCCTGGGCTGTATCCACATGTTTGAAGACACTGGTAGGTCCACGGGTCATAAAGCATATGGGATGCGCCTGGGCTGTATCTTACATGGTGGAAAATGTAGGTGGTTCGCAAGGACGTAATGCACCTGGGGTGTTCCTGGGCTATATCCACATGTTTGACGATGCAGGTTGACCGAGAGAGTCGTAATACATCTGGGCTATATCCACGGGGTGGAAGACGCAGATGTCCTTGGGTTGTACCCACTGGGTGGGAGACGCAGGTTGACTGAGAGAGAGACGTAATGCACCTGGGGTGCTCCTGGGCTGTACCCACTGGGTGGGAGACGCAGGTTGTCTGATGGACATGATGTTTGCACCTGGGCTGCTCTCCGTGTGCGATGATGAGATGATCCAGATATGATGAGATGATAGTAGGAGACGCAGGTGATTGTTGTGGCAATGTAATGTGTGGTCATGAGTTGTACCTACTTGATGGCTTGCTCGTAGAGATGATGAAGACCTAGATGGGAGCAAGGCCTGCATACAGCATGAAAAAGGGCTGCCTCTATAGAAATTCTCATGACGGATAGATTCGAGAGTTGTCACTAGTAAATGATCAAAGAGATGAGGATTGCTGCAGCAACGATGATGATGATTCAACGATGATGATGTTCTAGCAATGATGATGATCCAGCGATGATGACATTGTCCAGAGTTTGTGTCCAGCTATGATGATGACTGTGGCGAGAGAATACCTTCCTAGTTAAGAGGGAGTGTTGTTGTAAATGTAACTTCAGAAGATATTCTTTTGTATATTATTATATTATTATTGTACTTTTTATTGTACCTCCGTTGGAGATGTTTTTCCTCCGTTCGGGGATGTCATTATTGTACTTGGTCACGCTAGAATATCGAGGTAAAACCTCCATTGTAAGTTGGGGCAATAGCTCCCCAAAAGATAAATGTAAAATGTATTTTTGAGTCTCCCTAAGATAGGCCGGCCCAATCAATTAGAGAGGTCGGCCCCATTAGGAAAAAAGTCACCCACACTTAAAGTATAAATAGAGAGGATCACTCTCTCATTTGACATCACACTCACTCAAGCAAGTTCGCATCAAGTGAGAGAGAAGACAAGTTCGCTAGAGGAGAAAGAGAGAGAGCTGCATAAGACATCTTATATTTTGGGTTTTCCATCTTGCTTGTTATTGTATTAGTGACGAATCTTTTTCTGAGGAAGTTGTGGGGTTTTCTCCTTTATGGTTTCCTTGAGGAAATCTCTTGTGTCTTTTTTGTTTTGCCGTGCTTGTCTATCTTTCAGTTTAAAGATTTAACTAAATTGAATTAAAGTGCAAACTCTAACAAGTTAGAGGCCCCATCCAACTTGTCCTCTACTCTCAAACTAGTGGCCATAACCTATGAACTGAAAATACACAAAAAATGATACAAGAATCTCTCTTGATCACAGATCTGGCCTTGCCTCGCACAGATCTGATAGATCTATCTCAGATCTATCCACCTAGGTCACAGATCTAATAGATCTGACCTCTACAACAACGGATCTAGTCACCTTCTCCACAGATCTGACCTCCCACTGAGTTCACCACATAGATCTGGTGTACAACTCGCAGATCTGAGTGTTATTGTTCTCCCTGACCCTTACCAGGTCTTTGATACCATGTTAATTTTATCCATAGATCACTACTCCCTCTGGATGCCCTGAGAACTCAAGCAGTTTGAGTCTCTATAAATAAAAAATGCAATAATGACTTAAGATACAAACACAACAGTTCTCTTAACACTTCAACAATAAACCACAACAATCACACAACTCAGGATGTACCCTGGAAACCCCAAACGGGGAAAACCAGCTATGTGTGGGGCTTTCTTCTATCTCAAGCCCAGAGCAAAGTAAGCAGAATACAAGTACATACAAGATACCTCAAAAGGAACAACCGAACCTGATAGTGTCAAAACCCTAGATCTGCATGCAACAAGCTGATACATGCATAGAGGAAATGTGCCCTAACTGTCAACTGGATCTGGATCTGTCTGCAGGTAACTCTCTATCGGTATTGTCTCTCTCACATCATTGCTCTGATTTGCTTAGCCAAAGAAGAAGGCCAACTACTAGATCTGAAGAATGCACCCCTCTCTGCATGGAAAAGTGTGCCCTCCCTCCAACTATCAGAAGTTCGTACGGAATAAGATCTCAATAGATCTGAGCTTTGATCGTCACAGTCCTTCCTCAAACACTGAGGAAAGGATACCTTGAAAGTCTCAGCTGCTCAATCGGTCAACCAGATGTAGAACAAGCTTCTCTCTCCTCTGGAAGTGCGCCCCTCCTCTACCGAAAGTCGCCCTCCTCCAATCTATGAAGAAAACACACTGATGAGCTCTCTCTGTCCACAGTAACTGGGAACCAAGTGCCTTTGATCAAGTGAGGTATGATCTAGCTCAGATCCCCTCACTCTCCCTTTGATCATCATAGTCCTTCCTCAAACACTGAGAAAAGGATACCTTGAAAGTCTCAGTTGCTCAATCGGTCAACCAGATGCAGAACAAGCTTCTCTCTCCTCTAGAAGTGCGCCCCTCCTCTACTGAAAGTCGCCCTTCTCCAATCTATGTAAAAAACACACTGATGAGCTCTCTCTGTCCACAGTAACTGGGAACTAAGTGCCTTTGATCAAGTGAAGTATGATCTGGCTCAGATCCCCTCACTCTCCCTCCTGCAAAAGCTCATCTCTCTCTCAGAAAGTCGCCCTCTGCATGCACAATGCGCCCTTCTCACTCTAACTGATCTTTAACTGGTCTTTCTCCGATAAGCCTACTGAGTAACCTTTATCGGGGATCTCCCGCCTCCTATCATCTCACTGATCAATTAGGTTTACCGAAAACCTAATATCATGCATGCAAAAGTCACTTTTGCATGCATCTTTTAATTAACAGCTGTATATGCAAAACTCATGCATGCATGAGGCAAAACACCCCGGAAAGTCCGCATGCATCCACTGCTGGATTCATGCCATTGAGTATAGTCTATCTCACCCTCTACTCCATCATGATGCCTATACTGCTGATGTACCTCCATGCAAGGCATCTGAATCATGGAGGACATCCCGAGATACCACTATCTCTAACAGGATAAGTTTTGTCAAATTTTCAATATTTTCTGAGTTTGGAATTTTATTATTCTTAGGGTTTTTAGGTTTTTTTTCTTCCGATTTTTAGGGATTTTTGACATAAAATGCATCTAAACTATAGTAAAAATGTAGCTAAACTATAATACAATAAATGCTGAAATTATCAGTAAAAAGATGACAAAAGAAGGGCATATGATTATTGTCTGAATCCCTAGGGCTTGAGAGATCAATGGCGAGTGTCCCTATCTTGAAATGTACTTCTAGCACTTGCAAGCTAGGGCATCACCTAGCAACCCCTAGCGTTCGGTAGGTGAGCCTAACTAAGGCAAATGGAGAAGTCCAATGCCCCAAAAGCAATAGGAAACCCTTATGCAGGACGTTTCCTTCATACAAAGCCGATAGAATATTGGTAAAAGCCCTAATTAAGAGAAAATGTAGCATAAAACTACCATTCAATCCACATAGAAACATTATTCACCAACATTCAACAAGGGATGAGCAAAGAAGACACCTTTAGGTCACACTTGTGCATGTGTTATTCCAACAAATCTAGCATCAACCATAGCATGTGCAAGAAAGTGGCCCTAGATCATTCATCCATCCATCATCAAGCAAAGAAGACTATCCCAAGAGAAGTGCGCATCACCAAGAGAGTTCAAAGAGTAAGAGAAAAAGAAATATAATTTAGAATTCTTGTCTTATGATTTTACAATGAGAAGAGGATGTCTATTTATACTATTTCATCCTCAATATTTTAATTTTGATCCTATAAGTCTAATAATGAAATAATAATATTTTAGGGTAACTTCTACATAACTTAGGATTCCTTACCCCAAATAGACAAAAATAGCAAAAAAAGTTAAAATAAGTTGAGAAAGGGCTTCACTTGATGAAGTAGTGAGCCAAGGGGGGACGTCATTCCCCATCTAACCCCAAAATGATGCGAGTCCCTCAACGCCCCCCTTCCAAGGCTTGTAGGCTCATTTGCTGGAAGAATGACGTCATAGGCTAGGATCACTAGAGTAGGAGTTTCTGGATGCTGAAAGTAGGTCCAAGTGGGTGCAAACGGTGTGCTAATAGGGGATAACAACCCTTTACAACACGTAATCACCTTTGCATAAATAAAACCAGGATTCATGTGCCCCAGTGGGTCACCCCTAGAAGCCCCAGAACACCAACCCATGGGCTAAGCCCTGCATGGTGGAGATATCATCACACCGAAAGGGTAGTCAGCAAAGCCATTAAGCCAAGTACTTTTGAGAGTGAAACCAGGGGGGCTGGCCATGACCAATCCAGGGGGTAAACAGCCCCCAATCCAAATATCCATACAATAAAACCGACTTTGGTCTGTACAATAAATTTTTTTGACCCCTTGCTCTAGGCTTAGCCTCGCTGGAATGCTGCAGCAGCTCTGGTGCATAACAAGCTGTACATCTCATTACTGGCTGAGTCCCCCATTCTGTGGTCAGTGTACCATTATGGAGGATGCACTCTTCTTTCTGGTTATCTATCATTGTTATTTTCTGTGGAGAAGAGAGGGCTAGCAAGAGTGTTGGACACACCCTCTTGAGTTTACCAGTTGAACAACACTCAGAACTAGCAGTCAGTGAACAAGGGGAAGGTTGCAGCCCTTGTGGGAGAAAATAGATGCTGAGTCTGGACATGACAGGAAGCTGTTACAGTCACTAGAATCTGAAAGGGAAAAGCCTGTCTTCTACAGCGATCAAGCACACTTGTGCTGGGCATCGTACCACCACCTTCAGGCATTCCAAACGATGGTATAGTTACCTCAAATCTGCCATAGAATCGTTGGTGCATTCCAGGTGTGGGTTTCAATGTAAATCTGAGTTTCCAAAACTTATTTACTGCTGACATTAATACACAGTTCCAATAGCAAGCTTCTGGTAATTTATTTGTTGCAATGTACTGAGCTAACAAGTGAAACAAACCCCTCTTAGAATATTTTGTAATTGCTGTCAACGAAAATATCAGTTTGGTACTTTGGACAGCCAGTTGTGTTAAAACATTGGGTGTATGAACTATGAGACTAAAAATCCAATGAAAATTAATCACATAGCAGCCATAAGCCAGTTATAAACTCAGCTATGCACAGTTGCTAGAATTTTCAGTGGTAACTCAGCATACTGACAAGTGTTTGATGAAAGCCCAGAACCAATTTACTAAGGCAGTTAGAAAAATTCTTAACTCAGATTGGGTCAGGGTCATTACAATGGTATCAGAGTTCTGGGACAGAGGTATTTGACAAAATTTCTAAGCCCAAAATTCATAATCAGTCAACTCAGAAATCAGTCATATTTAGCTTGGGACATTACATTATGCACTTAATTTTAGATTATGCTACAAGTTCATCACATTTTTGAGACGGCTTGCATCAAACTTAATTTACTCCATGAAAATGAGATGAACTAATAAAAAAAGAATCGTATCATTTGTACATAATGGCAATGAGCTCAAAGTGATGTATGGACCCATTGCTAAAATTTATAAAATTGGTTAATCTATTGATATCCATGAGTGAGGGATGTCAAATGTGAAAAAAATGCTTCAAGTTTTTATAAAATAACTATACAACAATTTCACAAATTTAAAAAATGTGTTACTATTTATGATTTATTGTTGCACCTTCTCATCAGGGTCTTAAATTGGATTGTTCAATAAAATTTATGCTATTGTTCAAATTTTTCAAGAATTAGAATGTGCTGTGCATAATTTTTAGAACTTGCGGTCTCCAAAATTTGTTTGCTTCAAAAGCAGTAATGAAGCCTAGATAGTACCGTAGTTCTACTATTTTGTGCATTCTTTTTCAATCCTTTTTCTTGATGCAGGGCTTCAAGCGAGTATACAACATTTCAGGAGGAATTCATCAATATTCACAAAAAGTTGACTCTTCCATTCCAACATATTAGTTTTGAACAATCTAGTACAATAGTGTTGCCAATTGTATGGAGTTTTTAAGGGTAATGCATACTAATAACATGTTCTAAATAGCAAATGTTAGAATGTGCATATATTTATTCTTGAAGTTATAATGATGTCAATGGCTTTTTAAGTATCACTCCTTTAGCATTTTTACTCCGGAAGGTTACATTTTTTAGTTTGAATATGTCTTGTAATCATTGTTTCAATAATTTCTGAACTTTTGCATTTGGTTCCAACATACAACACATTTATTTATAGCTGTAGTACTTATTATTGAGTTTAAATTTGGAAATTCTTTGCCCTTTAAAAATGTAAAAAAAAATGTATATTTATAACTATAATAATTATTGAGTTTAAATTTGGAAAATCGTAACTAGATGCTTTTATTTTTAAAATATCAAGAAAAAACTAAGCAAACTAAGTAGTAAACTAAGTAGACCAGGATGGAATGGCGCAACGGTTAGATGGCGGGGGTTTTGCATCGACCCGGGGTCCATTCCAGGGAGGTCTGAAGTTCTCTTGATTCCAAAATGGAATAACAGGGAGCTGTATTTACTCCTGTAAAAACTTACCTAACTACACTTAACAAAGATTAAATTTCCATACAACAACTTTGTTTAAGATTTAAAAACACGTACGTATATGATGCGTGCTTTAAAAATGCGAATTAGAGAATAAAATAATGAGACATCGGTCTTGAAAAAGGAAGAAAAATTGATGCATGCCTTAAAAATGTGAATTAGAGAATAAAACAACGAGACTTTGGTCTTGAAATAGGAAGAAAAGGTTTAATAGGAAAGGTAACACTTTGTAAAGTATGCATGCATATGGCTACACTTTTAATGGTTCTTAAAAATTACACATAAGGGCTTGTCTAGATTATAAATTCTATAAATTCTTCATAACTTCCTTGGGATGTGAGTTATATAGGCAAAGACAAGTTACTTTTTCAGCTCGAAAAAAAAACTGCTTCTTGTTATTCATCGAATCAAAGAAAGTATTGTGCTTTTACATTATTTGTAATCATTGCATCCACAGCAAAAGTGCAAAAGTTCTAACAGCATATATACTACATCTAAACAGCAAGACCATCCTCAAAACTGATGTAATCAGCAGAGCTAACAGCATGCCCTGAGGACTCTATCTAGCTGGAAGATCATCAAGGCCTAATATCACTTCTTATAAGCAAAACTATTATGAGTATTGCAGTCTCTAATAGACCATACAGTCATAAAAAACCAGCAGCAAACTGTCATCTACTGGAGGATGAGCATAGTGGAGCTGGATACAAGACAAATTACTATTTTAAGAAAGTATGTATAGAAGTAGAAAAATTTATTTATGATAATAAAATACAAATTAGAAGCTTTAAACCATTGCAAGCACACATTATAGGTTTGTGTGCACCAATAGCCTTGCATTTGGAACCACTTAGTTAACTTCGATGATGATACCATTTCATCATTACACGAGTCTGGTTTTAGGCAACTAGAGATCAATCCAATCTGCCATTACAAGCCCCCAAGGAAGATGACATAAATGATAAATTTGTTAGGAGTATGACTTGCACCCACTGTTTTTTAGAAGGATTTATTAAACAAAATATCTTAATTAATAAATAAAGAATTCATATAAAATAAATATTTAAGCATACTAACATTTCATTCCAAATGATAATGACTTTTAAACAAAAATAAATTACTAAAAACATAGGTAAAAGTAAAATCCATCACTCCATATTATTTTCAAATGTAACTTCTCATAAGATGCATCAACATTTATCAAACATACGTTATGCTTATAGGATTCTAAGAGAGGATTTGATACAATCCAGAAGTTCCTTACCCATGTGTTAAGGTTAGCTCAACTCAATAACATTGAAGATATAGATACACGTTCAATAACTAAACTCACCATTAATGTTAATCCTTTCAATCTATAATCTTATTAGTGTTTGTGTAAACATTAATAATTGATTCCTTTTAGAAAAGATAAAAGAATTATGAAAGAAATAAACAATAAAACAACTTAATAACGTAATTATAGAATAACCTATTGAATCCTTGCTTTATCTTTCAAATGATTTTATATCTTTTGTGAAAGTTTTGAAAGTAACAATTACCCTTAAAGTTGTCAATTGATCGTTTATTACACTCAAGGATGGATGGACTCAACACAAATGCATTCGTAATTATAGAATAACCTATTGAATCCTTGCTTTCTCTTTCAAATGATTTTATATCTTTTGTGAAAGTCTTGAAAGTAACAATTACCCTTGAAAGTTGTCAATTGATCGTTTATTACACTCAAGGATGGATGGACTCGACACAAATGCATTCTAAGTAAGAAATGATCTAAAAAAGGTTAAAGCTATGTTAAATGTTATCTTCAAATAAATAAATAAATCAAAACAATATTCAAGTGCATCTGACACAAATAAAAAAATCACACTAGGATGCAATATATGATTACAAACTTGCAAATAGTGTCGATGTTAAATAAAGATTTACATACTCTAAATTATGATCCAAGTCTTTTTTTACCATCAATACAAAGGGAGTTGGCATAAACGATTATATAAGTCCTACAATGACCCCAACTAAATAGTGAATTCGTTTCAACAACTAACATCTGTCTAGTACATAAAGGTGAAAGTCCCTTCAAGATATTTCTAAATTCGATATTAAACTTGATCGCTAAATTCATGATTGAAAAGTAACATGAATCAACCTTGAATATCTCCTACCACTTAAATTTCTCACTTCATTGTCAAAGCAAAGTGTATGTGATATTTACCAAATAGTGTGTGGGCACACATGCAAAGAAACATATTATCATTGCCAAAATTCTTTTCTTAGCATAAGAGGTTAGTAAATGTCCAAAAAGAACATCAATTGTCAATGTAGTTTCCTCTCAATTGTCAAACTTTGGTGGCAATTGGATGATAGAATCAACTGGTGCAACCCACTACAATAAAATAGCCAAATGGTGCCTTTTTAATGTTATTGTCTATGGGTTACTCAAATTCAACATTGCATTAAATATTTGTACGATAGGATTTACATCGTTATTCGCTAGGGATGAGTTTTAAAGCAATGACAAAGTATGTAAAGTAGAATGGTCCAAGTTGAGGTTTGGCTAACAAAAGTCTTGGTACAGAGTCCACCATAATAAGAGAGTTGTGGAATCTTAAGCACACAACTAGCTAATGTAGCAAATATGTAGAAGTTTGAGTATGCTTTGGACCATTTGTAGATGTGTGTCAATCCCTTGAGGTGCAACAACACTAGAATCTTTTCTGTCCAACATTAAAGGCATAGAGCACCCCCTATTGAGTGGATGAAATTGTCGTTTCCTTATCTTCTTCTAGAATCTTCCATCATTGCCTCTAGAAGGCTATATAAATGCACTCCTATTGTAGAGGGGTTGCTTTTTGACTATTTGGATAATGACTTGTTGATTGTTGTTATGCTGTTATGATCTATTTGCCTTGTTATTGTAAGGATATGGCTTGCCTCATAGGCTCATTTGATGTAATACATGTTTGCTAATATAATGAAGATGGTGGGTGGCTTTGCCTATGCTATCATTTGTGTTTTATTATATCGACAATGAACTTATTCTTGTTACGTGTTATGATGAGTTGGCTTACTTCTACTTTTGATATAAATTTTTAATTGATGAATTATGTGTCCCTTCTATTTCCCTACTTGCATCACCTATAAAGGTGGGTGAGACCTTCTTCATATGGAAGGTTGAAAATGTAAACATACTAGAATACGTCGATCCTTGGTTGAATACCTATGTAGACCTTGAGTCTTTGAATGAGGCAACATAATTTTTCAAAACATCACTAATGCCAATGCAAATTTGCATCCTATATTATAGTCAACATTCACCTCAATTAAAACACCAAGATTTACATTAAATTTTTCATGTATCAATGCTAGGTTGAACATGAATTGCATTAACCTTGGCCCTATTTTTTTTTTCCTACATAACCTCCTTTTTTTCGCCTCGAAAACTTATTTTTCATTATATCATTAATTTTAAATACAAATTACATACAAATTGCATATAACTTTGTTAAGATCTATCATGTGGATCCTCCATTGAAAGATGAAAGCTTTTTAACTCTTGATAATATTATATTTCACAACTAAACTTAAGACAAAGCTAGGGTTGTATTTTCTAGAAAAGTTAATGTTCTTTAAAGTAGTTAAAAGATGATCTGTATAACGCTATTATTAGTACCGGTAGTGCACTAAATAGTGTTAGTAAAAATAACGATGGAGGAATATATTAAATACTTTATAAATCTTATCATAACTTTGAAAGTGAACAACTTTTCAAAGCCAAAATTTGCATAGTGCTAACATCTTAAGTAGCTCCATGACTATTGGATACATGATAAGGTTGGATGATATTTAATGAAACATAGAATTTGGGATGAATCAATTCAATAAGGGCCATATGATGTTGTGAGGGAATACACAAGAAGGTAAGGTTGGGTTATGGTAGAGAAGGAAGACCTTGATGATGGTCAAGATGTAAATAAGAACTAGAAGGTTAGGATGCAATGTAAAAGTGTTGGTAGTCATAAATATGGAGGTTCAATAATGATTGCATAATAGAGTTGTGGCAGGTGGAGGGGTTGTAAGGATAGGTTGAGAGGGTTGTGGATGCCTCAAATCTATTATGCAATCATTATTGGACCTCAATATTTATGAGAGCTTGAAGGGGTGGTGCTCTTAGACCCCAAATGACAAGGATTGAAGTGCCTGTGGCGACTAGGCATTGCTCCGAACAATCAAGCGGAAGCATTAACCCTATGGAAGGGAGTTGAGCTTGCTATGGAGAAAGGTTGTAAGAGGCTCATCATTATTGGAGACTCATAGCTGCTAATTCACAGTTTGATTCGAACCCCCCCCCCTAAAGACCTTCTCTAAGCAGGCTAATATCGTGAGTCCTTATGAGGTGCGAGAACCTTGACCATTTTCAGGCTTATTATGTCCATAAAAAGCACAACAAGGTAGCATACCAACAAGCTAACCTTGCATGTTCCCTAAGCCAAGGACTTTGCAAAATCAGGGTGGCCAAGTGCTTCTCAACTCGAGACACTTCCCATGCAAGCCAATACGACAGGTGTGAAATGGTTCAAGCATCATGACGCAAGGTGGTGGAGGAACCTCATCTTTTCCCAAGATGGCTTGCAAAAGCGGTTATTTAAGTTACTTACGTGATTAAAGTACCAGTCCCCTCATTCCTTCCCTAAAGCGTGTGGGAATTCATCTAAGATGGCATCGAAGGAGGTTGGCGAGCACTTCATTACCATAGAATAGGACCAATGAGTGAGCGAAGAACAAGAGCGTCTGAGGCTGATAACCATTTGGTTTTGTTGTGGAAGTCGGATGGTAGCTGATGTTTGGGTCCATGGCAGTGAATTTGGAAGATTTGGAGTCGTAATGGCAGGCTCCATCTCTCGCACCTTGATTTCCCCCCTTCAGCAAGAGCGTCGTATTGTAAAACTTGAAGAGACGGTGGGTTTCCTGTTAAGCAACATAGATATGTGGAAACACGATATGGAACAAAAGATGGAGACAGAGATAAGGGTGGCAATGCATTGGTACGAGGTCTTCAGTGCCCAATTGGATGGACTGAAAACTAAGAATGCCATGTTGGAAGTGGAGGTCCACTGTCTTCGGGGGAGAGGTTGAGAGCAAGGTGAATAGATTAGGGAGCTTCAGGAGGAGGTTTATAAGCTGAAGAGGGAATTACCTCTGAGGGCGAGGCGAGGCGAGCATCGGGCGACATCATCAGAAGGGTCTCCAAAGACATATCAAGGCCCTGATCGCGAAGAACTTTTAGTGAACAAGAATGTGGCCCATCTCATGCACCCACAACCCAATACTAACTAGTAATCGACACGTGTCAGGCTTTAGGATCTCCAGGTTTCTTTAATTACCATTTCTTTATATAGCTTATTTATTGAAAATGCCAATTTTGTTGTAATAGCTTTATAAGGATTTATACTAGCAAGCTAGCAGAAATAAACTGCACAAACAACAATAGGTGGATAAAAACTAGAGAAGCTAGAATTTTTGAAATTGGGAAGGCTGAACTATTGCCCCTATTTTTGTTATCTCTTTTCGCTAGACGGTTTGGCCGTAAATTCTTTTTAATATAATTTAATCCATTTCAGCTAAAAAAATATATTTATGGTAGGGTGAGAGGGTTGTGGACACCACAAAGGTAGAATAGAGAACTCACTGTACAAAATATGGATCATAATTTAGTTAAGACACCAATTAAAGTGAAAAGGACAAAAGAATGTGGGTCCACATAGACATGCAATAGATGAGAAGTCTTGTATTTATATAACTAAATTTAATATAATATAATAAGTATTGTAGAAAGTTAGCCTAAATGTTCTATGAATGTGCCCTTTTTCGGTTGCTCAAAATAATGAGAAGGGAAACCAACATTTTTAGGTTGAAATCCAACTAGCATAAATGTGGATTGATGAAATTGCAAATGTCAAATTGTAGGAGGGGTATTCAAGGGTGTTGAATCTAATTTTTCTTTAAAACCAACAATTTTATCCATAAAAAATTGCAATTTGGACAAAGATTGTTTAACTAGATTTCAAGGATGACAAACCAAAAAAAGGTAAAAAATTGTGTAATGTTTAATTTTCTTCATTGTACATATACTTAGAGGAGCGTGTTCAAGTGCCTTTTACTCAATTTGGTTACACAAAAAATGATATTAAAAATTAAACTTAATTTAAATTTTCTTCTCTACACTAATAATTTATTAATATAAAACTATATATGAGTAATTCATAATAAAAACCATGTTTACTCAAAAATACATATACCTTTAAATATTGAAAAACAATCACCTTGAAAACTTAAATTCAAACATCATAACCATTTAACTTTACCAAAACCAATTTTTATTTTTTAATTTTAATTAACTAATAATAAAAAATGAAAAATACACTTCTCAATCTCTAGTACTACTCACCTTGATTAATAAAATGATAACACCATAACCTTTTAAATTTACCAATATATCAAAATGGTAAAATTCATCTTTATAATGAGTGGACCATTTGTTGAGTGTTGTTTTATATGCTTAAGTGACTTGTGATTAACTTTAGGTTAGTTACTATAAGAAAAAAAAACAACTTCCCTTACACGTTAAGATTAATAAAGCATATACTTCATTATTTGAAAACACATACAAGTCAAATTTTCTTTTGTTTGTATTGGAAACGCTGAGGATTGCTCCCAATACGTGACTTCCAAACTCTTGTGCATATGATGTTTCAGTGTTACATAGAAATGCACTTTTCTTTCGATGATTTATTGGAAATTTGAATAATTAAATTAATTGTTTATAAATTAAATTGACATTTCACATTTCACATGAATAATAATAAAGTGGATTTAGAAAAATATATATTATGTATTTTTCTCATTTCTTAGTTTTGAAAAACATTTTAGATTTAGATTATTGCGCTGAGAGGTGCTCTACAACTCAGTATGAGGGAAATCTTGTAACGTGTATGTGTCCCGTTACATGTGTCTCGATACATGTAGCGTTACACCTAATAAAACGTAAAAAGTAAAAAATGATAAAATGAGGGAGATCTTGTAACGTGTATGTGTTCCGTTACATGTAGCGTTACACCTAATAAAACGTAAAAAGTAAAAACTAATTAATATTTTGTCGGCCATTAAAAAAGGACATGTATTTTCGATTGAAAAAGACAGTAGAAATCAAAGCCTATATAAACAAAAAAACAACATAAAAAAAATTCTACATGTCCCATGCTTCATGCTAATTCTATATAGGTAATATATTTAGAATTTTTAATGTCCCCTGTAACATTCGCGGTGGCTTGCAACAATCACCACCTCCTCCCATTCGCCGCGTCCATCCTCCTCCCGTGCGTCCATCCTCCTCCCGCAGCCCCTGCAACATTCGCCCATCCTCCTCCCGCGTCCATTCTCCTTCCATCCTCCTGCAGCCCCTGCAACATTCACCCCTCCTCCTCCCACGTCCATCCTCCTCCCGCCGTCCACCCTCTCGCCATCGCAACTCCCTCCATCCATCCCCTCACCATCCTCCCTTCCGCCATCGCATCTCCCTCCCTCCCTCGCGTCCTCCCTCCCTCCCGCCATCCACCCTCGCTGCGAGCTCCCCATCCATCCCCTTGCGTCCCCTCCACGTTGCCTCCTTCCCTCTCGTCGCCATCCTCCTCCCCTCACGCCTGCACCATTCTCCTCCCTCCCCTCCTCCCTGCGCTCCATTCGCAGCTCCCTCCCGCCATCGCAGCTCCCTCCATCCCTCGTGTCCTCCCTCCCTCCCGCCGTCCACCCTCGTTGCCGCCATCCTCCTCCCCTCACGCCTGCACCATTCTCCTCCCTCCCCTCCTCCCCGCACTCCATTCGCAACTTCCTCCCTCCCACCATCGTAGCTCCCTCCTTCCCTCACGCCTCCGCCATCCTCCTCCCTGCCGCCTGCACCATTCACCATTCAATATAGTTTTGTGTGTAATTTTTAAAATTTGAAATTACAATATATACATTTAATTTAGTTATATTTAATATATATAAATATTAAATATACATTAAATTAATTTAGTTTTAGTTTTAGATTTAAATATACATTAATTTAGTTTTAGATTTAGATTAAAAAATAAATATACATTAAATTTCAAATTATAATATATATATTTAATTAAGTTAGATTTAATATATATAATTAGCTTTAGATTTATACTAATTGTAATAAGAACTTCATGTGGTATAGTGGTAAGGGTGTGGGGATAATGGGTGATGGGTGTGAGGTTCGATCCTCCCAAACCACATATTTTTTGGGAAAATATATTGAATTATTAAACTATATTGAATTTTACACTTGCATAGATTTCAGTGTATTATTTTTTAAAATTGCATCAATTTCAGTGTCAAGGGTGTGGGGATAATGGTAAGGGTGTGGGGATAATGGGTGTGAGGTCCAAGGTTCTATCCTCCCAAACCACTTATTTTTTTGGAGAATATATTGAATTTTACACTTGCATAGATTTAAGTGTATTATTTTTTAAAATTGCATAGATTTCAGTGTCAAGGGTGTGGGGATAATGGTAAGGATGTGGGGATAATGGGTGTGAGGTCCAAGGTTCGATCCTCCCAAACCACTTATTTTTTTGGAAAATTATTGAATTTTTAAACTATATTGAAATTTACACTTGCATAGATTTCAGTGTATTATTTTTTTTATATTGCATAGATTTCAGTGTCAAGCATTGATTTCATTGTGGACTACAAATATGCATTAATTTCAGGGTAAATGTTAATCGTTGACATTTTTGGCAAGGCGAAATTGTAGATTGACAAGGCGAATCTTCAACCCATATAACAATTATTAATATGGTCCTAGATAAGGAGATCAAAATTGACAATAATATATCTGTTCCATCGGAAGAAATGACATCAGAAGAACGAGAAGAAGACTTGAAGCGAAAGGCAGAGCAAAAAAGAGAATATCGAAATAAAAAGTTTGACGCAATGAAATCAAAAGAAGGTGAAGAAAGTAGAAAACGATACACAGATCAACAAAAAAATATCAACAGAGACAGTTAGACGGATTGACAGTAGAAGAACGAGAAGAACAAAGAAAACGAAACATTGAATGACAAAGAGCATATCGAGAGAGAAATTTGAAGCAATTGGAAAAACAAAGAAAACAAAATGTAGAACGAGAAGGTGAAAATGTAGAACGTCAAGGCGATAATGTTAATCGACAAGGCGATAATGTTAATCGACAAGGCGATAATGTTAATCGACAAGGTGAAAATGTTGATCGATAAGGAGAATATTCAACCCATATACCAGTAGAACCAACTGTGGGAGATGGTCAACGTGTAACGGTCAAAGATAGATGTGTTGATGACATGGTCCAATTTCAAGCAGATCCAATAACTAATATGGTTTGAGATAAGGCGATCAAAATTAACGATAATATATCCGTACCATCTGAAGAAATGACATCAAAAGAACGAGAAGATGACTTGAAGCGAAAAGCAGAACAAAAAAAGAATCTCGAAAAAAAAAGTTGGGCGAAATGACATGAGAAGAACAAGAAAATCGAAGAAAACGAATCACATATCAACAAAAATTATGATAATCCTAATAAATCTATCTGTGTTTCAACCTAACCTGTTCCTTACAATGCTTATCAAACTCCAGTTTGACGAAATCAAGTTGCAGAACAACAAATAAATCAAAATGTACGAAATGACGGCAGAAAAAGGAGAAGAATGAACAAAACAAAACACAGATCAACAAAAAGAAAATCGAAAAAAAAAATTAGGCGAATTGACAGCAGAAGAACGAGAAGAACAAAGAAAACGAAACGTTGATCGACAAAGAGCATATCGAGAAAGAAAGTTGAAGCAATTGGAAGAACAAAAAAATCAGTTTGCAGAACAACAAATAAATCAAAATGTACGAAATGACGAAATGACAAAACAAAACGTAGATCAACAAAAAGAGAATCGAAAAAAAAGTTAGGCAAATTGTCTATATTTTCCAGTTAAACAATTTACTCAATCCTTAATACTTATTATTTACATTATGATAATCCCCATAAATGTATCTGTGTTTTCAACTTAATCTGTTCCTTACCATGTTGATCAAACTCCAGTTTTGTGTCACCGCCCATGACTGAAACCAGCCTAGATCCATATCCTAAGGCTCTATCAAGCGCCAAGAGGGATCAAATCTCCCGAGGTGCAAACCTCTTCTCAGGTATTGCACTCAAGGAGCTTTTCGAAGAGAGGTTTGCACCTCAGTAGATTTGATCCCTCTCAACGCTTGATAGAGCCTTAGGATTTGGTTCTAAGCTGATTTAGTACAATTATAAATTGAGTATGATACACTTATAAATTTAGTATAAATAAAGTTATTATTATTACACTATTTAGTACAACTAAAAATTTAGTAAATTGTTACGGAGATACATATTAACATATTCGATACAATTTAGAATTATGTTAATATAATTAAAATTAAAATTTCATTTAATTAAATTGCAAAAAGTAAAAATCTACTCCACTCGCATTGAGCGAGCGAGGATGTGCCAAATGTTGTGTCTCGTGTATACAAGCCATCATAAATACAAGGTTCGGGTGGCTTTGAGGTACACCACCTAGATTTGCATGTGGAGGGCGTTGAGCAGGTTGGGAGGAAGCGACATTAATTTGAAGCGGAGGGCAAAAAGTATGACAACCACATTCATTAACGCACAATCATGTCTGGTCACGACGATGGCAGATGAGGTTATGGTTTGGCGTTGAATTCTGGATTTGATGAATAGTTCATGGTACACCGTATTAAGATTCAAGAATGTTGGCAAAGTCAGGAGGCATGGTATTTTACACACCTCCCCTTGGTTTTTTTGGTTTGTCGATGAGTTTTCTCTTGGTTGTCGCTCTATTATGGTTCGAGCCTTCGTTGGTAATTTGGGAAAAGATTGGGTTTCTTGGTGTTTCTTTGGGTCTCGTGTTGGTGGAGGATAGTGTATCTATGTGTCTTTGGTGCAGCTGCAATAACCCAATGCCACCCAAGCAGCGGACTAGAAGTAGGCAAGGGGGGGCACCTCCAGGCCTGAGTCTTGTGAGGAAATGTACAGAACCTTGGTTCCTTGGATCATCAAGTAGGAAATCTCACAGCGAGAGGAAGAGCTAATGACATCGATAATGGCAAATTACCATTCCACGATCAACCAGGATTCGAGCATCGAGCCGGTTTCAAATTCTTCGTCAACCCATTCTGTTCCACCCAAGCTTCTCATTGGATAATGAAGCTTCTCCTTGGTTAAGAGCTTATGAAGTGTAACACAGTTCGAGATGGCATTCTCCAGGTGGCTTCTGATATGTAGGTAAACTAGAATTTAAGCACTTCACCGGAAGATAGACAGGCTACTGGAAGCAACTCGGGTGGAAATCTGTTTGGAATGTCAATATGTTGAATTCCATCCTCAGTACTATGCTAGGGATCTTGAAAATGAGTAGTTGATATAGCTCTTTTGGTGTTTTTTGGATTGTCCTTGTGCATCATAGGTTTTCTCCTTTTTGTGTCATTAGATATAGTAGTTATTATGCCTTTTTTGTTTTAGTGGATGGCTATATTGAGGAGTATTGGGCTCTCATATGTTCCGGGAAATACTCTTACCTTAGTCACTTATTCTATAATTTTGGTATATTTGTCAGTGATCCTCCATGAACAACTACCATTGAGCTGGTTTGGTTTCTTGAGTGGTTTGGTTTCTTGATTGGTTTGGTTTCCCTAGTGGCAAACCAGCCAATGGACTGCAAATGTACATTATGTTTTTATGATAATAGAATAGTTATTTTTCTACTTAAAAAAATCTACTCAATCGCCATTTTTAATTTATGTTTAATTAATATTTATAAAAATATTTACATTTATCCACTGAGTTTTGAATGGGTTAGAATGCTTTAACATTACATCCATTCACCATCTATTCACAGCAACAGCAACCAAGGAAGTAATGCCAAAGTAAACATAGAACAACTTTTTATGCACGGTTTCAAAGAACGAATCGACTTTGATAAGGTTATGCTTGTGAGTACTACATTGTGGTTAGGAGCCATATTTCCATTTCAAAACAGAATCTCTGTCCAATTTCATGTGCCACAAAATAAAGCACATAAACACAAATGGACATGTAAAAATTCAGAGTTATTAGCATACAGGGAGGTCTGGAGGAGGACTCTCCAGAGTCAGAAAACCCGGGCCATTGGGCACCAGAAATACAGTAGCCAAACCCCACATTAAATGAACATCTAAATGGCAGTGCAAAAACCATGCTCCTGCAACAACAGTATAAACTCCTCATTCGTCTAAAATTAGGCTCATAAATTGCAAGAATACAGTAATGTTATATCAAGTAATACTAGAAATCTTACCTGGGTTGTTGGCATTGAATCTGATGGCAGTCCATCCATTTGCAGGAACGCCCACGGTATTGCGCCTGGGAGGATCAACGAGATTAAAATTCAGCGGATGCAGCAAGGGATCATAATTCCCGAAGCCCTCTCCCACCACGTAAAAATCAAAACCATGAAGATGCATTGGATGATTCTCTCCAGAGACTATATTCGTTCCCTGAAAAACCAGTTGCACATTGCTGTCGTATCTGATGACTCTTACTCTCGTATCCGACTCGGGATTCCAAAGATCGGCTGGTTGTGCCTCATCGCCCGTATAGTCGAACTCTATCGGTGGATTGCCTGGGAATTCCGGTTTGAAGACGCCATTGATGGCGAAGTAATAAGCTTGGAGAATGGAAACTGTGGGGAAAACAAATGATATATTATTCATACTTGCAATGAATCTTTCTCCGTTGGGGCCTGCACAGGTATAGTCGGGCGGGCATGGCCGCAATCCCAACCCGACTGTGGTAATGATGTTTTCGTCTATGGTCTGGGGGACCTCGATAGGGTGTTCCAACGAAGCCAGGCTTCTCAAAGTGGTTGTGAATTCGGTTACAGCTGCTGTGTCGTTGTAGGCTGGAAGGCTTGGAAGGAGCGGAGCAGATTGGAAAGCTGGAGTGCTGGAGTCATATTGTAATATTGCAGTTGTTGTGGTGTTATCGAATGTGGCTAGTTCGGAACTGGAATATGCTCGAGCGGCCATGTAGTATTGGCCCGGATCTCTGTTGGCGGTGAGGAGGATGTCTGTGGTCTGCCCCGGAGCTATCAATATGAGGTCGGTCTGATAGGGTTTGGTGTAGGAGGCGTCCACAGCCACGACGACGAATTCGTGGTTTGCAATCTTGAAGAAGAGTTCTGTATTGAGAGCAGCGCCTACGATTCGAAGAAGGTAGGTTTCGCCGAATTTGACTGGAAGCTTGAAGGTATCTGCATTCGTCAGGCATTATAGTGGGTGTTAAAGCTCCCTCATGGAGATCGAAAACATCCACGAATTATAAAATCATGTAGATTTTGTAGTTAATGTAATGTACTTACACCACAAAACTATTTCAGTAGTGACTATGATGAATGGGAATGAGGTGGAATTGAAAGAGTAACGCCGGATTCTTTAGCATCTCTTAGACAAAAACGCTGTGGGATTCCTTAGCATCTCTTAGGCAAAAACGCTGTGGGTAGTGATAGTATCAAGATGGTGCAGTGAATGCTGAATTGCATGGATATCTTGCTGGATTATCAGGGTATAAATAGGTTATAGAGCTTCATCCAAAAGGAAGAAAAACTGAGAACTTTCTATCTAGACATGGTCTGCAAATACTGGTATCCAACAACCTGTTGGATTCTTTGGTCCTGGTGGTGATATCCACTCTTTTTTATTAGCATGATTGGTTTTTATATTTATTTTTGTAGGGTTTGTCCCGATTGGTTTTATAGACTTGGTATTGGGCCTGCTATTTTTTGGCTTCTGTTATGGTTGACAGTAGGTTTATTAACTGTTGCTACTTGTCTATTGGGGCAGATGCTATTTGATTCCTGCCACATTTACTCTTCTTTGATAGTGTCTGGTTATATTTTACTATTGTAGGTTATGCTCTATGTGACATTGTTAGGTTGTTACTTGCTGATGGATTGTATAGTTCTATTTGCTATTTCCTCTATTAATAATAAGTTATATTTTTTTAAGAAAAAAAAAACTATTTAAACTTAGTGAGCATGATGTGAATAAAGTTAACCTACCATTCACATAAAGCAAAAGAAGATGGAAATAACCTGACCACTTAACCATGTTTTCCTCTCCATCTTCAGACACTTATTGCTCAATTGTATAGACAAGATCTCCAATGTCATTTTGAGGCCACTGAACATATTAGTGGATCAAGAAGATATGACATGAAATTCCTTATACCATTTATACCATTTTGAACCAGTGTAAGAGATTGCAGTGTTTGAAAAGGTAGATCTGACAATGTTCTCTTTGGGTTTTTTCTTTTGTACCAGTATAAGTGTCTAAGTTAAAAGTTAAAAAAATATAAGTTATTTATAATTTTTATTAAAGAACTAAGTCAAAAACAACTTTTAAAGCACAACCGCTTAGGATATATTTGGCCCATTCAAATGCCATGGATTCAATGGATTAAGGTATTTATGACTTATTTGGCCAACTAAAACATTATGGATGGAGAGTAATATAATTTACGAATTAAGCAATGGAGATTGGAAGAAGTTGATCTCATTGACTCTTAAAAATAAGATAAAATGAATGGATTATGGAAGAAGTTGATCTCATTGACTCTTAAAAATAAGATAAAATGAATGGATTATGGAAAAACCAGAGATGAAAATGTCACAAAAGTATAACTTGAGAGAGAATTTACACAGCATTACTTATGTTATGATTTGAATTACTTAAACATTCTATTAAAAATTTAAAAAGTTATTAGAATAGAATATTAATTAGTGAGATTGTATAATCAAATAACAGTAAAGATGTTCAATCTATTCACAAAAATTATATAAACCATGATACGTAAAAAAATCGAAATCTTATAAACCTATAAACCTATAAAACTTGTTATATAATACTTGGAAATAAATCCAAATCTTGTATTCCTTTCCCATACTACTTATATGTTGGCATGAACACTCTGGCCACAAAACTTTCATACAAAATGAATAGCCTCACCTAAATTGGAGCAGGGATATAGGTCTCCTGGCTGTCCATTGATGGTATATGCGTCCGATACATTAGGCGCAGCTCCTGTCACATCTGCCTGAGTCACAACGTCCATGGGGTTGCTATTCCACCATTCTCCTGTTCCACATTAAAACCCATAATCAGCGCTTATGCAAAGAAGTTCTTCTGTAGGCGATATAAACATATTGAATATGCCTTCACCTAAGACGATTGTAGCTTCGTCTCTGGGTTTAGGAAAAGGATACGAACTGCCCTTCTTCGGATAGATGACGATTGCTCCATGGACTGTAGCTCGGAGCCACGAGACATGAGCGTGCCACCACAAGGTTCCCTCCTGATCAACAATGGTGAATCTGTATGTGTAACTTCCACCCGGTTGAATTGGGCACTGTGTAATATACTCGGGTCCGTCGGCCCAACCCGTACGCAGTTGGCGTACTCCATGCCTGACATGAATGAAATATCGATCAGTACCAGAATTACATCCATACCCTGCCAAAGAATTGCAATTTTCCATCATCCCAAACTAATGGGGTTATGTTCGATCATATTTCACATGATATTCATAGATTGCATCGGCTGGAATTGTACATATCAGATCCATAAATTGCATAATTTGGATGGAATTGTACATATCAATCCATAAAATGCAAAATTTGGATGTAATAGGGATTTTGAAAGTTGCTACATTCATCTTTACAATAAAAAAATCTGCAATTTCAATAGATCTGAGAGTAAATTTCAGCAAAGATTGGATCACCATAATCCAATAAATGAAAACCGAAAAAAGAGCAATCGTTGGCGTGTTGTCCACTCTTATCTACAAACACACTCCTTTATACAAACACATTATTAGCAGGAGACAAACCAGTGAATAGTGGCGTTATAGGGCCCTTTATTATAGATTTCCACAACCACAGCGTCTCCATTATTTACATAGAGAGTTGGTCCTGGTAACTGGCCATTTACAGTGACTATATTGTGCATCTGGCATAATCTCTCAATAGGAGTAACCTCAATCTGCGCCAATAAATTGAGATTGTAACGATATAATTAGTCGAAATTTAGCTCAAATCATGGCTGGATATTTCGCCACTCATATATAAACTCTCAGAATCTATCAATAGAGAGTCAGCAGAACCAGAAAACAGCACAAATAGCATTACTGAGTGACCGTTCTAATCAAAAGAGCCATGACAAACATACAGTGAAAATATGATGGTGTGTTTGTGGTTGTGACGAACTTTTATGGGTCGTATAGTTTACAACCCCAATCACTACTAGTATCAGTACCCCAACTGAGCACGCTGTCCAGAATACTCGTCCCGCAGGCATTGGGATTCATACGATACCGTCCTGAGTTGAATTTCAGGCTCAATATTCACTAGCGGGCACTATCAGCTCGCAAAATTATTCCAAGCGATTAGGTTGAGATTGCCAGTGACTGGCCGGGGAAATAACGAGTGAGGATTGGAGATTTTAAGCAGGTAGGAATAGTTGGTGATACAGTGCCAGTAGACTGCCGTAATGCCATAGGTTTTCCCTATGTTACAGACAAAAAGAGAGGTTGATAAGGTAGAAAGAGCAGATACAACGGTCCCTTCTTCGGGAGGCTTTCAATTTATAAATTGATAACATACTTCAAGGATCTGTCTTTTTACCATCGGTCTTTGCCTACCTGATATGATTGCAAGAAACATCCGAGAATGCAAGTTACATCCCATCTGTTACTGTGCCTCTGTCCAATATAACTGTTCACGCGATCACTGGTTTCTAACGTAATCTACTGAAAAATGAAAATGTTAACATTAGCTTTTTATTTCGATGGGTCATCCAAGCTTAAAGATGTCTTAATGGAATGGAAACCCAATGAAAGCCTAGTGAATGGTGGATGGAATGAAATTCATCTATCCTACCAACAAACCACCTTATCATTGACTTACCATTAAGTTTTTATTTTCTAAACTCTTACAATTAACTTATCATTACCTTTTTTATTTGTCAAGAACTCACATATAGTTTTTTTATGTAGAAACTCGCCAATATACTTTTTTATTAAAAAGAGCATTTTAACTGGTTTACCTAATCTTGTGAAAGATGAAAATGTTACCATTAATTTATAATTAACTTATTTATTTATCATTAGCTACCACATGTAATCGAAAGCCTTCCTTTTGGAAATGTAATTTCCAATTTGCTTTATGTAGTAAGGAAATGATGATAAATACCATTTGCATGTGGGCAAGCCTTATGCTTTATATATATTAGTGGTCCAACCGCACACAACCAAAATAATGATATACATTGAATATACATTGATTGGAAAGTATGAAAAGTTGGAAAAAAAAGAAGAAACGTCACGATGTCTGACTAAAAATGTGTTAAAATAGATGGTTATACACTTTGGAAAGCAGAGAAAGTTGGATGAAAGAGAAACTCTCACTAAAAGATAAAACGGGTGAGAGAATGGAAAGTATAGATATTGATTTTGGTAGATATTGATTTTGGTGTATGTGAGAGAATAGAAAGTATAGATATTGATTTTGGTGTATGTGAGAGAATAGAAAGTATAGATATTGATTTTGATGAATGTGTTAGATTGTGTTGATATATATTTATAGGAAATGTCAAGTTGGAATAATGAAGAATATATTAGAATAATAATTTATTATTAATATAAGTTTATTTAATTTTATAAGTTTATGGATGATTTTTTACATTAAGGAATTAGTCAAATGCTTAATAATATTATTAGTGATAATCATTTGAACTAATATCTTAAGCTAGGTTAAGATGGATCTACGGTAGTTTTCTTAAAAATATATTTAAATTTTTTTGTTTTTATTTTTTATATATTTTGGCATGAAAAGTTAGATACCATTTTTTTTTTGTGTTGGTGCAATCAACCTTAATCTAAAATGCATATCCTCCAAAACAAAATTGTAAAGCTTATGTTGATAATAACACAACATAATAGATTTAAGGTGAATCATTGCCAAACAATTATCAATTTTATTACCCATAAGCCTAAAGATAAAATAACTTAGAATAAAATGTTTACAACATCTTGATCCAATAACCATAAAGATAAAATAACTTAGAATAAAATGTTTACAACAACTTGATCCAATAACCATAATAACTTGTTGATGCCATTAATAGATTCGAGGTCCTAGGGGCAAGGCATCCTCAAATTTTGAAGTTTCATCAATCACATCTTATTGACCATTTTGAGTTCAGCTCTTGAGGCAATCAATGATCCTAACTAATTTCAATCTTTTGATTAGTTTCCGTGACTCACTCTAATTCTTGAATGCTTGTTACTAGTGGCTTGCTTGATCTTTTCCTTAAGTTTAGCTGGATGATTAGCTTGGGATTGATGGTTTTTTTATCCTCATTCTATTGCATTATGTATTTGATATTGTGATGAATTCAAAGCTCGCTTTCTTGTGAAGAGTTTATTAAGATGATTGGTTTCATTCCCCCCCTTGATTGTTGGTGGATGATCAATGAATGCTTTGTTATGATTGAAAATTCATTGCATACATGAAGCATTAAAATAATACATGTTTAAAGTTTGAATGCATAGAGGGATCACGACATATAAAATCTTTTTGCATTACAAGTAAAGTATTGATGTAGGAGCACCTAACTAAAAGAATGCAAGAGCCATTGATCCAAGGGTAAAATAATGAATCTGGGTGTCTAGTCGATGAGAATGGTACTATGAAATTCATAATCAAAAGATTTTTCGTCTGAATTATTTAATGTTTTTGGTCAAGTTCTAATTCTTATTTTCAGCCAAAAAAATTGTGAAAACTTACGGCCGAAAATATTTTTTTCGGCGAAAATTTTTGTGAAAACTTACGGTCGAAAAATACTTTTTTTCGACTGAAAGTAAGTTAATGATGCTCTTGTTATGTATGTCCAAGTGCTTTCCGATCGGGGAAATTTTCCAATGGTAAATTTTTTGGTGTCGTTTTCCAGCTGAACAACCTTTCGATTGAACACTCTTCCAGGGGAACAATTTTTTGGCTAAAAAGATTTTCGGTTGAAAAATGTTTCAACCAAAAGATTGCTCGGATAAAAATTTGTTTATATATATGAACTGTAGTTGTTATTTTCACACATTTTGCGTTTCCATTGATCCATTCACCACCCTGCAAGTTCTTGGATCCGCCACCCTGCAACTGCTTTGATCCGCCACCCTACAAGTTTTTGAATCCACCACCTTGCAGCTCTTTACATCTTCGCCACCTTATAACTGCACCACACTAAGCACTGTGGACTTTCAACCTTGCAACTTTTCTACCTTACATCCGCCCTGCTCGTTGTTTGGTTCATTGGTAGGGGAACTGTTCGGTTTGTTGGTCGAGGAGTTGTTCTGTTCGCTGGTCAGGGAGTAGTTTAGTTTGCTAGTCGGGGAGTTGTTCTATCCGCTGTTCAGGGAGTTGTTCGTTCCATTGCTAATCGCATAATTGGGGTGTCTTGATATAAATGTAAGTAACTTAAATTTTATAATTGATTGTGGGTGAATCCATGAAGATGGGTAGCACTTTTTGACTAAAAGTGGCGATGAAAAATTGTTTTTTTTTTCTTGCTTATTAAATTAAAGACCTCAAAACTCATATATGCCTTGTGAATGTTCACATGCAACAAAAAAACAAATAGTATGGAATTATGTTGTCTTTGAAATTATATTTAAAAAATAATAATAATATCATTTAATATGTTAAAATTGCATTTAATTAAAGGTTTGTTCTTGTAAATTTCAAGAAAAATAAACAAGTGGCTTGTGTGCACGTAAAATAATTTAGTGATAAATGTATAATTTTTGAAAAACAAATATGAACATAGTCTACACCAATGTTGAAATTTGATGGGTAAATAGCCATCATTTTCCATTTTACACGTCAAAATACGACCACTTCATAAAATTAAATGTCAATAATGAAGTGTGAATTTTAATTTCACCTGTCATTTTGAAGTGTATTTTTATTTTTACATGTAATTAATATCTATATCCCAAGCCCATATATATATATATATATATATATATATATATATATATATATATATATATATATTCTCTTTATATTTTTATTTCTAATATGGAAATTTTGATTTTGACATGCTCTAGTTGGTTGTCTCCCCTTATTAGGTAAACTTGACTCAATCATTGTTTTGGGGTGGCCCACACACACACATATATAACTAATTAATGATATATAACAAATTAGTTATTAGTAATTAAATGTTATATATATATATATATATATATATATATATATGCTCTTTATATTTCTATTTCTAACTTGGAAATTTTGATTTTGGCATGGTCTAGTTGATTTTCTCCCCTTCTTAGGTAAACTTGTCTCGGTCATGGTTTTTGGGTCCATGGTATTTGGTGGCCCATGGTAATGGCACATTGTATTGCTTGTGAATAAGCCTATTTAAAGGTTTTGAGGATAAACCTTCTTTGTCATTATGTGTGTGCATGGTTTAATCATTACGTTTTTTTTTGTTTATTATATTTTTGCAAAACTTTTTTAATTTTGTATTACATGAGGCAAGATATGAGAATTCAATGTTTCATATAGTTAATATAAATGTTATTTAAAAAAAAACTATTGTTATGACAAATAAAATTAAGATTTAAACGTCAAATGAAAGGCAATGTTAAAATTAAAACGTCATATAAAAGTTTCTTGACATGCAAGGTAGGACATCAAATTTTAACCTTGATCTACACAGAATGCACTAGGGCGAACATATTTTTTTTAAATTTATTTTAGAAAATTGTATTTTTTATTAATTTTCAAAACTAACCATGAAAAGTTTAATCACATTTTGTACACATGTGTGTGCGTGTAATTTTTTTTTATTGCTTACAAAAATCGAAAAAAAAAACTTTTGAAAAGGACGTGTTGGTGTGGGGCATATATAATTTTTGAAATTTTTTGGTTGTGTACTTTTTATGTTGTTGATTTTTCTTTGCACTACTTCAAAGTTGTGGGCATGGTTTTTAAGTGTAAGTTTGAAAATAAAATTAAAAAAAAATCACATGAACTCAAAAACCCGTAAATTATATGTTAGTAGATAGATGATTCATTGACGAATCTATCGATATGAAGTTGTCCACCTAAGGTGCATCCCACAACAAGGTTTAGGCCTAGGAAAGAGGCTAATAAAATTAAATTTGCAGAAAAGGGGGCTAAAAGCTTATTTTTTAAGCCTTCGATCGAGCTATTAGCTCAATCGAGGTCTTAAAAACCCTCGATCGAGGTTTTCAATGCATTTTTAAATATATATATCGAGGTTTAGCTGAGGTTAAATTGAAATCTTGATCAAGCTACATTTTACTTTCTATAGTCTCCCCGCAGACTTTTATTTATATTTTACTAATGACAATAGCTCGATCGAGCTATTTAAAAAAGCTCGATCAAGGGTTGAGCTCTATAGCTTGATCGAGTTTTTTTTTAATCCCTCAATCAATCTTTTAAAAGCTTGATCGGTGGCTTAACAAAAGATCAATCGAGCTCGTTTTTTTCCATACTCGCACCCTCTGCTTGCCAAAAAGTGGTACCCATGTTCATGGGAACATCGTTGTACATGGTCAAATATTTCATCTTGGAGAGATCCCATTGAAACTATGATCTTAGTCCAAAGGACTGCTTCAAAAGCCTCCAAGTTCATTTCAAACACATTCCACATCTTTCCATATGTAGTCTCTAGTTCAAATTCATTTTTTTTAGTTATATGCCTCTATTTTGTTTGGCACATATACAATTATATGCATGAATGCCAACTTAGACTCTCAACTTTCATGTGCTTAAGATCCAATCATATATCTAGAGGTAGATTTTGTAAGTAAGCCTAGCTTTTGGATGTATTCTTTGAGGTATGATTTTGTTATATGTATAAGTCATAGCTTAGTTTTGAGAGATAATACTTGGAATACACGTTTCTTGTATATTTTTTTAAAGATTAGATCAACAATCATAGTTAATATGTAGTGGTTAACAATGGCCTTGTGGCTCTTGGGTTCATATAACTAGCTATTCATATAGTATCACCCAAGGGTTTTAATTTTTGGATAAGGGATTCATATTGACACTAGGAAACACCATTGGATATAAGAATGAGAACTAAACCATATGCTGCTTGTCCTACTCCCTCATCAACTACATCATTAAGATAGTATTGTGATCAAAGTATTGTTTGTTCCCTGTCCAATAGAAGACTAGTACTCATTAATTCCAATGCCCTTAATATAGTTTTTTGTTCCCATATATTTCCTTAATGAAAAATCCTTTTGATGAAATCAACAAATGAGACATCAATATTGGGTCCGACAAACAATTTCTCAATTAAACAAGAATTCAATCTTCTTTAATATTCAAAATGAAATATATTGTCAGATTGATGCTAATGAGTAATTTAATCCCTCTCAAACATTTATTCTTAAAGTTTAATTGCTTCTTCCAACTTGTTGTTATTACAAAGCTCATTAATAAGGTTGGTGTAGCAAATAAGAGTCACCACAATTCCTCTCATTTCCATTTCATGAAATAATGTTAGAGCTACTTCCATAATGCATATATTGCAATGCCCTTTAATCAATGACTTAAACATAAAACCATATGGAAGAATACACTATTTATCCATTTTAAAGAGAAGAGTGGATTTCCTATATAAGATAAAAAAAAAAAAACTAAAGCTAACAACAACACCTATCAAATTGAAAACCAATACTTTTGAATTATTAGTCCTTTGTTGCTAACATCTCAGGTCCTCTATGCGGTTAGATCATACTCCTTTATAAGATTGTCTTAGTATTATATGTGCTTACTTATATTCTAATCTAGATTGAATAAGATGTGCAGTAATAGTCCCTCAACCATTCATGTCTTTTTTGTTCATAAATGGATTCCCCTGAGTCAACCTTCTTTATGTGCTCTCTTTCATGCATCTAGGGCCCTACATTTGCTCATTGAATTTGGATAATACCATCTTGGTGGATTCTGACCTCTAATCCATCTTAGAACTCGCTTAGCTTAGAATATGCAGCACTACCGACCTCTCCAATTATACAACTGGTTTTGGCCCTCAACCAGGTCAACAAACCTTTTTCTTAATAATGAAGTGCAACAACAAAGAATGCACCTAAAGTATTTGACTGTTCCAACCGTCGCATAATAAGTATTAACCTCATGCCCCGTGGCATCCAATCAATGTTGAATCCCTAGCTAAGCATGGAAAGGTATAAATAATCATGCTTGTTAACACAATAATAAAGGATGGAAATAGAGAGATATTATCACAATAATATGTTAACACAATAATGTTTATAAGAACTTGTAAATTCTCTAGTATGAAAAACCGAAGTTTTAATCCTAATATTACAAAGCCAGAGGATACAAACGATGTTAGAGGATACAAGCCATGTTATCTAGAATTAATAAGAAAGTAACACCAAGGAACATCATGAATTTTTCTTTAAGGACTAATATAGGCTTCAAATACATTAAAGGACTAGAGAAAGTGGCTTCTACATATTTAAAAAAATCTTATTATTCTAAAAATATATATTAAAAAAATCATTACTAAAGAATCTAATTTAAATAAACACAAAAAATCAATATTAAAAAATAAATTTATATAAATAAAAGTAAGTTATTTCTAAGTAAGGAAGTTCAACCTTGAGTAAAACAATCATTAGTTATTTTTCAATACCTTAAACAAGCAACACAAATCAATTTATGAGACAAATAGATAAAATTAGAATATACTAACCAGGAGATATAATCAATGGGAGGTCCTAGAAAATCACTAAAAAAAACTCTTTAACAAAGCAATAAAAAAATATATAAGGAAGAGCTAAACCAAGACATATAATCAATGGGATGATATAAGAAAATGTAGATTCTTCAAGTAGGTAGTCAAAATGCACCACCAAGAGCGCTAGAGCTAGAATCTCATTCAGGTGGAAAGCTAACACCATAGCCTATGTTAGATATTCAAACCCACATGGTCTTAGGCTTTTGTAAGGCCAAATAAGATATTGAACCATACGAAGTGCCCAATAGATCCCTCATAGGTGCTCCATATTCCTGTGAACGAGGATTCATTGCACTTACCCTTATGAGGAGATAATTATATCCAAGCTTGCAAATGGAACACGAATAAAAAAAAGGAAATAATGTGTTATATATTATATTGTTGCATATATGAAGAAAAAGAAAAACATCAAAACATGGAAGGAGTGTTCTATCTATTAAATTTATAAATATTTCAAGAAAAATGAATATTTAAAGTATGCCTTGATTTTATAAATATTGTACGAATATCTTGAAAACAATACTAGAATCTCCAAATGAAAAGATCAAATATCTTGAAAGCAATACTAGAATCTTGAAGTGAAAATACCAACACCTTAAAACATTATCAAACACAAATGTAAATGTAAAGAGCAAAGACAATGGGTTACCTTCCACCCACATCTAGTGCCCTATCCTAATGCACCAACACATTGGAGTTCCAATGCTTGCAATACTTGTTTATAATGAAGCAATAGAGCCTATACATATTCACAATAAAATGCATAAGATTTCACAATGTAGGTTAATTAACACAAATGTCATATTGGAAATGTAAATAGGTATGTGAAAACTACATAAATCCATACAATGATAATGAGAAGTTGAAATAGAAAATACCCAATCTTCTAAATGATACTATAGTAAATCCATTGAGAAACACATCAAATCAAAAATAAAAATTTCAGATTTCAACAAGGGTAACAATGTGCTAAATATGAAATGTATGTTACCAAACAATATGAAAATGTTTTCAGTGGGAAGCTACTTTTCTAGGATTCCCAGCAGTCCTAGGATAATGCCCGACTAACAGTTGTCTAATTAAAAGTCCCAAAATCATTGTTCTACTTTGTATCTTGACTCTTTACTTTGCAAATATCCTAAATGTAGAACTAATAAGATGATAATTTAAGATTAAGTAAATCATCTGGATATCAAATTAAGTAAAAACATTTGACACACATAATATCAAACACTATTGGTAACCACATAAGGGCACAATTGACTAATTTGGTGCACAAATTTTGTAAAATTTTAATCTCATGACTTGTCATTGGAGTGATGGTAACTTTGATAGCTAGAAATTCAGTTCCAAAGGAGATAACAATTGGAAAATTTGGGCATGAGGTTGTTAATTCATGTCCATAATTTGGAAGGCTATTTCTGTTCATTCGATTATATACATGGGAAAAGCAATTTGGAAGGCTATATCGATGCCCAACCTTCACATTCCATTTGTAAAGTGAATTATTGTGATGTGTATGTAAAATTTTAATTTCATGACTTGTCAGTGGAGTGATGGTAACTTTGATAAAGAGAAATCTAGCTCCAAAGGTAATAACTACTCGATGTTCCGAAGGAAATAACAACTGGAAGTTATGGGCATGAGGTTGTTAATTCATGCCCAGAATTTGGTATCTGTTCATTCAATTACATACATGGGAAAAATGATTGAATGCTATATTAATTCCCAACCTTCAAATTCCATTTGCAAAGTGACTTATTGTGATGTTTGCACATACATGATAAGGAGTTATTCAATTTTTCTAATATATAAGCTAAGATGTTACTTTTAATATAGACAACCATGAAAAATCAAGGCCATGTGAAGCCCAAATGGTAGTTTGCTTTAAATTATTATGGTTTTCTCTTTATCAATTTGTTGTAAAAAAATATAAAATTTTAATACAAATGACAAACAAAATTCAATAACTTTTGTTTGATGAATCAATTGACAATTTTCATTTTAAAATTGTTATAATATTTTGATAAAGATTTATCCTATCCAACTTTGTTGTAAAGAAAATCAGGGCCTAAATGGCATTTTGCTTTAAATTGTCATGGTTTTCATGTTTACCAAATTTGTTGTAAAAACAATATAAAATTTTAATGCAACTGATAAATAAAGTTCAATAAATTTTCATTCTAAGAAAATAAGAAACAACTATAATCCACTTACTGTCTAATAAAAGATGAACAAAAGTGACATTAACAAACTTAGAAATTTTATGAATGTGAATAACTTCATCTTGTGAGAACCAAGAGAAATGGTACCTATATGTCATTTGTTGTGATAAATCAAGAATCATGATTCATATCCCACGATTCAAGAAGCCTCATAGCTTACACTTATGAGGATAAATAATATAATTATCAAGAAATTGAAACACTCTCTCTTTATCAAATAACATGAACAACTTTGTTTTCTAAAAATAATTAATGCACCAAAATAATGTGATTACTTGAATTTATTGCATATATGCAACTACATGGCATTGCATAACATACATTCATTACAAGTGATACAATACAAAACATTCCCAAGGATATTGTTTTATACTAGTTTCATTGCATGGATCATCATGCACCTTTGGTGTCATCCTAGAGAATCAATATATTGCATTACAAGTGATATAATACACAACACTTCCAAGGATATTGTTTTATACTAGTTTCACTTGAAAGCTCATGCACCTTTGGTGGCATCCTAGAGAATCAATATATTTGAGGATTTGGTAAATCGTGATGATAAGGGTGAAATTATCAAGGTGAAGTAGAAAATATTATGTGTCATAGTATAGCAAGATCCAACCAATAATAGCTTAGGACACTTGTGGTACCCCTACAATATTGAATCCTCTTTCAAAGTGTTGTGAACAATAGAAGTATCCTTAGATAGGAAACAATGTGTGAAGCACTCAAGGTTCCCTCTTAGAATACAAGATCCAAATAGAGCAACTTCATCAAAAGTTGCAAATATCACTCATACCTATCAACCAGTCTCTTATGGTTGGTTGTATTCAGATTTATATGGAGGAACCTCTTTAGATGGTGGTTCATGATGTGCATGATGAAATGCATGTGCTTCAGGAAACTTTAGATGCAGACGAAGAATCCCAAGCACATACAGTTTCCCAGAGTGAAACTGAGCTTCTTCTTGGAGTAAGTCATTCCTCCACTAAGGAGTCGGTCAGAAGAACCTACAACAATTAATTGATGAATACACGAGATATCATATCACAGAATACTTTTATTGATCGCAAGCCACTTCAAGGGGGCAACCTCCTTTGAGCAATATCAATACAAAATAACTTCACAGTGCATTCATAGGCCTCAACACACACTTATATACTAAGTCTAGGTGCCAATACTATGGGTCAAAACCATGGGCCAATACAAACTATGGATCAACAATACTACGGGCGACTTACAAAGCATATGCACCAAACAACAATAACACAAACTATGGATCAACAAATACTACGGGACGACTTACAAAGAATATGCGTCCAACAACAATATACTAACAAAGTAAAGACATGGGTTCCTAACATCCCCTCCCCCTTAGAAAAAGCATTGGCCTCAAAGCTTTAGATGTGGAAATTGTTGTTGAATCTGAAGGAGTGGTTCCCAAGTAACATCCTCTGGTTGCTTGCCGTGCCACTGAATTAAGACCTCTGTGATAGAGCGAGAGTGAAGCTGACGAGTGCACTTATTGAGGATGGCCTCCGGCTCCAAAAGGATGGATCCTTCATTATCCAGTTCGGGTAAAATAGTCTGTCCTTTGATGTTGGTGCCAAGAACTTTCTTCAGACAAGAGACATGAAATATTGGATGAATGCGGGAAGAAGGAGGAAGTTCCAATTTATAAGCAATGAACCCAATATTCTGAAGAATCCGATATGGCCCATAGAACTTTGGAGCGAGCTTATGGCGCCCTTTGAGTTTCAGGGAGGATTGCTTGTACGGCTGGAGATGAAGAAAAACCATATCACCTGCTTGAAAAGTGCACACAGAACGGTGTTGATCGGCTTGTTGCTTCATCTGATTTCTTGCCATGTGAAGATTGTCCCACAAAATGTGAAGAATATGATTGTGGTTGCGAAGGACTGTGTCAACTGCCTGAATTGGTGAACTGTTGGGGGTGTATAAAAGAAGAACTGGCGGTGCCTGACCATTGACTGCTTCATATGGGGTCATTTTAGAGGCAGTGTGGTAAGAGGTATTGTACCACCATTCAGCGAGAGGGAGCCACTTTTCCCACTGATGTTGTTGTTCAGAGGTGAAGCAACGAAGATAAGTTTCCAAGCATTTATTGATAATTTCAGTCTGACCATCTATTTGTGGGTGATACCCTGAACTCATCTTCAGTTTGGTGCCAGTGTGGCGAAATAGTTCTATCCAAAAATGACTGGTAAAAGTTGCATCACGATCCAAGACAATGGAAGAAGGGATGCCATGAAGACGAAAGATCCGGTCTAGAAAAATTTGAGCGACTGAGGAGGCTGTATAGGGATGGATGAGAGCACAAAAATGACTATATTTGGAGAGGCAATCAACCACAACCAAAATCACTGTCTTCCCTCCAGACTTAAGGAGCCCTTTAATGAAATCCATAGAAATATCTGTCCAAATCCATGTAGCTATGGGCAAGGGTTCGTGCAATCCTGGAAGGAGTGTCATTTCACCCTTATTGCACTAGCAGGTATCACATTCAGCCACCATCTGTTGAATTGTCCTTTTCATGCCCTGCCAAAAGAAGTTACGCTGTGCCCTCTCATACGTTTTGAGGAACCCAGAGTGCCCTGCCGATGGAGAAGCATGGAGTTCATAGAAGACAACCTATTGAATATCTGTGCTCTAGGGAAGCACCAGACGACCCTTGTATCTCAGGGAAGCACCATCCCAAGAGTAATGTGGTACAACAGAAGGGTTGTTGGCCAAGCGTTGGATGATTTGAGACAATGAAGAGTCATTGACATAGCCCTGTTGAACAAATTGCAACCAATTTGGAACATGCATAGAAATAGTTGAAAGAGAACCTTGGTCATCAAATGTGCGAGAAAGAGCATCCGCCACAATATTGTCCTTACCCTTCTTATAAGTGATCTCATAGTCATAACCCATGAGTTTGCTAACCCATTTTTGTTGTGCTCGTGAGGATACACGTTGTTCCAAGAAATATTTTAGACTCTGGTGATCAGTCTTGATGTAGAAATGATTCCCTAATAGGTATGCCTACCACTTTTGTACTACATGCAAAATAGCCATAATTTCCTTCTCATATGTAGAGGCATCTAAATTCTTACCTGAAAGGGATTTACTGGTGAATGCAATGGGGTGTTCCTCTTGAAGGAGAATAGCACCAAGTCCATTGCCGCAAGCATCACTCTCAATAGTGAAGGGCTTGGAAAAATCAGGCATAGCTAGAACAGGTATAGTACACATAGCTTGTTTCAGTTTGTCAAATGCACACTCAGTAGCCTGTGTCCATGTAAAATCATCATTTTTCAATAGAGCAGTTAATGGAGCTGCAATCTTCCCATAATCCTTGACAAACTTGTGGTAGTAGCTAGTCAACCCCAAAAAACCATGAAGGCTCTTGATTGTCTGAGGATGCGGCCAATTGTTCATGGCAGTGATTTTGGCAGGATCCATGCGAACCCCTTTTGCTAAGATAATGTGCTCAAGATACTCGACTTCCTTCTGTCCAAAAACACATTTAGACTGTTTGGCGCGGAGATGATGGTCAGCGAAAAGTTTCATTACAAGATCCAGATGTTGGATATGTTCAGCCTAGGTTTTACTGTATATGAGGATATCATCAAAGATTACCAAAATGAATTTCCGCAAGTAGGGCCGGAATATTTTATTCATCAAGGCCTGGAATGTGGAAGGAGCATTAGGGAGGCCAAAGGGCGTGACCAAAAACTCATAGTGGCCATCATGTGTGTGGAAAGTTGTTTTAGGGATATCATCCTCATGAACCCGAATTTGATGATACCCAGAACAAAGATCCAACTTGGAGAAAAATTGAGCACCATGAAGCTCATCAAGAAGCTCATCAACAACAGGAATTGGAAACTTATCCTTGATAGTGAGGTGATTAAGTGCTCAGAATTCAATGCAAAGGCGCCATGACCCATCTTTTTTGCAGACAGGAAGAACTGGTGAAGAAAAGGAACTAGTGCTTGGGCGAATAATACCTTGCTTCAGTAAGTCCCGAATGAGCATTGCAATCTCTGTTTTTTGGTGAAATGGGTAGCGATAGGGCCTGATGTTGGGAGGAACCTTTACAGGAAGGAGCTGAATACGATGGTCCTCTGGCCTTGAAGGTGGAAATCCCACTGGTTCAGCAAAGACACCTGTATATCGATCCAAAATTTGTTGTAGATCCAAAGGAGTAGTGGAGACTGCTGATGATTGCATCTGAATGGAATGGATCTGAGCAATGACACCATATGGATTCCTCTTAAGGATTTTTTCCATGCAATGTGAACTGATGATGCTGAGAGACCTTGGTTGTAAGCCTGTCAATGTGTGTTTTTGTCCATTGGGGGAAAACTGCATCCAAAGTTCAGCAAAATCCCATAAGATGGGGCCAAGTGTGCTTAGCCATTGAGCACCCAAAACCACATCACATCCGCCTAAGGTCAAGGAAAACATGTCAGAGTGCAGGTTATAATATCCCATAGAGATACACACATTACGACACTTCCCTTTGCAAGTTAAGGTGCCCCCATTAGCAACCATGACTTCAAAGTTGGAGCAAGGATAGATAAAACAATCAGCCTGTTTGGTGATCTGAGGGTCAATGAAATTATGAGTGCTACCAAAATCAATGAGTATTGTAAGAGGAAGATTCTTGAAGTAACCCCTGACCCACATGGTTTGCGGGGTGGTGATTCCATATAAAGCATGGAGATATATCTCTGGCTGGTCGTCCTGAGACGGAGGGTCAATAAGCGGCTCTGGAATGTCGACCTAAGCATCCATTGTATCTGGAGCTTCTTCACCAATTTCAGAGGCAGGCAGAGAATCCATATCCAAGAGATAGAGCTATTGCTGAACACATCTATGTCCCCGAGTGAATTTCTCATCACAATTATAACAATGCCCTTTTTCTCTGCGTGCCTGCATCTCAGTTTCAGAAAAATGCTTGATAGGAGTTGGTCGAGGAGTTGGCGGGATGGGAGGTCGTTGAGAACCCATATTTCGGAAGGGAACAAAAGTGGGTTTGGAGTGCTGTTGGGCTGCAATCTTGTCTTCTGCCAACTCAGCCAACCCCAGGGCTTCCATCATTGTGTTGGGACAGAACATTTTGACCTCAGAGCGGATTGCGTCCTTTAGACCACTGATAAAACAACTTCGGTAGAAGTCATCAGTCAATCCTTCAGTGTGGTTGGCTATTTTCTCAAATTCGGTTTGGTACTCTCTCACAGTGCCAATTTGGCGAAGTTTAGTGAGGGCTCCTGTGAAGTCATCAAAAGCACTAGGACCAAATCGTTGCAAAAGGAGATAGCAAAAATCTGTCCATTTTGGCTCTTCATGAGCCTTGATGTACCAACTGTACCATTGAAGAGCTTCCTGTTCCAAATGAAAGGATGCAAGTGGAACTTTGTTGACATCAAAAGTATTATGCAGACTGAAATACTGTTCTGCACGATAGATCTATCCAGTAGGATCAGTACCAGTGAAGCGAGGAAAATAAAGCTTCGGACCACGGAAATTGCTGGAAGAAGAGAACCCATTTTCTGATGAAGACTCGGACTGTCGTTTGTTGTTCCTGGTTGAATGCTCAAGATGGAGGTCGAGAAAATTTTCATCCAGATCCTGGAGTTTGACTTGGATGGTTGCAAGTGCTTCTTCCATGGTTTTTGCTCTTGCGTGGGTGACAACCATAACCAGGAGTTTTTTTTTTTGGTTGAATGGGTATAAAAACTAAAACAGAAATTGTTTCAGTAAAGGAAAATCTGGATTTGGGAAAAAATCAGAAGGTAATTTGGGTTGGACTAGGTTTTGGACACTGTCGAATCGACAGGGAAGCAGAAAAGGAGGATTTTAGAAGCGGGGTGAAAGAATGGGAAAATTTGGCAGAGAGGGACAAAGAAGCAGAATTAGGAAAGGAACTCTGTGGTAAAATTTGAAGGTGATTGGGTGGAATCCGAAGAAGTTATGGAAAACCCTAAAAATAGACAAATGTGGGATTTTGGGCTTTGGGAAGTGGAATTTGGGATAGGGTCCTCAGGAATGAAATATGCAGAATGGGATTACAGGGGTTCCAGGGAACTTTCAAGGGAAATGGAGTGAAAACAAGGGAGATATGGTGAAAACATATGGATTTGCAACGGCGCGGAAGGGATCAACAACTGATGGATCTGAAACAGCGTTAAAGGGATCGGCAATAGATAGATCTGAAACGGCATGAAAGTGAGAGGAAACAGTTCTAGACAGAGGAAATATGCGATTTATCAGCTGAAAATAGATATGGACCCCGTATGCTTGGCTTCCTAACGGTTTAGGGATTCACTTGGCCACCAATGTTGTTTGATGACTTGTGTATTAGGGCAGTACCCCTCACCCCATAGCTAAGGTAAAACTGATAACCGCTTTGCCACAAATGACAGCTCTTGGTTTACCTCACAAGTGGGAACTAGTCAATCAGGTAGGGGTCATTGCCCTTTTCGCTGACAGTTCCTCTCAATGGGCCAGCTACTTCGGGGTTCCTGTGGTACTCCTCACAATGAGTTTTAGGGCTTATGCCCAAGTACTTCCCACAATTAAGCGGATAGGGATTATTCCCAGATCTGAACCTGTAACAGATGCGAAAAAAAAAAAATTGGCATAAATTTCACCCAACGAGCCCAAGAAAGTGCTTTGATACCAGATGAGAAGAACCTGCAACAATTAATTGATGAATACATGAGATATCATATCACAGAATACTTTTATTGATCGCAGGCCACTTCAAAGGGGGAAACCTCCTTTGAGCAAGCTCAATACAAAATAAATTCACGGTGCCTTCATAGGCCTCAACACACACTTATATACTAAGTCTAGGAGCCAATACTATGGGTCGAAACCATGGGCCAATACAAACTATGGATCAAGAATACTACGGTCGACTTACAAAGCATATGCGCCAAACAACAATAACACAAACTATGGATCAACAAATACTACGGGACAACTTACAAAGCATATGCGTCCAACAACAATATACTAACAAAGTAAAGACATGGGTTCCTAACAATCAGAAAAACTCAAGTGTGATGGACCATCCTGTGATGGAGTTGATGCATCCTAGTTTGGTGTATGAGGTTTGAAGAGAGAATATTTTGGTCCATGATCCCACATCATACCCTTCTACTTCTTCCATGACATTTGACAATGAAGTTTGGGTAAGGAATTTCTTTTTGATAGTGCCTAAAAAGGAGTAGACGTCTCCCACATTCACTTCAGCTGATTTAATGGCAGCACCATTTCCTACCCAACAGATGCAGAGGCATCTCATGCCTATATTTGATGCCACATCATATAAAGATGCAGGTGATTCCCATTTGATTCCATTAAGTGGGACACAAGTTGGTTTTAGGCATACTTTGACAAGTGGTAGAGGGTTGAGCCATTCAAAATTTTCACATGGGAAAGCATCTTGCTTTCCATTTGGACCATTGGGTTGGAGTGTCTCTTATTTTCCTATTTGGGAGAAAAGACACATGAGTAATATTCCCGATTGCATCAATGGAGAGTCCTTTGATACATTTTACACCTTTAGTGAGCAGCATGGGAATCCATGGAATGTTGATGATGCCTACCCTTTCGGTGATTGAACATGGGACCTTCAACCTTGTCATTTGAACAACAATGCTTTGCTTCTTGGTACTTGTGTGCATTGGGCACATGGAGTAAAATCTGATTTGCATGTGCTTTTAAATTTTGGAGTTAAGCAAGATGAAGGCCAAGCACCTGTTCATTTCCAGAATAATTATAAGTTTCCTCATGGAGGAAGTTGCATATTTTTGGAGGAGGCACATGATTTCATCTTAGTTGAACCAACTACAAGTTTGATGGATAATTGATTCCAAGAGTTGGTTCACTTTCATTAACCCCACATACATATGGAAGCCAACACACATAGGGATGAAGTTTTATTAAGATGATTTTTCCAATGGGTGCCACATGAGGAGCAGGAGGCTCCCACATATTCCATTGATAACTTCAGGGACAATCCATGTGGCATGACAAGTGCACCATTCCCTTTCGAGTTTGATGAGCAGAAGCAGAGAAATCTATCTAATGTCTCCATCATGCATATTATTTCATTCAATTGGAGTTTTTTTTCATCCATTGTAGTTTCTGTTTTTAATAAATTTGGTAAAATTGGAAAAACTGCAAATTTTGGCCAATTCGACCCTTAGACTAGTATTGACCCAAATGGCTCCAAATGCTTCCAAATTGGTTCTGAATGTGTTTGGAAGGTCTTAATACATAAAATTGTTACTTATTTATGCTTGGAAACTCTCAAAATACTTCTACAACATTCAATTATAATCAGGGAAAGATAGGGAAATTTACTAGTCAAATCGAGGTTCAAATCCCCCAAGGGTAGTGGTCAAAGATGTATCTCCAAATGTTGTATGAACTTCCCAAATTTCAGAATAGATACATGGTACCATTAAAGGAATTCAATGGGATTCCAAATACATCATCAATCAGTTCCTAAAGGCTTCTACAACTTCCATAAATCAGATGTTTGTATACTAGCTTCAACATAGGGGGAAATGATAGTAAATCTTCACAAATGGTTATGAAACTTGAGAATATTGCTCCAAATTCTTGTCTAATGAATATGAAACTTATTCATCATATTAATGGCACTCCATAAAACAACAATATATCATATTTTGACTGAACCATTCAAATTTGATACCACTTCAAGTGCTTATAACAAGGTATTGGGGAAATGGCACCATTTAATCATAGTTTAGCATGTGTACATAAAATATCTTGGAGTTTGGATCTGAAATTATTATGAGAAGTAAATAAAGAGTATATACATCATATTACAAAAATATGGGGCCTCAATAGCTATCCCAAAGAGATCATCACCTCACCAAGTGCGCCCCTCCTCAAGGAGCAAGAATATGACAATAAATGGAAGAATAGTTGTAGAAGCAATCTGAAGGAGATGTGATCACGATATTCCCTGTAGATTCAACATTAAACAAATGAATCCATTGTAGCTCCAAATTAAAGGTCTTAATGGCCTCTCCAATTTCCAATTAGGATGAGAATCTTTCACCCTCGAAATTGATACTAAGGCAAGTAGAGTAAACACTCCACAAGCATGGACAAGCTATGCTCTCCAATATGCAAAATGATAAATGATAAAAATCCACTCTCTTTATTTGTTCTTTACTTTTATAAACTTCCAAAGACCTCCATGGGTCAAATTCCTTCCAAAATCCTCATGCCAACTCAAGTTGGGAAGAGATTCCAATGTGTGCCACTTGTCCAACAATTCCTAGTCTCCATCTTCCCTCAATTCGAATGGGTGTCTATTTGGATTCCCTAACTCCCTTGTGGAGGCTATTTTTATCCTTGACATGTCATATATGTCAGATGTCAGCATTCAGGTCTGATTTGTGTCATAAGTGTCATAGCATCTTCATCATTGTTGTCATAGAAGTTAGGGATCTAGCCCAAGTGTCTCAATATCTCTCAAATGCCTCTTCCTCTTCGATGGGAGTTACTATTCCACTCCAATTTGAATTTCATTGAGTCATGCCAAGTATATTGACCTTCCAAATCCCCAAGATCATTAGAATCCACCTTGGATTCGAATGGGTGAGAATAGAATTGCATGTGGCATGAGGAATCTAGCTTTGTGTGGGTCCCACACCACCAATGTGTCTCCATGACCAAGTGCCACCTTATTTTCCTATCATAAATATTTATTTAACCCCTTTTAATATATTTATGTCAATATAATGTCCATTTGGGGTTTTATAGTCTCCTTATTCCAAATCTAATGTTTCCACCCCAACGTAGGAAACTAGTAGATTGGTGGAATTTTATCTTTTGAGATTTATTTGAATGGGGACATTACAGTCCTCCCCACCCAAGATTGCTTGTCCTTAAGAAATTTCAATTTAGGATGCTGCAAAATTGTTCCTCCTCTATTAGGTGGCCTTCCAATAGGAAGGTCTCCCAAAACCTTTTCATTCTTGTGTTTCATACTATGGGAGGACACTTCTTGATTCAGATAGGTGTGCATTCCCCTCAATACCCTTTGTTTTCCTTTCGAATCTTTGAATCTCATTTCAAGGATTTGATAGTTCATTGTATGTTGAACCCCTATAGAGTATAGCCATTGCACTCCCAAGACCACATTAGTATCAGCAACATTAACCACATAAAATCTATCAAAAAATGTGTAATTACCTATGGTATGTTGTAGCTTTGGAATCCTTGTTTTGCACTCCATAATATGGTGACCTGGAATGATGATTGTGAAGCCATCGAATGGTTCAGCAGGTAGATTTATCCTCTCCACCATGGAATCATAAATGAAGTTATGTGTGGCTCCTCCATCTACCAATACCGAAACCCTTTGTCCTTGTACATCTCCCTGGCATCGAATAGTGTGGAAACGAGGCACTCCTGAAAGCACTACTAGTCTCCCTTTGTTAGGTAATGGATGATATTATTCTTGTTTCTCTTCTTCTTCTATGGAATATCCCTCTTCTTGGGATGAAATATGTCCTCCTTCCTCCATACCCCCTTCATACTCATCATCAGAAAATACTTCAATGAATTGTGCCTTTCCCTTTGCACATTTATGCCCTGGTATCCATGGTTGGAAGCATGTGTAACATAGTTTCTTTCTTCGTAGTTCTTCCCTGCTTGGTCCCTCTTTCTTATCCTTTCCAAATGAATATTCTTGCCATGGCTTCTTTTCAAATATGAATTGGGAATGGAAGTGAGGCTTGGGAGGATACCTTGTCTTGGGTAGCACATTTTGCACATCTCTTGTCAAGTTCATTGCATCTTTCAATGAAGTAGGTTTGTGGGCCTTAACCAAACCCTTCAAAGGTTCAACCAACCCTTCAGTAAAGAGAAATACTAGTTTGACCATAGATATATCAGCCACCTTAACTGATAATTTTTGAAATTCTAACATGTATTCATCCATTGTTCCATTTTGCTTCAACTGTGCTAGTTCTTTGAAAGGAATTTTTGGGTCTTTTTGCTCAAATCTTTCCAATACCCTATTAACAAATTATTCATATGTTAAAACTTGATCATGTCCCAAGGTTTTAATTCCATGGAACCACCAATCATTGGCATCTCCCTCAAGATGCAAAAAAACCATTTTTAGAGCATCCCCTTCAACCATTGGATTCAACTGAAAATACACATCTAGTTTTTGTATCCAAGTATTTGCAGAACTTTGAGATGAGCCATCAAAAGTAGGAAGTGGTAGTTTACTTATTGCATAATTCAATTCTTTATTTTTAAAGGACGTCCTATTACCTCCCCTCATTTTGAGCTTGTTTGCAACAGTAAAGTATTGATCAAATGGTAGGGTTCTTCTACACTCTTCACTCAACTGCTGCCATTCTGTTATAACTTCCTACATATCATATTGGGTGTTAGGATCTTCTTTGGAATCAACAAATTTAGGTGTATTAGGCCTTATTGAACTCTGAAATTCATTAGGTCGATTATGAGGCCCTGTCTTTGAGAAAATATTTTCACCCATTGGCTTCTTTTCCTCGAAAGGAGAAATATTGTTGCCTCCTATTGCCACTTTTCATCCAATTTGACTAGCCAACAATCAGAACCCTTTGATTATCTGTTTTTTCATGTATTCAAATAATGGTTTCATGAATTTCCTAAACTCCTCATTCTTCTCTGAGGTTCCCTTCTTATCCTTAGCCATAGTTTCAACAAAATGCTCTTCTTCTCCTACTTCTTCCTCTTCAACAAAGGTGCTTTTAGTTTCAATTCATAAGGGTGGTCCCTGACTTCTTGTCCTCATTAATGGTCAGCCACATCAGGTGCAAGGACCATGCTCTAATACCACTTGTAGTGTCCCTTTTTAATTAATTTGGTAAAATTGGAAAAATTGCAAATTTTAGCCAATTCGACCCTTAGACTAGTATTGACCCAAATGCCTCCAAATGGCTCCAAATGATTCCAAATTGGTTCTGAATGTGTTTGGAAGGCATTAATACGTAAAATTGTGACTAATTTATGCTTGGAAACTCTCAAAATAATTTTTCAACATTCAATTATAATCAGGGAAAGATAGGGCAATTTACTAGTCAAATTGAGGTTCAAATCCCCCAAAGGTAGTGGTCAAAGATGGATCTCCAAATGTTGTACGAAATTCCCAAATTTCAGAACAGAGACATGTTACTATTAAATGAATTCAATTGTATTCCAAATACATCATAAATAAGTTCCTAAAGGCTTCTGCAACTTCCATAAATCAGATGTTTGTATACTAGCTTCAACATAAGGGGAAATGATAGTAAATCTTCACAAATGGTTATGAAACTTGAGAATATTGCTCCAAATGCTTGATAATGAATATGAAACTTGTTCATCATATTAATGGAACTCCATACAACAATAATATATTATATTTTTACTGAACCATTCGAATGTTATACCACTTCAAGTGCTTATAACAAGGTATTGGGGAAATGGCACAATTTAATCATAGTTTAGCATGTGCACATAAAATATATTGGAGTTTCGATCTGAAATTATTATGAGAAATAAATACAGAGTATATATATCAGATTACAAAAATATTGGGCCTCAATATCTATCCCAAAGAGATCATCACCTCACCAAGTGCACCCCTCCTCAAGGAGCAAGAATATGACAAGAAATGGAAGAATAGTTGTAGAAGCAAGTTGAAGGAGATGTGATCACGAGCTTCCCTATAGATTCAACATGAAACAAATGAATCCATTGTAGATCCAAATTAAAGGTCTGAATGGCCTCTTCAATTTCCAATTAGGATGGGAATCTTTCACCCTCGAAATTGATACTAAGGCAAGTAGAGTAAACACTCCACAAGCATGGACAAGCTATGCTCTCCAATATGCAAAACGTTAAATGATAAAATCCACTATCCTTCTTTGTTCTTGAATTTTATAAACTTAAAAAGACCTCCATGGGTCGAATTCCTTCCAAAATCCTCATGCCAACTCAAGTTGGGAAGAGATTCCAATGTGTGCCACTTGTCCAACAGTTCCTAGTCTCCATCTTCCCTCAATTCAAATCAGTGTCTCTTTGGCTGCCCTGAATCCCTTGTGCGCCTTCTTGGAGGGATATATTTAGCCCTGACATGTCATATATGTCATATTTCAGCATTTAGGTCTGATTTTTGTCATAAGTGTCATAGCATCTTCATCATTGTTGTCATAGAAGTTAGGGAATCTAGCCCAAGTGTCTCAATATCTCTCAAATGCCTCTTCCTCTTCCATGGGAGTTACTCTTCCACTCCAATTCGAACTTCATTGAGTCATGCCAATTATATTGACCTTCCAACTCCCCACTATCATTAGAATCCACCTTGGATTCTAATGGGTGAGAATAGAATGCCATGTGGCATGAGGAACCTAGCTTTGTGCGGGTCCCACACCACCAATGTGTCTCCATGACCAAGTGCCACCTTATTTTCTTATCATAAATATTTATTTAACCTATTTTAATATATTTGTGTCAATATAATGTCCATTTGGGGTTTTATAGTATCCTTATTCCAAATCTAATGTTTCCACCCCAACGTAGGAAACTAGTAGATTGGTGGAATTTTCTCTTTTGAGATTTATTTGAATGGGGACACTACATCCATTGATTGGGTGAATGGATACATATCGGAGCTAGGCAGCCCCAAGGGTGAGTTTTTTTATCTACATTAGTGGATATTTGAATGACACCTCATACATTTTTCTTGAGAAGTTGCATGGGAAGTTATGGTTTCCAGATGGTGCTTTGAAGACATGGGATTGTCACCTATGTCAATTTGCTAGCAGAGATATGAGTCTATATGTTGGTTTGCACATGGAGCAGAAGGAGTTCCATACTTGGTTGGAGGGGCTCATTTAGGTCCAGTTTTTCATTTGAAGTGATAAAATTCCAGTATGGTGGAGTGATCTATACATCCTCCATGATGATATATTATTCATGTTTATTTTGATGTTTGGAAGGATGTAGTTGAGGTAGTGGGACCTTGGCATTCCTTGGAGTGACAGATTTCCAAAGGTGGCAGACAAATTTGGGTCCTTACAGAGGAAGCAGTGGGATCCGGGAATTATACTCGGTTATCCTAATTGGGTTGAAAATTTTGTTAAATGAGTTAGACTATAATCAGAGTGGAGCAACATAAACATGATGGACCCTTGGTATTTCAGCTTGGATTGGAGGATTCCAATTCTAGACAACCATCATCCTAATTTGAGGAATGAAGTCATTGGTTAGCTTCATAGTTGGTTGGAGTTGTTTTCAATTGCTTGAGGACAAGAAATTTTGGGAAGGGAGGACTATCATGTCCCCAATTTTGGATCATTTAGTTTCCATGGGTAAAGGGGGAAAAATAACCCCTAAGGAGATAAATTTATTTAATTTTTTGTATGCCTAGAATAAAAATTAACCTAAGTCTAGTGTAAACAATAATTTTAATTTTTCTTATAAATAATTATTCCTAAATCTTGAGAAAGTGGGCCAAGAGGGCACCCTCATGAGGATAAGGTTTCTAAAATGGAACTGGAGGCAAGAAAATAGCAAAAGATGAAAATCATGGAAGGTGTAAGAAGTTTCCAAAAGCGGGAAATTGGAAACATCCAGAAAAATCCAAGGGAGGGCGTAGTTTCCAAAAGAAGGTCAATTAACAAATCAGGAAACATCCCAAATGATGCATTTTCCAAATTAGAGGCCAATTTACAAAGCATGCAACTATTTTACAAAGTAGGAAACATATCAAGTCAAGGAGGGTGCATTTTCTAAAAGGATGAAAAGTTGTAAGAGAGGAAAAGCAAGAAATCCTATCCACTCAAGGAGGGAGAATTTGGAAGGGATCTGATAGGTCACCAAGCACGCCAACTTTCTTAGCAGGCCATCAATAAGTTTATAAAAGAAGCCAATCAACTCCTTTTCATATCTTTTTGATCATGATTGAATTTGTGTGTGATCACTTTAGCTTACTAAGGCAAGGAGATGTGCCCTAGCCAACCTATGGAGGATGTGATCCATAGTTCAACTTCCACTCTTCTGCACATGATCCAGTGCAGCCATTGGTACCAAATTTCATATCTGGTCCATCCATTTCACGTGAAGATCCATCCTTCATAATTTGATGCAAAGATCCAGATTTCTTGAGGTGGTTTTATATAGTTTCATAGAGAAAGAGTAGTTAGTTGGAGAGCTTGCAACTAGACACAAGAGTCCAGTGGGAACCTCATGAGAAGCCAACAAATCAAATCCATTCTACATATCTGATACAGTGATCAAACCTTCTCTTCTCACTCCTTTTTGTAATCTCCTTCTTCTATCAGTGTAAAAATCCAAGTACAAAGATTATCTATGATGTCTGAGGCTATGCCATTTAATGTTTAAGCTTAATGAACTCAGTTATTATTTGATGCTTCTTTACATAACATATCAGATCCCCATTAAATATCGGAATACTAATTAGTTATCCTCTTGTGGAAGTTTGATTCCTATCTTTCTAAGACTAGTTCAATGTACACTTTATATTGACTAGTTTTCCGATTTATGCATCATACAGAGCTCAAAGTAACTAATTCTCTTTCTGAAGGTTTATTTTATTTTTTAAATCCCTGTATAATCCATCCCCATCTCAAAATCATAGTTTCTTAACCCTATTTGTCTGTTTGAGTCCTCAGTTATCAAGACTAGCTCATTGGGCACCCGAAATTGACTAGTTTTATAGTTTGATCAATTAACAAATATTTGTATGCCCAAATTCGATTATGTCAATTGTTTTGGGTCCATGATACATTTATGAAGACCATAACACCTTCATATTGCAAATTATATATTATCACATTACATTGGAAGAGTTTGGAAACAAGCTAGTTGAGCAGTCCAACATAGATCCCTTGTCTCTTTTGCTCCCAAATTCTCAGAATAAATTGTCCAACACCTAATTGGGAGTTTAATTTTTGATATCCACCACTGGTTACATTTAGTTGTAATCAACTGATCCTAGTATGCGTATGCTGGAGTTCCCAAAAAACCTCAAAGTAGACCTCAGTGGCAACTGTTGTTAAAATGTGAATTGCCCCAATACTTTGTGCATAGACCACTGGTTACATTTAGTTGTAATCAACTGATCCTAGTATGCATATGCTGGAGTTCCCAAAAAACCTCAAAGTAGACCTCAGTGGCAACTGTTGTTAAAATGTGAATTGCCCCAGTACTTTGTGCATAGGATTCAGTAGTTGGCCATGTTTCTGATATGTTTTCTACTACACATTCTCCCATACATTTTGCATAACCTAAATATCCCAAATCCATAACCCAAGAGGAATCTGCTTGTTCCCTAAACTAGCCCTTTTCCACTACTAGTTATGTTAACTAGTTTTCATCGGTGAAAAAGTTGTATTGTAAGTTTTAATTTTTTAGACAATATCAGTTGATCATTAGATCAAGGATATTAAAATTTCCAATGGTAAAATAATAATTGTGGGAAGGAATAAATCATTATAGATAAATAACTAACTGGTAAACGAGAATAGATCATTGTAGATATAACTTAAGTGATGATGGGATAGTGTCCAAACTCCTTACATAGTATTGGGTATATCATTCCTTGGAATGATTATATCAAATATGCAAAGTAACCATCAGAACCTTAAGAATGAAAAAAGTGATAGAGTGCTACAAGACAAAGGAAGATGATGGTGAAATTGTTTCATGACAATTGACTCCACATTTTATTAAAAAATATTATTATAAAAATAACATCATCTTTTAGAGAAATAGTATACATTTTTGGTTGGTGATGAATTTCATTTGAATTCACTACCCAATCATATTCATTTGAATTCACTAACCAATCATATTCATTTGGTCATCATGTTAAACATTAAACAATGGAATTATAGTATATTTAAGCTTGCATTGAAACTAAAATTTTAATAATCGCATCGAAACAATAATGTATCACGATTAGAATTTTGGGGTATCAATATATTTTTTGTATGTTTTCATTTTTTTCAACATGTGAGGGGCAATGGATTTATTAGTTATGGAATTGTTGGCGATGATGGAATTTACTTATCTTCTATTGTTTTCTCTTGAAATCAAGATGTAAATTTTGGACATGTAATGAGCCCATGTATTGCCTGTGAATTTACATGAAGAAAGAGACAACAAATCAACTACATGGATAGAGAGGAGTCATTTAGGATTCATTGGATCGCTCTTCCAGACATAAACATTCGAGGAAGTCCAGTGATATTAGGACATCTAATGAGGAAAGGACATAAATTCAAACATGCACCGATGCTTATATTCGAAGATTGTCAGATTCATCTAGAGAATATAGCTTATTGTATTGAGATTATTGTATGTAAAATTGTGCATAGATGCTTAGGTATTTTGGTTTAATGAAACATTGGAATTTTTAATTTAATTTTTTTTCCAGACATCTTTGAATAGATCGTCTCGTGAGAGTGCTTATGTATTGACATCTTCTCAAAAGATATATGATTCATTGTGTGATCGACTGTGGTCATCTGATCACCATTTGAGGTAGGGGAATAATGATATGAACAAGGAGAATTCTATGATGTCATCCTTTGCACATCATTCATATTGACCACCTTATGTTGGTATAATTTGTGTGAAATTTATTTATTAGTATACATCAATTGTAGATGAATATGTTCAATATTTTTGTGTCTATATAATTATACACAATTGTGTTTGTGTTAGTAGAGGATCAAGATTCGACAGAGGGTTATAATAGGGAAGGGGGTGAAGATCAACATGCTACCAAAGCTCAGGAAAGGGGTGAAGGTCAAGCGAGGAGGGTCACTGTTGATAAAGAGGATGGTTGTGTACCTTTAACAACCTATCCTTCATATGTACTCAAGGATATTCCTTGGGAAAAACGATGTTCAATAATTGGCCCTTCGACATTGCACATATCACCATGAGAAGTTGAAAGGTGATCTTGCTAGTTTGGATCTCCCCGCCGAGAGTAGACAAAGTTTGGAGATAGTTTTTCTCTCCTTAGGAAAATTCATTGATGTATATCAAAGTCTTGGGCCAAGTATAGATGGTTTCATTGACTTGATGCGAAGGTGGAAGGCAGAGGTGATGGGTCGTGATAAGTGGCTCGAGGTGGAGAAGAGGGTGACCAAACAACAAGCAATTTCAATGTTCAATTTTAAAGAAGGACCAAGAGACATCTTTGAATAGATCATCTCGTGAGAGTGCTTATGTATCAACATCTTCTCAAAAGAGATATGATTCATCGTGTGATTGAGTGTGGTCATATGATCACCATTTGAGGTAGGGGAATAATGATATGAAAAAGGATAATTATCTGATGTCATCCTTTGCACAACGTTCATATTGACCACACTCTGTCGGTATAATTTTTGTAAAATTTATTTATGTTAGTATACATAAATTGTAGATGCATATGTTCAATATTTTTGTGGTTGTATCATTATACACAATTGTGTTTGTTTTAGTGGAGGATCAAGGTTCGAAAGAGGGTTATAATAGGGTAGGGGGTGAATATCAACATGCTACCAATGCTCAGGAAAGGGGTGAAGGTCGTGTGAGGAGGGTCACTATTGAGAAATAAGATGGTTGTACACCTATAGCAACCTATCCTCCAGATTTACTCGAGGATCTTCCTTGGGAAAATGATGTTCAGTAATTGACCCTTTGGCATTGCACATATCACCATGAGAAGTTGAAATGTGATCTTGCTAGTTTGGATCTCCTTGCTGAGAGTAGACAAAGTTTGGAGATAGTTTTTCTCTCCTTAGGAAATTTCATTGATGTATATCAAAGTCTTGGGCTAAGTATATATGGTTTCATTGACTTGATGCGGAGGTGGAAGGCAGAGGTGATGGGTCATGGCAAGTGGCTCGAGGTGGAGAAGAGGGTGACCAAACAACAATCAATTTCAATGTTCAATTTTAAAGAAGGACCAAGAAACCAATGTTGAAGGTGCAATATTTCAGGCACCCTCACATTATGCATTATCTATATGATCGATTCCTTAGAGCCTATGGTAGATTTCCATGGAATAATGAGGTACCTATTTATTTTGTTAGATTTTTTTATGCATATTTTTTTTAGAACACGAAGCCATATTTTACCGACCTTCCATCCAAATATTATGGGGTTGGAAAAGGTTGAATGTATAATTATCGAAGAGGTGCCTTTCAAAATCCATCACTTCCTTGACCTCCACCTCCTTTGATATCTTTCCCTAAAATGATTGTCACTTTAAGATAAGAGATGGAGGATACATATTAGATTGGCTGAGAAGCAAGGGATTTCATGGAAGATAGTTTAACATCGAAGTTTGTAAGGATTGATTTGGCTTGAGTAGAGAGAGAGCACAAGCTAGTTCTCGTGAAATCTTTGTTTATAAAACAGATGAGGAGGTAGACTCTATGAACCTTGAAAATGTTAAGGTTTATGCCAAGAGATGTCATGATGGGTGGTTTGAACTCCTATCCCATGAGGGATAAAGCAAAGGAGAGTTTTGTGTTTATATTTAATTGATAATTGTTTCATCTATTATTAGAATTTTTTGTTGTTAGATCCATGTCTTTGCAAGTTTAGATATACAATTTTAAATGTAGATTGATTTCATTTTTCTCAATTGTTGAACGAACATTATTTAGAGTGTCTTCTAGTGTAAATTTAAAAGGATTTAGAGAGGTACATTTGCTTAAATATCCACATTTATGTTTTAATAGTATTTATTGATCTTGTTCAATGTTAAATTGAACTAATTTATATATCTTGTCGTTAATGTGAACACATTTTCTGAAATTGAAAATGGTTTGTTTGCAGGTTCCATTAGGTTCATCATTTTTGGGATGTTCCATATGGTGTAGATATTGGGATTGGGATTTACAAGTAAATTGCATGTTTTAGACTTTTTAGTTATGATTTGAAGTGTTAGTTAATTTTAGTGTATTTTATATATGGAATGTATTATTTAATTAAAAACTTTAAATTTCAGGAATTCAGAGGTAGTCTTCAAACTATGAACACTATGGGTATGGGTATGGGGGTCGTTACTTATCAAGTAATGATTTACAATTTAGTATTCTTTCCAATTTTATTTTTATAAGTTTATTTTAGTATTAGAATTTAGTCTAAAATTGTAATTATTTTTAATTTAATATTTGCATTTACATATGTTATAGGCCAACCCAAGGGAAGAGGAGAGAGAGGATAACTTAGGGAGGAGGGGAGAGAATAGATTCATATAGTTCCTATCACATAGATTTTCTTACATCTCTTCCATAATGTTTGGATTATAAATTTAAATTTGTCATTTGAACTTGTGTATTTACATGTATAGAGTACATGTTGTAGTTGTTTTGGATTATAAATTTATTTTTGGACTATATAAAATAATTTTGTATGATTTTCCTATCATAATTTTGCATGATGTCTATCAATGTATGTTTTATGATTATGTTTTATAATGCTAGACAAACTTCGAGTAATAAAATAGTTTAATTTTGTTAGGAGTGAACCTTAAGAACTTGCATAAAAGATAATATTGTCATGGATACAATGCTTTCTATAATTGATCCTTTATTACATAAAAGGTGAATCTCATCAATGATATAAATCTTGTATTTTGGAAGTGTTGTAGACAATCCTATTGATCTCATCATTTCTTGACTAGTCCATGTTTCCCTAATAGTCCTAGATACAATGATTTCTAGCATTGGTCCTTTATTATGTAAAAGATGGATCTCATCAATAATTTAAAGCTTCTAGTTTTCAAGTGGATGTGTTGTATACAATCCCACCAATCTAATCATTTCTTGAGAATTCCCTATTTCCCTAATTGTCCAAGATACACTCATTTCAAGCGTTGGTCCTATATTATGTAAAATATGAACATTATCAATTATATAAAGCTTGTATATTGGAAGTGTTGTAGACAATCCTAACAATATAATCATTTATTGACTAGTCCTTATTTCCCTAATAGTCCTAGATACAATGCTTTCTAGCATTGGTCCTCTATTATGTAAAAGACGGATCTCATCAATCATTTAAGGCTTGTAGTTTGGAATTGTTGTATACAATCCCACCAATCTAATCATTTCTTGAGAAGTCCCTCTTTCCCTAATTGTCCTAGATACAATGTTTTCAAGTATTAGTCCTATATTATCTAAAATATGAATCTCATCAATGATATAAATCTTGTAGTTTGCAAGTGTTGTAGACAATCCTACCAATCTAATCATTTCTTGACTAGTCCCTATTTTCCTAATAGTCCTAGATACAATGCTTTCTAGCATTGGTCCTCTATTATATCAAAGATGGATCTCGTCAATAGTTTAAAGATTGTATTTTGGAAGTATTGTATGCAATCCCACCAATCTAATAATTTCTTGAGAAGTCACTATTTCCCTAATTGTCCTACATACAATGCTTTTAGCATTAGTCCTCTATTATGTAAAATATGAATCTCATAAATGATATAAATCTTGTAGTTTGGAAGTGTTGTAGACAATCATACCAATCTAATTATTTCTTGACTAGTTCCTGTTTTCGTAATAGTCCTAGATACAATGCTTTCTAACATAGGTACTTTATTATGTAAAAGATGGATATCATCAATAATTTAAAGCTTGTATTTTTGAAGTGTTGTATATAATCCCACCAATCTAATCATTTCTTGAGAAGTCCCTATTTCCCTAATTTTCCTAGATATAATGCTTTCTATCTTTGGTCCTCTATTATGTAAAAGATTAATCTCATCAATGATATACAACTTGTAGTTTGGAAGTGTTGTGAACAATCCTAACAATCTAATAATTTATGGACTAGTCCCTATTTTCCTAATAGTCCTATATACAATGCAACTTTCTAGCATTGGTCCTCTATTATGTAAAATATGGAACTCACCAATCATTTAAAGATTGTAGTTTGGAAGTGTTGTATACAATCACACCAATCTAATCATTTATTGAGAAGTCCTTATTTCCGTAATTTTCTTAGATATAATGCTTTCTAGCATTGGTTCTCTATTATGTAAAAGATGAATCTCATCAATAATATAAATCTTGTAGTTCATAGGTGTTGTAGACAATCGTACCAATCTAATAATTTGTTGACTGGTCCCTATTTCCCTAATAGTCCTAGATACAATTCTTTGTAGCATTGATCCTCTATTATGTCAAATATGGATCTCAAAAACAATTTAAAGCTTGTATTTTGGAAGTGTTTTATACAATCCGATTGATCTAATTATTTCTTGAGAAGTCCCTATTTCCATAATTGCCCTAGATACAATGATTTCTAGCATTGGTCCTCTATTATGTAAAAGATGAAACTCATAAATGATATAAATCTTGTAGTTTGGAAGTTTTGTAGACAATCATACCAATCTAATATTTTATTGATTAGTCCCTATTTCCCTTATAGTCCTATATACAATGATTTCTAGCATTGGTACTCTATTATGTAAAATATGGATATCATCAATAATTTAAATCTTTTAGTTTGGAAGTGTTGTATGCAATCCCACCAATCTAATAATTTCTTGAGAAGTCCCTATCTCTTTAATTGTCCTAGATACAATGCTTTCTAGCATTGGTCCTTTATTATGTAAAAGATGAATCTCATCAATGATATAAAGCTTTTAGTTTGGAATTTTTGTAGACAATCCTACCAATCTAATCATTTCTGGACTATTCCCTATTTTCCTAATAGTCCTAGATACAATGCATCTCATTAGCATTGGTCCTCTATTGTGTAAAAGATGGATCTCATAAATAATTTAAATCTTGTATTTTTGAAGTGTTGTATATAATCTTACCAATCTAATCATTTCTTTAGAAGTCCCTATTTCCCTAATTGTCCTAGATACAATAATTTCTAGTATTGGCCTCTATTATGTAAAAGATGAATCTCATCAATGATATAAAGCTTGTAGTTTGTATTTTTTGTAGACAATCCTACCAATATAACGATTTCTTGAATTGTTACTATTTCCATAATAGTCCTTGACACATTTCTTTCTAGAATTGGTCCTCTACTATGTCAAAGATGGATCTCATCAATAATTTAAAGGTTGTAATTTGTAAGTTTTGAATACAATCCCACTGATCTAATCATTTATTTAGAAGTCCCTATTTCCCTAATTGTCCTAGATACAATGCTTTCTAGCATTGGTCCTCTATTATATAAAAGATGAATTTCATCAATGATATAAATATTGTAGTTGGAAGTGTAGTAGACAATCCTACCAATATAATCATTTCTTAACTAGTCCTTATTTCCCTAATAGTCCTAGATACATTACTTTCTATCATTGGTACTCTATTACATAAAATATGAATATCATCAATAATTTAAAGCTTGTAGTTTTGAAGTGTTGTATACAATCCCACCAATATAATCATTTCTTGAGAAGTCCCTATTTCCCTAATTTTCATAGATACAATTCTTTCTAGCATTGGTCCTCTATTATGCAAAAAATGAATCTCATCAATTATATAAAGCTTGTACTTTGGAAGTTTTGTAGACAATCCTACCAATCCAATAATTTATGGACTAGTCCCTATTTTCCTAATAGTCCTAGATACAATGATTTCTGGCATTAGTATCGTTTTATGTAAAATATGGATCAAATCAATAATTTAAAGCTTGTAGTTTTGAAGTGTTGTATACAATCCCACCAATCTGTTAAATGTACAGCATCAAGAGACATTCTCCAAACCAATCTTGTGCAACCAAGATTGATCCTCCCATATAGAAGTGATCACTTTGATTTCCTTTCATGTAAATTTTATTCCTCCCATATAGAGGTAATTGATCAAAGTAATGATGTTGTAAAGTCTTGTTGGACAAGGATACGTACTTGTGTGTCAAGTCATGATTCTCATGTGAACCTTTCGTATAAAGGTATCCATGGGATGGACCTCCCATATAGAGGTGGAAATTCCATTTAAAGGTCATGCTTTACTTGTTAAAATAATTTAATGTTGTGTGATGTATTATTAACCATGATCACTAGATTGATATTAAGTCTTCTTTAGAGATTGATCACCTCTAAAGTGAATTACTTTAGCATATGATCATTTGGTCCGCAATAATATACTATGATCACAACATTCGATAATTCTTCTTAGTATAATGCAATGTGATGGATAATTAAAGTTAGCACATATTAACCATGCAGTAAAAGATAAATATATAAAGATAAATGCATACAGAAAAAGAGAGTTTGAATTGATCAGGAGATGTGTTGACACAGTTCTGTCGACAGGGGTTCATCTAGCACTGTCGTCAACAAACACCAACCCAACACCCTTAAGCATTGGCCTAGAAAGGTTTTACCCTTTCCAACAACACCCGCGAAGCGAGTGAGGTCTCACCCGAGATGGTTAAGGAGGCTACAGGAACCAAGTTTCCGTAGTGGGGAAGGAACATGCATGTGCTCTAACTCTATCGCATCAGAAACCAGAGATTTGCTTTCGCATCATATTTCGCAACTTAACCAGATATTCATCATTCGCACATTAACCATATATTCACCATTCACATATTCAACACATAATTAACATTCGCATTAACAGGAAGACATCAGAGACCGCACCGGTGAATCCTTACAGCATAAATCATTCATCATTCGACATAAACAAAGACAAAAAGATAGATCCGAACATCTTCATGCATTAACTCATCAAAACCTGCGGTATAACCTTCTCATAAACAATTCAAAACATCTTATCGCGTATACAAAACTGCAAAAACAGAGCAAAACAACACTTGATTCTTCAATCTAGAATTCCCTTAGGCTTACATTCTTACTCTTACTTATATCCAACTATGGCAGTTACATAATGGTCCAAATGACCCTTTCCTAACAACCTAACTAGTCTTGCGCTTCCTCGTTCTCCGCGGATGACCCTTCCTTCCACGGATGGTCCTTCTTCACAACTATCAGCTTCCGCACTTCATGCGGACTAATCCCGTGCCAACAGGACCCCAACACAAACTTGTGGCTCACCCTCGAGCCACCTCAGTTGGACACCTCTGGTATTGTTCTCATCCTTTGCTGTGCTAAATTTATGAAGTTGTTCTTGGCATTTGGAGCTCGCTATCATGTACTTTTCGAACTCATCCTCCAGTTTCTTGGTCGTTGTCATGTACTTCTCGAACTCATCCTCCAGTCTCTTGACACCTTTGTCATATATCCCTGTTGCGCCTATTCTTGCGCTTCAGGTGTGTTTCGATCTGGGGAAAATTTCATCGATGTCACCAAATTGGGAAATAGGCCAACTGCTCTGGCACATCTATTTCACACATTTGACTGTCCACTATTGGAGCCAGCGTGCCTCTACCCTTGGTGTTTTGTTTTTCGCAGGGACCATGGTTCTTCTAATTACTACTACTCTCTTAGACATCTCGGGTGAGAATTCATCATCGTTCCTCCCCATTGTCTGCGCCACTTTCTTTGTTTGTTGTTCATGGATGCTCGTCGTCCGTTCCCTTAGCGCACCTGGAGTGCTTCCGCTGGAAACGAAATGCACCATTGCAACTATCTCACTTCCCTTTTCCACAACTTCCTTGGGATTGCTCACTTAAATTCCTAACTCTCTGAATCCGACTGACTGACTCGCATCATGCAGCTTATTAATTCTTCTCTTCAGACTCTCTTTACTTTGACTTACGTTCTTCAATCTCTACACCTCCATAGCCATCTGATTCGGTCCTCAAGTGTGTCATCGTACTCCTCCATCGTATTTTAGGGATGCTGGTCTGCAGTGATCATACTTGGATTTGACCCCCATGTGCGAAGCATCGACGAGCGACCCAATTGGCCATGCTTTCCACTTTTTGTCATAATTGTGTTTTTTTTCATGCTTCTGGTTCTCAACTGCTAGGTGCCTGATCATGGCGATAGGGTTTCAACCGATTCCCGTTAACTAGCTTGGGAAACACTACCCCATATAAACTTTGTAGCTACACCACACCTCTGTCAGTGACAAGATTTATTATGTAGGGACCTAACCAATGTATTTGTAACTTACCTGGGTGCTTTCCAAACTTACTGTTGTATAGAAGAACCATATCTCCGCAATGAAAGTGATTTGGTTTAACATGTCGATCATGCCAAGCCTTTTGTCGATCCTTTTCTACCTTTTGATGAAATCCTGCGATGAACCAATCCTCAGCGAGCTGTACCAATTGTGCCAATTGTTCTTCCAGTGCTCCATCGTCGCTCATTCCTATAGCTATTATGATGCACAGACTGGGGATGATGTACTCCATCGATATTACGGCTTCTTGCCCATAAACAAGCTTGAATGGGGTCTGGCCGGTCAATCTTTTGCAAGTTGTGTGATACGCCCAGAGTATCGCAGGGATATTCAAATCCAAATCATCACGATTTTTGTTGCATACCTTCGTGAGCGCATGCTCCAAGATTTTGTTAAATGCCTCAACGGTCCCATTAGCTTGCGGATGATATGGGGTTCTCTTCCTGTGTTGAATTTGAAACTCCTCTATCATTGCTGCGATTGTCTGGTTAGAAAAATGAGTCCCCTGATCACTCATGAGTATCTTTGGGCCCAAACCTGGTGGCCACATTGTCAAAAAGGAATCATACTGCAGTCGCAGCTAAGCAATCCTTTACCAGCGCATCTTCCGCCCATTGTGTCAAGTAATCTGTCGCAATGATTATGTAGCGTGACCTTGTTCTTTTTCTTGGTGGGTTGATGGGTCCCATGAAGTCAAATGCCCATTTGTCAAAATCCTGTAGTGTCAATTGAGGTACTAATGGCATTTCATCCCTATGTGATGGCTTCCCTGTCCGTTGACATATGTCGCATCTTTTGGCATAGTCAGCGGCATCTCCATGCATCATTGCCCACCATAATCCTGCTCGTAGGATCTTCCTAGCAGTGGCACGTACTCCATAGTGTCCTCCTGCGATACCATCATGAGCTTCCGCTAAAATTATTTCTTGTTCGTGCGGAAGGACATAGCGCCGAAGTATCTCATCCGGTCCCATCGTATATAGTTTTCCTATGATCAGTTCAAAATCTGCAGCTCGGACAACTAGCTGCTTCTTTTTGTTGGTAGTGAATCCTTCTGGTTCCTTCCCTGGTGCCAAAAACTAAATAATTTGTTCATAATGGTCATCGACCATTCTGACCCTGAAACAATCCTTCGTTAATGCTCCTTGGCTCTTCTCCAGACTCTATCCGTGACAGGTGGTCTGGTCCTACATTTAGGTGCCCTGGCTTGACAATTATCTCGAAATCAAATTCCTGGAAGAGTAACAACCATTGGTAGATTCCCCCCCAACACAGGCTTGTTCACCAGGTATTAATTACTGAGTGATCGGTGAACATTTTAAAATGCCCCCCTAAAAGATAATGTCAAAACTTCTGTAAGGCGCAGACCATCGCCAACCCTTCCCTTTCTGTGGTCATGTAATTCTTCTCCGTAGTAGACATCTTTCTACTTGCGAATGCTATCGGGTGGTCTATTGCGCCTTCTCCTAGTTGGTCCAAGATGACTCCTAGTGCGACTGATGACGCATCGACATGAACGTGGAACTCCTTCGTCCAGTCTGGAAATGTGAGTATGGGTGCTGTAACCATATTTTCTTTCAATATATCCAGACTCTTCTGGCACTCTTCAATCCATTCAAACTTGGCGTCTTTCTTCAACAACTTCTCCATCGGTGCCGTGATCGCTGCATACCCTCTGATAAACTTCCTGTAGTATCTTGTGTGTCCCAATGTCACTCTTAATTGCTTGAGTGTTGTTGACATTGGTAGGTTGACAATAATTGCGATCTTTGCAGGGTCGACCAACATTCCTTCCCTGCAAACAATGTGCCCCAACAAAATCCCAAATGGAGCGCAAAAAATGCACTTCTTTAAGTTAAATGAAATCTGGTTTTGTCAACATCTTTCCAGCATCAACCGCAGATTTGTGCCATGATCTTTGACCAACCCGTATACTATTCAGTCACCCATGTATACTGTAAGAAACTTATGGATGTAATCCTTGAACGCCGCAACTACTAGTCTTGAAAAAATTCCTGGCGCATTCTTCAGGCCAAATGGCATCACCGTGTATTGGAAACATCCCATTCGGTGACGAATATTGTTTTGTGTCGATCCTCCTTTGCAATCTTTATCTAGTGGTAGTTGGAGAATCCATCTGTGAAGGAGTATATTTCCTAACCACCTACCCCTTCTATCACTTCATCCGTAAATGGTGTAGGGAATGGATCGTGTAGGCATGCGTCGTTCAACTTTCTCAAATCGACATAGATCCTAACTTCGTCGGTTTTCTTATCTTGGACCACCACCAGGCTGATCCACTCCGATTCTTCAATTGGTTCTATAATTCCTGCTTCCATCATTCTTTCAATCTTAACCTTCACCTACTCCTAATATCTCGGATTCAACCTATAAGGCCACTGCTTCATTGGCTTCGCATTAGGTTTCAGTAGGATTTTCATCTCTCATAGGTTCCCTGAAATTCCTTTCATCTCTGAGAACTTTGTTGGAAACAAATCTTCAAACTCGTGCATTAGGTCCATCATTTGCGCAATAGTCGAGTCATCCCAGTAGTCTCCGATGCTTGCAAACTTGGGATTTTCTTCCAAACCAATGTTCACTTTCTTGATCCGCAATGGTTGTTGAAACTTGTCGGAAGGCATATCTGGTGCCTCGAGACTGCAACTTCCTTCTGACTCTGGGATATATGTGGCCCTCGGATCATCCTCATCGTCTGGTTCTCCTGTGATGTTGTAACATTCCATCAACATTTGAGGTGTCATGGTCTACTGGAGTCCCATATGTTTCTCTACTAGAACTGTGTCGAATACTTTCTCACGGACCTCCTGTAATGTGTTGTGGATGAAGGGGTTTTCGTCATAGAAATTGAAAGTTTAGTTAAATCCAATTGTTAGTTGTTCCCAAGAGTATGTTCTGCATTGCAGTTCTGCTGTGAGATACCAATTCCTCGGTACTTCATCTAGCATGTGAATAAATGCATGGACCCATTCCTGTTTGGCCCGTGGTCCCCATTGGATTTCACATGCACTCAAATGCTCCTTCGGATATCCTCTATCGTCATACTTCATTCCACATTGTTCATCAGTGTTTTTGAACCTAACTGTCATTAGGTGTCGACAAAGTGTATAGGTAGTTATGGTGTTCTTGTGCATTTCCCACCATTACGCTAGTGTAGCCTTCAGGGCTTCTTCCAAGGCCACTAGTTGTTGTGGATCCACCACTTTTTCTTCAAATTTAGTGAGAAATGCAGCCAAGTTGGGAAGTTCCTCATACGTTGGTAGCTCGCACTCTTCTGTAGCTACCCTTCGCAGTGACTGAGTAATCCCTAAATGACACTTCATGCATCCGGTTCTGCCAATTTTCAAGTGCTTCATCAAAATCTGATGATGCTGAGCTGCTACTACGCCACCCTAATTCTCCATCCACAGTAGGGTTGATATAATCTTCAGAGATGTTGTAAAGATTGTCCCACCCCTCAGTGAATTCATCCCTCATTGGCTCAACATACCTTTTCCCTTCCGCATGGTCAAGAGGTGCGAATACCCTTATCTCTCAGTTCTCGAATGACATAGTTCTTTTCTTGAAGTTGATAATAGCTTGATTATCGATTGCCCAGTCTATCCCTAGCAGCACTGGGCAGGAGCTTGTGTTGTCAACAATCTTGATCACATCAAAATCAACATATGTCCTTGTTAGTTTTTCAGAATTTAATTCATTCTGATCTAGGATCTTAACTGAAAGAACAACATGTATAGCATATCAAGCATAAGAGACAAGAGACAAGAGACACAAAACATTTCACTGGGGAAAACCAAGAAGGTGAAAAACCCTGCAACTTCCTCAGAGTAGAATAAGCACCAATACAAGGATCACCATGATCAAACCCAAGAGATAGATATCTTCAGCAACATGCTCCTCCTCCACTTGTGCGTACCCTCCTCTTCTCTCACTAATGTGAAGTAAGTGAATAATGGAATGTGTAAAATGAGAGAGACACACTCTCTATTTATACACTAACTTGACTTGCCCTTTACTCAACTAGGCCTGCCCCAACTTAACCACATAACATAATGTTGACTAGGCCGACCCCCACTAGGGTGGTCTAATAACCCTTTAACCCACATGACTCATACAGGGCTGATCCCATCAAGGTGGTATAATAACCCATCAAGTATAAGTTACAACACTTACAATATAACTTGCGACACTTGCAAGTACAACTGATGACACTTCCAATCGAAGGAATAATACAGCTTCGTTGGGGATAAAATAAAGTACAAATACAATATACAAGTGAATATCTTCCAAATTTACAAGTACATCAACATTCCTGAGTCCCTCGATCTCAATAGGAACCTGGAAAAGTCGACCGATCGGGGTGACTTTACTTTGATTTGCTAGCCGCAGTTGTACCGGGAACCAAGCCAACTATGGTTTCCCCATCGTTTCCCATGTCTGTTTTGTTAAGATGTTTACATCTGACCCCAAATCCAAGATGATGGAGTCGATTTTGAATGCCTCGACTTGCGGAGTCATTCGCATTTCTCTACATGTCTTCCTCATCTGTACATGTGATTGAACGTATGCTCCTGTCGTGCACCCCCCCCATCGATGCAGCAGGTTAGATACCTCTGCCAATGCATCCTGATCTTTCGCCAGCTCCAAGAAACTCTCTATAAAATCTCTTAAGGTGTTATCCTTTCTCCACGAATTTGTTGTGTCAAATGTTGGCGACATATCATAAGTAACTTCCTTCTGGTCAAGCGGTGGCTGCCTCAACTGCCTCATTGCCTCACGTGCTTTCAAAAAAAGTCCCTTTTTGCTTCTGCATCAAATTTTACTTGTTTTCGTGCTGCCAAGCGGATGATATACTGTGACCTGTCGTCCCCTGTCACAGCTCCTCCATGAGTCACTATTCCAACTGTCACATTTTGACCTCTGACCTCCGCTGATATATTCTGCACCACCGGTGGTGGATTCTGATTCTGATTCTGGTTTTGTGGATGTGGGGGCGGGTTCTTAGTTTTCCATTTTGCGATGAGCTGAGGAAAATATTCAACCCCATGGTCCACAACACTGCAGTAAGTGCACTGTGGTGTTGGATTCAGGAAATCCCTATGATAATTCCCTTGCTGACCACAATTGTAACATATTATGGGTCCTCGACCTCGTCCAACAACTCCTCCTCAGCTATCACCAATGCCTTAGCCTCCGCGGAACCCCCCTCTAAATCCTCCTCATAGTGCCCTATATGGTGGGTACTGCGGTTGATTATATTGTGGCTGACCGTATTGCGGTTGTTGAAACTGCGGTTGTAGATACTGCGGTTGGCCATACTGCAGCTGACCATACTGCGATTGATCGTACTGTGGTTGTGGGTTGTACTGAGGCAGCGGTTAATTATACTGTTGTTTTTGTGGTACCGATGGCTGCTCTTCTCCCTTCATGAAGTATGTATCCGCAGTCCTTTCTTGGAGTAGGTCATAAGCTCTGCAATCTTTCTCATCGTGGCCAACCGATCGACATAACTTGCAATATAAGTTCATTGGTTTCGACACTATATTCTGTAGGTACACACATTCTTCTGGTCGATGTCCTCTCGACTAATAGACATGACACCAAGGCATCCCTCCCTGACTGAGGGGATTCGGTGCACCTGATTGCAAATATTCTTGAAACTCTGGGCACTAATCCTTGTGGTATCCTTCTGTCCTGCATCTAGTGCACCAGACGTCTTCACGGGCCTCCTTCCCTTTATTCCTGTCTTGTAGCTGGATCATCAATTTTTCCAACTGCGCTTGTATTCGATCCATACCAAATCCCGTGTCGCCAATTGGTGAAGCCTCCATCTTCATTGCGATCTCCAGTGCTTCTTCCTGAGTTGCTACCTTTTGTTGCATCAGTAACCCACAAATGTGTGGCACCAGCCCATCGATAAACCATTCTTTATGCTGCATATCATTCATCCTGAAAATCACTTTCTCCATGAGTGTTCTATATCATTGGTTGAAGTTCCATACTGACTCATTGGGAAAAATTTATATTTCTTTGAGCTCAGTAATGTATTGCGACTCAGATTTTGGTTTTCTGAATTCATCGATCAACCCCGCCTTGATATGTAGAAGTGTTTTACTTGAAGTTCCCATCGGTACCTTAGTAAAATTCATATACTAGTCTAGTGCACAGCCCCTGAGGGTCGTCGCTAAGTGTCCCTTCTTAATATCTTCATCCTGGACCTGCTTCATGGTCCATACTGCTTCGCACAAAAACCAATATTGTTCGGGGTCCTCGATCTAGTTCCCCTGAAAGGTTGGCATATTTGCATCGTCACCTGCCATCCTTGTACTCCTACTATTATTATTTATTGATGCGGTACTCTTACTACTGTTCTGGCACGTAGGGAAGCTCTGCGAAAAGATGGTATTTCGTCCAATCAAGTTATGAGTAGTGTGCGGAGTTGAAGGTACGTTGTAGCTTAAGGTCCGTCCTTATTTTGCTTCTGGGGTAGCCTGTTCACCTTCCTCTTCGTCGCAATAGGATCGCTTCGTCTCGTGTGGTCTTTTTTCGCAGTCTTCCATTCGGGTCCCCTCAGGAGACTCTCTCTCAGTCCTCCTCTTCTTCTATGGTCGTCGGAATATCACTCCACTCTTCAAGGTATCACACTCATATTCAACCTCCCTTAAAAATTCATCGTCACTCGTGTCCATCTACCCCTCATATTTCTACCAGACCCACATCCATGCGGTACCCACAAATCCCGCACACTGATATTCTACTCGTCGGAATTCATCCTCAGTATGCCCTTTTCGCAGACTAGCATTTTAATCCACAACTTCAACGATAGCAAAAACCTCCCTCTAGGTCCTTTGAAAAATTTCATTTCCGCATCGCTATATGATTTGATCGTGTCCACAGAAAACTCAGTGATGTATCCTTCTAGGATACTATCTACTTAGAAATAAATAGCCCTTGATATCTTGTTGTCGACCCGTTTCAGCTGTTGGATTAGTTATGGGGTCCAGTGGTTAGGTTCACCTCCTTGGAAATGGTTCTTTTGAAAAGTCAGCTGCACCAACCACTCGTGCAGCAACACTGAGAATTCACAGAAGAATATCTCATGGATATCAGAGTAGATGTACTTTTCCAACCAATTGCTTGTCGTTTGCCCAGGGTTCCGGTTTTCTCCTTCCGCAATTCTTCTGCCTTCTTATAGAACCAATCTTGGATCTCCGGTTTCGTCAGATGCCACAACATGTCCTCTTCCTTCAACTTCAGTGTCCTGGAAATGAAACCATTTGTTGACACATTTCTGTCGATAGGGGTTCACCTCGCACTATCGTCAACAAACACCAATGCAACACCCTTAAGCACCATCCCATAAAGGTTTTACCCTTTCTAGCAACACCCATGAAGCGACTGAGGTCTCACCCGAGATGGTTAAGGGGGTTGTAGGAACCAAGTTTCCGCCGTGGGAAGGAACATGCATGTGCTCCAACTCTATCGCATCAGAAACCAAAGATTTTCTTTCACATCATATTTCACAACTTAACCAGATATTCATCATTTGCATTTAACCATATATCCACCATTCGCATATTCAACACATAATTAACATTTGCATTAACAGGAAGATATCAGAGACCGCATCGGTGAATCCTTACAACATAAATCATTCATCATTCAACATAAACAAAGACAAAAAGACAGATCCGAACATCTTCAAGCATTAACCCATCAAAACCTGCGGTATAACCTTCACAGAAACAGTTCAAAACATCTTATCGCGGATACAAAACTGTGAAAACAGAGCAAAAAAACACTTGATTCTTCAATCTAGGATGCCCTTAGGCTTACATTCTTACTCTTACTTATATCCAACTACGACGGTTACATAATGGTCAAATGACCCTTTTATAACAACCTAACTAGTCTTGCACTTCCTCTTTCTCCACAGATGACCCTTCCTTCCACGGATGGTCCTTCTTGGTAACTATCAGTTTCCACACTTCATGCGGACTAATCTCGTTTCAACAAGATGACTAAGTGAACTCGAATTGTCAAGCTTCAATTAAAGCCACAATGTATGCCTCAGTTAACTAAAGAACTCATAGTGGTCACTACAAGTAAATCCATCACCATGATTTCAATTAATAATAGTTAACTAAGTGTTAAATAAGAAGGAATAGTTAACTAAAGTGTTTTCACTTTAGTTAAACTAAAATACGACACTTCATTAAATCAAGGAGAACTCGAATTGATCACTACAGTTATGTTATTAAAAAGGAATAAGTTAAAGAGAGTTAACTAAGTGATAAAAAAGAAGATCTAGTTAACTAAGTGTTATTGCATGAGAGCACGTATGTTAAACTAAAAGGAGACACTTGAAAACGACACTTAATTTATCCACCTAACTAAGTGGAAAATATTTCAGTTAAGAGGCGAGTTCATCCTAAGAGACAGTTCAATGAGATAAAGCACTGCATGAGAAGTGGGGTGCACTTCTTCATGCAATATTGATACATCCAGTTTGAGGTCGAGTTCATCCTGAAGTTAGAAGAAGCTGATGCTTGAGAATAATGTATAAATATGTTGTACAGGATTGATGAATTCAATGTGAAGCTAATTCCCTTCTCCATTGAAGGCATGGCACTTCTCTTTGTGTGTTTTATTGTTCTTGCTTGTTATTGATGTGCTGGGCACATTGGAAAACAGATTTGATTGATCTCTCTTCTCTATTGCTTTTGTATCTTCACCAAGAGTGTTTTGGTGATATCTTATCTTCCGAAAGCAATTTTCTATGTTGTAAAAGAAAGCATTCTCTTCTATCCATTATATTATATTGAGAAGAATTGGTAGGGTTTTTTTTCTCATGGTTTTGAGTATTTTCCCCAGGGTATATCTTGTGTTATGGATGTATGAATTTCATGTGATTGAATTGTCTAATTGTTTCAAGTTTTCGCATCTAAAAGAATTAAATATCAAAGCTCAACCAAATATTAACAGGGTATCAGAGTTCAGGGCGTGAAGGAGCTCAGTCTTGCATGCCAGCTAGAGCCTACGTAGATCTTGAGAAGTTGAGCACAAGATTTGAAGACTATGGCATCAATCTCTGTACGACCAGAAGACCGTTTTGAGGGCACCTTAAACTTCAACACTTGGAATGCTAGGATTCTCAACATCCTAGAGGAACATGGCTTGGATAGATACATGAGTCCACTGTGGTGGAGGAGCATACATCTAATGTAGGGTGCATCAACTTCAAGAAGAATGAGTACAAACCATCAAGAGTAACGTGGAACGTTTAGAAGAAATTCAAGTTTGGAGCACATTGGACAAAGCTATCGATTTGGGCCCCCATATGTTTGAAAAGACCTTTAAGGGATGCGATAAGGATAGTGGATCCTCCACTACTACCCCGAATCTACTTTTGACCTTTAGTTATATGTATATTTCCATCAAAACTGATTAGGAGTCTTATAAATCAGATATCTCTATCCTAATTCAATCATTCGGAGTTTGAGAATGAGTCTATGTCGATCTTTGTGTATCATCTCTACATGCACTCCATGTGACCTTGTAGATAAAAAACAAAGATATCAAGTGTAATTTTCTAAGTGTTTAGTTTCTTTGTCGAACTCTGTGTATCCTCTCCACCTATGATTTATGTGATATCGTGGATTAAAAACAAATATCTCAAAATTTGTATTTAGTACCTTCTGCGTTGAATTTAAAATGTTGAAAAACTAAAATGATTCTCAATGCATATAATTATGAATTCATACACATTTCTATAGATGAACATCATTTCATAACATCTCAACATACATTCTCATCTAACATAGTAATCATAGCATTGAGATAAACATCATATAACATGTTTTCTTTTCTAGATAAGTTCTTAACAAAATTAAACTATATTATTAGACTTGTCAAACGTTTTTTTGAAACGAAACATTTTGATTTAAAGTAGATTTAATTTTTCTTTTGTCTTGATACACCACCTTGCAACTTATGCCACTCTGCAGCTATTAATTCATCCTACAACTATTTAGCTACCTTTCCATCCAAGGCTCTGGATGGTATCTATCTATCTAGATGAAGGCTCTGGATAGTATCTATCCGAGGTAGTTGGCTGGCTTTCCAAGGCACCAACTAGTCTTTTTTTTTGTTATTGCCATCTGTTTGTTTGGTTGGGTAACCTAGGATTTTATGTGGAAATGCATGTCTGGTACACTTGTCAAAACATATTCTTGAATTCTCCATCATTGCCTTTTCCTTGCTCTCATTGCTTCCTGAAACATGTAATTTAATCATGTGAACTTTAATATGCATATTTGTCTCGATTTTTAAGAAGGAAATACACGTGTAGAGTTTTTGGATGTTTAACTCATTACGTGACATCATCTCATCTCGATCAACCACTAATATATGTTTTGGTGTTTTCATCTATTTACCTATTCAAAAGGCGGGGAGCTTGGTGAGCTCTTAGAATGGATACCTAATAAGGGCAGCTGGACTAAGATCCTACTTTAATTATCAACCCGGGGGACGTACAAACTTCAGAGGTGCAAGCACTATATGTGCTCTCTAGGATAGTCTTTGTCGAAGTTGGGTGTTTGTATCAATGTCTGTAAAAAGGATTGTTTAATTTATGGAGGTCAAATTCCTATGCTAATAAATTCAAGTACTGAAAGCAGGAAATCTATGTCTAAGAAATCAAATGCATGAAACAATAAGCATATCCTTAAGAATTAACTTGCTGAAAGCAATAAAAATTATACTATGGAATTGAATACTGAAAACATAACAAATCTATTCTAACGTAATGAAAGCTTGATCTCTAACTTAAGGAGTAATTACTGTAGATTGAATGCATAAAACTCAAAGTTTGATCTAACATGATCTAATGCTAAAGCTAAATTCGGAATGCCATTATCTAATGCTGCAATTTTAATCAAAATATTAAGGAGTGAATGTCATCATGTAACCAATAAATACTGGAAGAAATCAATCTCTATGAGCAGTTCTAATAATGAAATGAATACATAGGCTTAAGATCTAGATCGCTGCTTCAGAAGTAAATGCAAGTACATAGATAAATAGGTGTTAAATTATGCCTTGGAGGAATGCTGCTACAGGACTACATACACAACATTACCAAACTACAGAGTGCATTATAATGAACTACGGAACCAGAAAGGTTCAACTGCTACAGAAATCAGATCGTGTGATTTAAAGACTATTTAAAATACTCTCATCTGCAATATAAATTTAGCCAATGTAAAATACACCATGAGAAATACATGGACAATAAGATCTCCTGACTTACGTGTTGGAGGGGCCCTCTCCAACCTGTACTCAGGAGTGAAAGGAACTTATAAATGTTGAATTGCAAGTAACATCCAGTCTTTATTTAAAATAGGAACTTCATAGTTTAGAACCAAGCCTGTAACACAACTGTCTGGATAGTATAAAACGTAAACAATAATTCTCCAAAATAGTAGCAGGGGCCTCCCGCTACCCGAGAGGTCCATACTTATATAATTCTAATGCTTAACCTAACTAAATGTCTAAATGTCGATTCTCTTTGAACAGGAGTTCGTTCTCTACAGATCAAGAAAAAGGCGCTGAGTTTGGTGATGTTCTTTCAGTTCTTCACTTGATTTGCGCGTTGTCCTTTAGTGCACCTACACCTGCTCATTCAAACTAATTTTTCACGCAATTAGCTCATACAACTCTTTCAAAACATAACATAAATAATCTCTTAAACAACTTCATTAAATAATTAAGGTAAATCATTTTTCCCACAAAACAAGTGTATTTCATCTTCCTTTCTTGTGTTTTTGCTATGGGGAAAGGCCTATTAGATACCTGTATTTTGGACCCATCATTCTCCCCCATACTTGAAGGATTCACCCATCCTTGGGTGACAGATTCAGCTCGTCGATGACCTCTCTGATGTCCCATGCTAAAACCCTAGGGATCCCTGCCTGCCTGTGGTAGCCCATGGTTTGATCCTCCTTGACCCATGCTCTCTTCTCTTCTTCTTCATTGATCTGTTCCTTAGTAACTAGGGTAAGGAAGAATGGGGGATTCAGCCTCATTCCAATCCATCTAAGTTGATTCTTTATCAGGGATTCCTTGTATAGCTTGGCTTTGAAAAGAGCATCTTTAAGTCTAAGAGGTGAGTGGAGCTCTTTTCTTTTAAGGTCATTTGCCACCCTGCACCATCTATCATTAATGGACTCCTCAACTTCTTTATGTGTGCTTTGGAGAGTGACATCAAAACATCAAAGTGTGCCACAACCTCTTGTTGCTTTGCAAGGAGAATAGGGATCAGCTCCTCATCTTGGGTAAGGATCCTATGATTGTAAATTATTCTCTCAGGGTGAGTCTCCTTTGCCCTGATCATTAAAGGAGTCTGCCATTTTGATGCAACGTAGAGGTGGTAGTCCTGAGCTCGTTCTATTTCGTGATTCATTCATGAACATAGTGCCCTCAACTAGAAATTGCCCATGTAAGGGTTTGGCAACTAGTTGGGCGAGCTAGGGACTACAAAATTGTGTAAGAAAAATTCGCTTAACTGGTCCTTCTCCAATTCTATGGAATTCAGAGATGCATCCATAAATTCTTTGGGGGAATTTATCTCTATCGGGAGTCCTTGTTTTAATCTTCGAAGCTAGAATTTGCTCCATTTTTCTTGTAGATAAACTGCATAGACTGCTGATGGTGGCCTGAGGTCCCGTAGTTGGTCATATATTTTAATGGTAGTAGCCAAAGTGTCCTTTAGTTGAACAATCTCCTGGTCCTTTTTGGCTAGCTCACCTTGTGCCTCAACCAATTTCTCTTTAAGTGCTGAATTTCTCTGTTCAGCCAGTCTTAGCTCCCCTGCATGATGCATTTTTAGAATTTGTGTCTTCTCATGTGAGAACGGGGGTGATGCGGGCTGGCTTCCTGATTCAATTTTCAATGTCGCTAGCTCCTTTCTGAGCTTTTCTAATTCTGCCCGTGCCTTAGCCAGCTGATTGACGACCCCAGGGTTTTCATTGTGCTCAGGAGGGTTCCCTTGGGGGTTGTCTTGCTCTTCTTGTTCATTCCATTCTTCTTATGCCTCCTGTTCTTCTTGTTCATCATGCATTTCCTGTTCACTCTCCTCTTCTTCTGCCTCCTGTTCTTCTGGTTCATCCTGCATTTCTTTCTCATCCTACTCCTCTTCTGTAGTGGGATCCTTCTGATCTACCCAATGATCATCATCCTCATCCGACACATTTTGAAATATGGGACTCGGTTCCATACTCTTTTTCTTGGTAATTCAGATTCTGGATGCTTGTGTGAATCTCTTATTTCTTCTCTTCATCCCTTGATTACTAGCAGGGATCCCTGGGTTCGTTTTGGGGGAGTCATCTCTTGAATGCTTGATTTTCACCAGGGTATCAACCACATTGTCCAGGTCAATTTTCCTCTTCACCCCTGATGTAGAGGCGGTTTTGTTCATTGCTCCTGGTGGTAGGGATACGCTAGCTGTGGGTGTACCCTTCATTCTTTGAACATCTTCAGCGGATACCAAAACGAATTCTTCCCAAGAAAGCTCTGGTATCTGCACTTTTAATTCCTCACAAACAATTAATTTGATTAGCCCATGATGGGCTAAGGAATCCTCCTTACCTTTAATCACCTTCTTGCTCATTTCTGCTAGATATTGGAGCAGGTAGTATGGAATACTAATGTTGTTGTTTGGTGGATGATGGGCCCTGTGCCTTAACATCTCTAGAATTCGAAAATGGAAAATGGGGACATAGCATAACCTACAAGAGCATGTAATGTACTTCTGAACAATTGCAACCACTTCCTCCCATGGTGTTGGCATGGCGAGTATTTTGACTCTGTTTTTGTCTTCATCATAGACCTCTCCTTGCTCAAAGAATGTTGTCTTTGCTTCATGGTTTGTCTCCCAGTCATCCCTGCTCCAATGCAAACCCTTCTGTAGACCAGTGAATTTGGAAATCACATCATCATCCAACTTTATACATAACCCCTTCACTTGGGTGACGAACTGTTCATCCTTGATATGTTTAAAATTTCTTGCAAACTCCAGAGCCACCCCTGTATTGTACCCTTTCAATCCTAGGATGAAAGGCATCCAGTCCACGCTGCGGATGGTTGTTAATATTCGCAGGTTCTGGTAGATGGCGCTGTGCTCCTCTGGTTCACTTTTCTTGAATCCCTTTGTCATCTTTAGAACCTCTTCTGTAATCAAAAAAACCAAAATTTGAATTGTGGCTTTTACCTCGACTGGTTGGGGTCAATTACAGGCTCGGGAACTGAATTGCTGGCTGAGTGACCACACTACTTCCTGTTCCTCATGTCTGGGGAGTTCTGAGAGGTTCACATTTGCAAAACTAGTCCTTTGGACAATTATACAGCCTTACTTAATGTGCCTTCCCGCACTTAACCTCATCATTGCTCAGTGTACTTTCCTCTTTATCCCTTTCTTTCCATAACCAAGCCCTTCGTTTCGTTTCATGATTGTACTTTTGCACTTCTGATCTGATTATTGGAAAGTATGGTGGTTTTATGCGGGTTCATCATTTGCTGATATGACGGGGGTGTGCAATCATGATTTTGTAATCTGAACCTTTCCCTTCTGCTCCGATTATTGGGAAGTATGGTGGTTTCTGCGGGTTCATCCTTTATTGATATGACGGGGGTGTGTAATCATGATTTTGTAATCTGAACCTTTCCCCCCCGACTTTATCAAAAAGCTATCCTCATCTTAAAAAATAACCGTTTTGGGGATAATGATTTGACCAAAAGAATATAACAAAGATGTTTAGAGATTACCTCGTTATGCCTTAGCGTACCTGAGATGATGACTTTGCTCGATTTCTGAGTGTGCGGGATTCTGTAGTAGATTCGGCATGTTCTGTAGTAAATTTTGGCATGTCAGTAGTTACTTCTGCTATGTGCCTTTTTGTTTGGCTCGTTTGAATTTGTTGTATCACCTTCATTTGAACTTCGTGCCATTTCTGATTTGACATTGTGATAAAGGTGTGCAATGATATTTGATGTCCTTCTGTGTTGGCTCGCTTGAAGATGTGGTAGGATAGAGTGATCATATGGCAGAGTTGATTGAACAGTGTGCTTTGATGTATTCATGTAGTGGTTTATATCTTTGCTGGCTCTCCTGAATACATGTCTGGCTCGCTTGGTTGCTGTGGATGTTTGATAATTCTCGGGCTCGCTTGATTTGTTGGCTGGCTGGCTTGCATATTGATGTTTCTTTTGCTTGATATTTTTGTTTGCAATTTTTAATGCTGCATATTCATAGGTATGTATGTGGCCCTGTAATTTGGCCTATTATTCATTCAACAATATTTATTTTTCTTTCTTTCTTTTCCTTTTTTTTTTTTGTTGCTTCTTTTTTCATCTTTTTTTTCATGTTTCTTTTTTCATTTTTGTTCTCTTTTTTTCTTTTGTCATCTTTTTCAATAATATTCCATATTCTCTATCAGCATCAGTTGTTTCTAGGAGAGTACCTTTGTAAACTCTTCCTTTGATTGTGGTTTCTTGTAAAGTTTTAGCCGATGTCCATTCACTATCATGGGAAACTATTGTTCGTTTATTGTAACAATTTTGACTGCTCCATTGTCATAGATATGCTCAATGATGTAAGGTCCTAGCCATCTAGTTGTTAGTTTTCCTTTGAATGTGTGAAACCTAGAGTCATAAAGTAGTGCCCAATCACCTTCCTTGAACTTTTTATCCTTTACGTGTTTGTCATGCCACTTCTTTCTTTGCTGCTGGATGATTTCAGTGTGGGCAAGTGCTTGCTGACGTTGCTCATCCAGTTGGTTCAATTGTAGCATGCGTTCTTGTTGTATTTCTGATAGTTCCATGTTCAACTCTGCTGCAATTCTTAGTGTTTATATTTCAAATTCAATTGGTAGTATGACTTTCTTTCCATATACTAACTCACAAGGTGTGAATCCTATTGTTGTCTTCCATGTGGAGTTATAGGCCCAAACTGCCTCACTTAATCTGTCAGCCCAATCTCTTTTGTGGAGTTGGACTGTATTTGTCAGAATCCTCTCTAATTCTCTGTTGGTGACTTTTGCTTGACCATTTTCCTGAGGGTGATAGGAGGAGGACTGTCTGTGCTTGACATTGTTTCGTGACATTGTTTCGTTTCATTAAGTATTATATTAAGTTGGATGTGAATTGCAGGCCTTGATCAGATACTAGTTCTCTCGGTACTCCAAACCTGTGAAATATTTGCTTAGTGAAGAATTTTGCTACGTTGTCTTCATTGGCTGCAGCAAGTGCTGCTACCTCTGTCCATTTTGTGAGGTAGTCAGTGCATACTAGGATGTAGCTTTTTTTATTTGACTGTGGGTTGATTGGACCAACAAAATCAAATCCCCATTTTTCGAATGCTTCCGAGGAAATCTGTGGATGTAGGGGCATTTCTTCTTTTTGTGTTGGTTTTCCCATCCTTTGGCAGTCATCACAGTGTGAAACATAATCATAAGTATCCTTGTGGAGTGTTGGCCAATAGTATCTTGTTTGTAAAATCTTATAGGTTGTCCTCTTTGTAGTATAGTGTCCTCCACATGGTTCATTGTGAGTGGCGTGCATTATGTCATGCACTTCATCTTCTCTAATGCACCTTCTGAGTATTTGATTAGGTCCTTGTTTGAATAGAATGCCTTCTATCCACGTGTATGTTGCACTTTGCCTTATTACTTTTGTCTTTTCCTTATAACTGTAATGTTCTGGAAATTTTCCAGACACTAAATAGTTTGCTATGTCAGCAAACCACAAGCTTCTTGTGGATATGGAAAAAAGGTGCTCATCTAGAACACTGTCATTGATTACTTCACTGTCTTGTCCATGTGTTATCCTAGATAGAAAGTTAGCCACTACATTGTGTTTACCTGGCTTGTCTAAAATGGTGATGTCAAACTCTTGAATTAGTAGCAGCCATCAAATTAATCGAGCACTTGTGTTTGGTTTGTTCATTATATATCTTATGGCCGAATGGTATGTATGAAAAAAAACTTGGTAGCCAGTGATATAGTGCCTGAATTTATTAATGGCATGTATGACAGCCAAAAATTCCTTCTCTGTTACAGTATAATTTAATTCTTCCCCTGCTAAATTTTTACTGATATAATATATTGCATAGGGATTCTTCTCTTTTTCTTGTCCAAGGACAGATCCGATTACCTTATCTGATGCATCAGAGTGGATGTGGAATGGCAGTGCCCAGTGTGGTCCTTGGAGTACTGGAGCTGTAATTATTTTCTCCTTGATATTTTCAAATGCTGTCATGCAATTGTGTGTCCATATGAACTCAGTGTCTTTTGTGAGAAGTGCAAACATCAGGGTAGCAATTCGGCTATAATTTTCAATAAACCTTCTGTAGTACCCTGTTTTCCCAAGGAAACTTCTGACATCCCTTTGTTTAACAAGTGGTGGCAGCGTTTTGATTACTGAGACTTTTGCTTGATTAACCACTACCCCCCTCTGTGATATATGATGTCCTAGAATGATGCCTTCTTCCATTAACATTCTGCATTTGTCATTGCTAAGGCATAGGCTCATCTCAATACACTTTTTTAATACCAATTCAAGATGGTTCAATGCTTGATCAAAGTTTTGTCCATAAGGTGTGAAGTCATCCATGAAGACTTCCATTTGATCATTTATGAAATCAGAGGATATATTGATTATGGCCCTTTGGAATGTTGCTGGAGCATTACATTACCCAAAGGGTAGTACTCTGTATGCGTAAGTAGCCTAGGGGCATGTAAATGTTGTCTTATCTTGATCAGCTGTGTGTATTAAAATTTGGTTGTACCCACTAAAACCATCCAAAAATGAAAAATACTTGTTGCCAGCTAATGTGTCCAGAACCTGATCTATAAATGGCAGTGGAAAGTGAGCTTTCTTGGTTGCTTTATTTAACTCTCTATAGTCCACACAAATTCTCCATTTGCCTCCTTTTTAAGGCACTATAACCAGTGGGGAGACCCATTCACTGTCAGAGATGGAATATATGAACCCTGCATCTAATAACTTCTATAGTTCTACTTTGACAATGTCCTTTAATGCTAGGTTCAATCTCCTTTGTGGCTGCCTGATAGGGATAGAACCCTCTTTGATGTAAATATAATGTTTGCATATATCAGGGTGTATACCTTTCATGTCTACATATGTCCATGCAAAAGCTTTATGTTTTTCTAATAATACTTTCATTAATTGCTTTTCTTGCTCTGGCTTGAGATTGGAATTAATGTTGACTGGATTCCCAGGCATGATTTCCACTGTCTTTGCTTTTTCTGATTGCTCTTCCAGATGTAGTACTTCTGCCCACATCTTATTTAAGTTCTAGCTTGAAATTTCGCCTTCTTGTTGCTGTTATGTGCCAAAAAACTTTCAAGACCAGCATTGTTAGAATATGAATTCTGTATAAAGCTATCTATATGCCCATCTTCATCTATTGCTTTTAATGATAGTGCAGCATCAATTGTTAGGACATGTCGTGTGTTTGGATTTGTTGTGTCGTTACAGTCATCAGTCCAATTTTGATACTCTAAATCTGAAGATTTCCTTGCTGGTGGGTAGATGGTGATTTTCTTTCTAGCAAGTCCACTGGTGATAGTCATGTTTCCTGATCGGAAACCTATGTAAGCATCTGTGGTTTCCAACCAAGGTCTGCCCAGTATGATTGGATAACCACTAAGTTTACTTTTGACATCAATGACTATGAAATCAGCTGGGTATTCCCAGGATTCAATATTGATCATAATGTCCTCTAGCATCCCTTTGGGTTTCACAGTGGATGTGTCAGCTAGTTGGAGTACTGTTGTGGTTGGTCTGACCATTGATTGGAGTCCCAGGTATAGCATGGTTTCCTTAATCATGACGTTGATCACAACTCCCAAATATATTAAGCTTTTATTTATTTGCTTTCTATTGATGGTGATGTTCACTACAAGACTACCTGGATCAAGATATTTAGGGTTAATTATGACACCCAACATTAAATCAGCCAATTGTCCCACTACATTTATGGTTGGCGGGTCACGTTTCCTCCTCCCAGGTTTCTTCAGACAATTCTCCCTAATAAATTTGTTGCAGATGGGCACATCCCTTATGGCTTGTAAAATGGGGATTTGGATGTTTAAGTTCTTGAATTCGTTTAAAATTGTATTTTCTTCCTCTTCTTTCATACTTCATACGAGTTTCTCTAGAAATGGAGGGTTTCTGTTGCGTGGGAGTGGTTGGGTTTCGTCCTCAGGAGGATTTGGTTCATCCGGATGCTGAACATAGGGTTCTGTTGTTTGTTCTTGAGTTTCAGGTTGTTGGATATACTATGGGGGTGTATTCTGCAATGTTTTTCCAGATCAGAGGTTTATTTCGTTTATTTCCATGGTGTCTACGACATAGGTAGGAAATTGTGTGATATCATCATTATAAGTCTATTGCTGTTGTGGAGGTCTGTTATTATTAGGGTTTGGGATTGGTTGGGATGGAATTGGTGGGGGTTTGGGGGGTGGTTGAGTCTGTGGGGGTGGCATAATAAGTGGCTTTTGTAATGGGGCCTTCCAATTTGATGGATGGGATTATTGATTTGCATAATTCGTGGTTGATGGAGAAAAAGGTGGGGGGTATTAAGGGTAAGACAATGGGTAATACGATTGTTGATAGGATGGTTGATACGTTTGTTGATTCTGTTTCCATTGGTTTGTATTTGGTTGTGCTTTACATGGAGTTGGTGCAGAGTTCCAATTTGGTTATCCTTGATTATAGTAGGCTTGACTGCTCGGTTGATATGGTCTAACAAAATTATTCCTCCTATGAGTTATAAAATAGAGCTATTCTATTGCTCCCTCAGCTGCGGGATCTTGAATAGAAGCTTTACATGATGGTAAGAGGGGACATTTATCAGTGGAGTGGTCGTCAGTGCAAAGACCACATATTTCTATGGTGTTTAAAGTGCACTACCCCTTCTCATGTCTTTCTACAACGAGGACAGAATACCGCCAAGGCTTGGTTAACTTCATCCTGCTTCTTTTTTATTTGTAGCGCATCAAGTTGCATGGCCAGAGATTGTAAGATGTCAGTCTTCATGTCATCTAACAGGTTTCCTAAGTCAGATTTTGTAAGATTTGGTCCTGAAGATGATGAGGATCCTATGGGTAGATGTGTATCTCTTGTCCCATTATTACTTTTCCTAGACCTAGAATGGTTTTTGAAGATCTGTAGTATTTGGTCATAAGTATTCTGAAATATGTCTCCATCTCCCACGAGGTTTAAGATCTCAAAATTCTCCTCTTTAATCCCCCTAAGAAGGAGAAGTTTCAGCAATTCAGGGTCTAGGGTGCAATGGTTAGCTCATTTGTAGCTAAGCTGAAAATGTTGGGCATAATCTTCTAAGGATTCATGGTCTCCCTGCTGCATCCTAAATATTTCATCCCTTGTATCCTTTGCTTTGCAGTAGTCCTTATAATTTTCTAGGAATGCCCGTTTCATCTGACCCTAGCTGAAAATACTATTTCCTTCTAAAATCATGAACCACCTAAGTGATAAATCTTTCAGTGTGGAGGGAAAAAACCTCATCTTTTGTGCATCTATAGTATAATCAAAAGATCTACAAACTACTTCAAACTCAAACAGGAATGTGTCAGGATCTTTTGAAGTCAATCCATGGAAATTTGGAAAATTGTTAGGGTTGATATTCTTCATCCTGGCATCTCCAAGAGGTATGCTAATGGGAAAGGTGAAAAGCTCTCTGGGTTCCTCTTCTTCACCAGCCATAGTGGTGTTTGAGCTGGAATTATCAGAGAAGTTGTCTCTGTTTGGATCAAATGTGGAATTAGTTTCGTTTTCAGAGTTTGGGGATCCAAACTGAGAGTGGTCAGAATTGTTGTTACCGTTATTTCTCATGGGACGCCTAGGCAGAAAGCGTCCAAACCTATCCCTTTGCTGACGAGGCATTCATTGGTGGAATCTTTATGTGTTTTTTTCTTTTCTTTTTATGTGATTTTTTTTCGCTTTTGAAGATGTCTCCTAAAATATTTATCACCTCCCTGCCAATGGTGCCAAAAAGTGGTGAGCTCTCAGAATGGATACCTAATAAGGGCAGCTGGACTGAGAGCCTACTTTAATTATCAACCCGGGGGACGTACAAACTTCAGAGGTGCAGGCACTATATGTTCTCTCTAGGATAGTCTTTGTCGAAGTTGGGTGTTTGTACCAATGTTTTTAAGAGTTGCCTAAAAATGATTCAATAAACTGTAAAAATGATTGTTTAATCTATGGAGGTGAAATTCCTATGCTAAGAAATTCATGTACTGAAATCAAGAAATCTATGTCTAAGAAATCAAATGCAGGAAATAGTAAGCATATCCTTAAGAATTAACTTGTTGAAAACAGTAAAAATTATACTATGGAATTGAATACTGAAAACATAACAGATCTATTTTAATGTAATGAAACCTTGATCTCTAATTTAAGGAGTAATTATTGTATATCGAATGCATAAAACTCAAAGTTTGATCTAACATGATCTAATGCTAAAGCTAAATTCGGAATACCATTATCTAATGTTGCAATTTTAATCAAAACATTAAGGAGTGAATGTCATCATGTAACCAATAAATACTAGAAGAAATCAATCTCTATGAGCAATTCTAATAATGAAATGAATACATAGGCTTAAGATCTAGATCGCTACTTCAGAAGTAAATGCAAGTACATAGAGAAATAGGTGTTACATTATGCCTTGGCGGAATGTTGCTACAGGACTACAGACACGGCATTACCAAACTACAAAGTGCGTTATAATGAACTATGGAATCAGAAAGGTTCAACTGCTATAGAAATCAGATCGTGCGATTTAAAGACTATTTAAAATACTCTCATCTGCAATATAAATTCATCCAATGTAAAATACACCATGAGAAATACCTGGACAATAAGATCTCCTAACTTACGTGTTGGAGGGTCCCTCTCCAACCCATACTCAGAAGTGAAAGGAACTTATAAACGATGAATTGCAAGTAACATCCAGTCTTTATTTAAAACATGAACTTCATAGTTTAGAACCAAGTCTGTAACACAACTTTTTGGATAGTATAAAACGTAAACAATAGTTCTCCAAAATAGCAGCAGGGGCCTCCCGCTACCCGAGAGATCCATACTTATATAATGCTAATGCTTAACCTAACTAAATGTCTAAATTCCGTTTCTCTTTGAACAGGAGTTCGTTCTCTATAGATCAGGAAAAAGGCGCTAAGTTTGGTGATGTTCTTTCATTGCTTCACTTGATTTGCGCGTTGTCATTTAGTGCACCTACACCTGCTCATTCAAACTTGTTTGTCATGCAATTAGCTCATACAATGCTTTCAAAACATAGCAGAAATAATCTCTTAAACAACTTCATTAAATAATTAAGGCAAATCATTTTTCCCACAAAACAAGTGTATTTCATCTTCCTTTCTTGTGTTTTTGCTATGGGAAAACGCCTATTAGATACCTATATTTTCGACCCATCAGAGTTGCTTGTAGAACTCCAAATCTCTCTCTGCTCGCGCCCATCTACTAGAGGAATCATGTCCATAACACCGGATATCATTGGCATCTTCACCATTATTCCCTACGAAATCCTGAATCGATCCCATGCTTTGTTTTGTGATTCGAACCTGTGACCAACCGCTAGATATTTCAATATGTTGGATGTATTTCCATTCTTATCTGGTGACTCTTAACTAATGCATCGAATTTCATTAGGTTATATAGTAGTTGGGTGTTTAGTTTTTATTTTATTTTATTTTGTATTGCACCGAGAGTAGCGAGGTGCTTACAACCCAGTATAGGGGAGATGTTGTCACGTTTGTCACTTTGGTCACGTTTGTAGCGTTTGTCACGTTACGTAATGTAACATTTCCATGTTGGCTCATACCTTATCAAAAATTAAAAAAAAAGTAATTACAAAATTTAAGATAAAAAAAATTACACCTCAAGAAATTGGATCCCTCTCGATGCTTAGTAGATCCAGCTTTAAGATGGATCTATGTTGGTTTAGCCTCAATGACTCAACTCTTTCCCCTCATTTTTAAACGTTGTCTATTCCTTCTAAACAAACGGTGGTGATATAGTTCTCGAGTTGATATTTCAATTATGGAGTAAACCTTCCGGAACGTTACGAATTCCACTTCTCCTAGTCATTTATCGATGCCGACTTCTTCTCCTTAATCTGTCATAGTTTTTTTCTCAATCCAAACATTGAACCATTGCATTATCATCACGATTCACCATTATTTTCCAAATTCGAAATTCAATACTGAGAAGGAAAAATGGAGGAACTTTATTTAAAAAAAAGAAGATGGTTTTTCCACATACATATATATATTGCAAGATTTACAAAAATCACGTCAATATTGCCATCCCGTAGGTGAGCAAATGCCACTCACTTATGCTGAATTTCTCTTATAAAATAAAATTTAGAGAGATTTTAGGGTCTCTATACCATCGTAAGTCATGCCAATAATATGTCAAGGATATGGTGGCCCGTTGGTGGGGTTAGATGGATTTCATTCCATCCACCCAGGTTCAATTCCGTTGAGACATCTTCTAGCTTGGATTACCATCCACGATATGTGTTGTTAGATTTCCTTGATTCCTTCGGAATAGCAGGAAGGTGATTTTTCCATTGAAAAAAAAAGTCATGCCAATAATCCCATCGTAATTCGCACCAATAATTACATATATGAAAATGAGATTTGGTCATCCTAAGTCACATCAATATATAATAAAGATTCGTTGTCCTCAACTTATTTAATCCTTATACATTTCCAACACTTACAGCTTAATTGAAAATCCCAACTTTCTTAGTGACTGGCGGTGTGCCTTGAGTTACACCATGCAAATTATCTTAACATAATGGTGCAAAGAAAAAGTAAAATGTCCCTTTCATAGACCTCGGTTTCCCCTATATCACAATTTTGTGCTGTCCCTATGTATTAATACTCCATTATATATGTTTGTAAAAGTATGTATAATGAATAATATTAAGAATTCAATATATGATCCATCAATGAGCAATGAGAACCTTCTTTCTACGTCGTCCCCACCAAGTCTAAGCATCACATGTCAATGTGCCCCATGCCTTCATCCTTTAGTGAATGGAGTCTACGTACATAGAGGAACACACCCTTCCCAAAACAGTATAAGCGCGGTAATTGAGGCGTTGACCTCAGAAATACTTCATGGCAGCAAAATCATAGCTCATTTACAGTCTTGTATGTGAAGAGAGTTGTTTACATCTCTTTCCCAATTAAAGCATCCTTTGAGTGCGCAGAATTTTGTTAACTACGGAAACAATGCAAATCTCCAGGTAACGTCCAGTTGTGAACATACAGTCTGTATGGAAGCGCAAATAATGATAATAACCAGTTCCTTGACTTCTCAGCACTAGTTGCATTCTCCATGATGAGGAAGGTAAGAGATCCTGACACAAGTAGCGTCGATGCCTGTTGAAATCCTAGTGTACCTACTGCATTAAGTGTCAGTTGAATTCGACAAACATAGGTGGTGATCATAAACCGGAAGCATTAAATTTCTTGACTTCTCAGCACTAGTTGCATTCTCCATGACGAGGAAGGTAAGAGATCCTGACACAAGTAGCGTCGATGCCTGTTGAAATCCTAGTGTACCTACTACATTAAGTGTCAGTTGAATTCGACAAACATAGGTGGTGATCATAAACCGGAAGCATTAAATTTCTTGACTTCTCAGCACTAGTTGCATTCTCCATGACGAGGAAGGTAAGAGATCCTGACACAAGTAGCGTCGATGCCTGTTGAAATCCTAGTGTACCTACTGCATTAAGTGTCAGTTGAATTCAACAAACATAGGTGGTGATCATAAACTGGAAGCATTAAATTTCTTGAAGAGGTTCGAGGCATTCTCAATTGAAATAAATAACATATATAATTCACTTTTGAACAACCTTTTTTTCTGTTAATCGCCAACGATTACCTCATATCCCTGACCCACTGATAGATTATACCAAGAAGTAATATCATATCTCTGACCAGACCAGTGATGGAATTTCACTTCAATCTTACTCATCATACTATTTTTTTTACGTTTTAGGGTTTAACGTTCCTCTTTAGTGAACGGCCTAAACATGTACCTCTCAATAATAACGTTTCGGAATATAATTTTTCTTACCGCAATGAAGTTTTCATAATTGTGATGGTTGGAATTTGGGAGTATAAAAGGAAGTATGTTGTAAGGCTGCTACAAGATCCCCTCAATGTTGTAGCATATAGTTTATTTAATGCTGAAAAGAGATGCTCCATAAGGTTACCCGGCTTCCACATACAACTAAATATCATCATTTCAAACATGGATATACATAGGCATATATGCCCCATTTACTTAATATTAATTTCATAATTTTCAGGAGCCTACCTTTTCTCGAGCTTGTTCTACTCCATTTTCTCAAGACTATTTGTATCTTCAAATATGTTATCATAGATGGCTACAATTTCTATAGTGTGAGATTTTGTTGCAAAAAAAACCCAAAACATAGAGATAACAATTGTTCACATATTTTACTTTTAGTCTTTCATTGATTATTTCATGGAATTTTGCAGCTAATGTCTTTTTGTATTTGGATGCATAAAGTCATACCTAGTAACATCATTTTTAGTCAGTCGGGCACGAGGTTCCACCCTCGCAATTATGTGGGTATGGGGAAAGACCATACCATTTATGCACTTAAGGAAGGGCATATAAAATTCAAACAAAGAAACTCTCTGGCCATAAATGGGTTCATGTTGAACCAATTGAAGGCCATGACCTTCATCCAGTGTATTAGAAAACTAAAACTCTAAAAGAGGCATAGACAGCTTCCATTAGAAGCAAATTTTGATTTAAAAATAATCATGGAAACTACATTTAAATTGTTGGGATTAATTTCAATTCCCTGGCCTAGAATTGAAGCCCACGATAAATTAAACTCTTTATTTTCCTCCTACGAACTCCATTGTATATATTATGTCAATTTCTAAGAAACTCCCATCAAATTTAACAATATCCACCTATCAAAAGCTTTGCGCCCAAGAAAACATGTATACCATATTATATTTATATTATTATTAAAATGTTATAGATTAAATTTTAATTTATTAAAAATATTTTAAAATTGGGTGGGCGTCATGAACTCAAGCATAGTCACTTAAATATTTAGGCATCTATTATATATTTAAATTATGGGTACAAGTATTGTAGTGATATGTGTAAAGAAATCCACCAATTCAAACCAAAACAAAGGAAGATCAAAATATTCAAAGGGTGAAAAGTGTGGCACAAGTATTATCAAGTTTTATAATGATTGGAATGTAAGTTGGAAATAAAATTTGTAATTTAATTTATATATAAATTCGAATGAAATAAACTATGGTCGTAAATGGGTTCATGTTGAACCAATTGAAGACTATGTCCTTCATCCAGTCTACCAAAAAACTAAAACTCTTAAGCATAGCGACATAGCTAGTTTCCAACAGAAGGTTGAATGAAATTTTGATTTGAAAATTATCACCGAAACTACATTTTAATTGGGATTAATTTCAATGTCTTGGCCTGAAATTGAAGCTTAACACTGGTGAAAGAATTTTTTTAGGCATTTTAAAACATTGAGATTGCACTGGCTTTCAGCATGACATTCCATTCTATCATAAATTAAACTCTTTATTTTCCTCCAACATGGAGTAACACCAAAACTCAATGAAATCGTTCTATTCATTTCATATCTGTAGTCTTTGAATTATTTGAATTATAAACAGTAAACACTAGGCACGAAAAACCTTTCAACATAGGATAAATAATTTTTTCCGCTAAATGTGACTGATTCTTCTTCCATTTTTCTATTCATAAATCTTATTTTCATGAAACCCACGATCGAATCGTGTGGCTGATTCTTCTCCCATTTTTTTATTCCTAAATATTCTTTTCATGGAACCCACGATCGAATCCCAGGAGTGTAGGAGAAATAACAAGTAAAAAAAGTTATGGAAAATGCTAAAAATCAGTTCTTATGGAAGTCTGGCGAGTATAAATCTAGTATTATGGTCATAAAGAGAACAACTGACAACTTATAAGTTACAAATCCCTTAAAATGCAAGTAATAACTGTTACAGAGAAAAACTTCCTATGGCTTGGGGTAGACCACAATAGATAGATGACTTCTAGAAATCAACTCATTTCCCAATGAAAGCTATATAAATGTAAATGCTAAGAAGTGGAATAAAAGACCTACCTTCAACCAGACGTCTTATGAAGATCCCCGTTGAGATTTCGAATCATCACACTTGAACCTGCAGCTTAGTCTCAACAATAAACACAAGCAAGTGCATATGATACATGAAATATGTTAACATATACAATAGCATAATCCATGATATATATAAGCAAATGTACCCAATGATAATAAACAATCATTCACAATATCAATTGGATGAGAAAATGAGTATTTCTATTAATATGAACAAGAAGTACAAGATACAACCTCTTGTCGGCAACTCATCTAAACCAATAACTAGGTCCCTCCACTTGTGCCTCCACCACTTCAATCCCCCATGCAATGGAAAAATCACGAGTAAAGGAGCGAATCCTGTACAAGATATGGAAGAGTTTGGTAGGTGAACATAAATGGTTTATAACAACTAGGATCAATGGATGTAGACTCAAGCTATGGCAAAATTCCAATAGTGTTTCGATGTTATCTCCTTCTCCTCCTTCCATGTACCATAAGAGCTCAATATATAACCCTCCAAAGGAAAGTGAAAGGTCGGATTGATTTGTTTCAAGATAAATGGAGGGCCAAAGGTCACAATGGCTGCTTTTTGGAGTGAAAAATAGAGTTTTTACTTTCATTTACCAAAAAGTTGATGTACGCGGGCTGTAATGAGGTAGCCTGCGTATACGCGAGTTGTAATGAAGTAGCTTGCGTATAGGAGGAAAAATAGGGGAAAAGGGGTTCAAGGAGAACCACAAGTATGGTTTTGAGTCTATAAATACGTAAGGGAAGCCAAAGAGTATAAATGCTCACAAGGTGGCAAAATATAGTGTAATAGATTCCCCCTAATGTGCGAAGTCGGAGAAGGTACTACGATGGCCAAAATACAATATGAATCTCAGAAGTGGAGTGATGGAGACACAAATGGAAGGAGTAACCCACTCGTCATAACACAATGATATCTCTGAATACATATCCGTACAATACATATCAATCTGATACAATGGACATGAATAGGAAGTATATAGTGAATACATGTCATGAGTGGTCATAGCCATGACCCATATACAGTAGGATATGGTCTCTTGCTGAAAAGGAAACAACTAATGCAAAATAATGGTACAAACTGCTGATGTATGAGAATAATATCCCATAAGTACGATCATGATCACCAGTAACATACTGAATGCCACTGAAGTCCAAGGTCTTCTACACAAATCATCTACGGTGCATGCCCCATCAAGTGAACAAAGGTGTTGATGTCGAACCTGATGTGACATTGTCTGATTACCGGTCATTGATGTATACTGTTAACAGACGCGAGATAACCCACCAATAATGAAAATGGGCATCAAGGCACAGAGTACATTCACCAAGTGTGAATAGAGGTGTTGAGGTCGAACACTTGATGAATCCATCGATCAGGGGACATTGATGAATTCCCAATCTGTCGATGGCGCGAGAACCTACCACTAATGACTGCAATCCTCAAGGTACTCAACGGAATCTAAATATTGATTCTAGAATAAATGAGTTGGATTTGATGGAATGAGATTCACTGGAAGGAGGGAATTAATGGATCCCCCATCAACCAGCACAAGGTAGCAGCTACGCTGAAATATTTGGAAGAAATCGGACTAACAGGCTGAATGAACACCATTTGTGGTCGAACTGGACTCATAAGGGATGGCTGACACGCAATAGTCAAGATATCTGAGGAGTGGCCGACTCTGGTTTTAGGACTTCCTTTGAACAAGAGCATGAGAAGATGGATAGACTCAGGCAGCATAGACTCAAGCACTAGATACTGATAATACTTTATGATGCATGAGCATCAACAAAGGCTCCATAGTGACTGGAAGCTTAACCAGTCGGTGGAGTAAGATCTGAGAAACGAGTACAGCTTCCTAAGGTCATACTAATGTCCCAACTCATGATACATGGAGTGGGAATGAATGGTCTGTTCAAAGGAGACACAACAGCTGCCAATAGAAGGTAGTAAAAATTTTCCGTCTGGATTTTTAAATTATATGATTTTTTTTGTCTTTTTCATATTCTAAAGCTTGAAAAAGAATAAAATTGCTTATGATACCACAGTGAGGGAACGAGTGTCAATGGAAAGCAAACTCGTTCCAGGAAATGGAACATACCTATGATCAATGCAAGGAAGCATGTGTAAGATGTGGACACTCAGGGGGGTGTTCCCTCAAGGTAAGGGTCATCAAGTTGCGAAATATAAGTTAAGGCTCTGCTTGGCTCGGAAGGAAAAGTGCTCAGGCACATGGCTAATAATTGAGAAAGCGGGAGCCAGCACAAGGCTCAAAGGCAAGTAGGATAATGCAATGCATTCACAACTCGACATAAAAGGGGATTCCTTTTTCGTAAAGTTAGTCTCCTCACCCAACAAAGTGTAAAACAATGAGAGAAGAACTCTTCTAGTCACGTATGACTAGAGTATACCTTTTTCATAATTAATCCACAAAGGTCCGAAAAATGGGTAAAATTATACCTACGTGGATGTTGATTCAAATCCTTTAACGAGTCTGAAATGACAAGTATACTCGTGACCTCCTTAATGTTTTTAACGAGCTCAAAGGAGAGATGGAAGAATGCTCGTAACCTCCTTACTGTTTTTAACGATCTCTAAGTAAAGGTGGAATAATGCTCGTCGTGGGAGTAGATGAGTCTCAGGTATATGCGAGACTATTTCCAAGCACATGGAACAAAGCTATGCATAATGCAAGGAACATGAACAAGATAAGGACACTCAGGGGGTGTCTCCTTTGAGTAAAGGATGTGAAATCACAAAGGAAAAGTGATACATAGCTTAACGGAAATGAGCTCATAGATGGAGGATTATATAACGAGCTAAAAGCCTGAAAGACGGCATCGGGCTCATTAGCACAAGTGGGATCAAAATAAATGCACATGCGACTTAAACAAAAAAATGGGAGCCTTATCAGGTATGGCCAGAAATATATGAGGCTTCTTCTCAAAGTCATGGTAAATCTAAAAAGGCTCCCGAGCCTATGACAAAAACTCAGCATGGGAACCAAAATGGCATAAGGGTGCTGACTAGGGTGACCCATGTTAGGTAGGCTCTGCTATCAGATTGGTGTACAATGCATATAAAGATAGCTAACACACCAATGGCCAATAGGTTCGACCCTATGGCGAATTCGGATGGAAAAAGGTTCAAATGCATCATAACAGCGGGAAAGCCTAAACCTATATGCAAGGTTCCGAATATACCCAAAAAGATCGAACAAAGTGTCGAAGAGGACCAGTAAGCAAGCATAAGTCCAGCTAAGAATCTTGTCTCCAAGAAACATTAATACCAAGATCATATCTAAAACATATGTAAAGAAAGATCTGATACAAGTCACTGTGGTAGAAATACTTTCATCTTGCTCAATAAGATCAAGGTTGGGAAAGAAATAAGATCTATGATGAAGGTCCTCCCAAGGCTTTTCATTTCCATTCATGGCCTCAATAATAGCTTCATCCGAAGGTAAAGTACCATCAAGGAAATCATGTGAGCAATATGAGTCGACTGCCCACGCGAGCAGCATAATGGAATCTTCTTCCTCTATCCCTAAAGAAGAGAGATCCAGCTCTACAATGGCTTGTTGAATATCACGATAAGCAAGATCAGCTGCAGATAAGGGAATAGCCATTCCGATGTGCGAAACGTCTCCCGAAGGGGAACTCGTGGAAGGTAGATTCCACGAATCACTAAAGTACGATGTCTGGAACGGTACATTATTCAACGAGGAAGGAGCATCATCGGAGATGGTTCCTATAAAGGAAATTGGTGCAGTAAAGTCAAAATATCCCATCAAAGAGGAATACAAACCTACACCAACATTCTTAGTTTATGGCTGAGAATTTTCAATCTGAGGAACTACAGTTCCTGGTGATGCTACGGGACTGGAACTAGTGAAAGCTAGCTGATCGATAGTCACAATCTTGCCTTCGTGGGGAAAGAAGATAACTCTAAAAATAGAGGACACGATCACTCTCATAGCGTAGATCCAATTCCGACCCAATAAAAGGTTATATTCAAGGGGAGCATCGACCACCTCAACCTCTATAGGCACGGTCTTCCCACCCAAGTGGACCTCAAGGGAGGGGATAATACCATGCGTCTTGAAAGAACGACCATCGAATGCAGTAAGCATGGTCATAGACTTCAACAATGGAGGAGAGACGAGAGACTTCCAACAAGATAAAGACATTACTGAAGTGGAAGAACCGTCGTCAACCACAGTATGCTTAACGATCATCTCTAGGAACCTAACATGAAATTGGAAAGCCACATGATAGGGCAATAGAGGTTGAACATTAGTAGTGTCAAACTTGATAACATTCGAGTTAGGAGAATCAAGGACTCCCAAAGCACATAAAAGGGCGTTCCTTTGTGAAGGACAATCCTGGAGAACCTTGAGATCTGACATAGGACACGGAGTCTAGCCTAGATATCCCACAATTGAGTAGTTCTGGGTGGCTCGGGCATTAGGATTGTGTGTCGCATGCTTGAGGACACCTTTCGGTATCCGTGCCATAGTGTTGGGATTCTCGATATGCAATGGAGTCTCAAGTGGAGGGGGATCATTCCCCAAAGAAGGTTATGGAGCTCCATAATCACGCGAGTGAGGAGCAACACAAACCTCAGATTTAACCATGTTAACGCATCCAAAACTGTCGTCATGGGTATAAGAAGTCGAAGTTTCAGCAGTCCCATGATCGGTGACGGAAGCACTAGAAGCCATATTTTGATGATGAGGAATGGGATTTATCAGAACAACTGGGCTCTTTGCGATGTGCTTCGATGCTTCCTCCATACGAGGACACAAATGTGTAAGGTGATCTTCCGAGCAAAGTTTACAAGGAAACTTCACCTTACGCCTAGGCTTGCGGTCCCCATCGGCATTTCCACCATCCCAAGGAGGGATAGCGTTCTCTTTATTAGGGTTATTCCTATTGTTCCCACCCCTACGGTTATTCTTCCCCTTCTTTTTCCCACCAGGTTGATGGTTACCAGATGGGTTCGCCAATTGTATAGAATGTATATCAGACAACTAGGTGGAAATGAACGAGGCGTGAACCTATCCAGGGGTATATTGGTTAATAGACATATTGTACATCTGATTCGTAACCATATCTACGGGACGAGCACTTGTGGAACCAACAATTCCATCAACATGCGGTCCAGGAGCGGGCTTGGGCTCATGTCTTGATCGTGGTGTGTTAGATATAATGTCATACAAAATTCTAGACCAAGCATAGACTATGTCTAGTTGTTGGGCTTTAAAAATGGCTTGTTCCTCGGTCATAATTCCGGACAATGAGACGTCCTTTGAAATGTAAGGGAGCAAAGACTTTAGGAACCATTCCAAGAGAAACTCTAGAGGAATGTTGGCTTTCACTAACCTCTTCCATCGGCACCACTCTTGAATATGATCAGATATATGTGTGGCTTTATCGTGGTGGAAGGTAGATAATATTTTGGTACCAGTATCATAACGAACCGGCAACTGAAAGTGATCTAGAAAAACCAAATCCAAATCGTTGAAAATCCTATATGTGCCCCCAGGAAACTCAACATACCATTTCACGATAGCCCCCGTAAGGGTGCATTGAAATAGCCTCAAACGTATAGAATCATGGTTCAAGGAATTCGAGGAGCACAATAAATGAAAAGTGGTGACGTGATCACCTGGATCCTCACCCTTCTTCCCTTCAAACTTTGGGACATCGGAAGGGAGCTTGGTGCGGAATGGGGGCCATGTATAGTTATGACACACTGGATCATTCGTCAGCTTTGAAAGATCAAGCAAGTTTAACATAGCAAGGAACTGGATCTGAGGCTGCGAAGCTTGATTACTAGCTCCCAAAAGAGACCGACTTTGCAAAATGGAGGGTGGGACTATGTACATCGAAGTAGACACCTAAGGTGACAACGAACTCTAATAGAAACCATGACCATGACTAGAAGGATGATATGTTCCTCCAAACTGAACCATGTTAGGATACACAGGCATATCCATGGAATGGGCTCCATAGGGGGGAATAGAATAAGGACCGAAACCGGATGAATAATTATAAAAGTTACCTCCATAAGAATGGAGTATCATATAACCACTTAACGTGGAAGAAACAGCCGAGTGAAGGCCATAAGAAAATGGTATGTTCCCACCCCAGGGAACCGAGGTACTAGGAGGAGGATTCAGAATCATATAAGCGTTCATGGGAACCGGCACATGCATAGAGGCATGCAGGTTAATAGATGGAATATAAGTCGTAGATCCAATGCCTACTGTGAAACCTCCACTCGAGAAAGGATTCATACTAACACTAGGGGATGATGAAGGAGGTGGCCCTCCTCCAACATTCAGAGAAGATGGAGAGATGTGACCACTCCCAAACTGATAAGCAGTATAAGGGGGTATAGTGCTCCCAATACCAATGCTAGAGCTAGCGTGACTACCGGACATGGTGGAAGTAATAGTCGGCATAAAAATGGGCATACCCAATGAAAAAGGGTCTGAGGTCGTAGAGACGGACATAGAACCAAAACTTGACATACCCATAGATGAACCATAGAGATAACCTGATGACCATGTATCATCAAACGGGTTCCTACTAGTGGGATGGGATGTCCCAAACCTAGGAGGAGTGTTGTGTGATGAACCTCCCCCCCATCTACTCCTCGGAGTGCAAGGAGGGTATTTTCTCATTGTGCCACCGGACGGAGTCGCTGGCACTCCTTTCATGCCAGATGCGAAACTTATAATGGGATCTCTTTGAAGCTCGTGAGATGTGAATAAAGGACCAACGATAGTACTCTGACGTCTCTTGCTAAGAGACTGTGATGGATCACTAACTGGAAAACCAGCCAACCGACGAGATCAGCAGGGAGCCGAATCTTGATCCACAATGACTTCAAAAATTCAACAAATAAACGTCTCCTAACGGCCCATTAAAACGTCACAAAGCACACACCTAAAAGAAACTACAGCCAAGATGCACACAATAGGGGACTGGTTCAAGGGACCTCCCGACACTACACCCGGTATATCTTGCCTAGCAGAGGCTTGCGACTCCCAAACTATAACCGGAGGTAACAGAATCAGTTATAAGGGCCCTCAGAATTCAATGTGCGAACACAATGTGCTGCCCGACCCCTATCTGACTTAGGAAAATCACAAAATAACCGCTGCAAATGCCCTATGTGATACCTAGTTAAATCAAATATGGCCACCATTTATAACCAATGCTCAGGCGAAAAGTCATAGGTGGGATCCGTCATATGGGCAGGGTAGCTAAGCCCGAACTCAAAAGGGTCAAATCCCCCAAGAGTCCCTAGATACGAACAAATCTTGGATATATCTCCCACGTTTAGCAAGTATTGAAGGGCTATCTCCGCAACCAACCTCTCGTGACCTCGTGCTTAACTCTGCCATGAGTAGAGCATCCTGAGAACACCAATGTATACCATGGGTTTCACCACTCCCTGGTCAGACACATAATGTTTTTCTAATAGTCTTGGATCGTTAACTCAATAGGATCTATTCCAAGACTCTAAACCTATACTAGTTGGTGCACCTTAGAAAATAAATCATTCTATTCAATTTTAAATTAAGCGTTAATTTTATTGGATGTGATTACTCAAAGGTATATGGTCATGAAACTAGTGATGTGAAAAGACTCAATGATATGCACACTCGAAAAACACTAGACTCATCTACCAATAGAAAAAGTATGCCACTAAATGACAATCAAACCAACGTTTCTTTTTAGAAATAAAAATTCAATCTCTTTATAATTTCATGCACAAACAATCCCTAATGAAAGCACAAGCACTCTAATGCAAAATGCAAGTACATAAAGAAATTTTTTGTTTTGTATTTTCACTATAAATGAATGAAAATGCAACAATTATTTTGTATTTTCAATATAAATGAATGAAAATACAATTAGAATCAACACTTTTCAGAAAAGAATGCAGAGAATACAGTGCAGATAACCTAGCAAACCCCAAAAAGAAAGACTCATCTAAGCCAATGAGCTATTAAAAGAAAAATGGTTAAAAAACCAATTTCTCAAAAACTAAAGAAAGAGGAGCTTCCAGTCACTAAAAGGGCAATAGACAATCAGCATATAGGCCTAATAAGACTCAGGAACACCTAGAACTCACCCAACATCAACCAAACATAAAAAACAAGGCTAAAACAGATTTGTACATGATTGTTCAGTGAACAGTAGCGTATGTACATGGGCTAGTTAACTATCAGTAGCGTGTACACATGGGTAAACCACAGTAGACTCGTGTACATGGCAGAAGAGGTAAACAAAAAATGAACCAAAAGGCCAATAAAACTCAAGATTTTTCTATAAGAACCTGCCAACCTATCAACGACACAGAAACTCGAAAGAACAAAGACTCAAAATAAGGAAAAATGTCCAAAATCCCCAAAATGGAGGCTTCTCCCCAGCCGAGTCGCCAATTTTGTTACGGAGAAAAACTTCCTATGGCTTGGGGTAGACCACAGCAGATAGATGAATTCCAGAAATCAACTCATTTCCCAATGCATGTTATATAAATGTAAATGCTAAGAAGTGGAATAAAATACCTACCTTCAACTAGACGTCTTATGAAGATCCCCGTTGAGCTTTCGAATCATCACACTTGAACTTGCAGCTTAGTCTCAACAATAAACACAAGCAAGTGCATATGATACATGAAATATGTTAGCATATATAATAGCATAATCCATGATATATATAAGCAAATGTACTCCATGATAATAAACAATCATTCACAATATCAATTGGACGAGAAAATGAGTATTTCTATTAATATGAACAAGAAGTACAAGATACAAACTCCTGTCAGAAACTCATCTGAACCAAGAACTAGGTCCCTCCACTTGTTCCTCCACCACTTCAATCCCCCATGCAATGGAAAACTCACAAGTGAAGGAGTGAATCCTTTACAAGATATGGAAGAGTTTGGTAGGTGAACATAAATGGTTCACAACAACTAGGATCAATGGATGTAGACTCAAGCTATGGAAAAATTCCAATAGAGTTTCGTTGCTGTCTCCTTCTCCTCCTTCCATGTACCCTAAGAGCTCAATATATAACCCTCCAAAGGCAAGTAAAAGGTCGGATCGAGTCGTTTCGAGATACATGGAGGGCCAAAGGTCACAATGGCCACTTTTTGGAGTGAAAAATAGATTTTTTACTTTCATTTACCAAAAAGCCGATGTATGCATGCTGTAGTGAGACAGCCTATGTATACGCAAGTTGTAATGAAGTAGCTCGCGTACCGGAGGAAAAATAGGGAAAAAGGGGTTCAAGGAGAACCACAAGTATGGTTTTGAGTCTATAAATAGGTAAGGGAAGCCAAAGAGTATAAATGCTCACAAGGTGGAAAAATATGGTGTAACAATAACATTGATGAATACCTTCAATTCAATGTTGATGGGGTCACGCCGATGTCAGGCCACCAATGTAGGGTCGCCTCCTAGACATTTTTCCTCTAGCTCTTTTGGACGAGATTTTCCTCTTGATCTTAAAGGATCATTGGAGTTGGTGTTGGCACTTTGGATTCTAGCATGTTTTTTTGGAGGTTTAATGTGCCCTGCCCCTTTTACAGGTAAATTTGTAGTTCCTTTTTCCAGATAGCTACATAAAAAATTCTTGGTCTTAAAACTTCAGAAACTGTACAAGAAAATATTGCGATATCATAATGCAATCTTAAATTCTTAATTTAATACCTTGTAATCCTCTGAAGCACATTTTCTGAAGATATTATCAGAGCTGATTGCAATTCCCTTCTCGGATTCCACAACAAAAGAATGTCAAGTTTCTAGCTTATGCACGTTGCAATTCTCCTTACAAGCTTCTGAAGCAAACAAATGAGTAAACATAGTCCACACTGTAGTGCTAGTGGTCCACAACTTGCAAATTGATGGCCCATCGGGGATTCAAGCCATGATCTTGATCCATCATCATTAATCACTAGCAGTAGCATTAATGAATTTAATTAATACAGTGTGATGGTAACACCAATCATTACGAAGCAAGTTGGAAAATTGGTAATTCGTCCTTCCTCCTAGCCCTTGGGCCCTAGGTAGCAGGATACTGCAGGCTATAGTTACTATCTAGTACCCTACTGAATCGCTACCTCTTAATAACTATTAATGATGTTTTTAGGAAAATTTCAAACTTCATTTTGATGGTTTATAAAAAAATCTACTCATCTGAGAATACGTTTTGTTAGTATTTTTTCTCGTATTTGACGGGTAAAATACACGAGAACAGGAAAACGTCCTTCAAATTCCAACCATGTCTCTGACCCACTGATAGATTATACCAAGAAGTAATCATTAACTAGTAGCTATAACATCTATTGATTTAATCCAATGGAAAGAGTATAAGAAAGCTACGAAATAGTCGAAATCCCTTCATTTCACAATTGAACAAACAACCGGTACCTAGTAATGCAACTCTGATTGTCTAATAGATCCTCAGTGCAGTAGAAGGATAGTTAGCCTATGCACAGAGCGCGCCCGAGCTCGCCTCAAGGGAAATGATGAGAGCTCTCCGTCGATACATGGTGCAGCCATGGCCTCGCGAAGGTCCTCTAACAAAATTCCTGACCGTTGTAAACATCAATCACTGGTATCCAATGAAATCGTGGCAAATACTTAAATATTTGAATTTAATTTAATATGGTTTTCTGCATAGTACTTCAATGCATTGAGTTATACTTCGCCATTGAAGTTACATGTGCGTGAGAGGGGTTTTTGGCCTATGTCACATCATCAAAGGCCTACTACAGGGTTTCCCCTTCTCTCCTCATGTGCTAAGTCTAAGTATGAGTTAAAAGGGCTAACTAAAATGCCCCCGACTCGCCAAAATTTGGCAGAGCAATTCTTTCCAAAATTGCAATTTGGAGTGCTCAAATCGGAATTTCGGTGATCTGGGTAGTTTTAAAATTGGGCAGTTAGTCTAGAACAAGCAATCCCAATTGTTGAAATTACAAAATTGTGAAAATAGCAATTTCCAGCAAACATTTTAACCGGTTTTTATCCCAAAATCACCATAAAAGCGGGGTGTTTTGGTTTTGTTTTATCCTACACGTGAGTGAAGTCTAAGATCACTAATTATTGGACACGTTCTAATTTGACAGATTATCTTAATTATATCGTTGTTAATAATTTTAATCATATCCTGACTGACATCCTTCTTTTGTCATGCCATACTTCTTTTTTCAATGATGTGATATGTTTACTACATCATTTTCTAGGCACTTTTGAGAAAGATACAACTAGATGGATTCAATGACTATTTGGTTCACTCTAGGTTGAATAAAAAAAGGTAGAGATGTATGGATGGAGCTAGGTATAACCATAGGATTTTATAAGCCAAAATGGATGATTATAATGAAATCTCCAGTGGGGATAGAGAGATAACCTATATACGAATTAAAGTTTTTAAGAAATCCAAGTTACTAAATGAAAAAAAAAATTGATTGTTTCTTAGCTTATATGGATAGTTTACCTATGTTATATTACATAAAATATTAAAATATTTTACCTGTGTTATGCCATATTATTGAAATGGAATTGGGAGGAGGTCAAATATATATATATAGCCGAGTAGGCATGCCAACCAAAGGGATGGAAATATTGGGGAATACACTTTTATAACAAAATTAATAAGCTTTCGTGACTAGTTTCTTTGAGACTAAGAATGCATGTATGAAGGTAATGGTGTGTACAGTAGGTTGGAGAATGAAAATGTTTCTCATACCATCATTCTCATTTCCCAATATCGATGCCCTCATTAAAATCTCCACTCAATGTCAGAATATTTTTCAATTGTGAGAGTTTTAGATGCAGGTGTTTGTAGGCCCAAGAACATATGTTAATAAATCTTTATTATTATTTTTCATGACATATTTATGCCGTAGACGTTTCACTGTGGAAAAGCATAACCATCCACGTCTTCTAGATTCTTCGCTCATAGAGAGAATGGAATGTTGCCACGTGGATGGTGCCAATCGTGAAGGTTTTCTCTCCACCGACTTCTCCCTCGCTAATCCGTTACCACCCTCGATCGCGGCCCTCCATCCCTGTGACCTGCTTCCCGCAGCCTGGATTTCCCATTCGCAACCCTTCCTTCTCCTCCGCAGCTCCTTCCCCGAGCTTGCTTTCCACTACCATCCAAGGCCTCCACTTTCACGGTCCCTTTCCCTTCGCAACTCCCATTCCTTTGCTACATAGATTCTCCCATTCTTCCCTCCAATGGAATTCCTGTCGAACTCAATGGCGCAGTCTACAAGCCTCTTTCAGTTGTTTTTCCAATCTAGATTGCAGCGCCAACAATCATCAATGGGGTTCCCTGTTCCGCAAGATAAATAACTTAGCTCCCTTCTCGAACTGTTGATGCTCATGCAATACATTTCATGAATTACCTATTAATGCTCATGTCCTAGTACATTACATGAATTAAGCCCATAACAACTTGCAATCTAAAAAACACTTAGAGTCTAGCCAGACCTCTTTGTTTGGGGTACTCTGTATAACAATTTTAATTTATGAAATTGTACATATCCTAATTCATATCTAATACAAATTATTGATCATTAGAGCTAATCAAACTATATAATCATCTTAATCTATCTAATTATAGATCCAGTATCTGATCCTTTCATCATTTTAAAGATCTACGATTAAAATGTATCTATATTTTATAGTCATGAATAATAAAATGGCATTGCCAAACATTGAGACTTATCAAGAAGATTCAATGAAATCCATTCTTACAGACAATATTTAATCTACTCATGAATGGAGGACACAAATGTGAGAAATTGTACATGAAGATTCAATGAAATCCATTCTTATAGACAATACTTGATCTACTCATAATGGAGGATACAAATGTCAGCAATTACAGTACTAGAAAATTGAATTGTGTAGTGCATGGATACTACTTACCTTTCAACCATTTCAACTACCCGTTTGGGCTCCTCCACATGTTTCGTTGCGGGTTCTTGCACATGTTTAGACTCAGGCACCATCGTAGGCCGTCCAAGAACAACACCCGTCAATTTTTCGAAAATTCCAAAGGTTTTGACCGCCTTGAATCGAATGCAAAATATCCAAAGCAAAAGAAGCAATGCCAATACACTTCGATAGCCAAACATTTTGGTTAAAGAAAGGATCCAACGATGCAACAGTCTACAAACTACAATGGGATTCCACTACGATCCTATATATGAAACTTGTCTATAATATAGGATCTCTACTCAATCGAATTTTCTAACAACATTCTAGGAAAGAGAAGACTCTGTACTTGAGGAAATGCTGCTAGGAGGAAATGCAGAAGATCATGGATGAAATGATGCTAGGCTAATTCCCACAAACTATAACTGTAGTGAGGGATCTCGCTTCCCATTCAAACTACACATGGAATGGCCAAACTTGTGTTGAATCAAGCTCGTGTGCATGATTCTGCAAGAACACCTTGCCCCTTCTTATATAACAAATTAATAGTTGTTAAAGGAATAAAATGAGTAGAAGCAGGGGAGATTAATCTTGGACATTACAGGCGGTCGGTTGCTCCAGTTCGGAAACGAATTGGATAGAGGGGATACCAATGTTTCCATACTCGGCAGCTCTCAGCGCCTTCACCAGAGCACTCTGACACCTCAATACTTCCATATCCGGCAGGCTAAGGCATAGACCTATTTCTCCTACTAGACTTACTCGCCTTAGTCCTACCTGGTGACATGAGGATACAGAGCTAAAGTAGAGACCAGGCCCCGTGCATGTGAGACTGAGCCTCCTTTAGAGGATGGAGGTGAGGCTTGCATGCATCCAAGCCCCCACCCCCCCTCATGACTCCCGAGGATCGATTGGGCGATGGAGAGGCAAAGGGCGCGTGGGCCTTTGCGTGGGCTAGGGCATGGGAGATAGTGGATGGGCATGAGTGGAGAACTAGAGCGGTGGATGGTGATAGGGGGGCTTGACGGTGGTAGTTGGAGCAGGTCGCATGGAAGGAGGTTGCAGGAGATGATAGATGTAGTGAGTGGTGGAAAGAGAGGTGGCATAAAGGTGGAGGGTCAGATGGTGGAGGGATCCTGATGAAGTACGAAGGGCTAGCTTCCTTCAAACAAATACAAAAATATATTGGAATGTTAAAATGCTTTAATGTTGTAAATTTAAATATTTTTTTGGAAATGTTTTTAAATATTTAAATTTAAATATTTATAGTTTTTGGAAATGTTTTGGAAATATATATATATATTTAAGAATTTAAGTTAAATATTTAATATATAAAAAAGGGGGGGTGATTGTGGTTAACAAAGTGATATGAAGCCACTGACATTACGTAACCGATAACACTTAGTTAAAATTAACCGATAACATTTAGTTAAAATTCAACAGTTTCATAGTTAATGGTTTCATTTCTCCACTGGTCAAAATTGGAAGACAATCTTTCGTTGTCTGTGCCTATGTTTTTGTTCCTTCTAACTTTCCTCTTTTCCTACCGGTGAGTCCCTTTCGTCTTTTCATTACAATTAAGTTTAGCTTATCAGAAAGTTGACAGCATGATAAAAAAATTGGGATGAAACTTTCCTAATTATTTTCTATTTTATACATAAAAAAAGTCAGAAAGATCAGGTCTTTTTGGTCTGAGACACCAGATTAAATTCACAATCATAGAATAGAATCGACCAGGATTATCTTCATTATGGAATTTCAAGATTATCGTCATTATAGAATTTTAAGAAAATTAATAATAAAAAAGGAGATTGGAGACACTTTGCTAATTCTTTTCCATTAAATAAATAAACATATTTAAAAAAAGATTAATAACATTCTTTTTTAGGATTAAGAAGAATGGAAAGACACTAGATAATTACAGTAAGATTACAATTCGATTTTATGAATAAATCAGTTCAGAAGATAGATCATATTATGAAATTAAAACCTAATATATTCAAGAAACAATTGTCAAATTGAACGAAAGAAAGTGCATAGAAGACTTTAAACCTAATATATTCAAGAAACGATTGTGAAATTGAAAGAAAGAAAGTGCAGAGAAGACTTCGCTTATGGCACACTGTTCCCGTTTGATTCACAGATGATTGATTTTGGTCTTCGGCTCAATGAACAGATGTACAATTCAGTGAGAAGAGTATACCTACAGCATAAGGGAAACCTGCGCAGGTCCCTCAATTTGTAGCCTGGTGGTGGTCGATCTTGACGTGGAGTTGAAGGATGAACACAACTACATCGAATCACACAATGGATCCAACGAGATTCCTATTGAAGATGAAGACGAATTGCCTCTCGGATTCAATGAAGTTTTCGGTTGAATATGACATGCTTCTCTTCTTCTCGTAGCCTCTGCAAATATTTTGTTTAAGGTGCACTTTGATTAATTTGGTAATCTGGATCTATCGAATGATTTGTGGTGCATATGTAGTCACGACAAGCGATGAAAATTGTCTCACATGCTGTTGTCCACGTTGGAAATTGTGACCTACATGCATGATGTTCTCCACATTGCAAATTGTCACTTACATGCTGCTTACCATGTTTAGCTACTTAGAACGTTTCACAATACTTTGGGAACTTACCGCAATGTGGTTGGTTTCTACTAACGTATTGAAATTGGACGGCCACTAAACAAAAATTATAATTCAGAAGAGGGAAGTTGGGAACCATGTGAACATATTGCAATAGAACAACATGGGCTTCGAATCAAAGAGATGATGACACGTAAGCTGTAAAATAGCGACATCTAATTCGCGAGTAGTTTGGGACACTAAGATTTGGAGCCAAGTAAGAAGCAAAACAGAGACACTTTCACTCCGTTGATTCAAACTTTGGACCCTTTTCAGTTATGGATGGAGCATGCGACGCTTCCACGACAGTCTCATATCCCGAGTTAAGGAGAGGATCGCATTCAATTTTTGGTCTGTTGGACCAAAATGCAATAATAATTTAATGGTCTAAAGATCACATTTGCATTGGAAACCCTTTTGCTACAACCTCTAATTAATTTCCAAGAGAACTGCTATTTGAATTTTTAAAAAAATATATTCAATCAAAACTTGGTGGGCGATCAACACAGCTTGGCATTGGTTGTGAGAGTGACAACATATCGGATCTCAATATGGTTTTAGTGGATGGTTCTTTCCATTGTTATGTTATTTTTTTAATTAAATCAAAATTGTGTAGTTTCATCTTCGGTTTTATAAATTCGAAATTTTTATTTCATCAAAATAAAAAGCTTACTTCAAACGTTTTCTATATAAAATTACAACCTTAACCATTGTTTTTAGAGATACTTATTGAGTTTCAACATGGCATATGAATTTTTCAAATCCATGTTGGATTGAACTCTCATTTTTCCACTTCATTTAAAATATTTATATATTTTATTTAATATTAGGTTGCAGGTATTTGTCACCTAGCATATTGTATGTAAGATTTTTGGATTCCACCTCATTTAAAATATTTGTATACTCTATTTAATCCACCACCGAGCATATTGTATGTATGATTTTTTGGATTTCATGGCTTCATAGTACGTACACTACATTTCATAGTACGTACAATACCACCTAACATATCCAAATTATATCTATAATTCTGATTCTACAGTATATTCCAAGGTTCACAATATTTCAATAAAAGACTTTATGTCCAATGTTCCAAAAATATTGATATTTTTTCTTAATATTAACAAAACATAGCAATGCTCTTTAGTTCAATGCTCTTCGGTTTCCTTGTTGGAAATGGATTTTCAAGCTAAGCTCATAATGGATTATCCCAAGCAGTAGTGATATAAATATTAATCTCAGCTGATTTGTAAACTGTGTACTCTCTTTTACATTCATAAAAACAAAGCAACCAAGCAAAGCGACCTCTCCTCATCTACCTACACGTTGAATAAATACAACCTTTATATTGAGAGCTACGACCACTCCTATTGTGTTGTAAGTTTGCATTTTATTGTGCTTTGTTGTGAACTATCTATATTGTCAGAAGACGTGTGAATCCTTGATGAGGTGAGAGTCATTGATAATCAGTTACTTTCCTTGGTTTATTAGTGATTTTCAAAAGATTAATTCATATAGTGACAGGTCTATTCGCCTTTACATTGTTGAGAAGCATGTAAATTTTTTATTGTGGACTTGAAATCCTCAATGAGAACAAAGAAACATATTTGGGTTTCCCACTGTATCTTCCATTCTTGAAGCAAGCATAAAGAAGATTCATTTACAACTTAGATTGTGGCACTATCAAGAGCTGGTCCATGAAAGAGTTCTATACCTATACTTGTATATGGAGATTCCTAAATTTATTGCTAGAACACATGGCATGAAAGCAAACTTTTGTTCACAAGTAGTTTGTGCAGTTTAGGAGCTATTATAATCATTGTTTTCATTGATATTATTGCAGAATTATTTTTTCAAATTGCTTATATATTCCAGATATAGTAGTAATCTATAGTGTTGAGATTACTACTACAGAGATTGTGAAAAAAGCAATTGTATTTGGCTCACTGTGTTGATGAACTTAACATTATTTTTTGTTATGGGTTGAGTGCCTATGTCTTTGTAATCTAAGATTGTTACAAACTTTGCTCTTTTCCTACTAGTATTCTTCGCTGCCTATGCCTATATTTTTATTCCTTCTAACTTTTCTCTTTTCCTACCGGCGTTCATTTTTGCCCCTCAAGGGGCAAATGCTAGTGTTAGATATCAATGATTATTTTGTTCATCATATTAAGTAAAGATTCAAAACAATTCAAAATTGATTTATAAACTTACCCCACCATAAAGTTGTAGGTGTAAAAAAGGTAAAAATATAGTGGAAGGGTTATATTCCTATTTTTGGTTGATGTCCCTAGCACAGGTTTAGCATGTGATATTTTGCATGTCACATATAAGTCAAACATGTAACAGGATAAGTCTATATCAATTTGAATGACCCACATGTGTTAGTTTGCATGACACACATATTTCAAACATGAAATAGAATAAGTCCAATACGTTAATTTGCATGAGTCACGTGTTAATATACTTGAAATGTGTTTTTAGCTTTTAAAAATGAAGAAAGGTTCACGGTTTTAATGTGTATTTATAAAGATAATATATGCATAATAAAATTATGATATAATAACATGTTAATTTATTTAATTACAAAAATTAATATTATGAAAATATTGTAAAATAAAATTTTAATTTTAATATATATGATAATAATGATTAATGTCTACTTTAACTATTATTTAAGATTAGATTACTAAATTGTTTATATAAGCTATAATGATATGTTTAAATTTACATTTTTTTAATTATAATTGTATTTTGACTTTTACTTTTATTATCACCACAACTTTAAGCAAGGCTATGATGTGCTATGGTGATGGTGGATTACATCTTCTACTCTTCAATTGAGTCTATCGTGAATATCCAATTTCAAGATAAAAATATTAAGCCTTCTTTTTGGTGGAGGAGACATTTAAAATTTAAGTCTTCTTTTGTTTCATATAAGGTATATTATCTTAAAAATGTATAATATCTTAAAGTAAAAAGAATGGATATATCCAGTTGAATGTGGATGCACATAACAGGGGATTGGTGTGGTGGTGGAAGTATCTGTGGAAGTTTAAATGTCCAGGTAAAGCAAAAATTCTCTTCTGGGCTATTCTGGAAAATAAGGCCCCTACCTGGGACATTCTGCAAAAACGATTCATGATGGGACCGGGGTTCTGTCCACTTTGCAGGGATGCGAAAGAGTCAATTTCTCATCTTTTTGTACATTGTCGGTATACTCAGGCAGTTTGGGCAGATGTTTGCATATTACTGGATCTTATTGTGGGGTGGCAGGGTGCGAGTGTTCATGAAGCGTTCCAATTGTGGTGGGCAACACAAAAGACATCATCCATCCGGGCTCTCCCTTGTATATTCGCCTGGGGCATTTGGATTACCAAAAATAAGATTATCTTTCAAGATTGCAGGGTTCCTATGGAGAGAGTAGGGGCACAAGTCGTGGCAATTACTCAACACTTCAAGGCACCTGCCCTTGTGAATAGAATGCGACCTGTGTGTGTGGAAATGATTGACAAATCCATGCCGTGGGATTTTTTTGATGGTGCTTCTATAGACCATCAATCAGAGTGTGAAGGGGGGGGATTCCTTTACAAATCTGAGTCCCATTACTTTCAACTGGTGGCTGGTTTGGGGAGGGGATCAAATAACTTTGCTGAACTTATGTCTCTTAGGCTACTGATGTTATTCGCACTTGAACAGGGATGTCTATCTCTACAGATCTTTGGCGACTCCATGTTAGTTATCGAATGGGCAAAGGAGACCACACATTGTTATGTGATGATACTCTTACCTATTCTGGAGGAGGTTATCTGGCTTAAACAGTCTTTTAATCATATTAATTTTACACATGTGTACAGGGAGAGGAATGGGATGGCCGACCTACTATCAAAAGAAGCGACACAACAGCACTTTGCCTATGGCACATGGAGGATCACCATACACGCTCCAGAGGGCACCCACAACTATTTTCACAGACCTTTTCATGAATAATTTGAGGCACTGAATTGAGCAATAGCTCTGTTTTGACTGACCAGCGATGGAGACAGTACATGTGGACCGACGTCATTCTCTCAGCGATGGAGCAATCGCAGCTATGTTTGATCCAGTGATGGACAGTATATGTATATATGTAATTGGGATGTAGGATGAAGGGACAGCCGTGTACACGTTTTATGCAGAACAGCAAGCAAGTCTGTTGACAGTATTTGTATATCTGTAATTGGATATATGTGAGTTGTATGGACAACCATATACTTGTTTTATGAATGGGACATCAGATACGATGTAATAAAGGGACAGTAACCTGTGACAATGTAGGGATCTTTAGTGATTCTATTACATGTGCATAATGTAATTTTGTTCATTTTTTATGAAATAAAATTACGACTTTTTCCAAGGAAAAAAAAAATCTTAAAGTAAAAAATAAATAAATAATTATAGAATGGATTGTCGGATAAATCAAATATAATAAGATCACTATATATAAAGATAAATTTTATAAAAAAAAGGGTATTTTGTCTTTTATATATTAGAAATATTGTTGAAAGACTTATTATTATCTAGTTCATAGTATATTTGTTTGCAATATAATTACAATTATTTATATACCAGCATAGATTCATCTTAAACTTGTATCTATCAAGCACTGAGAGGGATGCAATTTCTTGAGGTGTATTTTTTTTTTAAATTTAAACTCAAGAAATTTGATATCTCTTGATTGATAGACCCGGGTTTAAGTTTTAAGTTTTTATTTTATAAACGAACATCAATTTTTTAATTACTTTTCATAATATTTTATTTTATGAGCCAACATTGATTTTTTTTAAAATATTTTCATTAATTTTTTATTTTATGAGCCGACATGAACTTATTAATGTCCGACATACTATAATTTATTATTTTTTACTTGTGTAACGTTACTAGACAAACGTTACAACATCTCCCTCATACTCATGTGTAACGTTACATCCACACACGTTACAACATCTCCCCCATACTGGGTTGTAGAGCACCTCGTTTCACTCGATGCAATGAATTTTTGCCTTTGTTAAAATAATTAATAAATATTTGAAGACAGAAAAGGAAGCATATAAAAAATAGGATAAACTTCATATATTATTGTTTTAAAATCCACATATATTATTGGTTCCTTTCCTTTAGTGTAATTTTTTTTCTAAGAGTCTGTATATACTTTATGTTTTGGTGAGACTCTTTTTTATTTTGTATGCATAGTGATTTATGCACAAGAATGATGATTTGGGATCCAAATATAGTTTGTAATATATGCATTAAACTTGAGATAAAAATAAGGAAGAGTTAAGGTGAATGCACAAATAGGAAATATTAAAAACAAGAACTACTCCAAGAAAAAGGTATTCATGACCATAACTTGCCTCCCTATGAGGGTAAATAGAGTAAAATGATCACAAAACAAACAAAACATCGCGTATGAAATAAGTATTGTAGCCTTTGTTGTGAAATAAAAATTTGATGTCAACATATATGTTAAGTGGAATATGGACCATAAAGATGGAGGATATCTTGTAATAGTGTTTGGGTTATCCACATTAATGTTTCTATTGATATCATTTAATGAACACTGATATTCTTTCAAAACCTAAAACAAAGATATCGAAGATTTTCCTAATGCGAGTGACTCTTAGAAAAGACATAATTATTGTGTTATAATTATCCATTATTTAATATTAAATTAAGTTTTAAGTAGCTACTTATCATTGATTAGTAACATTATAGTTATGGTTCTAGAGACCTATAAAAAATAGAAATAAAAGAAACAATAAATGTTAATATATGTTTCATTAATGTTAGATGATAGGTTTGTAGTTTTAAATAGTTTTAAATCTTAATAAATAGTATAGTTATTACTTGGGAACAATCATCTCTCTAGATAATGGAGATTATTTTGTGGTCAATCTAGGTAACATGTTTATTAACAACATGCCAACACAAAACTTTAAAATTGTACATGTAAATTACTTTCAATATTACTTTGCACAAACCATAAATTGTTATAGTCTCTTGTTTTAATCAAAGTTACTTAAAGCACAAATACATGCAGTGAGCGTGGGTATAACAATTCTTGAAAATATTAGTATGGATTTGTGCAATGTTTTAGAAAGGTAAATATTAATGAGTTAATAGAATTTTCTATTAATGAATCAATTTAATTTTAGAGTTAGTGATACTATTAATTGTTCTACATTTTTCCTATGAATAATTAATTTAGGAAATATATCTTATGAGGATAAAATGATCGAGAAATATTCTAATAAGGGGTGTGAAATCTTTCTCTAACATTAGTATATATTGTTGATTATTCATGCATACTATGAATTTGGTTATGAAAACATGGTATGATATTAATACACAATGTAGTTGCAATGATAATGCTCCTGAAAATATATTATTAATGATATGATGATATTGATGCTCAATAGGATTGTGATTTCATACAATGTTTGGTATATTTTATGTTCTTGTATGTGATGTTGAAACGATAATTAATGGATTCATTATAGTAGATGGCACATAGACGATGTAATATTGCAAAGTTATGCATAATGATCGATAATATGGCTAAATATTACTTGACATATCATAATCTATAAGATGTGGGTATTTTATGCCAGTATACGAGTCTACATTTATTACTTCATGATTGTCAGAACTTAGAACATCAATGAATGTCTTAATATTATATTGTATCAATGTGATACTTAATCGGTTATTTAGTATATATTGAGTATAGAGGATAATGGCATCTTTCATTGTGATAGGGGATGGCTTGTGCTAGCATGGGATTCTTGATTTTTATATAAGTAACTGCACCTGGTTTATGGATAAGAAATGATCATGAAGTGATGGCGTAATGTACGAGATTTTCTTTTGTGATGAATAATGACTGACTCTATGGTTTTGAGTGAAAGTGTTGCAGGAATTCCACTATGGGGCCTTCAAGGCCAAGTCATTTTAGAAACCACGATCTCCTAAGAGCCCATAACTACGAGGGAGTATGGGCTAGGGAAAAACTAACTCGGTCATACCTTTCCAGCTATAGTTTTGATGCATGGTCGACCAAAATCCGGTGCAATTGATGAGGTGACCAAAGGAGACCAAAATCTGGTGCGGTCGATGAGGTCTAATACTAGAAGTCTATGGATTGAGGTACACTAGCCATAGAGGGAGGAATATGGAGAAGGAATTCCGATGCCTGGCATTGGTTTCCTTGGAGGGATATGGAGGGAGTCAAGGAAACCCTTTTGAGATGCCTGGTTGACCAAAATCCGTTGCGGCCGATGAGGTAACCAAATGTGACCAAAATCCGGTGCGGCCAATGAAGTCAAAATAGATGACAGAAGTCAACCAAAATCAGTGCTGTCGATGAGGTCCATAAGTCAGTTTAGAAATTATGCTAATTGTGAAGCTTCTGATGCCTAATGTATTGTTTGCAGACAGGTTACAGTAGAGGGCATGTGCCATGGTGAGCGGGACCACCCAGAGTGTTGGCATGGAGGGTTATGGAGGTTGCTCGGGTGGTATGATTCTCAGGGAGAGGGTGAGTAAGGAACGAGGGATTTTTTTGGGGGGGGGTGTGTTATGTCTTTCTATTTCATTAAGTCGGTTTTGATTTATTATTTATGTCATGTTTATGAAGTATACAATGAAGTTAGTGCATAATTTGTATGAATGATTGCATATTAGACCCTAGGTAATTAAACAAGAGCATGTTGTAATTAGGGCGTTGAATGTATTAGTGAAGGAGGAAAATTCTTGTGTGTTGGCCACATGCAAGAGTTTTAATCTTCACAATACTATTATATATATATATATATATATATATATATATATATATATACTATTAAATGAGTATTGTATTATGCTGTGATACTATTATGTGTTGAGAACTTATCTTTGTGGGAAATATAACTTTGGGGCGAAGTTCCCTGAAGGAGATAAGTATGTAACAACCCAAAATTTATTAAGATTAGTTAAATAATAAGAAAATATTAATAAAGTATATATTATTTAAAATTTTAAAAAATATGTAATAAAGTGAATTAACAAATAAAAGTTAATTACGTAAATTAAATATGATTAGAAAAGTAATGTGCAAGAAGGCCATTTGGCACTCATGCATAATTCTCTAATAAAATTAAAATTTGAAATTAAATGCATAAAAAGGAAAATTGGGTGTTGATTGGGGGGTCTTTTGGTTTTTATGTTGATTTTGTGGGGAGGTTCTAGTGAGCAAGGGTTTCTATGAGTTCTATAGAGATGGAGGTTTGGAGGTTGAGGGTAGAATAGGATTTTTTTTAATGACGATCAGCTTGCTTGGTATTGTTGGGTGAGGGCTTAGGGGCTCTTAGTCTTGGACTGAGGGGTTGGTTGGGAGGAGAAAAGTCCCCAACATGTGGTTTATGTGTTGTTGATGCTCTTGGTTAGCCTACCTCTTTTGCACAAACTGTAAGTCTTTATTGATAGCCAAGTATGTCTCATTTATTATCCCGTTAGTTCTTTTCTGGTTTCATGGTTTTAAATGTATATGGTTATGATTATAGATGTTGTTGTATAAAAATGATTAAGTGATCAATTATGATTGTTACATTCGTGTTAATTTAGCATGCATAATTTAATTTTAATGTACTTAATTTTCTTATCTATGTGCTTATTAAGGTTGGTCCTCACATCATCGCCTTATATGATGACCTAGGGGAGAGATGATGTTGGAGGGCACCATTTACTTAAATCTACCTAAAACCTATAGAAAATGAAGAAAGAGCACCATGAAATAAAAAAGCATGATGAGAGGACCAACCTATTTCATACATCTCGTGAAATGGCCTCCTAGATCTCCTGCCATCACCACTCCAAGGTCTACTCCAAAAGGGGTGAAACTCCAACAAGGTAAAACTATGAGGTAAAAATGACTAAGTATTTTCACTAGTTACTCTTTTAACCCATTTGAACTAGTCATTTTACCATGTTCAAAAGAGTTATTTTATTCAATTAAATGCTCATTAATGAGATTTATGGATATTTCTGACATTGGTTTTATAGAGTCATGGCCTACGTGTGCATGATGTTTTCTATTCTAATGACCTTGTTTATGAGAGCACGCTTAGTCTTTCTCCGAGTTCATTAAAAAATGAAGAGTTGTCTTTCGAGTGATATTTTATCCCTTTTTCGACCTCGTGGGACTAATTAAGAAAAAGGAACTCTATGGAGTCTCCTTTAAGCTCTTTTCCAACTCCTTAAATATGAAAATATTGTCAAGAAAGCTTGTTTTCTTTCACACTTGTTAAAGGATTTGAAAGAACGTTCGTCTAGTATGATTTTAACTCTTTTTCAAGCCAAATAGATTAATTACGAAAAAGGAATACTCTAGTCAACATTGACTAGAAGAGTTCTCCCTTGTATCATTTTATGCTTTTTCGGCCGTAGGAGATTAAATTTACGGAAAAGAGCAACCCTAGAGTATTATTTGAGTTCTTTTCAGACTCTCTAAACATGAAAATACCACGAATTTTATCTTCTATGGGATCGTAAAAGTATACATTGAGGATCCCATATGGGACCGAACCCCTCCTTCTTTAGGTTCATTAAATATATGATGAGAGACTCATCGGAGATGAGCTATACTGAGCATCTGTTATCCTCCTCAAGCTCGTTAAAAAACAAAGAGGTACTCGTCGATCATGGTTGGGGGGGAATTTTGGGAAAGTAAGTCAGTTTTTGGGAAGAATTATGGAAGTCGTTCGTTGTCACCCTTGAACATGGCACTTGTTTGCATTTTTTCTTATAGTTGGGTAATCAACTTGTTTCTGGATCATACCAATACTATGAGTCATTATACTCCTTTGGGTCACCCAAAGAGTGCTCTGATTATGATCGCACTATTTTTTAGTCGATATCTCATCAATTCAATGCTTCCACATCACTTTATGTGCCTCATAATGTTCAAGGGAAGTTTCATTCTAAATCAACCACTCTACAATATTACTAATTTTCATCCTTGTGTCAGTCTCTGTTCTAGAAGATTCGTCCTACAGATAGTTAAACCTACTCAAAGATTAAACTAAGTCTCTACAAGTTTAATCCAAGACAAAATCAAAACAAATGGTATTCCCCTAGATCTAACACAATACATATATCTTTAAACACTGAGAGGAGAGGAGATTGTGAGATTTACCTCTAGTTCTTTGGTTCTCCTAGCTCCAACTCCAAATTTGATCTCCAAAGGCTGAACCTGTTTGAGCAAGACAAAAGACAAAATCTCCAAGCAATAGATGTACTGGTTATAGATCTAATTTATAAAAACATATCATGCATCAAAAGAGATAAGAGACACAATATGGGAGAATAAGCCAAGTTATATTTATGAAATCTAGAGAAGATAAATACTAACAAAGTTACCCTTGATGTCCAAGCAACAACTTCTCCTTCCAAGCTTTTCCTCTTGTTATCTCTGCAAAACTCCTAGGACCATAGGTTTGATGCCTCCAATTGTTCTCCCCTTAGATAATGGATGGCCTCCTTCTTATAGGATTTGGAAGGCCAACCACTAAGAGAAGATGATGGATCTAGGTGAGTAAATGGTGGATCAAGGAGTTTAACTAGGATAAAGAGGGAGAGTGAGGTGAGATTCCAAGGGAATCCCAATCCCACAAATATCTCTTTCGAATCGAAGATCCAAAATCCAAGTGATAAGGTGGTTGAGGGATTTCTTCGCCCTCAAGACTGAGCATAGCACCAAAAAGATGTAATTTGCGTGCCCCTGTAGGCATGCAGAGTGTGAAAATGTTGTATTTTCGCGCCTTACACCACTATGAGGGTGCGAAAATATGGGTAAAGTGGAATTTTTGAGGTGGCATTCGACCATGAGGGATTGGATTTTCCTCCAAGTAGGACTAGGGAGGGGACCAACATGGTGAAAATGAGTCTCAAGACTTACTAGGAGGTATGACCATTACGTTCTTCATGGTGATATGACACGAAGACTCAAAATCGTGCTCAAAGTGATAATTCGAGGTATAACAATCTCTGCTCATTTGATCCATTATCTTAAATCAATTTCATGTGTCAGTTTCATGCCGATGATGGGGGACTCATCATGGTCCTCCTTCGACTAGTTTGTTCCTATCGAATTCGACTTATTATCCAAGAATTAGACTTAGAAACCAGTTAATACCTTGGAACATGCATGCCTTAATGGCAAGTTTCCTCACTTTCGACAATAGGTTTATGTTGGGTGGGGCCCAAGTTGGAAAATATGCACAAGTGTTGGAAATTGCGTATTGTACGTTGCGACATGGTATGGGGGCAGTTTTTAGAATTGTGCATGGCGCATAGCGGCAATGAGTAAGGCAGTATTGCGTAGTATGCTAGTGCACAGGACCCGCGTAGCAGCTATTTTTGGTAAGAAATATAAGCAAAGGTCAAACGAGGAAGTGACCTATTTTGAGTAAGGAACAGGTTGAAGGAAGAAAAAAGCAACCTGTCAAGGAGAGTGGCGGCAAGAAATTGAGAAGCTAGGCCACTACACCGACGACGACAGGTAGGCAGAAGGTGCGGAAAGGGATAGGCCACGATGCAATTGTAACCATTTTTTACGACTGAGACTGTCAGAAGAGCGTGTAAGCCACGAGTGGCCCAGCAGGACGACCTAGAGCAGGCGGAGCAAGCTATCGACAACAACAGCCAGGATGGCAATTTGCCAGTTTTGTAAACCTAAGGGTTTTTCCTATGAATTGTAAAGACATGACCTACGGGCATGATCTATAAATAAGGCACATTTTGTATGGGAAAGGTTTGTTGGGTTGTTAACTCTTTGTTTTGTAAGCATTGAATATTGTTGAATATTAAGCTTGAAGCCATTGTAAGGCTCTGCAGCTGAGTGCGTAGAGACCTAATTGAGAGAGAAGAGAGTCTGCAGCTGAGTGCATAGATTAAGAACTGTTGTACCCTTCCCAAAAGACCAATATAACAATAGTTCTTGTGGACGTAGACTCCATCCGAGGGGTGAACCACATTAAATCATGTGTAGTGTGATTGGTTATTGTTGGGTCCTGGAAATGCCCCTTTTTGACCATACCTATTTCATCATTTTTCCCAGTTACACCCTACTTTCATAAACCATTTACATGCCTTTTTCCAGATCAATCAGAAATCCTGACAAGGTATAATTCATTATTGTTTTATTTAATTAATGCCTAAGATTGTTATGGTTATGACTTCTAGCCTTCGATTTATGCTAACTTGTGTTGATTTTATTAAGTTAAGATCAAAGCATACATGTATCAGCCGCAATGCCTTGGGAAAGAATCATATGGTGCCAATTGTTACTCTTCCAATTCAATTCCTCATATTCCAAGGGACAACGCATCCTCCACGTGAAGCTATAACAGGTTTCGCTGAAACAGAGCATTGTTGCAGCAAACAAGATGCCTCCCAATTGGTTAAACCGTTGATCCATTGACCGCTAGAGTAACAACATCCTTCATGATTAACGGCCTCATGAAGAAAGACAGGGTAAGAGGGGGATGGAAGGGAGATCATTTGATCTAGCAACAACTACCCAGTTTTTAGAAACTTTTCTAGGAAGTGATTTTGAGGATCGTCACTTGTTATGTGAATTATATTTACATGATAGGGCTTGCTACATTGACTCTCCCTCCAACCCTGTGCCTTGTTTGGTGGATGTTCAGCTGAGGGCATTTGCCTCCTTTGTCATCAACCATGTAAAATGGCGAGATGCTTTCCAAACCATCACAAAGAATGAAGAGAATTCTACTCTCTGGATTAGGAATGAACCTCGGGATCCAAGAGAACTCATAGCAAATCATGCCGGATCTCTCAGGGTTCCTGCAATTGCTCAATACTTTGAAAATTTGGGAGAGAAAATCCTCACTACCTGTGTCCCAATGATTTTTAATATGCATCAGTGTGCTCTGGAAGGTAGTGAATACAGATGGCTATATTCTTCTTCATCTATGAGGGAAGGGAATCCATACTGCTTTGAGAATTTCAAGCAAGCCTTGACAAGGGTTCCTGGGTATGTGCAGTGCATGAAAACATGTGGACCTTGGTGGATTGGATTGAGATTCATATTTCTCCTCATATGGCTGCCTGTGAGTCCTTACAGGAACAGCTATGTTTTGACTAAGGAAGAAGAGAAGCTGTGTTGGGAGGAATGGACAACCTGCTATGGATTTGTGCCTTATGGGGAACCACCAAAACTTGCCTACAATCTCACCAATATTCACAAATATAGCTTGGACTCATATTCGGACTAGTGGAGGTTGTTGCATAGGGACATGCAATCGGATAGTTGGAAGGAGGTGTTGGGTCCAGGAATTGCCCCTTTTTGGCCATACTTATTACATCATTTTTCCCTGATTACATCCTATTTTCACAAGCCATATATATGCCTTTCTTCCAGATCAATCAATAATATTGACAGGTATAATTCATTATTGATTTATTTATTTTATGCCTAATATTGTTAAGGTTATGAATTCTAGCCTTTGATTTATGCTAACTTGTGTTGATTTTATTAAGTTAAGATCAAAGCACAGGTGTATCAACCGCAATGCCTTGGGAAAGAATCATATGGTGACAGCAGTTACTCTTCCAATTCAATTCCTCATATTCCAATGGACAGTGCATCCTCCACATGAAGGTTTCACTAAAACAGAGCATTGTTGCAACAGATAGGATGCCTCCCAATTGGTTGAACCATTGATCCATTGAGCACCAGAGTAACAGCATCCTTCATGATTAACGGCCTCATTCATTACGGTTGTGACAGTTTAGCTGTAACTCTGCAGCATGAAGATCATAGATCTTCATTACTGCACGAAATTGGTGGATCATGAACTGTATTCCTCATGTATAAATACGGGAAGGCCCTCAGAGTCTGGGGTTGGATAATTATCATTTTGTACGGGCTGTAACAGAGACTGATACTGTGGATTGCCATCTTTTAATGAACAGCAGAGTTATTTCCATTTCTGTGTCTTAATTTGTGGTAGTTCATGGCGTCTTTGTTAGAAGGCTAGGGCCTGCCTTCTCACAGAGATTGTCAAATTAAGTAGGTAGTTAGATTTATTTCCTGTTGTTTGTTTGTGGAATTGCATTAGGCGTATTTCTAATAGCTGCAACAAAGATTTATAATTGCATTCTTTATTGGTAGTTTATTCTTTGCATTCCGAATAGCTGCAACTGTGTGGTGTGACAGTCGACTATGTAGGTTAGTTTGATTATGCATGTGTGTTCAATAGCTATTACAGCCAATCTCATCTTCCATTCCTTTTAGTCATCTATACTTTCTAGGATTTCCAATAGTTGTCAATTTAGAGTTCAAGCTTATGTTTAGTTTCTAGTTGTTGTTGTATCTTCAATTGATTTATTAGAATAGGTAGATTGTGATTGAGTAACAGTAGCTACTAGATGGATAATTTTGGTAAAGATTGAATACTGTAGTTTGATAATTATAGGATTTAACTTCTTGCAAAAGTAATCTAGTTCATTTCTATTCTTAGATCAGTAACTGCTAGGTTGATTTCTGTAGGAAGGTAGCTGCACTTTGAATTCCTAGATGTATGAGTTAGATTAGTTTTCTTTATGGAATGAGTTTGGCTGAGCAGATGGGTAGGATTATTATCTCCATTCACTTAATCAAATACTGGAAATGTTTATGCATAGATTGTGCTTATTGCCATTGAAATAAAAGACTTCCCTAGGTTGACAATTCATATTGAGCATCATGTGTGTTAGTTGTAATTAATTAGCATATAGGGTGACCAACATTTTGGCACCGTTGTTGGGGATGGTAATTGATAGACATAGTTAGTATTTGGTTTTATTTGATTTCATTTTAGTTTAATCATTTACAGCATGCATGAATACAAGAAAAACAAATCGGGAACCCCCTTTGAATACTAACACTGCAGGTGGAAGAGGTCGGGGTCGTAATGCGGGTCTGGGAAGACAAACATTCATCGACGATATAATTGCTAAAGCTGAATCTTCTAACAGACCACCGCGGACGTCTATAGGAAGAAAAAATTATGTTCCTCCCAATCTTGAGAATTCAGCATCAACAGTGGAGAACGTAACGGGACCATCCACTCCCAGCGCAGAAAGGAAACCTCCTCAAGAAAAGGGAAGCGTTGTGGGTGCACTGGATAGAGAGGAGATTTATTATATCAACGGAACCAGAGTTACTAAAGAAGTGTGGTTGTAGACTTTCCGAGAAGCAGAGGAAGAGAGAAGGTGAGAAGAAGAGAGGAGGAGAGAAGAAGAAGAAAAGGCAGAGGAAGAACGCATAAAGGAAGCCATTAAATTCTGGACTAATGACATGGCTAATAGAGAACAGGAAGGGGAGAATGAACATAGGGAGAAACGAGAAGAAGAAGTGGAAGATAATCAGTCTGGTAATATTGTGGCTACATTAGAATTCTTTATCCTCCAAACACCTAGAGCAGCTCCTATGAAAAACATCTCACCATCAATTCTCCCGAATTTCCATGGTAAATATTCTGAAGATCCTGATGAATTTCTTTTTGAGTTCAATATCCTCTATCGCAGCTATGACTATACCTCCAGTGCTCAGAAGCTAAAACTATTCCCAGCGACCTTGAAGGGAAATGCTCTGCGCTGGTTCATGAGTCTAGGTCGTGAGACCATTACTACTTGGGACCAAATGAAACACACCTTTCTCTCTAAATATCAAGAATATTATAGAACCAGGGATAGAAAGGAAGATTTGTTTAAAATGGTTCAAAAGGATGAAGAGAGCTTGGAAGACTTTGTGGAAAGATTGTTGTACAGTTTACAAAGGTCTGGACACACTGAGATTGGAAAAGATGTACTTAAGATTATGTTTCTACGAGGGATTAGGGAAGATTGCCTTGATATGTTGAATTTATTGGGGAAAGGGGACATCTCAAAGGAACCCTTCGAGAAGATTGTTGAATTATGTCGAAGGTACTCAAGGGGATCCTCTAGAACTAACAAACGAGACAAGGATCAAGATCATGATGTCTTAACTAGGACACAGAAGTCAGCTAGTGGAGGAGCCACTCGAGCAGAGATAGGAAACTTGCTGGAGAATTTTAAAACTTATATGATGAGATCCATTTCCTCATAGCTAGATGTTTTGAGAGCAAAGTAGAGGCAAGTAGTAGAAGATGTTACACTTGTTGGATTATGTCCTAAATGTAGGAAAAAGCACCCACTGAAAGAATGCCTATTGGACAAGGCAGAGATGTGTAGGATATGTGAGTTGGAGCATGACACCAAGGAATGTCACTCACTACCCAAGGTCAAAGAAGTCCTGCAGGCATCCACTTCAGATGTGGAACAAGCTTACTTTATTGTACAGAAGAAACCCTGGCAGCCTCGCAATCAAGGTATGAATCAAGACCCCTCATTTTTTCCGAATAATATGAATGGTATGAACAATATGAATACACAATTCCGTTCACAATATTCTGGCAACTAGTGGCATCCATCTTAGAATCCAATGCAAAATCCTAGTTCTTGGATGCCATGGTCACAACAGTCAAACAATCAAGCTCCCTGGAATTCCAACTAGAGAAACTCTTACCAAGGAAATAACTTTCCCCATCACCAGACTCAATACCAACAGTACCCTCCTCAACAGTATCCTCACCAACAATATCAACAGCCACAACTGCAATTCCAGAACAATGCCGCACCTATGAATGCACCACTTCGACCACAGCTACCTGCACAACCTAACCTAAACCCGTATAATAAAGCAGTTCACCAGTTTGAGACTACCAACATGCCTAAATATTCCATCTCCCAAGTTCCCTGTAATGATATACAATTACGATCAGGGAGGGTAGTGGAACCTATCATCACTAAGGATGTTCCATCCCCAGTGACTGAAACTGGAGTGAATCGGCACTATGAGAATATGGTTCATTCAGCAATCCCCATCATTGAGGATGCTGACATTCCTAGCGAAACAGTAGCTGAAACTCAGGAAGTAACACACGATGAAGCACAACCTACACAATTGATGAGAGAACTTCCATACCCTGAATGATTGGCACTACAGAAAATAGTGGAACAACCTCGATTCAATCTCTTAGGAGAGTTGAAAATTTTGTATGTTAAAATTCTACTATTACAAGCCCTTCATGACGTGCCCATTTATGCTAAGACTGTTAGAGACTTATGTGTCAAGAAACCGGGGAGAAATCCTAGGGATCCTCCCACTGTCCATGTATTGGGAAAACTTTCCGAATTGATAATGGGGAAGACTCATGTGGCGAAATACGATGACCCTGGAAATCCTACTGTAACAGTTCACATAGGAAACACACAAATACCTAATGTCTTGGTAGACTTAAACGCGGCTATTAACGTTATGACCATAGAAACTATGAAGAAACTTGGACTCACTAACCTTCGTCCAACTCCTACCATTTTAGAACTTGCTGACAGATCAACAATCAAGCCTAAGGGGATCTTAGATGACCTTGTAATATCTGTTGACTTGTGGGAATACCCTACAGACTTCTTTGTGTTACAGCCGAAGTCTCAATTGGGGGGACACCCACTGATCCTGGGAAGACCGTGGTTGGACATAGCAGATGCTTGCATCAGCTGTCGGTCAAGATCTATGACCATCTTAGATGAAACTGAGATCAAAAACCTAAACTTATACCCTCCAGCTCGACCAAGCACAGAAGCTGAAAGTCCACTTTGGGTAGACTTGGAGGAGGAGGAAGGCGTTCAGCCATTACTAATGATTGGGAGGGCCTTAACTTTCAAAGATGAAACAGAGGACGCTGCCATTAACAGTTTCATTAGTGATCCCACGTCCGTCAATAAGCATGTTTACCAGATTCTTAACAGTACGTTAGATGAAACAGAACAAGAAAATATTACAATAGAAACTCTGGTCAGTGATGCCAGTATAATTCTAGTTCTCAAAAATTCGAAAAGTGTTCCAATAGAAATTGAGCCAGGGAAAACATTGAACATCAATCCAAAACTTGCGCCGAGTGAGCTGGAACAGCTAATCACTTTGCTGAAACAACGTAGAGGATCTTTTGCTTGGGAGTACACAAACATGAAGGGTATTCCTTCTCATCTGTGTACCCATCACATTTATATTAAGAGCGACTCCAGGCCAGTGTGTCAACCGCAACGAAGGATGAACCCGAACCTAAGGGACATAGTGAAAGAGGAGATCCAAAAACTTTTGGAAGCAGGATTTATATACTCGATTTCAGATAGTGAGTGGGTTTCTCCACTTGTGATTGTGCCAAAGAAGAATGGGAAATGGAGGGTATGCGTGGATTATAGAGAATTGAACAAAGCAATGCACAAGGACCACTTTCCCTTACCTTTTATCGATCAGGTCCTTGATACCTTCTCTGGGAAGAAGTATTTTTCCTTTCTGGATGGCTTTAGTGGCTATAACCAAATCCAGATTGCTCTAGAAGATCAAGACAAAACCACTTTCACCTGTCCCTAGGGTACTTTTGCATACCGGGTACTTCCTTTTGGGTTGTGCAACGTACCAACCACATTTCAAAGAGCAATGATTGGAATCTTTTTAGAGATGGTAAACGATTGCATGGAAATTTTTATGGATGACTTCACTCCATATGGTAATAGTTATGAAGAAGCACTGAAAAAATTTAGAAAAGGTCTTGAAATAAGCTGTGAACAAAGCCAGCTCTCTTTAAGCACTGAAAAGTCCCATATGATGATGAGCGAGGGCATAGTTATGGGGAACTTCATCTCTTCTAATGGTATTCAGTTAGATCCATCCAAAATTAAGGTAATTGAAAATATACCAACTCCTGGAACACAAAAAGATGTATGTAGCTTCTTAGGGCATGCTGGCTATTACAGAAGGTTCATAGAAAAAATTTCCAAACTAGCTTATCCTTTGGATTCCTTGTTGATGAAGGATGCATAGTTTGTTTGGAATGATGCATGCCAAACAACGTTTACTGAGCTAAAGAAAAGGCTGTCTACAACACCCATCTTACAAGGGCCCAATTGGGCTATTCCTTTTCATATTTCTTCATATGCTTTAGACACTTCCATTGGAGAAGTTTTAGGAAAGCATGAAGGTAATGCTCCCTATGCAATTTATTACATTAGTAAGAACTTATCCCCTGTTGAACTAAACTATATTGTCACAGAAAAGGAATTCCTTTCCATAGTTTATTCCATCAACAAATTTAGACACTACATTACTGGATACTCCACTTTTGTGCACACTAATCATTCTGCCATTAAATATTTAATGAATAAACCAATCACGAATGCTAGAGTTACTAGTGTTAGAAAAACAGGATCGCAAAGCAATAACAATAAACATAAATCCAAATATAATCACACACACATTACAAGAGAAACAAAGATATATCGTGGTTCACCCCAACTTGGGCTACTTCCACACTGAAGTTGCCACTCCTTATTATTATTTCGTCCAGTAAAGTGAAGGGATACAACCTATAGCACAACCGCTGCACTTCCTCTTCACTGTCTCACAGTCTCTCTTCTTGATCTCAGAGATCTTTACAATGCATAATACCTAATACATCAACCCTAGCTGTGTTACAATGTCTTTCTTTTATAAGGGAAATACAAAGGGAAAATACAACGGGTTACCCAAAACCATGGGCCCGAAAACTGGTGGTGAAAACAACCCCAAAAAATTTTCCTCAGGGGCTCACTAGCCCTCGGACCCCCCTAGGGTCATGTCAGGATCATAACCAAACCTAGGGTACGGACACACCTGCATAATAATATCTCTAAATCTGGAGATCAGGCTCCACAACCAACAATCTCCCACTTAGAGACTGATTACAACAACTCCACCGCTGCTGCACTTGCTGGACTTGGACTTGGAAACTTTCTCCTCTTCACCTTCATGCTAGAAGTCCAACTGAAACCGAGCAGGAACTCAATTTCTCTCTGGTCACTACCTTTGTGAACATGTCTGCAGGATTTTGGCTTGTATGTATCTTTTCCAGCTTCAACAGTTCATCTTCCAGAACATAGCATATGAAATGGTACTTGAGCTATATATGTTTAGTCCTGGAATGGAATGTTGAGTTCTTTGCAAGATGAATGGCACTCTGGCTGTCACTATACAACCTGTTATCCTTTTGTTTCTTACCCAATTCCTCCATAAACCGCTGCAACCAAATCATCTCTTTACTAGCCTCTGTAATAGCAACATACTCTGCTTCCGTTGTTGAAAGTGCAACAACCTTCTGCAGTTTCGAAATCCAACTTACTGTTGTTCCACCTACAGTAAACACATACCCTGTGGTGCTCCTCCTGCTATCCTTATCACCTGCCATATTTACATCAACATATCCCTGTAGAACAGTGTTTGAACCTCCAAAACATAATGCCTGAGTGGTAGTACCTCTCAAATACCTGAGAATCCATTGTACTTCCTTCCAATGTTCTTTACCTGGATTGTTCATATATCTACTCACAACTCCCACTGCTTATGCAATATCTGGTCTTGTGCACACCATGGCATACATCAAGCTTCCAACTGCTGATTGATAGGGAATCTTGGACATGTAATCTGTCTCTTTCTGTGTCTTGGGACACATTTCCTTACTTAGACTAAAATGGCTGGCCAAAGGTGTACTTACTGGTTTTGCATTCTGCATTCTGAACCTCTCCAACACCTTTTGTATTTTCTCACTCTGAGACAATGCCAATTTGTGATTTTTCCTGTCTCTCGTTATTCTCATACCAAGGATTTTCTTTGCAACACCCAAATCCTTTATTGCAAATGAATTAGCTAGCTTCCTTTTCAGTATATTTATATCTTGCATGTTAGACCCTGCAAAAAGCATGTCATCCACATACAATAACAAGATAATATATCTTTCATTATCTAGCTTCTTGAAATAAACACAGTGGTCGGAATGACATCTACTATAACCTTGTTCTGTCATAAACTTGTCAAATTTTAAATACCACTGCCTTGGAGCTTGCTTCAAGCCAAACAAACTATTTTTCAACCTGCATACCAAGTTCTTCTTACCTTTGACCTCATACCCTTGTGGTTGTTGCATATATATCTCTTCCTCCAAATCCCCATGGAGAAATGATGTTTTTACATCTAAATGTTCAAGATGCAAATCTTCTACTGCCACTAGACTTAAGATAGTCCTAATTGACGTCATCTTAACAACAGGAGAAAATATTTCATCAAAATATATACCTTTCTTCTGTGCAAACCCCTTTACAACAAGTCTGGCCTTGTACCACTTATTGCCTCCTTCTTCTTCCTTCAACTTGTAAATCCATTTGTTCTGCAATACTCTTTTACCAGCAGACAACTGAATCAAATCCCAAGTCTGGTTTCCTACCAATTATTCCATCTCCTCATTCATGCCTTGTTCCCACTTCTTTCTAGTTTCCACCTGCATTGCTTCTTCATAACATTATGGTTCACCATCATCAGTCATCAACAAATAATGCATTGAAGGAGAGTATCGTTCAGGGAGTCTACTTAACCTGGTAGATCTTCTTGTAGTTGCAGGAGTTTCAGGCACTTGCTGCTGTTCTTGATTTTTTGGCACCTTTGGAACTTCATTTTCTGGAATTTCATCAAGTATTGTGTACTCTGTGTTTTCCTTTTCCTGTTTCTTTCCCTGCAACTGATCTTTATACATGACCTTTTCATTGAATATAACATCTCTACTTCTAATGATTTTGTGATTTTCATAAATCCCATAAACGATAACCAAAATCATCAACCCCATATCCAATAAAGGTACATTTCTTGGATTTAGCTTCAAGCTTTGTTCTATTTTCTTTATCAATATGGACAAATGCTTCACAACCAAATGTTCTTAGAAATGACTAGTTTAGTTTTTTATCTGTCCATGCCTCCTCTAGAATACCACCATCCAAATCACTTGAAGGTCCTCCGTTTATTAAATAAACAGCAGTATTTACAGCATCCGTCCAAAACTGTAAGGGCAACCCTACATGCAGTCTCATACACCTTGCATGCTCCATGATCATTCTATTCATCCTTTTTGACAGACCATTTTCTTGTGGTGTTCCTGGGAATGTCTTCTCTCTACGAATCCCATGGTATGAACAGTAACTATCAAACTCCTTGCCGCAATACTCACCTCCATTATCAGATCTGAAACACTTCAACCTTTTTCCTGTCTCATTCTCAACCAAAGCTTTCCACTTCTAAAATGTAGCAAACACATCAGATTTCTGTCTAATGCAATAAACCCAAGTTTTCCTAGTTGCATCATCAATAAATGTAACATAATAATGAGAGCCACCAAGAGATTGTACCTGAGCCAGTCCCCATACATCTGTATGCACAAGCTCTAACTTTTCATTCTTCTTCTGTTTCCCAACCTTGAGAAATCTGACTCTCTTCTATTTTCCATAAACACAGTTCTCACAAAATTCCAAACTTACCTGCTTCAAATCTGGCATCAACTTCCTTGAGTGGAGAATTTGCATCCCCTTCTCACTCATGTGGCCAAGCCTATGATGCCACAATGTTGTATCTATTCCTGTGGAAGCTAAAGAGATAGAATGGTCAGTATTATGAGGACATAAATACAATGTACCTACTCTGTCTCCTTTTTCTATCACCATTGATCCTTTAGTGATCTTCCACAACTTTTCTCCAAATGTAGATAGACAGCTGCCATCTCCCAACTGCCCTGTTGAGATCAGATTTCTTTTCATAGTAGGAATATGCCTAACATCTTTTAACAGCCAGTCAGTTCCATTCTTAACTTTTATCCATACCTTACCCATTCCAACAATTTTACATGGATCATCATCACCCAATAAAACATGTCCAAAATTGCCTGGAACATAATCATGAAAGTATTTCCTATGGGATGTAGCATGACATGAAGCCCCTAAATCTACTACCCAATAATCACTAGTATTATCTAATGCGAGAATCAAATCATCTTGTAACACATCACCTACTACATTTGCTTCCTGGGTAGTTTCCTTCTGTCCATCTCCTTTCTTCTTTAGAGATCTGCAGTCTTTCTTCAGATGTCCTTTCTTTCCACAGTTCCAACACTCTATCTTTCCTAGTATGGACTTGAATCTACCCGTTTTAGACTTCCCACAATTACCTTGGCTCTTTCCTCTCTCCTTTTGTCTTCCCCTGGTCTCCATGGTCAACGCATTACCTGATGTCTCACCTATGCTTTTTCTTTGCATTTCCTCGCTAAGAATAACACCAATAACATCATCAAATTTCAAGGTGTTTGAACCAGAGACAGAGTTACTTACAGCCATGACCAAGCTATTCCAGCTTTCTGGCAATGAACACAAGATTTGAAGAGCCCTAACCTCATCATCAAAGTTCACACTTACAGAACTTAGTTTATTTGTAACTGTATTAAACTCATTTAAATGATCAGTAACAGATCCACCTTCAGACATCTTCATATTAAATAAATGCTTCATTAGAAATACCTTGTTGGAAGCTGAGGGTTTTTCATATAGCTTACCCAGTGCACTCATCAAACCCTCCGTTGTTGTTTCTTTTGAGAGATTGAAAGCCACCGACGAAGCCAAGCTCAGTTGTATTGTTCCCAGAGCCTTTCTATCAAGAACCTCCCATTCTTTGTCCTTCATAGCCGCCAACTGCTTTGCTCTTCCTCCCAATGGTAGGAATAGATCCTTTTGGTACAAATAGTCCTCCATTTGCATCTTCCATAACTGGAAGTTTTGGTCGTTAAACTTCTCGACCTTAAACTTTCCTTCTTCTGCCATTGCTCCCACTCGAACAAGAAACCCTAGCTTCCTGCGGGTTTATTTGCCAAATAGACCTTTGGTTCTGATACCAATTGTTAGAAAAACAGGATCGCAAAGCAATAACAATAAACAGAAATGCAAATATAATCGCACACACATTACAAGAGAGACACAGATATATCGTGGTTCACCCCAACTTGGGCTACGTCCACACTAAAGTTGCCAGTCCTTATTATTATTCTGTCCAGTAAAGTGAAGGGATACAACCTGCAACACAGCCGCTGCAGTTCCTCTTCACTGTCTCACAGTCCCTCTTCTTGATCTCAAAGATATTTACAATGCATAATACCTAATACATCAACCCTAGCCGTGTTACAATGTCTTTCTTTTATAAGGGAAATACAATGGGAAAATACCACGGGTTACTCAAAACCATGGGCCCGAAAACTAGTGGCGAAAACAACCCCAAAAAAATTTCCTCAGGGGCTACACCCCCGAACCCCCATATTCTCAAGGATGTTGCCCCCAAACCCCCTTTCTCGAGGGCCCGCTAGCCCCCGAACCCCCTTAGAGTCGTGCTGGGATCATAACCAAACCTGGGGTATGGACACAGCTGAATAATAATATCTCTAAATCTAGAGATCAGGCTCCACAACCAACAACTAGATGGTTGTTACTATTACAGGAATTTGATATCACAATTATTGATAGACCGGGGAAGAAAAACGTTGTTGCAGATTTTTTATCTCGACTTACTAATAGTGATGACAATTTACCAGTCAAAGATTCCTTCCCTGATGAGCATTTGTTTGCAGTATCATCTCATTCCCCAAGGTATGAAGATATTGCTAACTTTTTGGCTACAGGTAAGCTTCCAGCACATCTATCGAAGAGAGAAAAAAGAAAGATCATACAACAGAGTGCTAGGTACTGTTGGATTGATGGCCATCTTTTCTACACGGGAATTGATTTAGAAATCAAAAGATGTGTTAGAGAAGATGAAATTTTTAGTATCCTTAAAGCTTGCCATGATGAGCCTTGTGGGGGACATTTTGCTGATAAAAGGACAGGTCATAAGGTATTGAGGATGGGTTATTTCTGGCCCACATTGTTCAGGGACGCAAAGAAGTATGTTCATGCATGTGATAGCTTCCAAAGGATGGGCCAACCCAACAGATTAGATGAAATTCCTTTGCAGCCATAGATCGTGGTTAAATCATTTGACAGATGGGCTCTGTATTTCATAGGGCCTATCAACCCTCCCTCAAAACGGAAATTTCACATCTTGGTTTGCACAGATTACATGACCAAATGGGTGGAATATGTAGCCTTGGTTAAGGCTAATGATCAGGATGTGATTAATTTCCTGTATGAAGAAATTTTTACTCGGTTTGGAGTACCCAAAGAAATCATTACAGATGGTGGACCGCAGTTTGTGTCTCATAAACTAGAAGCGCTGTTGCATAAATTTCATATTCAACATAGAATAACCTTGCCATATCATCCACAGGCCAATGGCCAAGTGGAGAGTTCAAACAAGGTCATCAAGGCTATTTTGACAAAGACAGTGAAAATCAATCGTAAAGATTGGGATGAGAGACTTCTAGAGGCACTATGGGCCTATCGCACTACATGGCGTAACACCACTGATTTTCCCCCCTATGAATTGGTATATGGTAAGAATGCTGTTTTCCCAATTGAGTTTGAAATTAGAACCTTGAAAATAGTTGTAGAAGCAAACCTTGATTTATCAGAAGCACAAAGGAACTGATTAAATCAGCTCAATGAATTGGATGAAAAGCACACAGCAACAGTAAATCATACAACTTTAATCCAACAGCAGCGCTCTAAATGGCATGATAGATTCATAAAGAAGAAAGTCTTCCAGGAAGGAGACTGGGCTCTGTTATATGATTCACGGTTTAAGATGGATTTCAAGGGCAAGCTACGCACTCGTTGGTTGGGACTTGATCAAATAAATCGAGTATTTGATAATGGAACAGTCCGGTTGATCACCATTGATGAAAACAAGACACCATTATATGCAAATGGTCATCGACTGCGACTGTATCACAAACCGATCTCAAAGGATGATTTCGTTTCACATGTTGCAGCTGATCCAGACTATCAGTTAACATCGGGGCAGGGATTTTTCTCAAACCCTGTGAATTTTTAAGAACTGCAATGTCCACACATAATTTGTACATAAATAATTCATTTTTCATTTTGTATTTGATCTATTTTTCATTTTACACTTGATCTTGTTCATTTTGAAGATTTGTGCGCAGGAATTAATTGGAGGAACAGCAGTCGTGACTGGTCTAAACGATTGTAGACACCTTACATTGTTTCCTGATTTAATAAAGCTCTTTTGAAGAAGATGGATGATTCATTAGTTTTCAGCAGCACAGCTGCAACTCCTTACCTTGCTCATTCTTCTAATTTTTGCAAGCTGTAACCCCACTCTTTTCTGTTCACTTCACTTTTCGAGCAGCTTCGACTCCACTATTTTTTCCCATTCTACCAAACTTCGCAACTGCAAATCCACTATTTTTTTCATTCTGCCAAAGGTTAGTGGTCGCAACTCTAGTTATTTTTTATCCATTTCACTTCTTTCCAGCAGCTGCAACACCTCTATTTTTTCCCATTCCACCAAGTCTAGCAGCTGCAACTCCGCTACTTTTTCCTATTCCGCCAAGTCTAGCAGCTGCTATTCCGCTATTTTTGCCTGTTCTGCCAATTTTTGTGGCTGCGTCTCCGCCGTATTTCACCGAACTCTGCTAAGTTCTTTCGATGACTCTGCTATATTGGCTTGTTTTCCAATTTCCTTGACAAATCCTCTTATTCGTTAACTGCAACTTTGCTAGATTGTCTACCTTTTAGAACAGTCTCGCCGCTAATGATCTGACCTGGCTCGAATTTAAATGATGACTCCACCACTCGAGTCGCAGTTTGCCAAGAACGAAGGAAATTATTGGGCCGTCTTGCTTTCCTATCAACATGAATGTACTTATCAGCTTGGTTGGCAGTGTCTAACTCATCTTGGCACACATGTATTTTACCAGTGATGTGACTGTGAAATATCATGCCATGACAGAATGACAGATTGAGAATTAATTTTGGAGGTACGGATTCTAACTATAATCATGATTAGGCATCTATTAACATCGCAAGCAATAATGGTTATACTCATTATTCATCCCTGTCATCGATCCATAGCGAATCAACTGAACCAAAATCGCGTTTAAAGCTATTACCCATACTTATGACTATGACCGTTGTTCCACTTGACTTGTGTGATAATCCTACCACAGGTTTTATCCCAAAACTAATTGTGCCACCTTTCCAAAAATGCTCAATTCAAACTTCAACTATCCATCAACTGTGTCTGCATGCAGTCAGTTCAATGTTTGAAACTGTAACTAGTGCATTCGTTACAATATTACGCAGAAAGCTCAGTGGTATGGGTATCCTTGTGAGGTATGAGCCTTTAACAATAGAATCTTTGTATAAGAATAGAGATGTCTTTGTTATTTTTCAAGAAGCAGGGTGGACAGATTATTTTCAACGCCTGAATGATTTTCATGAGGAAAAAGCCCTTGAATTTGCTAAAAATTTGACGGGCACTCATTCGGAGGTTTGAGGCTTGAGGATAGATGTTTCAGAGGTAATCCTGGCGGAGGTAACGGGACTTCCCAGAATCAGGCAGCGTTGGTTTAGTCGGAAACGCTGTGGATCACCCCGTGAATCCTCTGCAAAGATAGTGGATGAGGACTGGAATTCCTCAAACTCAGTTGGGGGAAACATTGGAACATCAGAAGTTCGATTGGAGGATGAAGAGGAGATTGAAACTGGGGTGGCTAAAACTGGAATAGGAGAAGAGGAATTTCAAGCGAAAGCAGTAGCAGAAAGCGATCTAGAAGTTCTGAATGTGGAAACCTCCCCTGAAATAAGAAGAACTTTAATTCAAAAGGAAGGATTTGGCCCTGTTTCTAAGGCGATAGGATTTTTTCTGCTTAGAGGAGAAAAGAAGAGCTAATGAGCATGGGCCAGACATCTAGCCCAGCAAAAAGGAGAAAAATCAAAACGGCTACTACAGCAGAAGCAGGTCAATTTATTAGGGTAGAAATTGGGATTCCCATCTTAAAACCCCGACCACCTGCTGATACACAAGAACCTACTGTAGAAGAACCTCATATAGAGAATCTTATGTTTGAAAATGAGCTGTTAAGGGAAGAGGTGCAAGTGCTTCGTGCAGAACTAGAAAAACGTAACTAGACATGCTGGAAACAGGCAAAGCAATATATGAATGCAATGGTGGAGGTTACAGACCAATTGGGGAATTTACTGTCCATTCAGGGGAATGAAGGACAACAAGAAATGATATGCCCGGAATGTGGAGATATTTTTAATATGGCAAGGCATAAAGTTATAATAGTGGACCTAACATTATAGAAACTTGGAAGAGCAAGACAATCAGAGGAATTATCCCAAGGCACAGCCTCATTGTTTCAGGAACATTGAACTGATTCAGTAGGCTAAAAGTATCAAGGAATAGGACGTTGTTACACAAGAACCAGCATCCTCAAAATTTCTTTTTGTTAGAATTACAACTCAGGAAGAAGATGTTGAGACGGGGATATAAGGAAAAGATATTGTTTCAAAAGAACCAATACAATTGAAAATATGGTGAGTTCCAATATAAGATGAAGCTGTTAAGGGTAAGGAGAGGCTCTCACACAAGAACCATCGTTTCCAAGGGATAATTGTTAAAACTGATTCTTTCAACTCACTTGCATAATATGAACTAAGATCAGAGTCAAGATCGAACTAATCGGCTGTTGCATGAGGACATGCAAATGGATAGTTGGGGGGAGATGTTGGGTCCTAGAAATGCCCATATTTTACCATACCTATTTCATCATTTTTCCCAGTTACACCCTAATTTCATAAAGCATTTACATGTCTTTTTCCAGATCAATCAACAATCCTGACAAGCTATAATTCATTATTGATTTATTTAATTAATGCCTAAGATTGTTATGGTTATGAATTCTAGCCTTCGATTTATGCTAACTTGTGTTGATCTTATTAAGTTAAGATCAAAGCATAGGTGTATCAGCCGCAATTCCTTGCGAAAGAATCATATGGTGTCAGTTGTTACTCTTCCAATTCAATTCCTCATATTCCAAGGGACAACACATCCTCCACGTGAAGCTGTAATAGGTTTCGCTGAAATAGAGCATTACTGCAACAGACAGGGAACCTCCCAATTGGTTGAACCATTGATCCATTGACCGCCATATTAACAGCATCCTTCATGATTAACAGCCTCATTCATTACGGCTGTAATATTTTAGCTGTAACTCTACAGCATGAAGATCAGAGATCTTCTTTGCTGCACAAAATTAGTGGATCACGAACTGTATTCCTCATGTATAAATACGGGAAGGCTCTCAGAGTCTGGGATTGGACAATTATCATTTTGTACGGGCTATAACAGAGACTAATACTATGGATTACCATCTTTTAATCAAGAGCATATTTATTTCCATTTATGTGTCTTAATTTGTGGTAGTTCACAGCGTCTCTGTTAGAAGGCCAGGGCCCTCCTTCTCACAGAGATTGCCGAATTAAGTAGGTAGTTAGATTTATTTCCTGTTGTGTGTTTATGGAATTGCATTAGACATATTTCTAATAGCTGCAATGGAGATTTATAATTGCGTTCTTTATTGGTAGTTTATTCTTTGCATTCCGAATAGCTGCAACTGTGTGGTGTGACAGTCGACTGTGTAGGTTAGTTTGATTATGCATGTGTGTTCAATAGCTGTTACGGCCAAGCTCATCTTCCATTCCTTTCAGTCATCTATGCTTTCTAGGATTTCCAATAGTTGTCAATTTATAGTTCAAGCTTATGTTTAGTTTCTGGTTGTTGTTGTATCTTCAATTGATTCATTAGAATAGGTAGATTGTGATTGAGTAACAGTAGCTACTAGATGGATAATTTTGGTAAAGATTGAATACTGTAGTTTGATAATTATAGGATTTAACTTCTTGCAAAAGTAATCTAGTTCATTTCTATTCTTAGATCAGTAACTGCTAGGTTGATTTCTGTAGGAAGGTAGCTGCACTTTGAATTCCTAGATGTATGAGTTAGATTAGTTTTCTTTATGGAATGAGTTTGGCTGAGCAGATAGGTAGGATTGTTATATCCCTTCACTTAATCAACTACTGGAAATGTTTATGCATAGATTGTGCTTATTTCCATTGAAATAAAATACTTCCCTAGGTTGACAATTCATATTGAGCATCCTGTGTGTTAGTTGTAATTAATTAGCATATACGGTGACCAATAGTTATGTATTTACATTTTGCACTTATCCGTTTGCTTACGTCGAATGCTTGTATTCTCATTTACCAGTTGTTATATTGATTCTTTTATATGTATTCGCCATAGGAGAAAGATGGGAATGATATGTTAAGTATTGTGGGAATGAATGAATGTTGAATGCTTGATAATCCAATTTTGTGAACGTATCAGTGTATGGAATAATCACATGTGTATGTATAGATTGAATTGTATAAGTCTATTGACGGGCACCACCGAGTGCGCACAGCCTTGTATGATTCGTCTATTTGCAATGGTTATAAAGCTAATTAACCTAAGGCATTAGATGAATGATTGAGTGTCAAAGTAAAGTCTTAAATACTGGTTAAGTTTGGGAGAGGAAGCGCATAAGTCCATTGCACTATCTCGTGATTCACACTCCATCTGAACCACGTAGTTCGTGGATGCACTGGTTGCAAAGGTAGCTTTGTGTGTGAAAGTAAGGACCATGACGTAGTCTATCGTCGTGTAGTCCTCGGCTCGCAGCGCAAGTCTAATAGTGCGCTACGCAGTAGTCCTATCCAAACAACTCATCACATTGTTGTGGAAACCTGATTCTGCAGCACCCCCATAGCTTCACCTCAGATGAGACCTCAGCCTGTTCACAGGTTGTTGCCGAAAGGGCCGATGAAAAGGGGTTTTTTTGGTTAAGTTAAACCGCGAAGAACCTGGGTCTATATTGGAAAACCTCTAGATCAGTTTGTAAGCCAACAAATGGTTCCATTGCCGCGGTAAGAATCTGTGATGAGATGAAGTCGTGATGTGAGAAGTAGAAGAAGTTGAGTTGGGCGTCGACTTCTGGTATCCAAACAAGAATGAAATTTGGGCTTGGTGTGACAAGACAGAGAGAGACTTCACAAGGAAAGAAAATAGACACCCACATCTCTCTGACATTCAGTGGTTGAATAAGTACATGTGGAAAGATGTTCAAGAAATTGTCTAGGCGTCTTTTGGATGTGAGCTACACGAGTGGTTGTCAAGACTCGTAGAGCACAGAAACTGTATCCCGCGAAGCGCACCGACCAAGTGGACACCAGAGCTTATTGAACAACTCAAAGCACTAGATAGTCCATTCGTACGAGCAGTCGATTTCTGGGTCAACAGTACATTACAAAGTTTTGTGAAACACTTCCTTGTGGACATGTTAAAGTCCTACAGCACAGCCGAAGGAGAGTTTTTCAAAGGATTTAGAGGTAAGTATTTGAATGACCTCAGTTTATACATTAAAATGCTTCTAGCTGAGAAAGGTTTTTTTAGAATGCAGTAAAATACTTGCATCTATCATGGTAGACAGTACATATAGTGGTTCCTATGAAGAAACTCAGAGCCTTAGAAGTGGGAAGAGATACAAGTTCGTCCCTGAGCAAACTACTACTGGACCTAGACTCCGCGTAGACAAACATTCAGAAGCTGACCCTGATAGCCAAACCGCACCTCTATCTTCCACCTGTCAGCCTACTACACCGCAAAATCCGCTGGTTGCACATACCATGCCTCCCTTATCTCAGAGCCCATCAGACCAGAACCCATTGGTTGCGAGCACCGCACAACCCACATCGCAGGAGAGGGTGCCCAGACTATTCTGACTCAACCTAGTCAATCTCAGGCCGTACCACTTCAGAACGTCCACCCTCAGATCATTCCTCATAGTATTATCCCTAGCACCACTCAGAGAACCACGCCACCTAGAAGGAGGATGGTCGATGATATCAAACTGCCGATATTCAAAGGAACGTGTCTCAGAGACCCTGATCAACATTGGTTTCTATGTGAAGCCGTATGGAGTGTGAAGCAAGTCTAGGACGATGCTGTGAATCAAGCGCAGCTCGTCACCACTTTTCGAGACAGAGCCTTGCATTGGTTCATGAAACACTCACAGGGACAGCAGAGAACCCTGGTAGAAATCAAGTCTACACTCTTGGCCGAATTTAAGAAGCCGAAGTCAGATTCACAATGCATTACAGAATTGAAGGAGATCAAGCAGAAACTAATGAAACAGTATGGGATTTTGATCAGAACTTTAAGACACTGTTGGACCAAGTAAGCTTTGTTATCCCACCGCAACAGCACAAGGAGTGGTTTATAGTCACGATGTTGCTCCATATAAGACAGCCATTGATGCAGCAGAAAGTGGCTTCGTAGCCAGAAGCCTTAGAGATCGCAATGAAGTTGGAAGCCTCACTGATTGGAGAAAGTAGCACTCGAATGTCTCAGATTCAGACCCAGTTGGCTACCCTAACACTACAACTGTAGGACATAAAGAAAGGAAAGCAGGGGAGACAGGAAGTCCAGTGTATAGGCTGTAAGGGAGAAGGAAACACTAAGGATCATTGTCCTTTATTCCAGGAATTCCTTAACATGGGTGGACCAAACCCATTAAACCCACATCTAGGGCCATGGTGTGAAATTTGCAGAACCAGAGGACACCGGCCAGAATACTGTCATATGATACAGAAATACGTAAGAACACCTAAAAACCTCTATTGTAATTTATGTAAGTCAGTAGGGCATGACGAATCCAATTGCCACGCATATGAGCTCATGCTAGAAAGAAAGAAAGATATTGAGCATATGTATGGAGGAATGTACAAAGCTCAAGGAGAGACTCCGCAGAAACAAGAAAATGTGTAGCAGGATAAGGGATCATATAGAGGCCATGGAGGATACAGGGGAAGGAATAATGGCCCGATGTAGGGACGAGGCCGAGTTCAAGTAATCTGTTATAATTGTGGCCAAGCAGGCCATGTATCTAGAGATTGTACCAACCCGTGCACTACATGCAGCTATTGTAGTTCTTTCGATCATCTTATTTGTTATCACTCCAGGAGTCTTTCTAGGTTGCAGTCGAAAGAGCCTGGTAACTTAACCAAAATATGAATAATATAAAAGGGGGGTGGGTCAAGTTGGACGATTCAAACACTTTTTTTCACTCGAAACATATATAATTCACTCAGATAGACAAGGCTCTCAACCACTAGTGTTCAGAGGGTTTTAAAAATAAGTGATTGCATGGAGAAATAACTATCATATCAACAGAATCATACACAAAACATATATAGGAATGGCCGATTATAATAATAAAAGAACACTTGCAGAGTTAATCTTGTGAGTACAATGATAAGATGACAGTCATCAAATGTAAACAAACATAATAGTGTTAATGTAACATTCAAATACAAGTGCAGAACAGAAAGAGAATGGAAAACTGAACAGCTAATGGCGAAAGAAACTGGTTTTACTGCTATAACATAAAATGTCTCAGTTTACAAATGTGTGAAAATCCTCCAAAATCCAACCCTTCTCTTCTATCAGTTCCAGTATTTATAGCCATTACAAATCTCTTCCCCCCAAATCCCCAGAAGCTGGGTCGAAATCCTCAGGTAGAAGATCCAACCGTTTTTTTTTAAAAACTGGGAAAATCATTTTTTTAACTGGCGAAACTGCTGAAAAATGGGGATCAAAGATGGGTTCTATTATCTAGATATGTGACACCTGTAGGAAAAATGAGAGAGGTTTTTGTTCTTTGACGTGTTATGAAGAAAAACCTCTGAGCATTTTTCATAATGACTCTCGAGTCGCTCACAATCATCATTTGAAAATGATGACTCTGCATAGTAAAAACGCCATTTCTGCTAAAACTACTGAAAAAGAGGCTCAGAGATGGGTTCAGTTCTCCAGCTATGTGACACCTGTGTATAAAATGAAAGAGGTTATTGTGTATTGACCTGTTGTGAGCAAAAATCTCTCTCAAAGCTTCGAAACTTGTTTTGGTTTTCCTGAGGTCTGTATTTCAAAAACGTGTGTCAAATAGGCAGGTTCTGGAATCCGCAAATTTGTGCTCAGTGACGGATTCGATTCTCTCAGCCTACAACACATGTGGGAAAACGGGGAGAGGTTATTGTTCTCTAACATGTTAGGAACAAAAAAAATTTAGATTTTTTCAAAAAGATTCTCCAGATGCTCAGAATCGTCAGTTGAAAATGATGACTCGGGACAGTCAAAAAATGCCACATTTCTTCATTATTTCCATCTTGCTGGCACCTTCAGAACTATAACAGCACATTGAAACAAATCCTATCAATTAAAACCTTCACTTAGAAACCATCCTCATGCCCTTTAGGATGATAAAACTTGGATCTATGCAAAAATGGCAATTTCCTGTGATTTTTAGGCTTTCGGTAGCTAGTAAGTCTGAGCTTGATTTTTGTTAGCTACCGAAAGCTCTGTTTCGGTGGCTAATGAATCAATCTGACATGTTCACCTAAGCCACAGAAACTGCAAAAACTTACCTTCCCTTAGCTTGAAATATTTTACTTTGACCACGTAAGCTGCCGAAAAGTGTTGAGAATGCCTCTACTTTTGGTAGCTTTGGACAATTTGGCTTTTGACTTGTAAGCTGCCAACAACTTACCTTTCAGTGGCTAATGAACACCATCGTATTCGCCCAAGCCACCGAAAACTGCCCCTAACTCACGCTGCATGTCTTTTCATTTTCGGTAGCTAGGAGGGCCTTTAAAATTTCATTTAAGCTGTCGAAAGCAGGGCTTTCAGTAGCTTAGGGACCGTTTTAAATAAGTGCTTAGCTACCGAAACCTGTTTTTGAAATTTTTTGAAATGAAAACCTAATCAAATGTTTTTCAAACTTTATTACATGCATAAAGATATAAAAAATGAGCCTTAAAAAATTTAGAAATGAATTTTCAAATGACCTCCCATCATCTAAAATTGATCAACTCGACAAAATTATTTGGGGAGATAACATCTGGCTCCTACTCGGGGATGGAAACCTCCCTGTGAGGTTCCAAGAACCACAGATACAATGCCTTTCATGTAAAACAAAAATTCAAACATGTCCTCTAGTGTTCCATTCGGCTATGGAGTCATTTATACCACCACCAGATCTCTGCAATCTGTCCACGAATGTTCAACTGTAAACCTGTTAGCAATGCCTTACATCCATTGGGCTATGGAGTGTAAAATGTTGCTTTCAAAACCTGATCAAATCCTGCACCCCTACTCATCATTTGAAGCCGAACTACCCCTGCCAATAGTGCCTTATATCCATTGGGCATGGAGTCTTTATTTCAAAACTAAAACCACAATACTAAATGCAAGCTTCACGCATTATGCAAACTTGAAATGCTTAGCTATGAGCTTATTCATCTATGCTACCCTACTCTAACCATCATATTGATGCTTAATCAAGTAAAACCATGTTTCCAATGAAGCCATGTCAGAAACTGATTTACCGAAACTATTTTTGATCTTAACCCCAAAAATAAACAAAACTGTAGCATGCAGATATGTAGTTGATAACAGAAACAATCTTCATCTGACAAAAATGTTTTGACATCCATGCTACTCATAGATTCCAAATAATCAGTGATAGGGTCATAAATGTCACAAAGGAATACCTCTTCATAAGAGTGTTTCAAATGAAAATTGAAGTGATGCTGGCTGCCTTCACTAATACTGATGTTGAATGTAAATTGTTCTTCCTCTGTCAGAGGAAAAAGCAAGCTCAACTGTTGATCTGAACCTTTCTGCTCCCCTTCACCATATCTATGTAATCTGAATTCATCATGATGATGTGTTAGCTTATTACAACTAACAATTTTTAAGAGAGAAGAAAAGATATGTTCTTTATCTTCTATATCATTTTCTTGATAATGATCCAGTGAAAAATGAGCCTTAAAAGATGTATCATGAAGGAAATGCTGACTACTCTCTCCAATAATGACCTCTTTGGCAGATACATCAAAACTAGAAAGCTCTTCATTAGATTTTTGAAAAGCATCCCAACAACTGTCATCAGTCATAACATACATACATTTTTTATCAACTCTTTGATGAAGAGTAGAACTAGATGAGATTTCGTTAGTTAACAAACCCTCATAAACTTTAAAATCTTCCTCCTCATCACTATTTTTGTCAAATATGGGGATATTCGGATCAAATTCTAATAACAAAGATGTAGATTCTTGCATAGAATTATCAGCAATATGATCTTGAAACAGAGTTGGAAAAATATCACCTTCTTCCTCATCATTATCGGCATTTCCATCAAAATTTGAAACAAAAGATACATAAGAAGAAAGAGAGTCCTCCTGATGTTCTAGCTGGAGATTAGATGGTTCCCGAAAATCCTGTTTCTCATGGTAACTGCAGCTTCCCTTGGTGTGCAAATCTGGAAACTTAGAGCTACCCTTACTGATTTCAATGAACTTTTGATCAACAGAAAGCTGATCCCCATGATTCATAACTAATGAAACTAACTCTTCAGCTTGATGTAAATCAGAAAAACTGTTAATAAGAGAACCTTCATCTCCTTTATTATCTATTTCTAATTCATGTTTACGAGAAAGAGTATCATTTCGAAGATCATTGAAAGGCCATTGCATATTGTGAGGGAGAGATCTATCTTTATTTACATCTTCAACCTTATGATGTAATTCATTTTCATCACAACAATTACCAAATGCAAACTCATCTGAAAAATACTTTTTGCAATGCTCGGTGAATGCTCTGTGAAAATCCTTTAATGATGAAATGCTAGAAGGAGGTAAAGAACCACACCACTGACATGCATCACCATACAATGAATACATGAGCATCTTCATGCTGTAGATCTAATAGATTCATGCATTCATGAAACTTGAGGAGGTGTTCTGCAGGATTGTCTTCTTTGCTCTCTTTGAAGATAGGTAGAAAATCTCCCCATTCTGACATATCAGGTACCGGACGTGGGAAACCAGGAACTGAAGAGAAGTTGAGAGGTGCAAACCTCCGAGCCAAAAGAGCAGCGAATGCTTTTGAAATCTGAATATTGTGGAGTCGCCACTGAATCTGTCCTTCATGGAGTCGCCACATAGATTATTACAACCAAATGAGTGTCTAGGCTTTGTCTATCATCAAAGCTGGATCTTATGTCGTTCTCCCAAGGAAACTAGCTTCAACTTCCTCTCCCCGACAACGGCACCAATTTGTTATCAATCCAGGAGTCTTTCTAGGTTGCAGTCGAAAGAGCCTGGTAACTTAACCAAAATATGAATAATATAAAAGGGGGGTGGGTCAAGTTGGACGATTCAAACACTCTTTTTCACTCGAAACATATCTAACGCACTCAGATAGACAAGGCTCTCAACCACTAGTGTTCAGAGGGTTTTAAAAATAAGTGATTGCATGGAGAAATAACTATCATATCAGCAGAATCATACACAAAACATATATAGGAATGGCCGATTATAATAATCAAAGAACACTTGCAGAGTTAAGCTTGTGAGTACAATGATAAGATGATAGTCATCAAATGTAAACAAACATAATAGTGTGAATGTAACATTCAAATACAAGTGCAAAACATAAAGAGAATGGAAAACTGAACAACTAATGGCGAAAGAAACTGGTTTTACTGCTATAACATAAAATGTCTAAGTTTACAAATGTGTGAAAATCCTCCAAAATCCAACCCTTCTCTTCTATCAATTCTGGGCTTTGTAGCCATTACAAAGCTCTTCCCCCCAGACCCCTAGAAGCTGGGTCGAAATCCTCAGGTAGAAGATCCAACCGTTTTTTTTTAAAACCGGAAAAATCATTTTTTTTAACTAGCTAAACTACTGAAAAATGGGGCTCAGAGATGGGTTCGATTCTCCCGATATGTGACATCTACAGGAAAAATGAGAGAGGTTTTTGTTCTCTAACGTATTAGGAACAAAAACCTTCAATCGTTTTTCAGAATGACTCTCGAGTCGCTCAGAATCATCATTTGAAACTGATGACTCTGCACAGTAAAAACGCCATTTTTGCTGAAACTGCTGAAAAAGAGGCTCAGAGATGGGTTCATTTCTCCAGCTATGTGACACCTGTGTATAAAATGAAAGAGGTTATTGTGCATTGACTTTTTGTGAGCAAAAACCTCTCTCAGATCTTCGAAACTTGTTTTGGTTTTCCCAAGTTCTGTATTTCAAAAACGTGTGTCAAACAGGCAAGTTCTGGAATCCGCAAATTTGTACTCAGTAACGGATTCGATTCTCTCAACCTGCAACACCTGTGGGAAAATGGGGAGAGTTTATTGTTCTCTGACATGTTAGGAACAAAAATCTCTGAGCGTTTTGCAAAACGATTCTCTAGATGCTCAGAATCATCAGTTGAAAATGATGACTCGGGACAGTAAAAAAACACCACATTTCTTCATTATTTCCATCTTGCTGGCACCTTCAGAACTAGAACAGCACATTGAAATAGATCCTATCAATTAAAACCTTCACTTAGAAACCATCCTCATGCCCTTTAGGATGATAAAACTTGGATCTGTGCGAAAATGGCAATTTCCTATGATTTTTAGGCTTTCGGTAGCTAGTAAGTCTAAGCTTGATTTCTGTTAGCTACCAAAAGCTCTGTTTCGGTGGCTAATGAATCAATCTTACATGTTCGCCTAAGCCACAGAAACTGCAAAAACTGACATTCCCTTAGCTTGAAATATTTTCCTTTGACCACGTAAGCTGCCAGAAAGTGTTGAGAATGCCTCTACTTTTGGTAGCTTTGGACAATTTGGCTTTTGACTTGTAAGCTGCCAACAACTTACCTTTCGGTGGCTAATGAACACCATCGTATTCACCCAAGTCACCGAAAACTGCCCCTAACTCATGCTGCATGTCTTTTCATTTTCGATAGCTAGGAGAGCCTTTAAAATTTCATTTAAGCTGCAGAAAGCAGGGATTTCGGTAGCTTAGGGACCGTTTTAAATAAGTGCTTAGCTACCGAAACCTGTTTTTGAAATTTTTTGAAATAAAAACCTAATCAAATGTTTTTCAAACTTTATTACATGCATAAAGATATAAAAAATGAGCCTTAAAAAATTTAGAAATGAATTTTCAAATGACCTCCCATCATCTAAAATTGATCAACTCGACAAAATTATTTGGGAAGATAACATTATTGAATACTTCCCAGTGTTGGAGGTAGAAATGAAGAAGAGGAAACGGCCGGAAGTTCCGACCCCAAATATCCAGTTGATCGCAGCAGAAATGAGACTTGCAGATCAAAGTATTAACGTAGTAATGCACAGTGGTGCTGTGGCAGGGCGAGATAGAGGAGCAGAAGCTTTGAATTCTATGGTTTTGATACTAAGCAGACTCCTCTTGAAAAGATATGGATAAGGAAATCTATTGGGAAAGCACCTGCTTTCGACTTGAAGAAAAACAGAGAAGTCTTTGAAGAAGCACGGGATATCTTCAAAGAGCCAGCACCAAAATCGCCGAGAATCCCATTGCGTAGCGAAACACCACATATAGAATATATGCCGACTTCTTATGACAGAACGAATGCCGCATCAGAGACATGCACCTCTGTTGCGCAGTTCTTTAGAAGCTGCATGAAGTTGTTGAAGAGTTCAAATGCGATAACAGAGTTGCAGAAGGTGATAGACTAGTATGAACCGCACAGCGAAAATTAAACTTCTAATAGCGCAGTTCATCATATCAAGAAACACAAGAGAACAGGGAGAGAAATGAGACTCAGTGCACGGATAGGAGATTATGAAATGGATGAGATCATTCTTGATTTGGGATCAGAATTAAATGTCTTAGCCAAACAGACATGGAAGCATATGGGGAGACCAAAGCTGTTATGGTCACCTATCCAGTTGAGAATGGCCAATCAGGAGAAAGTCATACCCTTTGGACGGTTATCCAACGTGATTGTTGACATTGATGGAGTACAGAGTCACACATATTTCGAGTTTATTGAGATTTTGGACGATAGTCAGCCTTTTCCTGCACTGTTAGGAATTGAATGGGCTATCGATAACCTCGCCATCATAAACTTTAAGACTGGGAAGATGATCTTCAAAGGAAAGCATCTCAGGGTCATCGCACCATTGGACCCTGCGGATGGATACAGATACAGCGAGCCGATTCAGGAGGAATCCATAGCTCAATATTTGGACCGACTGTATAAGATGACTGCGAACCAGGAAGACTACATTAATCCTACTTCCAATGGAACACTCAGCTGGAGATGCAACAGTTCTTGCATGTCAGACTCGGATGCAGGACTAGAGAATTGGCAAAGTCACATGCATGAAGTATCTGCAAGGAGATGTGCGCAGGTTACAAAATCACTGCGTTGGATTGGAAAGGAGGTAAGCCCAATCCCCACATATAATGGTTCATCTAACATTTATTCCTTTATTAAAGATTATACTGCAGCAATTCTAGATGCACACCGCTTACCAACATTAGACATGGCACTATGCGAGACACCCGCCAGATGGTGAGCTGCGCATAAGCAAAGATTGACCATAAGGGATCAATGCAGAATTAAGATGCAGATCAAGTTTTTTGACAAAGTTACATTATCCTTTGAGAAATATAATGGATAGACATATCCAAGTCAACATATTGAAGTTTGTTCACAAGCATGGCAGGAGAGACCAAAGACAGAATGGGTGCACTTGTTTGTGCACACGCTGGAAGAAGAGATTCCAAAGAAGTGGTACTTGGACATGGATTTATGCATGGAGACTATGGATTGGCCTACTCTTACTACGAACTTCCAAAAGAATTTCAGTTTTGAGGATGAGAGCCATACCATAAACGATGCACTGCAGATTATTAAAGAAAGAATATTCAGGCTAGAATGTCTACACAGAAATATGACCCTGGAGGAATTCTTTGAAACTGACAGTGTACCTGAATGCCTACATAAAGAATGGAAGGAACATGTAGAACATGCCATGGAATGCTACAACTTAGCTAAAGAGGCTAAAGAAAAAGAAGACAGCGATGCAGAGGACCCATGCAACATTAAGATACCTGAGTCAGAAGGTGCACGCGAAGTAGAAGGACCTCTGCTGGAAATTCTAGACATGAGCAGACCTGTGAAAATGAAAAAAATAAATATTGGCACCAGCGAAGAGCCAAAGTTCATGTCTATTAGGGACTACTGGGATGATCAGACTGTGACGGAGATCGCGGATACATTACAGGAATATCAGGAGTTATTCCCAACAAAATTTACAGAGATGAAGGGCATCTTGGGGGACTTAGGAGTTATGAAAATACCTCTTAAGCCAGGTGCAAAGTCTGTTAAGCAAAGACCATATCGCTTGAACCTGCGATACAAAGAAAGAGTGAGAGCAGAGTTGGATAAGATGCTCGATGTAGGGATCATTGAGCCAGTTGAAGAGTCTGAGTGGATAATCCCTATGGTTGTCCAGGATAAGAAGACAAAAGGTGAGATCAGGATTTGTGTGGATCTTAGAAAGCTGAACGACGCTTCAATGCATGACCCATTTCTGACACCCTTCACGGATGAAGTGCTTGATAATGTTGGAGGAAATGAGGCCTACTCCTTTACTGATGGTTTTTCGGGATATCATCAGATAAGAATTGATCCCGTAGATAGACACAAGACCACATTTTCCACAGAATGGGGGTCGTTCCAATACACAGTGATGCCATTCGGTCTGAAGAAAACACCTGCCATCTTTTCCAGAGTTGTCGTCGCAATGTTTAAATATTTTATGCATAATTTTTTAGAAGATTATTTTGATGATTGGACAGTATTTGGGTTGCTGAAGAACCATGGCGCAAACCTCAGACTCGTGCTAGAAAAGTGTAGACAGCACCAAATCTCTTTGAACTTAAAGAAGTGTGTTGTTTGTGTTCCTAATGTGATTCTATTGGGACACATTGTCTGTAAACAGGATCTGATGGTTGACCCTACGAAGATCATAGTCATTGTAAACTTACCCACACCACATTCAGTTAAGCAGTTGCGCACAACATTGGGGCATACCAGGTATTACAGGAAATTTATAAAGGGTTATGCGTAGATAACCGCAGCAATGGAGAAGCTACTGAAGAAACATGTGATGTTCATTTGGAATGCAGAGTGTGAACAAGGTTTTGACACCTTGAAAGAAAAAATGGTCACTGCACCGATCCTAGTTTTTCCAGACTGGGGGAATCCATTTCATGTACATGTGGATGTGTCATGTATAGCATTGGGAGTTGTCTTAGCACAACCAGGAGAGGGAGGTATTGACCATCCCATCGCATTTAATTCGAGTAGGAAGCTCTCATTTGCAAAAAAGAATTACACCACCATTGAGAGAGAAGGCCTCGCTATGGTCTATGCACTGCAGAAGTTCATGCACTATTTTCTTGGTACGCACTTCTTTATGTTCACCAACCATTCTTCTTTGAAATGCCTGGTAAATAAGTCAGTGTTAGGGGGGTGAATTTGCAGATGGTTGTTACTCTTTCAGGAGTACGATTTTGAAATAGTGGTTAAGCCAGGAAGATTGAATTTGGGACCTGATCATATGTCGAGAATTGAATCAGGAGAGGAACCCACAAACCTTGAAGATAATCTGTCTGATGTGCAATTGTTTTCTATCTAGGTAGCTAATGATTATTACAAAGACATCATATAATTTTTGGCTACTTGGTTAGCACCCACAGAGTTCACTACGCAGCAGAAGAAGCAGCTGGTAGTGCACACAACAGACTTCACCATAATCGCAGGTCAGTTGTACAAGTTGGGGCCAGATGAAGTACTGCGCAGGTGTGTATTAGAGCATAAGAAGCCATTCATATTGGTTGATGCACATTCCAGAGCAGCAGGAGGTCACTATGCAGGAAGGGCCACTGCGCAGAAGATACTGCGCGCAGGGCTGTGGTGGCCTACAATTCACAAGGACGCAAAGGAACATTGCCAGAGCTGCGATGTCTTTCAGAGGAAAGGAAGGCCATAATGAAGAGACGAGATGCAATTGAAGCCACAGTTGACATTACAGGCATTTGAGAAATGGGCAATTGACTTTGTGGGACCTATAAACCCACCAGGGAAGAGAACTAGCATGAAGTACATCATCACTACAACTTATTACCTCACCAAATGGGCAGAAACGAAACCAGTGAAGGACTGTAGTGCAGGTACTGCCGCGCAGTTCATATTTGAAGACATCCTTACAAGGTTTGGATGCCCAAATATTTTAATGAGTGATCAAGGAACTCATTTTCTGAACAGAACTATTGAGGCATTGGTAGGAGAGTTCCACATTCATCATCAGTGCAATACGTCGTATCATCCTCAGGAAAATGGAACTGTTGAAGTATTCAATAAAGTACCAGAGAATGCACTCATTAAGGTATGCAATGTGAATAGGGATGACTGGGACCTGTGCATTCCAGCTATACTATGGGCATACAGGACAACATGCAAAAAGTTGACAGGCCACACACCTTTTAGGATGGCCTATGGTTAGGAAGAAATTATGCCGATGGAATACATCATTCCCAGCTTAAGAATAGCTGCGTTTACAGGTATGGAGGATCAGGAGGCACTAGAAGAAATATTTCTACATTGAGTTGGATTGGAGGAATATCGCTTCATCGCAGGCTTCCACCAACAGGTACAGAAAGAAAGGGAGAAAGCATGGCATGATCGCCACATCAAGAGAAAATATTTCCAGGTAGGTGATCTAGTACTCTTGTACGATAGTAAATTCATGAAATTCCTTGGAAAGTTTAAAATGCATTGGCTTGGCCCATATACTGCTGTACATGTAACTTACTAATGGTGGCGCAGTTCAGCTAGCCACATTAATAGGAGATAAATTACTTGACCTAGTCAATGGGAGCAGGCTAAAACCATATCAGGATAGCCCTGCTTCGCATAACCTTTGATGATCAGAATGAAGGAAATTTCTAAGTGCCAAGTACAGTTGAAAGTGGGCATTGGAAATAGGGAAGAGTCTGTACGCAATGTATGAGGAGAAACATGTATATACTGCGTAGCACTGCTGAAGCTGTGCGCAAAAAAAAAAAACCAGAGCAGTTGCGCAGCACATTTCACAGTACGAATCAGGCAGACAAGGTGGAACCGCAGCCATGCAGAAGAGCAAGCAAAATGCACGTCCGGAAGTGACCCTCATGGAAAAACTGCCAGCACATCATGACAGAAACCGTTACCATGACGATCATCGGCCAGTTAGTGGGTCGTTAACCAAATTGGTGACACTAGCAAACTTCAATATTTAGGGCAGATGTGACACTTTGGAGCACCATAAAGGCTGAAGTGACTAACATAGCACTGAAATCCGGCTAGCAGGGTGAGAAATTAATGCTGACTTGATGGAATTGACACCCTGGCCTGCCTGGTACCTTTTGGCATTTAATGAAACAGAGTTGGCACAATGATGAGGATTGTTTGGCAGGACTGAGATCATAGGCAAGATATGGAAAATGAATGTGGCGTTAAGTGCCTCAGCAACCGTCAAAGGCCACGTTGTAGAACACTGCGACTATAAATAGACCTCACTCAGCCACTTATCTACTTTACGAAGCATTTTCCATTGTCTGTTGGAGCTACCAGAGAGCCGAGCGACTTAAGCAGCATATGAAAGAACAGGTCGACTTGCAGGAAGTGGTGAATTTATTTAAGCAATCAGGGCTTCCAGGAGCTATGATGGTAGCAAAGGGAAGCTCTTCTAGAACCTCAGCAAGGCAGGATGCAAAGACAAATAAGGGGAAGAAACCAGTTTCAGAGCAGGGAAGGACTATATCCCCCCACGAAAAGACCACGCACCACCAATACACTTGGACAGAAATGTTGTATATGAAATCCCAATCCCAACTATTTCTACACGGGTGAGGGTTGTGGAAGACCTACTGGGTAGCGTGTCGACCTGCAAATTGGAGGACCATGACCTGCTGGAGAACATGTTAGCGAAGCCGAAGAACTATGCACAGTTCTGACCTGATGGATACATCAGCCGGATAGTGGATGCCCAGACTGGTGCCATAAGCCTGCAGGTCGAAGATTGGATAAAGGCCCTCCAACCATCAGGGTTGTTAAATCTGTTGCAAATGCCACATTTTACTAAAAGCACTGAGTTTTTGGTGGTGGTGCGCGCGTTATTAACTTGCGTGCACGAAGGATTCCTATGGTTGGATAAGCACGTCGACATCATCATAGACATGATACATCATATCACGAACCTGAACAAGAGAGGCGAGGACCCTGCTGACTTAATGGTAAAGAAGGCGCAGGATAGGGCTCTGTCCGCCGAAGTTGTGAAAGAATTCGGTGCGATCCAGAAGGGACGTGGATTCCCGACCAACAATATCAATGACTGCGTTACAAAATTTATCGTCCAATTTCTCGCAGGGAAGCTGTTGCGCAAGTGTCGGCCTCCTGAGGTACCCGCAGTCGTGATCAAGCTAGCATCAAACACATTGCATGGAAAACCTTATAATTGGTGCCATTATCTACTCAATGACTTTCTAACAGACATTGAGGACACCCAGGCTAATGGAACATCATTCCATTTCAGTTGGTTTCTAATATTGATAGCCTTTGTAGGCTGGAAGGAGCCAGATGGGTATCAAGGTGTCCCAACCTTAACAAGACAAGGCCGTGGAACGCACTTCACTAACCTATGGGCGAGTCTGAAGATGTCCAGATAGTGTCAGATAACCGAAGTCTTTTACGTTTACTATCACCAGTTGCGCGACACAATTCTTTCAACGCCACGAATAGCAACACCACTGACCGACACATATACATGCATCATGAGGTTTATGGTGAAGAGGCATCGGTCATTCATTCAGCCAAGGGATGACGTAGAGGAAGAATTGTGGTATCTAGGGTTTTATCAATTGGATTAGGAGAAGATCGAGGAGATTATGGAGGGATGGGATGTGGACTGGAAAGTTCCCATATCACTGGATGTTGAATCTGATTATGAACAAAACATAGAACCCATCTCGGAGAAAATTAAAGTAAAAGACACAAATGATGAAAGCACAGAGGAAGATAAGGAAGAAACAGAAGCGGCTAAGGGAGAGAAGAAGGGGGGGCTACCTACAGGTACTCCCATTGTTGAGGAAAAAGATGTTGCACAGAGTGAGCCTATAGAGTCAGCAGGGGGAAAAAGGAATGCCATTGAAAGACCCACAGAACTGAAAGGCCAACGTAAAAAGAGGAAGGATGAGAAGCCCAAGTTCGGTTCACAGCTACACCCAATCGATTGCGAGATAATCGCTACCAAAGTCTAGGAGGTATGGGAGGAAGCCCGAGTAGAGAAAGAGGCTAAGCAAGAGCAATTGCAACTCCTCCTCATTTAGACAATGGAAACCATGCAAGCTATGGTCATCCAGTTGAGCTTAGGCCATCACTCATCACACTCTGAAGGGAAGATGGGAGGAACGAGTGTGAGAAGTGGCCACCCCACATAGTAAGCCCCTACCCTAGGGTTGCGCATATCGAACCGGTGCACTTTATCTTCCCAAACGATAAGGTGCACGAGGTAGTGAAAAACTCAACACGTTTTGACCTCAACATTAGGTCATTAGCACTGGAGGACCTAAATGAGATACACCTACAAATTTCGAAGGAGATACAAGAAAGAGGCATTGGCTCATATGACTAGAGCATCAAGATGAACGAAAATATTGAAGAGCTCAGGTAGGAATCCAAGCAGAAAGAACAAGAATTGTCTGAAGTCCGAGAAAGGGACTGCAAACTCAAAGAGACCATCTCAGCAGTATGCGCAAAGATTCAAGAATGCATAGAAGAATATGAGGTAGAGGATACAATAAAGAAAATTGGGGCCAAGGTAGAATCCCTCACATCAGAAATGATACAGATGGAGACTTCCTACAAAGGGAAGATTGCAGAGATGGAGGCTAGGCACCTAGTTATCCCACCAGATCAATGCATGGCTCCAGCTGAGGAAATAAAAGAAACCATAGACAACATTTCATTCGAAGTAACGAAATGCCAAGAGTTACTTGAAGGAGTACGTACAACATTGACAAGTTTGAATGAGGATCCCGCGCTTCAAAAGATAAATGAGGATCTACAATGAACACATCAATAGGTGGAGGTTGCAAGCGCAGAGTTAAGAAGTGCGCCAACTAGGGAGAAAATCCAGAAGTACAATGAAGTCAAGGAGCTACAGAAAGAGTTGGTCGTGCTTAGAGAGAAAGAGACTGCTACATCTGCCAGGTTGCAGCCTATGGAACAAGAATGGCTTGAGTTGATGCAGCAATTCGACGAGAAGTTCGTAGAACTTCAGGCCGTGGAAGGCACCATGAAAGAGCAGGTGGACAAGGAAGAAGTCTTGCAGGAAACTCTGGAGACACTTCGAGGATTTGAGAAAAGTCCAAGGACACAGTTGCAGAGTTAGAAATTAATTTGCAAAACTTTACTTTGAAGCTAGGTACACCGGAAGATGTGGCACCATTGTCCGCAAGTGGAAGTGGCTGGGGTTGAGCCACAGGTGAGTGTTAGGGAACTGTTGGGCAGGTCCCAAGTTGGAAAATATGCACAAGTGTCAGAAATTGCGCATTGCGCATTGCGACATGGTATGGGGGAAGTTTTGAGAATTACGCATGGCCCACAGTGGCAATGGGTAAGGTAGGATTGCGCAGTATGCTGGTGCGCAGGACCCGCGCAACAACTATTTTTGGTAAGAAATATAAGTAAAGGTCACACAAGGAAGTGACCTATTTTGAGTAAGGAATAGTTTGAAGGAAGAAGAAAGAGACCTGTCAAGGAGAGTGGAGGCAAGCAGTTGAGAAGCTAAACCACTACACCGATGGCGACAGGTAGGCAGAAGGTGCGGAAAGGGATAGGCCATGATGCAATTGTAACTGTTTTTGACGACTGAGGCTATCATAAGAGCGTGTAAGCCACGAGTGGCCTAGCAGGACGGCCTGGAGCAGGCCGAGCAAGCTGTCGACAGTGACAGCCAGGCTGGCAGTTAGACACGCCAGTTTTGTAAACCTAAGGGTTTTTCCTATGAATTGTAAAGACATGACGTATGGGTATGATCTATAAATAAGGAACATTTTGTATGGGAAAGGGTTGTTGGGTTGTTAACTCTTCGTTTTGTAAGCATTGAATATTGTTGAATCTTAAGCTTGAAGCCATTGTAAAGGCTCTGCAGCTGAGTGCGTGGAGACCTAATTGAGAGAGAAGAGAGTCTACAGCTGAGCACGCAAACTAAGAACTGTTGTACCCTTCCCAAAAGACCAATATAGCAACAGTTCTTGTGGATGTAACCTCCATCTGGAAGGTGAACCATGTTAAATCCTGTGTAGTGTGATTGGCTATGTATTTACATTTTGCACTTATCTGTTTGCTTACGTTGAATGCTTGTATTCTCATTTACCAGTTGCTATGTTGATGATTTTATATGTATTCGCCATAGGAGAAAGATGGGAATGATATGTTAAGTATTGCAGGAATGAATGAATATTGAATGCTCAGTAATCCAAGTTTGTGAACGTATCAGTGTATGGAATAATCACATGTGTATGTAGAGATCGAATTGTATAAGTCTGTTGACGGGCACTACTGGGTGCGCACAGCCTTGTATGATTCGTCTATTTGCAATTGTTATAAAGCTAATTAACCTAAGGCATTAGATGAATGATTGAGTGTCAAATTAAAGCCTTAAATAATGGTTAAGTTTGGGAGGGGAGGCGCATAAGTCGATTGCGTTATCCTGTGATTCATACTCCGTCTGAACCGCGCAGTCCATGGATGCGCTGGTTGTGAAGGTAGCTTCGCATGTGAAGGTAAGGATTGTGACGTAGTCTATCGTCGCACAGTCCTCAGCTCACAGCGCAAGTCTAATAGTGCGCTGCGCAGTAGTCCTGTCCGAACAACTCATCACATTGCTGTGGAAACCTGATTCTGCAACACCCCCATAGCTTCACCTCGGGTGAGACCTCAACCTGTTCGCAAGTTGTTGCCGAAAGGGGCGGTGAAAAGGGGTTTTGTTGCTTAAGTTAAACCGTGAAGAACCTGGGTCTATTTTGGAAAACCTATATATCAGTTTGTAAGCCAACAGTTTACATCATTGGCCTTTGATCGAATGATTTCGTGGATGTTTGAATTCAACTCATTTATTTCACATTCGTTAGAATGTACTAGGGTACCTTGGGAGTCACTATCATCATTGTTTTTTTCCCTCGTGCTTGTTAACGGTATACATCAATAACTAGTAATCAAGTGGTTTCTATACTGTTCGACTTCAACACATCTATTCATGTGGTCAATCATACAATTTTGGGATCGGGACGAAGAACCTGAGAACCTCTTAGACACCTACTTTCGCTACACCTAGGTTCCAGTCTGGTAATCATGCTCGAAGTCTCACTGATATATATGCTCTCACATAGATCCACTTTGTATTGTTTTGTGGCCATGTTTTTCTCATATTGTATCTCCACAGTGTATTCTCTCATGGCTATGACCTGATTGAGTCATGGAGGTATGGATCCACATTGTATTTTTTGGTGGCCATATCCTTAGTCAATTCTTTCATGGATCTGTAATGTATTGGTTGGCGACCATGCATTGAGTCAATTTATTTCGAGCATGGGTATGCCTGCCTTGGGGATGATACATATATAATGTTTGATGTTTGTTTGTAGCTTCTGCCCAACTCTCCTATTCCATCACCTTTGCATATATATTTTTGTAAATTGTTTCGACCATCAATTTCTATTCTAACCTCACCCTTTAGGGGGGATCCATTATACACCTATTTGTTACACTATCAAGTTTTGCACTTTCACCACCATGAGAGAATCTTCTCCATAATCCCTAGTATGTTGGAAGGAAAACACATCATTAGGAGGTCGAAATGTCGATTTTTACCCTGTGTTTTGACCCTTTTTTCCACATTATCGTCCCCCTTGTCATGTTAGGGGAGGGATGAAACCCTATTATCTCTCCTTGCTCAGTTTTAAGGGATTGATGAAGTCCTACTTCATCCCACTGTGCTTAGTGTTGGGGGAGCGATGAAGTGGTTCCATCTAGTCATGTCTTATTTTGGGGATGGGATCTGGGAATATCTAGTTAGTTTGGTTGAGGATTAGAACTACCCTTATCCTCTATATCCCAACCCTAACTGTGGAACCAAATCCTCATTTAATATAACCTTTTCCCAAATTACCCTATGGAGGTTAGACCTTTGGCATCCTATATAGTGAGGGGCATTCTCCATTGAAAGGCATGAAAGGTGAGAGAATCACACTTATGATCTTGAGACACCCATGGGGATGAAAGGGAGAGCTTGGAGGAGCTGCTACTATATCAATATTCAGGTTTTAAATGCTCTTTTTCATTTCTTTCCGGTAATACAAACTTGGCCTATTCTCCCCAATTTGTGTTTTTTCGTGTTAGATGCATGAAATGTTTATCATTAGTTTGTTTGATTGATAGATCTAATCATGCTTGGCATACATGTTGCATTGGAAAGGAATTTATTTTTGTCTTGTGTAGTCTCTCGTCCACACCATAAGCTTGGACTTCTAGGCTAGGAGTTGGAACAATCATGAGCAACGAGGAAAACCTTCTGGATAGAGGTAGGTCATCTACTTCTATCTTCCTCTTCTTTCCATTGCTTGTTTGCGTTTGGGTTAGGTATAGGGAGATGTTAGTGTCCATTTGTTACCTTCTGTCTTGAATCGAAGGAGTCTTGATTCAATGGGGGTTTCCCTTGTCTGTAGGGGAAATTTTCCACAACAACAAGTCTACCCACTTAAAAATGCTTTGTCCTCAAAGCATAGGTAGAAAAAATTCCTTGATTCCATGAACCATATTCATGTGATCTTTGTCTATTTGATAAGGTTGAAGAAATGAGGCAATATGTTGTTTGAACACTGGAACAATATTTCCACATCAAAAAATTATCAACCCGTCCTAGGTGGATTCTTTATTGAACTCTCTCATGATAAGATTATGGATTTGATCTTCATTTTTATTGACTTTGAGTTGTATTGATCTTCAAATGCTTTGATATGTGAGTAAATCATTGACTCTATTTAAGTACCTTTATTAGTATATGGATTTTTGTGCATTACAAATTCTATGATTTCGGTGTTGATATGGTGCCCCGATAACTTGATCCTTCTTAATATGTTAATACTTTACTTGTAACGACATGTCAATATGTGATATTTTCATATTCACTCATGTGTCTTCTGGTTCATCAATGATCAATGGAATGCCAAACAACATTGCATATGTAGATGTTGATTTGTCATCGAATTGTTTGTTGAACATATTTTCTAGATTCTCTTTCACCAATAAAGCTTCGATATTAATGACATTATGATTTTTAGTTTAAATCAATTCCATTGATGACTCTTTATCTATAGTATGAACTTCTACAATCTTCTTTGATTCACTCACATCGATGGATGTCTCTTTCTCTACTTTCTAGGTTGATATATCCTTACATTTTTATTTTTTACTTCTGTAAGTAGGATTCAACTATAATTCTTTAATGGTTAATTTCCTTGTCTTTATCTAACAAGATTTTTTTCAAATTTTCCTTTTTTCTCCAAAGGTTTTTTATCACTTCTGTGACATCTTGTTGAATTGATGCTTAATCATTTTCTTGTAAGTCACAATTTTTTTTATCTAATCCTCATAGTTGTTTTTTGAGGTCTTTTGTCTTTTTAATATGCTCTTTTTATATTGTAGGATATTCACTTCATTTGAGAGAGATTTGTTTTGTTCGCATAATTTATTTACCAGAGAGTCTTGTTCTTTTCAAATTTATTCTAAGTCTTCATAAATTTCTTGTAGTGATTCATTGCCACATTAGATTGCAACACTCTACATATGGTATATATCTTATAATGAGGGAACTTTTGTGCATGACTCCACTGTGAAATATTGTAATATTACCTTCTTTTTCTTCACAGGAGATTGTTAAAATTTTGATTTTTACATTTAGAAAGAATGAACATCCCTAATATTTCCATCGAGTTAGAACCAGGAATTATGTCCACCTTATTAAGATAGATATTTGCAACATTGAATTGGGATACGAATTATGATCATAATCAATAGTTGTGAGTCCTTAATTTAAAATTTCTCCTTGCCACTAAAGTATTTCTTTATGAATTAATACTTAAATTTGAAATTAACAATCAGTTCACTAATATATTTTTCCTCATTATGCAAACAAATATCAATGATAATATCTTTGCTCTAGATAGTCTCTTTGAATTTTAATAATTCAAAACCCAAATTGAACTATCTGTATTAGAGAACCTTCATTCCTTATCTTTATTAAAATCCATTTTCTTTCCTTCCTTACTTGGGAACTTCAATATTATAAAAATACGAACTTCAATATTATAAAAATACATTTATAGATTTTTTCCAGCAAATAAAAATATATATATGTGTGTGTGTGTGTGTGAAACAATTTCCTTTTTCTATTTAACATTGAATTTTCTCACCAACAATTTAGTAACTTTAATATTTTCATCATTTATTAAATAAGAAAATTTCTTCTTCTTTTTTTCAACGGAAAAAAGCGTACTATTTTTATTCATCCCGAATCAAATAGTACAACGATGTTCATGTCCAGTAAGACATATCATCCTTAAAAAGCTTACAAACAAAATTCTAAATAATACATAATTACATCCAAGTGATGATCCAACTTTCCAGATACTTCAGAAAGTATTGCTATAGAAAAAAAAAATCCACAAAAACAGAATTAGAACTTAATCAAAAAAACATGACACACCCATGTCCTGGATATGTGATCCCTGTCATTCTTCCCAAATCAAGAAGCCTTCCTCCCCTTCCATAGCCTGTTTCAAGATTTTATCAGCCAAGGAGTTATGTTCTCTATAGATGTGTTCAAAGAAGATATTGTTAATCTGCTTGATTTCAGATTTGGTCCAATTGCACCAATGAAGAAGAGAAGTCACTTTTAAATGATAGTCTCTGTTAACACCCAAAAATTGCTCACCATCTCATCTCCCTCATTACATGACTCATTTGTCTATATTTCCTACCATATTTGCCTCTGAAACCTTAAAAAACCATTAAAAAGCCTCCAAAAGGTCAAAAACCCCCCTTTTCCCCCAAAATAATTTAAATTTCCTCCAAAAATAGCAAAAACCCTCTAAAAAGGAATAAAAAATATAAAAAAGAGGAAAAAGAGGAAAAAAAGAAGCAAAAACCCTATACAATTAACCTAAACCAGATGGTGCCAAAAACCATGGGTCAACACTCCACCACTAAAAACCTATAAATAGGTGATGGAGGCTCCCCATTTCATATCCACAATCTTCCCTATCCCCACTCTGCCAAAATCACTCTTGAAACCCTAGCTTACCATTTGAACTAGTTTTTTTCCCATTTGAGTGCCCCTTTTGGCCCATTATTAAAACACCTTGGAGAAGGAGAACGAACCCATTGGAGCATGGAAGAAGCCCTCCTGGACTACTGCAAGAGCTCCACCAACCTCAACACTTGAGGTAAATTTAATACAAAAGGAAAATCTTTATCATCTTGTCATTGTTTTTTTTATTTCTGTTAATGCTCATGCTAGGTTAAATTTCATATTGTTTTACTGCTTTAATTTACTGTTTATTGAACTGCTACTAAGGAGGCCCTTCTCCTTAGTAGGTGCTCATTCGCACAAGATAGGGTGAAAACCCTAGCTACAGTTTTGGCGACTCCACTAGTGTTCCTTTGAATTTCTGGTTAAAATTTTAAAAAAATAAAAAATTAGTTTTCTGCAAAGTATTTTTTTGTTTTCCCTGTTTGGCTGTGGCTTTGGCTAGTTGGGTTTTCCGCCGTAGATCGTGTTTCTTCTCTTTGCAGCCGCGACCCAAATCGCAGCTTTCAGCCGTCTTTCCACGATCTAGATCGCAACTGTTTGCTCTTTTCCCGCGACCCGAGCGTAGACTTTTGCCTCTTTCCTGCGCTCCAGACCGCAGTTTTTAGCCCCAAACCTACGATCTGACCACAGCTTTCTGCCCCTTTTCTGCGCTCCAAAGCGCGCATTATGGCCGTAAACCCGCAATCCGACCACAGCTCTTCCCCATTTAACCACGCCTCTTGACCTCATCCTGCAATCCGCCCGCAGGGTTTATCCCTATAGCCACGCCTTTCGGCCACAGACCCGTGATCCGCCCATAGGATTTCCCCCTACATCCACGCCCCAAACTACGCCTTTTGGCCGCAGACCCGCGATCTGATCACAGGTTTCACCCGAACAGCCGCAATCCAGACCGCACATTTCAATCATAGACCCGCGCTCTACTTTCTGCATTTTTTACCCTTTCTTGAACCCAGAACTTTGCTGCAATATTTTCTGCACCTGCACAGCCACCTGTTCTGTCTGCAGCCATACTTACCTACAGCCTTTTTCTGCAATTTGCTTTCTATTCCATTTACAGAGTTTTTTACGTTTTTCAATTGAAAAAAGAAAATTTTGCATTACAAATTTAATTTCTGCATTATTAGTATTGGTTATAAAGTTGCCCACCCTGTGGCACTTTTGATTGGGTTCATTACCTCACATGCACACACTCTATCACCTAATTCAAGTGAGCCATAAAATACTACTTAACACAACCAACATTCTAACCCCACTTGGGGAACATAGAAGAATATTGTAGTTAGGTAGGACAGGGGGGATAGGCATCCAAATAACACCCCTCGGTCGCTTACACTTGAGACATAGTTGTTGTCCATTAGGAAACCAAAATCCCCTAGTATTTTTTGGCACGGTCACAACCAATTTATCAGAGGGCCTCTCCCTTAGGAGGGTTGAAGTAACCAAACTAGTTCCAGAGGCTTGAGTGGAATACCACAATCCATTCAGTAACCGAAGGCTACCTACTCTTTGGTCTGCATGTGGTGATTCCTTTTAGGCCCACACGGTGATAGGATCGGAGTTGCAGATTCACCTTTTCTGTACGTGTCATGAACGGGGTATCTTAGTTTCCTTTCTTCTAGGATTGTCTTACCCGGTGTCCCTCCCGGTAGGGGATATCTTTAGCCACTTAGCTCTACTATCCATATTGTCTGACTTGGATTTCATCACCTTGCAGAGGATATGTTTGGTTGAGTCAGAATACTATTTAGCTAGGTGTTTGCATGCTCCCTTACCTCCCTTTGGCATACCGAGTCCACTATTTTTTTATTTTTTTTTTTAGGAAACCTGCTGCTTGTTGGTATTCTAACCATTGTTGTTGATGCTCCGCTTATTGTAGCACAGCTGTTACAGTAAGCATTTCGAGCTGGTTGTTTTCCTGAGTGCCATCTTTTTTGCGTTGTCCTTTTGCACACTCGGTTGCATTAGGTTTTTTGAGCTGTTTTCCACTCGACACAACCCCCAGATACTTGACACCATCTATCACCATTGAGTCCCCGAGACATTCTCGGCAACTCCGAGGTGAGCCCCCGCAGTAAGGTTCACTTGACATCACCAGTCATAAACGTAGAGCTTCATCACTTGATACCACTCGTCACAGACCTCAAGCTTCGTCACTTAACTCTACTCGTCGACGACATAGAGCTCCGTCCCCTGGCTCTGACGCCCCTTATCTCACATCTGATTCTGAGGCAGAGTCCGAGAACCCCACTTACACTGCACCAACCAGCCCCATGGCTTGCACGACGTCCAACCATTTCTTTGTAGGGACCATTGGTGGAGCGTCCACCACCACCCCAGCTACCACACCCGCTTTGGGTATGCCCTCGATGGGTTCCACACCCACCATTTTGGTCACTGTGCTAATTCCAGTGGCTAGCATACCCAACCCAACCTGACTAGTGACTCACACTACCCTTGGCGGCGCAGGACCATCCCATACCACCTTCTTTCCTCCACCTAGGGGAAACATCCCCAACCTAAACCCAGCCCCTACACTTGGGGGCATTGGCCCTAACGTGATCACGACCACTAGTATGTCACATCCTTCTACTAGTTTTCCATTCATGGCTAGTCTCAACCTTCCTGACCTAGCCAAACTGACCAAAGATTCCATCAGAGACGACCTTGCGTGGCCTCACATGCCCACCAAGCTCCCATCAAACATCCCTAAGTTTGAGGGAAAGGCAGGTGAAGACCCCCATAACCACATTATGTCCTTCCATCTATGGTGTTCCTCCAACTCCATAGTGGATGACTTTGTCCAACTCCGTTTGCTACAAAGCACCCTCACTAGCTCTGCAACCAAGTGGTACATCGAGCATCCCCATGGGACCCATGCCACATTTACTTCCCTTTCCTCGACCTTCCTACAGTTCTTTCAGCTACCTATCCGCTATGACGTGAGAGTTGAGATCCTACTGTCTTGCCGACAGAATACGACCACCCACATCACTGACCACATTCATGAGTGGCGTCGACACCAAAGCCTATGCAAAATCAAGTTAGATGACCATATCTTCTTAGATTGGTTTCTAAAATCTCTCCTTCCTGTCATTGCCAAGGATGTGGCATCCGAGCGACCCCAGTTCAAGGAAGAGGCCATCCTAAAAGCCCAACAATTTGACCTTATTTACGCCTAGTCTGTTTATCTATATACCATTATACCCGACACCCCCGCGGCGATTCCTCCCAAAACGATGCGTCGGGGGAATCCCATGCTGCAAATGGCATCATTGGCCGTATTGCCTTGCATAACCAGCCCTTTTCCATAACACGTACTACTACTAGCCCCGACCTTTCGCGGGCTACATCCCACTCTTGAGCAACCAATTCGTATGCTCCCATAGCACATAACCACCATTCCCATGGACCCTCGTGTCCACCTCAGTGCTTTGGCCATGCATCCCCTGCTTACATTCCTCCAGTTGCTCCTCAACCATATTACAACCCATGGGTCGCACACGCTCGTGTATCCTCTCAAGGCCCCCCTCGCTTATTATCCGCTGCAGGCAGCACCTGCAGCACATCCACAACCCGTCACACAGACGTATCAACAACCCCCACAAGGTCTAGCACCTGCACCGCCTCCATCGCCACCCACTTATTATCCGCCATAGCCCACTCCCACACCTGCACAACCCCAAAACCTACCTGCCGCCCAAGGGCAAGTGTATGCGGAACAAAATCTGCATCCTAACCAAAATAACCAACGCCAATAAGGCCATCCAAACCGCGGGAACAACCACCCTCCAGACCAAGGCGTCCAGCCACCTAATCCCCCAAACAACAATAACGTGGCACCTGCCAACTAAAAGCCCGACAGGCCGCCCAAACAAGCCAAAAACCCTAATTTGCAAACAAACCATCACTGTTCTATTTGTGGGGTCTATGGCCATTACACACATGCTTACCCACATTTAGAGTGGGTTCGACAACTTTGGGCTGATGATTCCCACTGCCAAGGGCACATGGCTCCTCAAGCGCCGCCCAACCCCCTACCACCTCAGACTCAACCCTTGGTGTTACAAAACCCTTTACCAACACAAGGTGTGGTGAACACTCAACCATTAGCTCCCCCTCAAGGAAACGCACCCCAACAACAGCAAATCACTTATGCAACTCCTAATCCACCCATGCTCGACTCAAGTACCCATCACTTGTTAATGATGTCATCAACTAATATCAACCTTCAAACCCGTAGGAACCAATATGGCTCCACCCCTGAAGCCCCTCCCGCTGACAAAACCACCAACACTCTTCCCACCGATCAGTTGTTACGAATACCTCCGGCCCCATTAGATGGCGCCCCGAAATCCCCTCGCTTCCCACTTTTCCGCATCAACAATAACCCCAATGCTCGCGCCGTGTCTAATTACAACATTGTAGATGACTTAGTTCAGTCCCCTGCAGCCATGTCTGCATTAGAGGTCTTAAAAGACTGTCCTACACAGGGCAAGACTTTGCTATCAGCCATTGGTGCTATTGACCCAACTGATTCACGAATGATTGCCTTTGATTTGGACCAATCCTAACTACGCCTACCTTCCACATTAGCGTTCCAAGTTTCTGTATCCATTCGGAATCTTGTCATCCATCGGTGCATCATCGATGAGGGTGCCTCTACATGCGTTATGTCCACATTCGTTCGGCTCAACCCCAAGGTATCTTAGCTAATGTCCTTGTCCAGTTCGCTGGTAAAATAGTGCTTATTGACATAGAGGTCATCAACGCCCAACTCGATTATAACCTCTTACTTGGCCGCAGTTACATGTACGCCATGCAGGCGGTTGCCTCATCCATTTTTTGTACAATGATGTTCCCCCGTGACAAACATGTGGTCAAGGTTGATCAACTCACCTATTATGATCCTAATGCCCCCGCTACACCCGAAAACGTTCTCCCCATGGTTGAACAACCTGTTTGCGGTGCATCTACCTCGTTGGTTTCCTCAGTGGGACCCGGAGTTTACTTAGATACGTCGATGACCTTAGCATTCCAATCCATTCCACGCCCGTCACCAGCGACTGAAATATCTGACTTATGCACCCTCTCCCACAATACACAAACACCCAACCATCAACTGCCCTTGCTACCCCAACCACCATTGGTACCTAGTCATGTTGGTGTTACACCCATCCATACAATCCCCTTCCTATTCCCCCATTCGGGAGTAGTAAGTTCCCCGGTTATGGCCACTCTCAGCCTCTCAGGGTTAACTTTAAGACTACCTATGTGGTATATCACGCCTCTCGTTTCCCCCTCGACACCAAATGTCATCCTACAACCGGTGCAACCCATCACCACTACTAGTCAACCACCTACTGGTGTCACTACTCCTTCCTCATCTACCAATCCATCCCCTCTTATCAAGCACACTGGGGGAAGAGGCCCACAACCGTACACCGCTCTACCCCCGCCCAAAACGGTTAAAAATCCCCCCGCGTTTCGTTCTCCTCCCAAATTCTCTTTGTGTGATGAGTTGGGCCATGCTACCCATCAATGTCCACAATTACCCACATTACAAGAGCACATGCAAATGCTTGACGATGACCCTAACATCCCGGTTGTCCAACTCGACCCTACCCCTAAGCCTCACGATAAGTCACTGCGTACCAATCACCATTGTGCAATATGCGGTATTTACGGCCATTACTCACATCACTATCCTGATGTCCCAGATTACAGAGCTGCTCTCTACGAGATGAATAATTTGGACCTCGAGACGTCTCCCCCCATCATTGAAGAGATACACCCCCCGGAATCTCCGCCAACAGGCAAGGTCAATACCATTTATATGATCTCTACTACTAGCGATCCCTCGTCAACCGATTTAACAACACAAATTTTCCACAATGATGAGGAGATTCTCGAGGCTCTTACTGCACCTGATTACCCCTGGGAGGATATGCACCATCATTCCTATTTCCTCCTGTAGGAGTCCTCCACCACCACAGCCACCCAATTTTCTGTCGAGTCCAAATATTTCCTCCCCACCAAATTCGACTGGTTTAAAGAGCCCATTCTCGCTCCCGATGCCTTCGAGGAAGCTAATATGGCCAATATCTCACCCACAATCCATATTGATATCTCTGCCCCAGGTGGTGCCCCTATAATCATTGCTTTGGAAGCCTCCTGCACTAAGTACGAGATCGGAGAGTACAAGAAACATTTTCAAGAATTCCGTGATGTCTTTGCCTAGTCCTACACCAAAATGCCTAGTCTTGACCCTGCTATCATAGAGCACCACATTGACACGTGGCCAAATGTGCCCCCCGTTCACCAGAAACAATGCCCCATTCATCCATCAAAAGTCCCAGCCATTAAAGCAGAGATTGAGAAACTTCGCGCAACAAGCTTCATTTATCCTATTGCATACACCACTTGGGTTTCCAACCCCATCCCTATTAACAAGAAACAAGGCACCATCAGAGTATGTACTGACTTGCGCGATTTAAACCAAGCATGTCCCAAAGACAACTTCCCCACGCCATTTATTGACCAACTCATCGATGCGTGTGCAGGGCATGAAGTCCTATCCTTCATGGATGGGTTCTCTGGGTACAACCAGATTCAGATCCGCAAGGATTATCAAAACAAGACTGCCTTCACTACCCCATGGGGCACCTTTGCCTATCGTGTCATGCCTTTCAGCCTTAAAAATACTGGCGCCACCTTCTAGCGGGACATGACCTATTGTTTTCATGACTTGGTCCATATCCTATTAGTCTATCTTGACGATCTCACAGCACATTCGAAGAAATGATTCGACCACCTTAATGACCTCCGGCAAGTTTTTCTACGTTGTCACAAGTATTAGATCCGCTTGAACCCACTCAAGTGTGTCTTTTGCGTTTTGGCAGGCCGGTTGTTAGGTTTCATTGTTTCCCATGAAGGAATCATTGTCGACCCCCTCAAAGTTCAAGCCATATTAGACCTTCTCGCACCACGCACACTCCGACAGCTGTAGAGTTTACAGGGGAAATCTAATTTCCTCCGCCGCTTCATTCCTGATTATGCCACCACAATTCATGGTTTCTTACGTCTGCTCCGTACCCACATCCCATTTGTTTGGGATGACCAGCACAAGCTGCATTCGAAGCCCTTAAAAACGCTCTCACGCAAGCCCCTTTGATATCCCCTCCGGATTTCTCTCAGGACTTCATCCTTTATGTCTCGACATCCAACCATGCTGTGTCAGGGGTCCTTGTTCAAGAAGACGTTGCTCGCCAGGAGCATGTCATTTATTACGTCAGCCAAACCTTGTCTGAACCACCCCTACGTTACCCATATGAGGAAAGACTGGCCCTTGCCGTCGTCTTTTCGGTACAAAAATTGCGCCATTACATTTTACTCAGTCATACTACAATTGTCGCCAACTCCAACCCCATGGTCTATCTCTTGAACCGGTGACTTCTGCAAGGTCATGTCGCTAAAAGGGTAATTATCCTCCAAGAATATGACCTAACTTTCACAACCCCTAAGAGTACTAAATCCCTTGCGCTTTCCCAACTCATTACCGACCTCCCATCCCTTTTTTCGTCCCCGCCAATCTCCGATGAGTTACGTGACAATCATTTGTTCATCATCTTGTCAGATGACCCATGGTATGGTGATATTCTGCTATACCTTCGCACGCAGAAGTTTCGACCAGACATAAATCACAATGGACACCGCCGTATCCGTCACCATGCCTCTCGGTATCTCTTCTTAGGAAACGTCCTTTACTGGCAAGGAGTTGATACCATCCTCCATCGTTGCCTTACACACGAGGAAGCCGAACAAGTCCTCAACGACTGTCATAGCGGTGCCTGCGGCATACATTTCTCAGGGATGGCCACCGCCGAGAAGGTCATCCGCGCTGGATACTTCTAGCCCACACTATTTACCGACTGCATCACAATAGTCAAGCATTGCCATAATTGCCAACTCTTTGCCCCTAAGGCCCGGACACCACCCGCCCCAGTCCACCCAGTCGTCACCATTGGCCCTTTTTGCAAATGGGCCATCAAATTCATGGAATGTAAACCCTCATCCGCAAATGGCCATAAGTACATCATTGTCACCATCGACTACTTCACCAAATGGGATGAAGCCATGCCCACCTTCAACTGTAAAGCCGACACTGCTGCCCGTTTCTTTTTTAACCATGTTATTACACGATTCGAGGTCCCAAAACAGCTTGTCTCAGACCATGGTTCACATTTTGAAAATGCCATTTGGCATGAGTTGTCAACTCTCCTTAAGTTCAAACATCAGTATGCCTCTGCTTACTACCCCCAAGGGAACGGCCAGGTTGAGGCCATTAACAAAATTTTGAAAACAATCCTCCAACGCACTATTGACTGACATAAGTCCAATTGGAATCACATGTTTTTCCCTGCATTATGGGATTACCGTACATCAACTAAGACAGCCACCGGTTTCACCCCTTTTCACTCAGTTCACGGTGTCGAATCTGTCTCCCCATCGAGTGTCAAATCCCCGCCCTACACATCGCTATTGAACTTCTCCCCAACACCTCCCCACTTGAACAACGCCTACTATTATTAGAACAAGCTGATGAGGACCGTCGCGCAACCCTCCAAACCATTAAAGCTCCCAAGAACCACTCTAAAGCTGGTTACGACAAACATGTCCACCCACGAGCCTTCCGTGAAGGATATCTAGTCCTCGTTTACGACCAAGCTCACGACAAGACCGGTAAAGGGAAGTTTGAATCCATGTGGCAAGGCCCTTACATAGTGCATACCTACCTTGGACATGGGGCATACATTCTAACTGACTTAGAAGGTCACCCCTTGCGCAACCCCCGTAATGGGTTGTATCTTAAAAGCTTTTATACTTAACAATACCGTGGACCTATTGATCCGTATTGTATAGTTTGCTTTCTTTTTGTTTTTCACTTTTTAACCGCCTCCTTACATTCATCATTTTTGCATGATCACAAATGGACCATCTTCCACCCTATTAAATTGGCTTTGCCGATGGAGCAAGCCGCTGGTCTCCAAACCTGGCCTCCGCAGCATGGGTCTTATATTCCCCTTCACATGAGTTGATTCACCTTAACGGAATGTGCATAGGCACTGCTACCAATAACCAGGCTGAGTATGATGCTGTGACCGGTCTCCTGACTGCTGCCCTTCAGATGGGTATATGTCACCTTCATGTGTTCCTTGACTCCCAGCTGCTTGTCTCCCAGCTCAACAACTGCTACCAGGTGCGTGATCCTTGCCTTTTTAGAAAATTCTTGCGCACAAAACAGCTAAGCCGACAGTTTGAATCCATAACGTTCACTCATGTCCCAAGAGCTCAGAATAGTGTTGCAGATCAAATGGCTAATAACATCCTTGACTGGCATATCAATCACACCATGTAAATCATCCATCATGCATAATCACCACATAAAAAACATAAAAATCCCAAAAAGACTGCATCTACAACAATGGGCATCCACGTGCCTCTCATAACAAACCTTTTGTATCCATGTGCAATAACATAACACAAAACTATGCAGGGGAATCCACATGCCTATCATAACACATCATTTGCATCCACGTGCAATAAAATAAAACAAGACAATACAAGCGCATCCACGTGCGTACACCAAAATAATCACTGCAAAAAATGCATCCATGTGCATATATATATAAATATATCATCGTCACATACATGTCATGAGTGTCCGAGCACTCAGCTATACAAAAAATATACATCAACGAGCCCCAATAGCATCCCTATCATAAAATACATGACGTCTATACAAAAAATATCGCATGCCCATATGCATCGGGGGGAGTCCCCAACACTCCTTAATGAGAGTCATATCCCCCATCACCAACCTCCTCTGTTACGAACTCCTCCTCTCCTCTCTCCTCCTCCGGCTCCTCCGGATCCTCCTCATCCCCTATTGCTCCTGACCCCTCCTCTCGTCAGCCATAACTGCCACCCATATCAAGATAGACCACCAATCCCGCGAAGCCTCATGACAAGCCTTGAGTACATCTCGATCCAGCTCCCTCCACCCCTCGTCGGAGACCCCAACTAGTAGCCAGTCGAAGGTAACTCACAAAGGCCTCCAAATTCCCCTCCACGTCCCGTTGTCGTACCTCCCCTCGATCTGGCAAGGCTGGCACTACTATATGCCCCCGCCGCTCCCTATGCCCTGGTGGTGGCAGCGGTCCCACATCTGCATCAAACCAAATCACAACTAGTCAGAATCATCATATATCAAAACATCCAATATAAAACAATCAAAACGCTAGATACATACCATCTAGGCCCTAAGCCTGTCGTGGGGGTCATGGTGCCTCCGGATCTCGCCGGTAGTTCATACCAGTGTATGGATAGTCATCAAAGGTCAATGGTAGCTGCAAGCACTGCATGTAGAGCTCCTGCGTGAAGTACCACCCCACCTCTCCCCCACCACGCCGGCACATCATCTCACCCCACCGCACCATCCGCGGCTCCCTCAAACCCCAGCCCAGACCAGCACTCTCGATCACAGTGTCGGAACCCGCTACATAAAGAAAGAGCACAGGAATGACCCGTCCCCTTGCCAGATTCCTTCACCGAGGTCAGCTGCCGCTGAACACAGGTGAGGAACATCTAGCCCCAAGCAAAGCAGGTCCCCGGTAATACCCTCTCGACCAGTTGCATCTGTCCCCCAGACACCCAGTTGGTCCCCTGCGACCCCAACACTCGGACCACACATGCCACAATCGCCTGAACTGATGGCTCCTCCAAGTCACAAATCAATAATGCGTTCTTATGCACTATTGCCGTAGGAAGGTAGTACCGATCCAGCATCTCCTCCATGTCCACATCCGCAGACACCCGTGGCTAAGTATCCGCCACCATACCTAAACATGGTAGTCCCGTCAAAAAATATACGTCCTCCAGGGTGAGCTCTAGTATCTCCCCTTGCACCATGAAGCACGGACTATCGGGCTCCCAGAAACCCACTAACCCATTCAGCAGTAGTATTGCTAAATGCATCATTGGCACCTGTGCGAACTTCAACATCCCGCACAGCCCCAAGGTCCCCCAGACATGTCGGTCACCCAGTATGTAGTCCATCAGGTCATCCGGTATATCATGCTCTCTCCAGAGTACTCTCGGCATCCTGTCAATCCCACAATGAAAAATCATCAGAACATCATCTAATAAACCATCATCCCCCCCCCCAGTATGACTCCACAATCCCGATCCAGATCGTGGCTGTGGGGCCCCATGCTGCGATCCCAAATCGTGGCTATCGGGACTACAGCCATGGTCGCAAACTATGCCTGTGGGGCCCACAGCTACGATCGCAAATCACAGTTGTCCAAGCCACAACCACGATCGCAGATCGCTGCAGTCCCAGCCACACCCGCGAGCGCAGATCGCGACTACCCAGGCCATAGCCGCGATCCCGGATCGCAGCTGTGGAGGACACAGTTGCGATCACAGATTGCGCCCATCGCCTCGCAACCCACGATCCACACCCATGTGGACCGTACAACCCCCCCCGAGGACCCACTACCCACCCAAATCAGGAAAAAATTAAAGGTCTGAGTTCAATGAAATACCTGCAACTCGGGGAAATGAAATCAACCGGTCCAATCGCCCAGAAATCTCAAATCCGCTCTGGCCCACCACACTCTTTGTCAAAGTCAACTGCACAAATGACACTTGGCATTATGGGTCCAGTTACTATTTATAGACAGTTGACGTTTCTTGATTTGGCCATTATGGATCCATACAGAGTCCATTTTCCAAACCGTTTCCACCACTGGAATCAGCACGACAAGACCTTCAAAATGGTCGAGTCAGTTTCTATTTTTCTCTGAACCCCTTTATTGGAATTTTTTCCATGCACGTTGCCATCTCGATTTGCGCGCCACCTCGGCCGTTGTCGATTTTTAGCATTCCTTATACCATCAAATTCATTTTTCCAAGCCCGTGATGATGCTTGAGATCATTTCTAGCTCTCACCCCCAGATTTTCGGGCATTTTTTACCAACCCCTAGTCATCTCAATTTGCGTGCCACCTCAGTCGTTATCCATTTTTTTTACACTTTTTATATCACTGGATTCAATTTTATGAGCTCGTGATGATGCTTGAAATCATTTCTCGCTCTCACTAGGAACAGTTTCAACATTGTGTCCCGACACCTTAGTACCTAGGTTTGCACGCAACATCGGCTGCCATCGAATTGTTACACATTTATACATGAGCCATTCACTCCATTCATACTGCAATTATTTCGTTATTTTGCCACCATTTATCATCCCGCAAGCAGGCCCACCAGTGTTCCCCCCCAACCCTCGTTCTTGGTTCTCATTAATGTCCCTTGATTGAACACTCTCTCCTTGCTTGGCCATTCCTTTTGTTCAGTATAATTTTATCCCTTTTTCAGGTTCTGACAAGTCCTTTACAAAAAAGGCACTTAGGGTGTTTCTGTTAAGCTCTTTTTTTACTCCTAAAAGAATGAAAAGATCGTCGAGCAATCTTGCTTCCTTTCATGCTCGTTAAAGTACCTGAAAGGGCATCTATCTGGTATAAGTTTAACCCTTTTCCGAACCTAGTAGACTAATTACGAAAAAGGAATACTCTAGTCACGCTAGCCAGAAGAGTTCTTCATTGCATCCTTTTATGCTTTTTTCGGGCCTTGGAGACTAACATATGAAAAAGAACCCCCCTGGAGTCTTCTTATTTCTTTCAAACTCTCTAAAATTGAAAGCAACCACGAGCATGCACCATCCTGGGCTTGTACAAATCCACACAACGGTACCATTCCATTATTTCAGAGTCTTCTTATCGCTTTCAGACTCCTTAAAATTGAAAGCAATCTCGAGCATGAACTGTCCTGGTCTCATATAAATCCACATGACAGTACCATTTTGAGCATGCTTCTTCCAGCTCCTTAAACCCATGAAGAAGCCCCCACCAGTGCCCCTTGTCACTATGATCAATCATCTTGGCAGCACCCCCAATAAGGTCTCCTTTGTTCAGAGTATTCTGTAATAAACCACCCTCAGAGTCTCCTGCCATCTTACACCAACTTGAGTATCACTCATCCCAGTTACCATCCCTGATCCATTAAAGCTATGATCCCTTTCCCACCAGTCAGGTTCATATGTTTCCCAATCATCCCCGCCATCATACTCTGAACAAAGGAAGTTTGAGTCCACCCACTCCATTTGCCCAGTTATTCCTCACCCCCACAGTATTTCAGTCCTACCATCAGTACTATCACACTTCGGTTATCCACCTCGGGCTCTTATCAAGGAAACATCATTGCCTTGCTAGTTGCATGTCTCCCTCTGTCGACGACAGTCCATCTATTCCAGAGGATAAACATAGAGTTCCCCGTGCCTTGGCCTCATCACTGTTTGTCGTGAGTGTCTACGGACCATTTTGAGAGGAGTCATCAGTGCCTCTCCGAATGGTTGTTTCTCACATGCTCGACTCCAACCCCTTGATCGCATCATTGAGAATCATGCAGGGTATATATCCCTTCAGTTATTGGTCGAAGACCCCATATTTCCCCCGACTCTAGCACATTGGTGAGTCACCTTGGAACACCCAGTTATATGTTCCCATGGCTATCCGGGTTGCATTGGCGATTGTATTCGGAATCCACTCACTCAGATCCTTCCTTGAGTACCCAGTATAGCTCCAGTCCAGTGTACCATTGAGGGTATGACCCCCCGTCATTATGATCTTCCAGTTCATCAGTTCCTCTGGTACCATACTCAGCACCACTATTGATATTCCAGTGTATCAGTTCTTCAGCTCAGACATGGTCAGCCCGGCAGTATGTCCCAGATTTGTGTCCCCTTTTTGGACCCTTATGATGTACACAGTGGTTCTCCATGTATCTTTTAGGTCCCCATTTTTGGGCCTCATTGTTATTTTTATATATCTTGATACAAGCATGGGTATGCCCGCCTCGTCCATATATTGAGATTATTCCTCATTCATTATTGAGGTCATGTATTTTCAGTTTTTGCAGTTTGTTTGGGATCGTTGTTCTGGGCTCTAGTTCGTTTCTTCTCCTCTCCACATCCCAGGAACACCATAAAGGACCTATGATGTCTATCGGCTATACGATGAGCTCCTACCCTTACACATCAAGGGGCAATCTGTTAACACCCAAAAAGTGCTCACCATCTCATCTCCCTCATTACATGACTCATTTGTCTATATTTCCTACCATATTTGCCTCCAAAACCTTAAAAAACCACTAAAAAGCCTCCAAAAGGCCAAAACCCCCCCTTTTTTTCCCCAAAATAATTTACATTTCCTCCAAAAATAGCAAAACCCGTCTAAAATGGAATAAAAAATATAAAAAAGAGGAAAAAGAGGGAAAAAAGAAGCAAAAACCCTATACAATTGACCTAAACCATATGGTGCCAAAAACCATGGGTCAACACTCCACCACTAAAAACCTATAAATAGGTGATGGAGGCTCCCTATTTCATATCCATAATCTTCCGTATCCTCACTCTGCCAAAATCACTCTTGAAACCCTAGCTTACCATTTGAGCTAGTTTTTTCCCATTTGAGTGCCTCTTTTGGCCCATTATTCAAACACCTTGGAGAAGGAGAAGGAACCCATTGGAGCATGGAAGCAGCCCTCCTGGACTATTGCAAGAGCTCCACCAACCTCAACACTTGAGGTAAATTTACTACAAAAGGAAAATCTTTATCATCTTGTCATTGTTTTTTATTTCGGTTAATGCTCATGCTAGGTTAAATGTCATATTGTTTTACTGCTTTAATTTACTGTTTATTGAACTGCTACTAAGGAGGCCCTTCTCCTTAGTAGGTTCTCATTCGCACAAGCTAGGGTGAAAACCCTAGCTACAGTCTCCAGTTGCCCATTTTATAGTAACACGAGAATCACCAAAAAATTTAAGATCCATCAAGCCAAAAATGTTAGCCACCCTTAGAACACACCAAAGTGCCAATAGTCCAGCTTTCATATTGGTACCCAATCCACAATTTAGACGCAATGTATAATAATGCTCTTGATTCAAAAATATCTCTCCACCAACTGCACAAAGTCCATTAAATGTTGCACCATCAAAGAAAATAAATAAGAATATATCTTATTACGAATAACACTTCCACTTCCACTTTGTATATCATTTTAAATTGAAAGAATATTACTTTTACATGAAATATTGTTTTTTAGTTTACTTCTATCCCACTTTACCAATTTTTCACTTTATTTACTTTTATGTAATTTGCTTTTGAATGTCCATACATAATCTTTTGTTTGAATTATTCAATTTACATTTAAATTGAATAAATACTTTTCAATTTACCAATATTTTCATTTATTCACTTTTATGTAATTTGATTTTTATTTTACTTCTATGTCAATACATAATCTCTTTTTAAACTTATAGGGTTCATTTTTTATTATATTTTCTTATTGTGTATGTGGAAAATCACTTTTTATGATAAAAACCCACCAAAATGCCTTGCTTTTTATGTGATTTTCTTATTAAATTCGGTCAAAATCACATATGAAAATTGTAGTTTGTGTAATTATACAATTTCAGCAGTCAACTCCTGCTAGCTCAATCGATTAAGGTGTATGTCTCGTCAAAAGGGCGACCTGGGTTCAAATCCCCTTTGGGGTGAGCTAGTTGGGAGGAGACACCCAAAATCTAACCAGTTGAGGGTCGGTGTGGCCCATGCCGGGTGTGATCCATGGGTGATTTTGACAGCTTAGATACCCCTGGGTCATGGTTTCTTAGACCAAAGGCCACTCCTAAAAGTTAGGGAGTTTCTCACAAAAAAAAAACAATTATGCAATCTCAACAATCACAATGATCTTTCCTAGACTAAATGCCACATTTTAAAACTACTCAAATCACCGAAATCGCGATTTGAACAATAGAAACTGCAATTCCAGTGATTTTTCTTTTGTCAGATTCCAACGAATAGGGGGCGTTTTGGTTGTCTCTTATATTGCTCCACAAATCACTTTACTTATGTCAAATATGGAATCTTCTAGATCATTTTCTTATTATGAAAATAAAAATTGGGCATGTGGTGTAACTATTTTTATTTGTTTTACCTCTTTCTTCTTCTTTTCTTCTAAAAATGTCATACATCAATGGAACAATTGAAAAAAATGGGAAGCAAAGTATTAGGTTTGGTTCACTAATATAACTAGAAGATACTACTCAAACCATATCTTCTCATGCAGTGATTGGAAGTATCACCCCTCAAACTCTTAAGTTAGAAGAATATATCAAAAGAAAAAGGCAACAATGTTGATTGATTCTAGTAGTACCGATAACTTCATTAATTGCAAGTTAGTCAAACTTCTTAATTTATTTATATATCTAACACCAAAGTGTAATGATTTTAGATGGAGGTATTGTTGTAATTATCCAAATAACTGAGAGGGGGGGTGAATCGGCTATTTTAATTTTAATTGCTTGTGCTTAAACAACTTGAGATTTTTACAATCTTTATTACTGATCATAGATGTTAATGCAGAAAATGTAAACCATAAATGATAATCATCAATCATAAACATGATATAGACAGAGACGGTTATTCATGAGGAAACCCAAAAAGAGAAAAAACCTCTTCTTCATAAAATCTCAGGAAAGCACCAACTTCTCTACATCATTTTTCTTTGAGCACCTACTCAAATGAGGCTGCAACCTCTGTTTACAAGCAACTACTTGTAGAGAGCACCAACTCTCTCATTTCTCCTGCTACAACAGGATGGAAGCACCCACTTCCACTTGTACAAGCTTCAACGTGCACACAAAAACCTAGCACCACCCTACCACCTTGTTTAATTAACAAAAGAAAGTGCTAATAAAACTTTGCTTACCAACTCTATATTATCTCTACTCTAGTTGTATTCATCTTCATATCAGGATATTTTCTCCACCCATCTCTCTGTCTTCCTCTTCATATTCAGACTCTTATGCTCATTAAGCTTTATTTTCTTATTTTCAGACACAGACTCCTCTACACATCATCTCTGCTTTTTCTCTTTCATCTTTGTGCAACCTTCACTTCTTTCAGATATCACTATATCATCCTCTCACCCAGGTCAGCCAATCCTCCATTCATTCGATTCTCTTTCACACAATCCCTACTTTTGAAATCCTCTACACTCTAGTTTTATACAAGAATGAATCTTTTCACCTTCCAATATTTGGCACTTTCTCAACGCTGTTATATCTATCTATCTATATATATATAATTTAATTAATTGATGAGAAGAAATTTACTCTTAATGGTGCCCGCAGAGTCCTTATTGAATCCCTCTCCATGTGCATGCAGGATACTTTACAAACTAGTTCTTAATGATTCCCACGGGAGCAATCATTAATGATGCCCACGGTCCAATCCTAATGCCCGCAATGGGCTATTTGTGGTTCCCACAACCTTCATATGCCCACAGGATGCCTGCAGGGGCTCACCATGTGCCCACAAGAATGCCCGCAACATTCATATGCCTGCATGAGCTCATCCTATGCCCACAGGGGCTCGTCATATGCCCATAGGATGCCCACAGGGGCTCACCATATGCCCATAGGATGCTCACAGCCTTAGCCCTTCATACTTAGTTTTCATATGCCCACAAGGATGCCTGCAGGAGGTTACAAGGATGCCCGCATGGGTCTTATACTTGGCCCTCATATATGCCCGCAGTCTTCAACTAATGCCCCCATGAATTCCCGCAGTGATGCCCTTATATGCCCTCATTAAATGCTTTCCAACCATCAATGAAAACTGAAGCATAATGCCAACAATCTCCCCCTTTGGCATTGATGGAAACCTTCATATCTCTGATGTTGCAACTTCCTGAACTTCTCCCCCTTTGACATCAATGTCAAAGAAAACATGGTAATACAACTCCCCCTATCAAGTTAAACTCAAAGAGAAGCTAGAGCAATGACACATTTCTCAAAAATACATCAAATGTGCAAGAGACATAAACTCCCCCTGCCAAAGTGAGCAGGTTAGTCGGAAGAAGATATGACACCCAACTTCTGGCGTAGATATTCAAACTAGATTTAGGATAAGGGTTTAGTAAAAATATCAGCAATTTGTTCTTTAGAAGGAATGAAATGCCACTTAAAAACTTTGTTTGTCACCTGCTCCCTTAAGAAATGATACTTGATGGGAATGTGTTTATTCTTGGAATGAAGGACAGTATTCTTGGAGACACTAGTGGCACTTGTGTTATCACAATGAATAGGAATAGATTCAGCATGTGTTACCTTCAAATCTACCAAAGATCGAATCATCCATAGTACCTGTGTACAACATGTAGCAATAGCAATGTACTCAGATTCTGTGGTATACAAAGATATAGATCCTTGCATCTTACTTAGCCATCCTACTAGTGAATCACCTAAGAATAAAGCACCTCCACTCGTGCTCTTTCTCTCATCCAGACAGTTTTCCCATTTAGCATCTGAATATGCAGTTTCTATCATCGATGTCCTCAGCTTGGTTGTAACATTCGATAAAGTGTTCTTCGTGTTCCTTCCATTTTGACTGTAGATGCGCAGGAACGTGATCTGCCCCGAAGAATTCCTCCAATGTCATATTTTTGTGAGGACAGTCCACCCTGAATATACGTTCCTTAATTATCTGTAATGCCTCATGGATCAGCGGATTCTCGTCCTCAAAGCTGAAGTCCTTCTGGAAGTTGGCAGTCAACATTTCCCAATCAATGGTTCCTCTACGCAACTCCAGATCTAGGTACCATTTCTTTGGAATGTCATCATCCAGCGTATGTACAAATAGATGCACCCATTCTGTGTGTGGCCTTTCTTCCCATGCCTGTGAACAAAATTCAATGTACTGACTAGGATCTATCTTTCCATTAAACTTCCCAAAGGGTAAGGTAACCTTTTCAGAAAATCGGATCTGCATCTTAATTCTACATTGATCCCAAGTGGTCAATGTCTGCTTGTGTGCATTCCACCATCTGGCGGGTGTGTCGCGCAGTGCCATATCCAATGCTGGTAATCTGTGCTCATCTGCAATAGCTACAGTGTATTCTTGGATGAAAGTATAAACATTAGCAGAACCATCATATGTGGGAATAGGACTTACCTCCTTCCCGATCCAATGCAGTGATTTCGTAACCTGCGCGCACCTTCTTGTTGATACTTCATGCATCCGGCTTTGCCAATTTTCTAGCCCTGCCTCTGAATCAGAGACGCAGGAGCTGTCGCATCTCCAGCTGAGTGTACCATTTGCAATAGGATTGATGTAATCTTCCTGGTTCCCTGTAAGCTGGTATAGTCTTTCCAAGTCTTGAGCCTTGGATTCCTCCTGAATCGGCTCGCTGTATCTGTCACCATCTGCAAGATCCAATGGTGCGATGACCCTGAGATACTTTCCTTCAAATATCATATTCTTTGTCTTTAAGTTGATAATAGCCAAGTTATCCATAACCCATTCAATTCCTAGCAGTGCAGGAAAAGGCTGACTATTATCCACAATCTCAATAACTTCAAAGTCTGTATGACTTTGGACTCCATCAATGTCGACTATCACGTCAGCTAACCAGCCAAACGGTATGACTTTCTCTTGGTTAGCCATTCTCAACTGGATAGGTGACCATGACAACTTTGGTCGACCCATCTGCTACCATGTCTGCTTAGTTAAGACATTTACTTCGGATCCCAGATCGAGGATGAGTTCATCCATTTCAAAATATCCTATCTGCATGGTAAGCCTCGTTTCTTGGCATGTTCTTTTATGCTTCCTTATGTGATGTACTGCACTATCAGAAGCCTATGTTCTGGTCTGCGGCTCATACTGGTTTATGAGCTTCTGCAGCTCTACTATGGCATTTTCACTTTTTAGTAACTTCATGCAGCTTCGCAGGAACTGTGCAACGGAGGTGCTAACATCCGTCGCAGTGCTTGTTTTGTCATAGGATGCTGGCATGTCTTCAACATGCAGTGGTTGACTGCACAACGAGATCCTCTGTGTTTCTGTCCCTGTCTCTCTGAATGTATCCCACGTGTCGATAAAGACTGCCTTGTTCTTTTGTAGGTCAAGAGCAGGTATTTTTCCCGGAGCTTTCCTTATCCATTCTGTCTCAAGAGGAGACCGCTTTGTGTGAGCCTCCCTTGACGTGGACGCTTCTGCTCCCCTATCGCGGCCTATCTGAGCGCCACTGCACGTGACCACATTGATGCTCGGGTCTACTTGTCTTTTCTCTACTACGATCCACTAGACGTTCGTGTTTGGTGCATCCATCCGTCTTCTTTTCTGCATTTCCACCTCTAACACTGGGCAATCTTCAATAACATGCTCAAATGATTTACAATAATTGCACGTAGTGCATGGGTTAACACAATCTCTAGATACGTGACCTGGCTGGCCACAATTATAACAAATGACATGGTCGCGGCCTCTTCCCTGTGCCAGGCCATCATTTCTTCCTCTGCCGTGGTATCCACCACCACGACCTTTGTATCCTCCTTGGTCATATTGTGCATTCTCTTGTTTCAGCTAGTTATCTTCTTGTATGCGGTACAAGCCAGCGCCTCTCATTCAGTCCATATCTCGTTTTCTCTCATTCATTAGCTCATATGCGCGGCAGTTGGATTCATCATGTCCAATTTACAAAAATTGCAGTATAAATTCTTAGGTGTTTTCACATATTTCTGTATAAGATAGCAGTCTTCAGGTCGGTGTCTTGTAGTTCTACAAATTTCACACCATGGGGCCTGATTCTGATTTAGTGGGTTGGGCACACCACTATTAAGATAGTCGCAGAATAAAGGCCAATGTTCCCGGTCATGGCCTTCTCCTTTACAACCTGTACACCAGACCTCATGTCTAGGTTCATACCTTTGTTCTTTTCCATTCTTCATGCTCTGCAGCTCTAGTGTCAGGGTGGTTAGTTGGTTTTGGATCTGAGACATTTCGGAACTAGTCTCACCAATCGGTGAAGCCTCTAGCTTCATTGCGATCTCCAAGGCCTCTGCCTGTGATGTAAACCTCTGTTGCATCAATGGAAATCTAATATGGGGCAACAACATAGCAATGAACCATTCCTTGTGCTATTCTAGGGCTATAACAAAGCTTACTTGGTTTAATAGGGTCTTGAACTTCTGATCAAACTCCCAAACCGTTTCAGTCGGTTTTTGCTTTATTTCTTTCAACTCGGTTATACACTGAGATTCAGATTTGGGTTTCTTAAACTCAGCCACAAGCGCAGCTTTAATTTCTGCGAGGGTTCTGGGCTATGTGGTAGAGTATTTCATGAACCAATGTAAAGCTCTGTCCCTGAAAGTGGTGATGAGATGTGCTCTCTTCACTGCATCATCCTGGATTTGTCTTACACTCCATACGGCTTCACAAATAAACCAATGCTGATCAGGGTCTTCTAGGCTAGTTCCTTTGAATATTGGCAGCTTCATATCTGTGTTTGCCATTGTGCTACTAGGTGGTGGAGCGCCCGAATTAGTGCGCGGCTACTGTGAGGGGCTCTGTGCAGTGAACACAAATGGTTCTATCGGGATAGACGTACTAGGCTGACTATTCTGCAGGGTGGGCTACGTAGCGGGTGGGTTTTGAGATAATGGTGGTGCAGTCTCTGCAGCTGGTGGGTTCTCAGGGGTAAATGGTGGTGCAGCTTTGTTGTCAAGGTTACATGGAATCTCAGTATCAATGTGGAGTCCAGGGCCTCCAAGGTTCTTATTAAATTTATATCTCTTACCAGTTCTAAGATTATGGGTATCTTTGTCAGAATCACTAAATATATTGTTTACCATGACAAAATTAAGAATATTACTGCATTCTTAAAACACCTTTCTCAGCTAACAGCATCTTAATGTATAGACTGAGATTGTTTAGCAACTTACCTTGGAATCCTCTTAAAAAGTATGCTTCTTCTTGGATGTAGGATTTGAGTGTGTCTACAGCAAATTCTGTTACGAAGCCTTCTAGCATATGATTGACGCAAAAATCAACTGCGCATGTCAATGGGTTGTCTATTGCTTTGAGCTGTGCTGTGAGCTCAGGAGTCCACTCTGTAGGAACTCCTCCTTGAAAACAGGTTTTCTTTTTTGCGAGCCGCGAGATCCACGCATGCAGCTCGTTTGGAAATGATGCCCAGAAAATATCGTGGATATCTTCCCACATATATCTATCCGACCACTGTGCATCAGATAGATGCAGATGTCTATTCTCTTGCCTTGCAAAGTCTCTTCTGGTCTTGTCCCACCAAGCTTGGATTTCTATCTTTTCAGGATGCTAGTTGTCAGAACCTTCCAGGAACTGGTATTCTTTGTCACACATCACGATTGCAACTCATCACGGATTCTAGCACGACAACGGAACCATTTCTTGGCTATAACTAACACAAAGGTTTTCTATAAGACCCAGGTTCTTCGTGGTTTCCCTTTGACCAACAAAACCCCTTCACACCGACCCTTTCGACAACAACCTGTGAGCAGGTTGAGGTCTCACCCAAGCTGTATCTATGGGGTACTGCGGAATCAAGTTTCCACAGTAAGTGATAAGTTGCTTGGATGGACGTACTGTGCAGCACAATAGGGGATATGTGCTGCGAGGTGAGACTGCCCTGCGATGGGCAATGCTGCGGTCCGCACCACTATGTTCTTCTACCGCGGGACTTCTCCTGAAGCTGCGAACAATGCAGCTTTACTCTATACTTGGTGTAACTTACCCACCCATCCATCCAAGGCAAGGGAGGGAACATGATGCCAATCTCTAGGGCTTTTACATAATATCATCCCATTCATTAGAATCATATGAGTAAATCATTTGTGTGCAGATGTAAAACTAATCAAGTATGCACGGCGGAATTAAACTTATCCACACACATTACTCATGCATACAGCATATCAATAGTCATCAAATTAATACATTGCAGAAGTAAATACATAGACAGAAAAACACTTATCTCCATTTTGCAATTGTCCCAAACAACTAGCTATGTCGCTGCAACGTTCCACCCAACCATAGGCCAGTTGTGTTCATCAATCTCTCAACACAACTGCCACCCCCGAGCTAGGCATGATTCCTACAAGGAAAAGGGGACATTCACTCTCTCACAGCCAATTAATCATTTCATCTAAGCCAAGCCAAGCCACAGCTGGGTTTATCGGGCTATATTTGAACCCTGGAGGCTTACACTCAAGCCCAAGCCAAAGCAATGGAGAACCATAACCCATACCCCAACATACTCTGTCTACTCACAACAAAAATGATCATTGGGAAGGGATACACATTTACAATATAGGTGTTTACAAAATAGGGTCCACATTGGCTCTCCCAACTCGTGGTTCACCCAAAATGAACTGTGGAATTTAGAATTCAACCCCAGGGAGAAAACTGATTTCTCCCACTGGTTATGATCCTTTCCAATGGCCCAAACTGCCTCCAGGAAGACCCAAAATCGTTCTGTTCTCTTCCCCACTGGTAACCAACACAAAAACGCCCCTTCCCAGCTAGAAAGATGAAGGAGAACACAGAAAAACCATGGAGGAAAACTCCCAAGCAGCTAGAGCTGCGTGAGAGAGTAAGGCAATTGTGAATAATGGCTTAGATAGCAATTTCGTGGCTCTTTTCTTTCCCAAGGAGACAAAACATGATTTTCCATGAAGGGTGGCTTGCCCATACCCAAATTTGGATAGCCATACCTCTCCATTCCCAAGGCATTAACTACCTCAACCAACTTTTAGGAGAAATGAATGATTGGGTACAAAAGTCAACATGGGTAATTGAGGGTTTGATGGGTTCTCTCATTGACACTTGGCTTGACTTGGTTGGCTCAAGGGTTTGAATGTTTTCCCTCCCAATTCCTTGTAAAATCATGCCCCCATCTCTTGTTTCATTGCATAGCTAGTTGTGGGTATTTATTAAAATGCATATTTACAATTTCAATGTGCCTGGCTAGCACGTAAACCATATGCATCACTAAATCGATGGCGGGGCCTTGGCCTTGAGCTCCTCACCACGATTTTATAACAATATCACATCATTTACATTTTAATGCCATGGGGTCAAACTGGGGACATTACATTCCCCTCCCCTTGGAATAACACCGTCCTCGGTGTTCCAACACTTAGGTATAAACACCCACTTTACACATGCCTCAGAATTCACAAATGGTGGCAGGTCTGTCCTGCGTTTCATCCCTTTGCTTTGAGCTTTCAGGACCAAGTCCTTTGGCTTCCACAAGCTTCTCTTGCTGGCTTGATCTTCCAGTTCTGCAGGTGGGCATCACTCCATAACAATCCCTTCCGTTTGTTTATCTTCCAGCTGATCTATAAGTCTAGAATTTCATGGATTTCATCTTCCATGCTGTCCTGGTAACTAATTGAGGAAGATTTCCAGCCAAAACAAATATCTTTCAATGTCTCTCCTGTGAGACTCATCATGACAATTCCTGTTAGGACAAGCATAACACAATATTAAAATTAGTCAATTATTTTCCCAATTGACTTGGAACGTCCATGCTTTACTCATGAGACTCCCACATATTTCATGCTTTCCTAACATACACATGAACTCACTCATGTTCATCCTTCCACAGGAATATAACTATTTCAGCATTCACAATTTATTTCAAGCAATAAACACAATCAACTTCATCTATGACATGCACTCAACAATATTTTGTTTCTAAGATGCATCAATCAAAAGGAAAGAGAAGAGTAAGAGTTTCCCCCTCTTAGTCTTGTTCCAATCCGAAGCCACACCATCACTTGTGGTTCTATGCTCCTTAGCCTCTTTCACTTCAATGTGAATGCTTGACTTGCCATTTCTTGGCTATGGCACTTAGTGTCTAAGGTCTGTCTAATGCTTTCAGCTAGGGAACCCTTCCCCGTTGCTACTTACAGAACCTTTAGCTGCTAGGACCCACACATGTCCACTAGCACCATCTTTCATTACTGCTCATACTGAGCTCTCTTTAGGACAGTCACATGTCCACATGCATCCTCCAGATGCTTTCATAGTCCTTGCTTCCAGCAGTACCTACACTCAAGCATTGAATCAATTCACATGCTTAGTATATTTTCATAAGTTTTATCTCTAAACAAGAGTTTAAGAAATCATAATTAAATCATATACACGTATATTCATAAGCAAGAGTTGCAAGATAACCAAATACTTATCTTTATTGGATGTCTTCACTTTATTCCACGGAATTCTTCTTTTCTTTATGAGCCTTGGTTTTCCCGTGGATACAATTATGAATGTTGGGCCAACACGCAGGTTACTCCACAACCATTCGAATAGGCAATGCCAGGCTAGTATGCTAACTAGGTTTATCAATCATCTCATTTAGCAATATGCTAGGCCAGTGCTTCGACTGGTTTTATCAATCATCTCATTTAGCAATATGCTAGGCCAGTGCTTCAACTGGTTTTATTACTTAATTAAGGAATGTTTGGCCAGCACGCAGGCTACTCCACAACATCAAGTGGTTAATGTTCCCACCAACTATTCTCTGAGTTTATCGAGCATCAGTTACTCTCTGGACTTACCAAGAATTTTATAGTGCACAACCAGTTACTCTCCGGTTTTATCAAGGATTTCATAGTGCACAACCAGTTACTCTCTGGCTTACCAAGCGTTTGTGGCTCTTTCAGGGTCCTTACTTCCTGCAATGGCAAAGGTTCCCAACAAAGAAACAACAGTGTATTAGCTTGGTTGTCATAAGACTTATACCTGAAATCTTCATTATTCCAAACAAGAATTAAATGAAAATGAATACTTATCTATATTGTGCATTTTCCTCACTACTCCACAGGTTTCCTTCTCTGCTTTACAAGCCTCGGATCACCTGTGGGGTGGATGCTTGGCCAGCACACATGCTTCTCCACAACATCATCCGAATAGGCAATGCCTAGCCAGTATGCTGAGTGGGTTTATCAGGCATCCCAAAAATCAGTATGCTAAGCCAGTACATAGACTGGGTTTATCAAGCATTTCAAAAATCAGTATGCTAAGCCAGTACGCAGACTGGGTTTATCAAGCATTCAATAACCATTTCCAAGCCAGTTCTCTGACTGGGTTTGTCAGGAAATAACACCCAAATAACCAATACCTCCACAACATGTAAATAAGCAATGCCAAGCCAGTACGCCGACTGGGTTTGTCAGGCATCAATTTAACAACATGCCAAGCCAGTACACCGACTGGGTTTATCAGGCATCCAACAACCCTTCGCCACAACACCCAAATAACCAATTCCAAGCCAGTACACCGACTGGGTTTATGAGGCATACAACAACCATTCGCCACAACACCCAAATAACCAATGCCAAGCCAGTACATCGACTGGGTTTATCAGGCATACAACAACCATTCACCACAACACCCAAATAACCAATGCCAAGCCAGTACACCGACTGGTTTTATCAGGCATACAACAACCATTCGCCACAACACCCAAATAACCAATGCCAAGCCAGTACACCGACTGGGTTTATCAGGCATACAACAACCATTCACCACAACACCCAAATAACCAATGCCAAGCCAGTACATCGACTGGGTTTATCAGGAAATATGAACAACATAACATGATTACGTGGGTCCTTCTCTTATGCAACTAGTGGTTCCCTCCAGGAACTCCATAGGTGACTCACTTGACTGCAGGCTAGCATGGCCCCACAATACCCACTCACACTACACAAGGATGATACCCCTTTTCTACAACACAGCTCCTCGGGCCTATCCATTTCTTCTAGTGTCCTTTAGTGTGAGTGTAGAAAGGTTACCACTGTCCATACAGTCCTCTTGAGCACCCTTTCTTCACTTTGCCTCTTACGTGCAACACAAAATTGCATCTATGTAAGCTGATAGCACAAGAAGGATAAGCAGACTCATCAGTATTGCTGCTCTAAAATTGTAACCATATTTCATAACATTCACTATCAAGTATTGAAACACCAGGAATGTGTCCATTCCCTTAGGGTGTAGTCAATATTAACAACCCTAACATAACCCAACATCTGAAAGGTATGCATCCCTTTCCGATGTGAGCCATGTAGGACCTAATCATACTCAAGCAGTCTGGAATAATAATGAAACAATGAAACATGCTCTGCATATCAAATCTAATAACCAGACAGGTATATTCTTAGTTAGGGTTATAGAATACTCATTCGTTTTACAGATGTATCTTTCCTTCATTTGCGAAGAATGGGGGTTCCCTTCTCTGAGTCATCATCCTTCGGTTTGCCACCCCAATCTTTTCACATTCCATAACCCACACATGCCTTCTTGGCATAATTTACTGTCTCACTCACATGCTTTACCAACATGCAGTTCGGTTGAGACATTATCAACATTTACAATGGTGTTTCACCCGAAACCCATTTCCAAAGCATGGGATCCTTCCCATCTGGTTTGGCTTCTACAGGCCATCACACATGGTCTTCCTGCAATGTGTCATCCTGGCACACTTATCAATTAGCCAAACAGTCAGCAACATTTAGCAATAAGCCTCAAATATGATTGTTTCATAACCAATCAATAACATTAATAATTAACTCAACAAGAATTTGCAATTTTGTCTCCTACAGAAAATGATTTGCAACTATGAGACTATTCTCATAAACTTAAACGAGACAATTTTCAAATTTGTTTCATGCATAAATTACAACCATGAGAACCTTCTCATAACCTTTGGCTTCTGCACATGGTAGATCCTGGTCTTTACTATGGACTTATCCTCATTGCCATACGCAAGACCTTTCTACCTGAAAACTGAAATTTCAATCAGCCAAACACGTTGTGAGTATGTATGCATATACTCTCTTCATTGCTACAACAGTCACTGAAGTGATCTCAAAATTATAACACTCAATAATTCAAACACTTTCAGCTGTTAACATTTTAAATGCAATGAAATATATACATCTCTATATATGCATTAAAAATTGCAAGACACAGTCACACTATCCATGCAATTTAGATAAATAGTAAATACTCATTACTTCACATTTCATGCAATTCTGTCCTTCCAACATAGCACTCTTGGTAGCCCATCAACATGTCTACCTTCTATATTCAATCATTCTCCTGCATTCACAGCAGCTCATTAAATAGATCACCATTTCGTGCATAACCACGAAATTGTACAAAATATTTTTAATGCACATCCCCTCAATGCAACCTTGCATTAATTCACGAATATTATGCCTTCAAACATATTATGGCCTAACCATGTCTTCCCCACATAGCATGCACTACCATGATAGGACCATAAGTCCTCACTTGCTTTGGTTTCTTAACTCACAACCAACATACACAAATGGCATGATATAATCCCCTATGAATGCATTCTAGTATTTAAAACAGTCATATGGTAGAGAGTTCCTTTCCCTTACTACCCCATACCTCACCATACTTGGTAGGTTGACATTCACATTCAAGCACTCAATACCACATGCAAACCAAATCAACATAGTTTAACTGTAGTTGAAGGGATCTTACCAAATCCTCCTTCAACATTCATGCAACTAAGCATAAATAACCATTACCTACATGGTTGTCATTAACATCGCTTGATGTTACCTGATCAGTTGGCCTCTTACCAAGGCTACTCCGTCCTTTTGCCAACATCATGATCACGGATTTGTTGCACCATCCTCTCTTCATAAGGTTGTATGCAACAATTATCATCCACATCTTTAGCCATGCTTCGGTTGTCTTTGGTCCTACAACCAATGTGAACATGAATAATTATTAGCAACCACAATAATTATCTTAAGTGGCTCATTGCATATGTAAAACCTCACTATTTTACACATATATATACACGCAAAAAACATTTTCACATGCACTGTGCAATATGCCATCTAGTACATATTCACTTCATCTATCTATCCTTTTGCATTTCCAGCATCCCTATGCCATAATTTTCAGTATAGACAACTCATGAAATATAAATATAATAGCAATGGAGGAGTTAAGGAATTCTCCCTTTTCAATTCATCATCATGACATGGAGTTCCTCCTCCACATCATAGCTGATCCTTTTCTTGGCTGCCCTACCAAGCACACAAGGATTCATTAGCTATGATCTTCTCATGAATTAGCAATTCAGTATATACATACGTGTATAACATTCATTATTGATATTTTCCAAATATGCAATTCTTATGCTATAAACAAAAATAGTTTAAGGTGAGGAATTTCCCTTTCATCCTCCATAATGGGTATTACAACCCATTACTCTTACTGGGATTTCACAACCCCTTCTATGCAATTCTTGCTCTTCATTCCAAGAATACATTTCACACTTACAGCAACTGTTTCCGGGGGTCAAGGGGGCTTGCCCCCTTGTGGCTCGCCACTGTAGGGCGGGTCGAAGGCAGCGCCCTCATTTTTTTTTTTGGTAAATCCTTCAATTTCATGCAATCTGGCGCATAAGTTCCACAACATTTTTCAACTTTTGGCACCTGAAAAATCTCCCTGGAAAACAACTAAAATTCTCTGTTTTGGCGGACTTGGCAATTCTCTTCTGACCTGTTGCGGCCAAACTTGTTGAGTTCTTCCGATCGAAAACTCATCTTTTTCTTCCATCATTGCGGCGGAACTCACCAATTCTTTCCGACACTGCGGCGGAAACTCGCTAATTCTTTCGGACATTACGGTGGAAACTCACTAGTTCCTTCCGCCGTTTCGAAGCAACTCGCCAAGTTCTCCCGAAATTTCTTCTTTGACGCCGAAAACACTTAGAAAGTTTTTCGGACCAACTCGCCGAGTCCTTCCGCCGTTGTGGGGTGACTTTCCAAGTTCTTCCGATCGAACTTAGCTTTTCCTTCCGAAATTTTTCCATCTTTTTCACCGAACTTAAAATTTCTGGGCGATCCATTGCGAAGCAACTCGCCGATCTCTTCTGCCATTGCGGACGAACTCATCCATCTCTTCCTCCATTGCGGATGAACTCGCTGAGTTCTTCCGCCATTGCGGGACAACTCCCCGAGTCCTTCCGCCGTTGCGGCGAAAACTCACAAGTTCCTTCCGATACAGACTTAGACAAAATTTTCAAAAATACTTAGAACAATTTTTGAAACTTTTTCTTCTTTTCCCGGGCATCCCGCAACTCCGTCGACACAACTCGCCGAGTTCTTCCGCCGTTGCGGATGAACTCGCTGAGTTTCTCCACCATTGCGGACGAACTTGCTGAGTTCCTCCGCCATTGCGGACGAACTCACCGAGATTCGCCGGCACAGTTTTTGGCAGAAACTCATAGACACTTAGAAAAATTTTGAAAATTTGAAATTTTTGAAATTTTTTTTAACTATCAATGCTGAGCAGGAAGCATACTTACCTCTGCAACTATGATAGGTAGCCCATAAAGGCCCAATGCTGCAACCAGTAGCTCTGATACCAAATGTAACGTACCCACCCATCTATCCAAGGCAAGGGAGGGAACATGATGCCAATCTATGGGGCTTTCACATAATATCAGCCCATTCATTAGAATCATATGAGTAAATCATATGTGTGCATACTTGATTAGTTTTACATCTACACACAAATGATTTACTTATATGATTCTAATGAATGGGCTGATATTATGTGAAAGCCCCAGAGATTGGCATCATGTTCCCTCCCTTGCCTTGGATGGATGGGTGGGTACGTTACACTTGGATTATCTTGAAACACTTAAGACACTGAAACGAATATCACTCATCCACTCGTTCAGGTGTTTAACTGACTATTCTTCTTACATTCATTCGTTAAGTCGGGGTGTTGTAATTTGAGCATATATGACTGAACTAATCCAACTGTTATACATTCCCTTACTACGTATAAGAAGTACTTAACCAAATGACTGATTCACTACCTTCATGCACGAGACTAAATGTTCACCATTCAACTATTCATACGAGACTTAAGATATCATTTCCATACTTCTCTAATGGAAAATGCATATAAAATCTCTCTCATAACAGTATGCAAGGAAACATCTAGACATTCATTGACAAAAAACACAAGTAATCATTCATTCATAAATCACAATCACACAACACAAGATTTAACGTGGTTCACTCCCCTGGGTGGGAAGCTACATCCACAAGAACGGTTGGTAATATATTTCTTTAAAAGGGATGGGGACAACCGTTCTTAGTCTGTGCACTCAGCTGCAGACTCTCCTTCCTCTCAAATAGGTCTCTGCGCACACAGCTGCAGAGCCTTTACAATCTTCTTAGCTCAAAAGGGATTTTCACTACAACAACAAAAGTAACCCCAAAGCGTAACCTCATCCCATACAAAATTGTCTTCTTAAATAGATCATGCCCGAAGGTCATGTCTTTACAATGCCAAAGACCTAAACCCAAAAACCCCTTAGGGTTTACAAAACTGTGCCGGTTTCCCTAAACCGACTTGCTGGCATCTGGTAGCGTCTGCTTCACCGTGGCGATTCTCCACGTCTTCATTCTATCGTTGTCGGCCTCCCTGTCGCACACGTGCCAACAGGCTACTTTCATCAAACCGTTCATCTCTAACGGTTTCTCCCACCAGGCGTGCCAAGCCATTGCTTTCCCTGAGTTGTCCTCTCCTTAACAAACTCGTGCATTGGCCACCTGCATTATTTGCTCGTGCTCATTGCTCGACACTCCTGGAGCATCTTTCCAAAATTATACCACTACTGGTCCATCCAATACCTGCACCTGATCCTTGTTCAGCACTCTGCTTTGCTGGCTCCACATGGCCTAACTACTTCGCAGCACTGCTTCCTTGCAGTGCTGGTCTTCACGGTGCTTCCAAAACTCGGATGTTGCGCACAGCTTCGCAACACCCTCAACACTTAGACAAAATTGCATCTTTACCTGAGCTGTGCCCAGCTCAGCTTTTCCTGCTTATCACAATTGTTACCAAAACTTTGTCCCAACCTGGGCCCAACACCTTAAGTCTTTTTCCTATCTGATTCTCAGTCAGAACCTTGAAAACTTTGAACTTTTCAAATTCTTCATATTTCTCTTTCAGAAAATCCACCCACGTGAGTCTAGAATAATCATCAATGACTAGCATAAAATATATTTCTTTTCCCTTGCCTTCCTTTCTTGATGGTCCACACAAATCTATATGTACTAACTGAAGAGGTTTATTTGTTGATGTAAAATCTTTTGATTTAAACTGAGTGCGGGTCAGCTTTCCCATTTGACATGATTTACAAACAGAATCATATGGCTTTCATATTTTTGGAAGATCTTTTACTGCCCTATTGTTGCTAAGTTTAATTATGTGATCAAAATTCAAATGTCCAAGTCACTTATGCCGCAACCAACTCTCATCATACTTGCTTAGATGGCATTCTTCCTTTTCTTCATTCAAAACATGAACATTATTTTCTATCCTTGTGCCGTTTGCAATCAATTGTCCCGAGGGTACAGATTTTATCTTGCAACCTTTAGAATTAAAGACAACTTCACCCCCTCTATCGCAGACATGACTGACACTAAGAAGATTATGTTTCAAACCATGTACAAACAACACATCTTGGGATTTTCCTCTACCTTTATTCAAACTTACCATCCCTTTTCCTTCGATTTTTCCTAGAGCATCATTTCCAAAGGTCACATTTCCTTATTTACTTTCATTTAGAGATAGAAATTTATTTTTATCACCTGTCATGTGTTTAGAACAACCATTGTCAATATACTAGGGATCCTTTTTCCTTTGAGCAGAAAGTACTAATCCACACTTGTTACTTTCTTTCTTCTTCCAAACCTTGGCCTTTTCAACTGTGTAATTCATTCGCAGATCTGTTTTGTACTTCTTCAGATGATAGTCGAAAGCCTTGTGTCCAAAATTGTGACAAACATAGCATTCTGGCTCATTGTTTAATAAATCAAAAGGATTGATATATTTATCATGAGTTCTTCTTTTAATTGTGAACTGAGTTGCATGATATCCTTGTTTCCTCACTGGCTATCCAACTCTATTTTGTAGCAATGAATTACTCTTTGACCTTCGTAGTTGCTTAATTCCACAATTTGCAATTTTATGACCAAAGTTAGAACAATAATAGCAGTAACCATAGAAAAAAATTTGGTACCTGGATATTGGTCTTCTTCCTAGACTTGATTGCTTTATCTCTTGTTTCCTATGTTCCTGGTTAGACTTCAGCTTATCTTCATTAACTTTTGTTTGCAGAGTATGATCATCATCTGACTGTCTGCTATTTGAACCATTTTCATAACCTAGACCAGTCTTTATCAATGGAGATATTTGCTTACTCAGGATGCTATGCAGTTCTTCTGAGGCTTTGATACTTGAAAATTTTTGGTGGTACAAAGCTTGAAATTTCTACAAATCTTTTCTAACTTTCACTACTTCTTCTTCCAGAGCTTCACATCTCACTTTTTTCTCTGCTAATTGTTGTTTTAGAGTGTCTTCTATTTTCTTTGCTTCTTCTAATTCTATTTTTAACAATACAAAATATTCACTTGGTTCTTTACCATTCTTTTCAAGTTGCATCAACAATTGTTTTTGTTTTCTCTTCTTAAATCCGAGTCTGACAATCTCTTCTAAAGCACTGATTAGTTCACCTTCCATATCAATCATAGCTTCTTCATCATTAAGATCTTCTATAGCCATAAGCATAAAATCATTCACTTTATCTTCACAAGATGAATTGCTATCTATATCCTTCGAGGAGTCATCATCATTTGCACACAAACTTTTGTTTTTACTGTATTTCTTAAGTTTGTATTTTTCTTCATCATCAAAATTCTGATATTTTTTCTTGTAAAGACATTTAGAGGCAAAATGGCCTATCTTACCACAGTTGAAACATTTAAATGGCAACTTATTTCTATATTTACCTTATCCTTTCTTCAATTTCTTACAAATTTTGCCTCAATCTCATCTACTCCAGAATCAATGTTCTTATCTGCTTTAAAAGATGCTTCTCTAGTGATGGGTTTATTTGTACTAATCCTCATTTCATAAGCAGTTAGAATTCCTATGAGTTGGTCTAATACCCAAAGTTTTAAGATCATTTAACTCTTCTATTGCTGAAACTTTGGGATTAAATTTATCAGGCAGAGATCTTAAAATTTTCTTAACTAAGGATGCTTCTTCAATCGTTTCACCAAGGCCCTTCATAGCATTTACAAGCTCTTCAACCCTTAGGAAATATTTGCTAACAATCTCATCCTCATTCATCTTTAGTTGTTCAAATTTCAACGTGTATGTCTGCAATTTGGCATCTTTTACTTTCTCATTCCCTTCATAACTACTTATAAGTTTGTCCCACATTCCTTTGGCAAATTCAAGGTGCATGACTTTTACAAATTCAGCTTCTGCAAGACCACTAAGAATAGCATTCATTGGTTTTGCATTAAAGGTAAACTCCAGTTTGTCATCTTTGGTGGCTAGTACAATGGGATTTATATACCCAGTTTCAACTACATCCCATACATCAGCACCTAAGGACATTATATATGTTCTCATTCTAACCTTCTAGAAGGAAAATTTTTTTCCATCAAACAGAGGAGCCTTATTGGTTGAATTTCCTTCATGATTAGTCATGTTTAAGCTTACAGATCTACCTTTAAATAAAAGGAACCGGCTCTGATACCAGTTGTTGTAATTATCCAAATAATTGAGAGGGGGGGGTGAATCAGTTATTTTAATTTTAATTGCTTGTGCTTTAACAACTTGAGATTTTTACAATCTTTATTACTATTCACAGATGTTAATGCAGCAAATGTAAAACATAAATGATAATCATCAATCATAAACATGATAGAGACAGAGAAGGTTATTCATGAAGAAACCAAAAAGGGAAAAAACCTTTTCTTCTTAAAATGTCAGGCAAGCACCAACTTCTCTACATCATTTTTCTTTGAGCACCTACTCAAATGAGGCTGCAACCTCTGTTTACAAGCAACTACTTGTAGAGAGCACCAACTCTTTGATTTCTCCTGCTACAACAAGATGGAAGCACCCACTTCCACTTTTACAAGCTTCAACTTGCACACAAAAACCCAGCACCACCCTAGCACCCTATTTAATTAACAAAAGAAAGTGTTGATAAAACTTTGCTTACCAACTCTATCTGATCTTTGTTCTAGCTGTATTCACCTTCATATCAACATCTTTTCTCCACCCATCTCTCTGTCTTCCTCTTCATATTCAAACTCTTCTGTTCATTAAGCTTTATTTTCTTCTTCCCAGACATGGGCTCCTCTACACATCAGCTCTACTTTTTCTCTTTCATCTTTGTGCAGACTTCACTTCTTTCAGATATCACTGTATCATCCTCTCACCCAGGTCAGCCAATCCTCCATTCATTTGATTCTCTTTCACACAATCCCTACTTTTGAAATCCTCTACACTCTAGTTTTATACAACAATGAATCTTTTCACCTTCCAATATTTGGCACTTTCTCAACGCTTCCATATATATATATATATATATATATATATATATATAATTTAATTAATTGGCGAGAAGAAATTTACTCTTAATGATGCCCGCGGAGTCCTTATTGAAGCCCTCTCCATGTGCCCACAGGATACTTTACAAACTGGTTCTTAATGTGCCCGCGGGAGCAATCATTAATGATGCCCATAGGCCAATCCTAATGCCCACAATGGGCTATTTGTGGTGCCTGTAGCCTTCATATGCCCGCAGGGGCTCACCATATGCCTGCAGGATGCCCGTAGGGGCTCACCATGTGCGCACAAGAATGCCCGCAACATTCATATGCCCGCAGGATGCCTGCGGGGGCTCATCATATGCCCACAGGATGCCCTCATGGGCTCACCATATGCCCATAGGATGCCCGCAGCCTTAACCCTTCATACTTAGTTTTCATATGCCCACAAGGATGCCCGCGAGAGGTTACAAGGATGCCTGCAGGGGTCTTATACTTGGCCCTCATATATGCCTGCAGTCTTCAACTAATGCTCTCATTAATGCCCACAGTGATGCCCTTATATGCCCTCATTAACTGCTTGCCAACCATCAATGACAACTGAAGCATAATGCCAATAGGTACCATAGATTCTTTAGAGAAGTGACATAGTATTAAGCTAGTTATAAAGGAGTAATTATTAGATAATCCAATTGTTCAATCCAAATGGGTGGTGTTAATGTTGTATATGGGATCCAATGATTACAATCATTGGTAAAAATAGCTCACATAACAAAATTGGTAAAAAATGGACATCATATGTAATTGCAATTCCTTCATTCTAAATTGTTCAATATCTTTTCTTAACAATTAATTTTTCAATATATTTTCTCAACAATTATAACTTAACAAATTTCATCTCAATCATTACATTAAAGATCACCTTAAAATGGACTCATTTCTTTGAAATGTGAGATATTGGGTTCCATACATTTTACCTTGTTGCTGCCTCGTTATGTATTTTGTCAAGTTTGTAACAATTATAACTTTGACAAGTTTCATCTCAATATCATTATATTGAAGACCGCTTTAAGATAGACTCATTTATTTGAAGTGTGAGACATTGGGTTTCACATAGCTTTCTCCTCTTTTCTTTTAAAGTTTTACCTATTGCTGCCTTGATATACATTTTGTAAAATTTGTAAAAATTATAACTTGACAAGTTTCATCTCAATCATTACATTGAATAACCCCGGAAGATGGACTAGTTTCTTTGAAGTGTGGCATATTGGGTTCCACACAATTTTCTCTCTTTTTTTAAAGTTTTACGTTGTTGTTACCTTGATATGCATTTTGTAAAGTTCTAGTAGGATAAAAGAAAACAATCTACACTCAAAAACCAAGTCAAGATAAAATAGTCTCCCACCATCGTTTGTATAATGTAAGTAGTAGTTCAATTTGAATACTTTAACGAAGAACAAGTCAAACAAAACAATCTACACTAAGACAGACAGGTGGCCTGATGTTAAGTTGGGCATTGGAGCAAAATGACATGGAAAACGGCAAAAACAGGCAGGTAATGCTCGGATTCTCTAAAACATAACACGACTCCACCTGTCACGCACTGATACATCTCTTTCAATCCTCACCCACTTAGAAAGATGGTCATTTCATTTCACATAACCAAGAATGTAGGCACGACGAATTGGCAACCTGCTGAATGGAAATGCACCTCCGTGCTCCATGCAGACAGCCGGACGTTTCTTCTACGTTTGGTCAAAGAAATAGGTGGCGTTAGGTCGTTGGAATTTTATATAATAAGTGAGAATTGAGTTGTGCTGTGTATTTTTACACATGGGACCCGGTGACTGCCATGAAATTATGGCATGCACGCCGGCCTCGCCTTCTCCTGTGTCTTAGGCTTCGCACATGGACAGAAAGTGAGCGCAGCTGTAGCTAAGTCTTGATGATGCAAGATGGATCAAAATCTCTTTTTCGTACATGATCGTTTAAACAGGGAGTTGTATAAGGCTTAATTACGCTCTCGATTTGTCCGAATTTGGTAGAGCAATTTTCGTTTAAATAGTAATTTGAAGAATGGTAATTTGAAGTGTTGTTATTGGGGATTTGGATAGTTTTAAAATTGGACAATTAGTCTAGCAATCTCAATTGCTAAAATTCCAAAAATGTAAAAATAACAATTTCCAGCAAAAATTTAAACCAATTCTTATCCCAAAATCCCAAAAAAAAGCAAAGCATTTTGATTGTCTTTTATCCTAAACGTTTAAAAAATTGAAATCAGCTTACTAATTTACACTACATAAATACATTGAATTTAAATAAAATTCAAACCTTAAATTTTCTATCAAAATGTAATTGGAACGATTTTGTACATTTTGATACAAATACATTGAATTTAAATAAAATTCAAATCTTAAATTTTCTATCAAAATGTAATTGTTTTCATATACAATGTGACCAGATCTCAGGTACGATTCTGTACATTTTGATAGATGATCTCATACGCTTTTGGGCTGCACTTAGTTTTGAAGTAACAATCAAGCTTGCTCAAAGCTCGCTTTTTGGTTCATATTTTTTGCAGTACAATGTATTTGCTATCTTATTGTTTGTATCAATTTTTTTTGAAGTATAAAGATTATTGTGTATCAGCAGCAGTATTAAATGTATTGTTTTTTAATTATATTAAGTATTATTGTATCAATATTTTTATATTTCAGTGTGATAATATTATTATAATCCATATAAATTTAATTTTAATTTTAAAATTTAAAAAAAAAATCAAATATAAATCTTAAGTTTTTAATCTAATTTTTAATCGAAAAATTGAGAAAACATTTACATCGAAAAGAATTTGATCCCTTCCAACAGCATAATAGATTTGAAGTTAGAATTTAAAAGGATTCCAACAGCACAATAGAGTTTTGGTTAGAATTGAAAAAGATTCACCAAATCTGGAATTGGGAAAAAAATATTAAAAGTAGAATGATTAAAAAACTTCTTTAGAAAAATTCGTTTTTCTGACAAACGGCCAACTAAAAGCCTGCCACCTCTTTCGTGCTTGATCCTTCAAAGAATATGTTGTGATTTTTAGTTTAATCCGAGTGGGGCCATTGCGTGATTATTTTTTTGGTTCGCTAGTGGTGTAAATACTAGGGTTCTCAGAGAGTGTACTCTTCAACATCATGTGAGAAAGGAATAAAATGTATAAATGAAAGCAAATAATAATAACAACATAAGTTTTATTTTGGAAAATTTTGCTGGAAAAACTATTATCAATAATAAATTTATTATTGGTTCTTGGTTAAAAGTGGTCAAAGTTGCTAAGAGCATTTCTCATGTTCACATTGACACATATAATGGAGAAATCCAACCCTATAAATAGGGTTCTTTGCATGCAAATACAACTAACAAAAAACCACTGGTTACCAAAACTATGTGCCCAAAACCACTTACATCCTTGCTCATTCTCAAGTCAAGGTTAATCCTAACAATCCCACTTTAAATTTGACTTGGGGAATTGCTTTGGATCTAACCCCCCCCCCCCAAAAAAAAGGTAGATTACACATTGTCATGATTCTCCATTCTCATTTTTTTCGTTGCTATTACATCCAAAATCCTATGGGATAACCATTGCTTCTTTCAATTCTAATTTCTCTCGCCTTGACTTGTCATTCATGTACTGCAATTCCACAAGCCTTTTGTACCTGCAAACAATACATCATTGATGTCCATATAAAAAGGAATCCATCTACCGGATACATGAGTCCTCAACCACTGTAACCACCAGTTCTCTGGGAATCCTTTTCTCCTACGTGGTTCATCAATACATTAAACTTTTTCTTGAGCATAATCTGGTCCGAACACAATGAGATTACTTCATCTCACATTCACCATTTCACATCAAGCTAGCATACAAGTACACCTACCACCATCATAGCTACCCAAGTGGTTAATTCCACAACTTGATGCCACATCCTCTTCTACACATAAGAGAGATATGTGCTTCTAAACACCCAAGGAAATCAAACATTAACTATGAACCAAAAACTCTAAGGTGTCAGGGACTTAGGTACAACTGATCATGTACCCCTTACAACACATGCTCAATAATTTAGACTTAAGTACAATAACATTCAATGCTTAACAATACAAAAATAATAAACAGATTGTATTTTCTAGATATACATAAATAAACTACTCTTTTTCACCAAAGCTTTATGGCCACACGCATATTAAATATATCGTTACTCTAATGCTTGAAGCAAACCTGCATAATCTCTTCATAAATTTCCTATTACCATTGAAAATAATTTAAATCCTTCCTTTTATAAAAACTTTCACTTCTTGAAGAGTAAATAATTTTGACCATAATTTTTTTTCATATCTCCCTTTTAATTGACGTGATCTCCTCTTTTATAAAAGAACGTTGTGGATCCTTCCTCATGATTTATCCAATGGAATTTTTTTGTTGCCCAACAACTTCAGTTGGATTAATCTTCTTTGGCTTTTATAGGACATCAAGTCCCTAGGCTGAGAACTGTTGGAGTATTCTTCCTTGGCTTTTACACTTTGTCAGGGTTTAGGCTGGCTAGCATAGAGTTAGCATGCCTTTTTAGTTCCAAGTTTTGAGTGGGATTTGATATTTGACTTTATAAAAAACTTGCAATGGTGGCAATCGCTTGAGCACTGTCAATCGTGCACACAATGTCGTAGTGTGCACACAATGTCGTAGTGTAGTTCACAGAAGTCGAGGAAGAATGATTTTGTAAATGTTCAGAATTTTAATTGTAATAAAAGTTAAGTTCATACAACAGTTCGAAATTGATTAATATTTGATTTTTACATATTTATAAGTGTTTATATTTCGAAATTTGGGGTGGATTCTCATTTATGCTTTTTTTAGGATTGAAGGAATATGGGACAAGTGTACTGTTCAGATTGATTTTATGGGCATGGTTCAAAATCCAAAATAAACAATTAAAAAGAAAAAAATAAAATAAAATAAAATAAAAGTGGTAGTTGATGGATGGATAACCGGTAGCTCATGCATGGATAACAGAGAGTTGAGGCAAAAACAATAGGTAATTACAACTAAGCATAGAGAACACAAGTAACAAATTACTTGTTCATGCCACTTAACTTATGGTGTATCGATGTTCACTTTTCACAAATTAAGTGGTTGTGCTAGATAATTAGTGGAAAAATAAAATTATGGCATTGTGAGAGCTCACATAGAATTATAGACTAGTTTCTTTAAACCAGAAAATTAAATAAATCCTATTTTGACAATGTAAAGCTCACTTTTCTACCACATAAATTGTAAAAGTTATGTTACTCTTTTTCAATTATTTTGGAAATTTTAATAATTAATAATATATATATATATATATATATATATATATATATATATATATTAAATTGTTTATTATTATATATAACCTTTATGTTTATATGGGTTATAAAATATACTTAAATTAGATTATTTGATGATCAAGGTTATTAATGTTTATTGAGATTAAATGTGGTTCATTTGATTTTAAAAAGGTAAGGAGTCATATAGTTTGTTTTAAAATTTTATTTATAAGCTCCAAACACTTTAAGAGAATCATTCTTGCATCATCATAATTTAGTTTTGATGCAACATCATTTTACAAGAAAATATTTTTCATCTTCAATCTTCTTAGTGTCATAAAGATGATAAATTCTTTAGATGAGAGTTTGTTATCATAATTTTAGCAATGTTGAAACATAAATATATTCTTGATTTCTAGAGTATGGTTTGTCAACTTCTTATAATATATTCTATTTTTCTTATCCTCTAATTCTTTATCACATCACAATTTCTCTTTAAATTTGGATGTAATAATACTTTTAATACTATTATTATTTTGCAAAGTGATAGCTTTCTTAATTAGTAAATGATTTAACCAAGACTTGATATCTTTATGCCAATCCCACTTGAGTGTAAGTAGTTTTGGTTAAAGTTTGAAGCAATCTTAGCCTTTTGTCCTTCATGTTGTTTATCTTGTCCTTGTATAGCCCACTATGGGGGAGATCTTGTAACATGTGTCGAGTGTTTGTCGAGTTTGTCGAATAACAAAATAATACAAAGTAAACAAAAATAATAATACAAAGTAAAAAGTAAATGAGACTTAAACTAGAGACTTTAGAGATTAGGATTAGGTGGTAAATATTATGTCAGCCATAAACAAAAAAGAATAATACAAAGTAAAAAGTAAATATGATACTTAAACTAGAGAGTTTACTTTTTACTTTTAATACAAAGTAAAAAGTAAATATGAGACTTTAGAGTGTTTGTCGAGTAACAAAATAATACAAAGTAAACAAAAAAGAATAATACAAAGTAAAAAGTAATAAATAATATGATACTTAAACTATAGACTTTACTTTTTTACTTTTAATACAAAGTAAAAAGTAAATATGAGACTTTAGAGTGTTTGTCGAGTAACAAAAAAATAAAAGTAAACAAAAAAGAATAATACAAAGTAAAAAGTAATAAATATTATGTCGGTCATAAACAAAAAAAGAATAATACAAAGTAAAAGGTAAATATGAGTCTTAAACTATAGACATTAGAGCTTAGGATTAGGTGGCTCAGGTATTGTACTCAAGGAGCTATTCAAGGAAAGGTTTGCACCTCTGGAGATTTGATCTCTCTCGGTGCTTAATAAAGCCTAGGATTTGGATCTAGGCTGGTGTATCTAATTATAGTGTTTGATCTTGGAAATGATAATGATCAACATAATACTACTTAATCCTCTTTAATATATTTTATAAATAACACACACACTTGAGACGTTGAAACTTAATTTGTTTGTTCTAAAAATATAATTTGTCTTCACATTTAAAAGACAAGAGCCACGGCCCACGAGGTGGCAATGACTGTTAATAGGTTGTTTTCAAATTTAAAAACTATTTTTTTCCACGAAAAAAAATTCACAACCCAATTTTATTATAAACTGAACCACATTGTTCAAAATAGACATTAGAAAAAGTAGATAGTAGATTAAAAAACTACTTTCTATAACCCTATTACAGGGAAACCAGAATAGGCATTGAGCGCTTATGCAAAAAATTAATCAAAAAGAGTATAAAAATAAAAAAGAGACCATGAGAAAAATCCATCTGAAACAAGCTAAACCGACTTTCCAAACGCGAACAAATGAGCCCATACAGCCTCATTCTTAGGCCGCTAATACCATTCCCAGCCAAAGTCTTCAATTTCAAGTGTCTCTTGGGAGAGCCACTTCATGGCATACTCCACCGCCTCAAGGATAACATACGCAAACATGGCTACAAGAACCATCACCAAAATGCCACCAGACACAGCGTGTAATGGAAAAGGCCACCAACTACAGAAGACAGGCGCCTCTACTGAAGGATGTCAGCTACAAGAAGAGGGAAACTCGACCGCCAACTACAAGGAGGAGTAGGTACCGCGTAGGCCCACTCCATAGAATCACGTGTCACCACCCCATCGCACTTCGAGCCAAAAGAAACTCTTCTCGCCTCAGTAGTCGTTGTCGCCACCACAGATGAGCTCGAGGGAGCTCTGCCACACTACAGGTCACCGTGCAAGGCCCACCACCACTCCATAGGAAAGACCCACCATAAAAAACTCCTTTAAACATCCTTTCAGGAATCCTCACAGATGAGAAAGAGGTTGCTCAGAATCCTAAAAGAAGAATTAAATTGAATCATGTCACCTCTGGTCCTGCTTATGGTTTCTTTAATGGGGTTTTGGCAGAGATGAATTGTGGAGCTGGTTTTCTCATCAAGTGTGGAGATGATCTCTCATACAAATTTCGGCTTACATGTGGCCAAGGTTCAAATACGAAGGCTGAACTGCTTGGGCTATGGGGTATTTTAAAGGTGGCAATTTGTTGTGGTTTAGGTTCTATTAGAATCTTTGGTGACTCCATGATTATTGTGAACTGGGCCAAGAAGTTATATCAGCTCAATATCATTCAACTCAAACATTGATGTGACATGATTTCTAAAATGATGTCTTGGTTTTATGATCTTTCCCAAATGGATAACATTCCACATATAGTTTGTGTGTATTCTATGATTCAAGATACATCACATGCTCAAGTCGTTACAACAATATACTAATTTTGAGCTTAACATGTCATTGAAATATAATTTGGGTAGGGAGGATAACACTCCATCCCACAACCACTCGAGCTAAATCCAATTAACATCTTCTAGGATATTGTTATTTACATTTTTTCAACTATATATATATAATTTTATTTTCAATTAAAATTGAATGTCAAACCAAATATATTATTAAATTTTCAAATTTCCTTGATAAAGTGAGTTCCTAAGACATGTGAAGTAATGTATTCTTATATATATTTAGGGATTTGAATATATAATATATCATAGTATAAAAAATTGAAGGAATCCTAAGATAAATTTTATAATTCAAATTTCATTATTAATGTTCTACAATCCAAAGTAGCAAAAATAAAAAGTAATTAAAAAATTCATGTCGAGTCATAAAATAAAGTTTAAAACCAAATGAGAAGTAATTAAAAAAATCAATGTCTACTTATAAAAAAAAAATTAAAACTAGCACAAATCTATCTTCAACGTACCAAGAGGGGTCAAATTTATGGAGGTCTAATTTTTTTTAGATGTGTAAAAAATTTTACACTTCAACATGAAGAATTCTATCTCGCTTGATAGATCCATATTTAAGATGAATCTATGTTAATATATAACTAAATAAAGATGTTTATATTAAAATTTAATATAACAATAACTTGAATACCATATATCTAAAATTAACATGAGAATAGTTCGGATACCATATATAATTGCCTAAAGTTAATTTTTGATCAAATTACAAAAGCTTAAACATGAGTAAAATGATAACGGAGTAGGATAGAACATGTAATTATAGAAAAATAATAACTGAATATAGTTAATAGAGATATTAGTATACATAAAAGATTAGATGATTTTGTCTTTCTTTAGATTTTTTTTTCTAAAATTTAATAAATTTTTTAGAATAATAGATATAAAGAATTTTATTTTTTACAATTTAATATGCAAGAGATGTGTAAAGTCTTTCTATATTCAATTGATACATATCACTTTAGATACAATAGAAATCAAATTTCTTAAAATTTAAACTTTTTAATTTTTTTAAATATATAATAAACCAAAATAAAATAAATCCATACTAATTTTAACAACATTAACTATTTTTAATTTTTTTAAATATATAATAAACCAAAATAAAAATAAATCCATACTAATTTTAACAACATTAACTATCATGATTATACATTAACTTGCACTTCACAGTTATCATTGCACCGGACAAAGCTTATCACGACGCATATTAAGTGCTAACCAAAACGCCCCCAACCTTTGGAATCCGACAAAGAAATTGTTGTTAAAATCACAATTTAGAGTGAATCGCAATTTTAGTGATCCGAGTAGTTTTAAAATCGGGTATTTAGTCTAACAAAAGCAATTATGATTTCTGAAATTGCAAAATTACAGAAATAGCAATTTCCATAAACAATTTTAACCAATTTTTAGCAAATTTTCACCAGAAAAACAAGGCGTTTTAGTTAGCTTTTATCCTACTTGGCTTATCACATAGGGGGCAGGAAAATTACTTGACACTGCAAAATAATGTTTGCAATGAACAAAAGGTAAGCCAGCCACCCGTACTGCCATAGTAATTTATGCCTACGTCATCTCTAAAATGTCACTCACCCTCCTGGCTCCTATTGATATACTTATCTATGCCTGTGTCATCCCTACAAGTTACTAAACTGCAAGAAAATCAAATTTAAAATAAATAAATAAAATAGAACTTTGGCATTGGTTAAAATTGACATGAGTATGGATATAATAATGCTTTATATTATAAAATAGTGAAATATATTCTAGTGAAACATTAATTCATTGTTTGTAGCTTGGGTGGTTGGGAGGAATGATTGTTGCTTTCCCTACCTAGATTCAAATCTTGTAAGTGATATGATGCTCTTGTTGAACCCCTATTATAATGATTTTATTTTTTGCCATAACTTGATTCTCTACTTGGAATAGTCCCAATGAACTAGCCCTCTAACAAACACCCTATTGTAATGATTGTATTTTTTGCCATAACTTGATTCTCTACCTGGAATAGCAGGTGTTGGCATTCTCCGAATGAACTAGCCCTCTAACAAACGGTTCAATTCTTGTAAGTGACATGATGATCTTGTTGAACCCCTATTGTAATGATTGTATTTTTTGCCATACCTTGATTCTCTACACATAGTACTGACACATCAAAAAAGAAGTGATGAATGAGCTATCATGTAATTTGGTTAGTTGTGCAGACACAGGTGCTATGAACTGTTCACAGGCACGTCTAATTTGGCTTTTACAATTGTAATACCCCAATTTGGACCCTTATGAAATATTGGTTCTAATGTAAATATTGTATACACACGTTGTATGTTTCCCTAGCGTGGAGCTCAAGGCCAAGGCCCCGCTAGTTTATGCTCGGACTTTATTTTAAATTAGACACGCTGATATTTTGTTACCCACGTGCTATTAAGCCATGGGATATTGTAAATTGATGTAAATATTTAATATTGAAATAAAATACCAAAACTGGCTATGGAGGCAACGAATGAGAAGGGGCCACGTGTATCCACTAGGGAGTGGTGAGGGGGCTATGGGACTAAACCCTAGGCTACCATTTGTCATTATGAGAACCCATTGACTTCCCTAGGTGACATTTATGACTGTTGTAAGGGAGTGGTTGAGATTTCAGCCCATGGCTTCAATGGAGCATGGGCAGCCCTGAAATTTGTATGGGTAGTCATGGGCTCTGTTTGCTTGGGCAAGAAGTCACTCAACCTCATGGGAGGTTGCTTCATTCTCACCCCATTCCATTGTGGAGGTACCAAGCATCATTCTTCATCCAAAAACGAGTGCCAGCAGGGAGAGAACCAGAAAATCGCGACCTTGAGAGAACCCAGATTTTAAAAAGACCAAAAACGCCCAGATTTGGCATGGGACAGGGAAATCCAATGGGGAATCCATCAGCACGAACCTTGGGGCGAATTTGGGAGCATTAGCTACCCCGAAATCAATAGGAAAACCCAGTTTTTGCAGCTCAGAAAACCAGTGACGGATTTGAGTATTTGGTGAGCAGAATGGTGAGACATCCAGTTGGGAATGACTATGCAGAGGTTGGGTGTGCTTGATAAACCCAGTGAAGGCTAGGATCTCCAGGATCAGCAGCTGGACCTTTCTATGCCCATCCTGAAGAGCACTGGAGGGAAGAGTTGCCTGAGGGACTGTGTAACAGAGAAGGGGATCTTCCTTGTGTTGGATGTGGTAGGTAATGTGGGTGCCTGACTGTTGAGCTCACTTGAGATGCCTGTAGCTCTGTGGTTGAGCTCACTGGCTTAGCGTTACCCTCCTCTATCTCCTTGGATGCTTGACCGAAACCATGGCTGTGAGTGAAACCAACTAGTTCCTCCTTAGTGGATACACAGCCCAGCTCGGGGGTGATCTCTCAGCTGAAGGAATATAGGCTGGATAGAGATCTATGGTTGGGAGGAACGTTGCTCTCCTATAGCCAGTCGTTTGGACCGTTACAATTCAAGATAAGTATTCTTGTGATTTAAATTATTTGCATTCTATGTTCTGCAATGCATTCAATCACAAAGGATTAATTATTCATGTTAATGAAATGAAAGGCATCATGTTTTATGCAATATGATAATTAATGACTGTTACATGTATGGTTGATATGGGTATGCTGAACGCATGAAGAAATTGTGTGCATATGTAATGTTTAATTTCTGCTGTGTTGATATTGAATTGAATCTACACGCCGAAGTTTTTAATTGATATGAAATTATGAGTAAAAATTATTGAGGCTAAGTCTTTACAAAAGCCCCTGTGTTGTTAACGTTTCCTTCCCTGCATTTGATGATGGAAGGGGACGTTACAACAATATAGCAGGCTGGCTTACGGACGTTCCACTTTGACAATGTTAATAGTACACAATGAATGACCTTAGAAGTTGAGGAAGAATGATAATGTTAATACCAAAGTCATAAAATTTGGAATTCAAAATGGTCCCATCAAAAGCAAATGCTAGATCAATAGCTGAAGTAACGTTTTTTAATTTAAAAGTATCTGATTTCATATATATATAATGTGGTATTTTATTAGTGTTTAGGTAATTTTGCTTTGTTGGGTGTTCCATAATATAATGTGGTATTTTATTAGTGTTTGACGTAATTTTGGTTTGTTGGTTGTTATAGAAAAATGAGAAATCTATTTCTCACAGATTAGAGTTAGTGGAAAACTTTTTAATAGTATATTAATTGTATGTTTAAAAAAGTTATGTTTAATTGTAATTGTTTTGTCCAATTAAATAAATAAATTTTTAGTGGATAACTTTTTAATATTATATTAATTGTATGTTTAAAAAAGTTAGGTTTAACTGTAATTGTTTTGTCCCATTAAAATAAATAAATTAAATAAATAATTTTTTATAAGTATTATATAATTAAAGTTAGTTGAATGTTCGCAATATTTTAATTAAATAGATAATTTTTTTATAAGTTACAATTATATAATTGAAATTAGTTGATTATTTACAATATTTTAATTACAAAAGTAAAAAATAAATTTTTATAAAGGGGATGTAACTCCTTTCGTGCTCATCTTGGAGTTGACATGTACTATTTTTAAAAAATAATAAAATATTATAAAAAATAACATGTCGACTAAAATTATATTTAAAACATTTACAAGCGCATGATAAATACAAAAATTAGATAAATTAAAACCCTTCCTTAATATTTACACTCTAAAAAGGGGTTTGCACTTCGATAGATTTGATCCCTTTCATCTCTTGGTAGATCCCCTTTTAAGATGGGTCTATGCCAGTATAATTAAAGTTAGGTGTATTTACAATATTTTAATAAAATTATAGATGGCCAAAATCCTAATGTGAATGGAAATTAAAGAATGAAAACAAACAAGTTATGGAAAAATATTAAAACCATAATACTCCGGAGAGAAACCAATTTTGTTATATTATATTAATTTTAATAAATTTTATTTTATTATGATATTTTTAATACATTTTATTATATTATAATAATTTTTCCATAGTAAAACAATACAAAATAATGAGATATAATAATAGCTAAGCAATACAAAATAATGAGATATAATCATGGAGAAAAGTTTATGAAACCAAAGGTTTTATTACTTCGTACTGATTTATTACTACGTATTGAATTGATATTCTTGAAATTTGAAAATAATATCAAAGGCATGACCTAGTAGTATGTCTTAAGCCTTTACTTATGAACTTTGTTGATGTGATACACACTCAGTATGGTTAGGACACGTGGATATTGGGGTTGAGGTCGGGCGACACTGTTGCCTAAGTTAGACTTATCAACACAGTGGATACTATCATTAGAGGTAGTTGTTATAAACTGCTCCATGAAGGAAATCAACAAGACACTTAAGAGGCTTCCAGAAGTGAGAAATGATTCGGTTGTTGAGGAAGTGCCCCTACCATCGAGGGAGGGTAATCCTAAGGTGTCAATGAATTTAGCAAGAACCTTCTCCCAAGGACATTGATAGAGAGCTTCAGAAAATCAAGATTCTAAAGTTTACTGGGGATCATGTTGGATAGTGTGCCAAAACATGGTTAGAGGGAATGGAGAGGTTCTTTGCATTGAAAGAGTATACATCTAGCTCCAAGTCCAAAATAGCCATTTTTCAACTCCGAGATCATGCCTTGGACTAGTGGGGGAATGTGGAAAGACAGTTGCATCTCACTTCGGACATAATCCTTTGGGAATTATTTGAACATAGGTTCCAAAGAAAGTATTTGCTGACAAACTCTAAGAACCACAATACCAGTACAATGTGATTATTGATAGGGTGTTGACTCTAGTTCCATTAGAAGGGGTGGAGGTATTTCCTACCGTTTATCCTCTGAAACCTAGATTCGTGGGAGGGTCATGTTAAGACACACTCCCTAAGTAATGTGATGATGACTACTAGTTTCCTATTGGGGAAGTTAGGTCTATTTAGTCGATGCTTAAGCTCACGAGTTATATCTGGGGTTTGGTCAATATAGTTGACACTCTAGGATATTCCAACAAAGGAATGAATAGGAAGTGGAAGTTGGAAGTAGGTTAGGAAGGAAGGATGATTAGATTAGTAAGATTTCAGTTTGGGATTGAGACACCACTTTAATTGTACTTGGTTCCTTTCACTTGTAAATCATTTTATTTTTTCATTAAGATAAATCTAAGTACAATGTTGATTAGTGTTGATGTATTGTGACTTAGTTAATAAGATTGCTTGATGTTGTGATTATTGGATCATTGTAGTGCATGCATCGTTCCCTTGTCTTGCATGTGATTATTATTGTCTTGTCATATAGGAAGTATGCATTAGAGGTGGATATGGTTACCTATAGTACATGCACAAGCTATGTGTATGCTATCCATGCACACACACCTTGCACGCTTACACTAGTATTTGTTTATGTGTGTGTGTGTGTGTGTGTGTGTGTGTGTGTGATTACTTGGTTATCATGAATAACGGTTGATGGATTAAGATATAGTATTAATTATATAATTGCTTTGATATCATTTAAATTGCATTACATTAGTTACATTTCAATTGTATTAGGTTCATTTACATTACCTTGTATTAATCACATTTAAATTGCAATTGCATTAATTGCATTTCATTACATTTAATTAATTCTCGTTAGTATGGATCAATTGTTATTAATTGCATGCCATGTTATAGATGAACCATTTAATGCTTTCCAACTAAATAATGATGTGAACGATAGTGGACTGTTCAATAATAATCACAATAGGAGACATTTATTATTTAATGGTATTTGGATTTACAAAATCTATGGGTTGAGTTAATGTGAGACCTTGTATTGAAGTGAGTTGTCAGGCCTTTGTTTTGGATGAAAATGGGTAGATTTTTATATTAAAAAGGGGAGGGAGAAATCCCTCAAATTACAGAGATTTCACAAACTACAAAAATGGCCCATGGCCTGAGAGCTCATAATCCAAACTTGTCTTGCTTCCAAACCAACAATGCATAGCTTTATGTCTATTATTTATCCTAGCACTCGTACACTAAAAACTGTAAATTCCAACAAACTTATTTAGCAAAAAAAGACAATGGAAGCACATTGACAATCACCAGTATTTCCAGATAACCTAGTTCTCAATCTTCACAGCTAGTTGGCGGGAGGTAGAGATTTCAACTACTTCGTTCTCATTCATTTTTATCTGCAAGTTGACCAAGGCTGCTTCAAGATGAGAAACGCGGGTATCCGGGACATCATTTTGAACATTGGTCGCTTCTAGTTGAGAAAATTGATTCTCCAAGACATCAATCCTGACTTGTTGTTGTTCCATTTCAACTCCCAAATTACTATATGGTAATTACTTTCATCCCTCTCAACTAGGCGGTTCTGCTCCTCTCTCTCTTTCCATTACTCTAAACGTCTATCCATCGTCCTCATGTTTTGTCGCAGATTGTGAACCCACCTTCTTAAATTTTTGTGACTGCCCTTTAACCTCCAAATACCATGGGAGATGCAACACTCTTCCTCCTCACTCCATCCTTCACTCGCCATTCACCCCACTTAGAGAATAGGGCAAGTTCTCATGTGATCTACTACACATTCGCTCCAATCCTTTCCCATAGCTTTGTCTAAGTGTTTCATTACGCTCCCACCGCTCCATATAAAAACAATTGCCACAACTCTTTGCATATGCAATGGAGAACCCTAGCTATTCTCCACATTAACACAGATGTTGTCACCATCAATTCCGCTCAAATTAAGAATCAATTCGCCACCTTTCAACATAATTACTTGAGGAGCCATCCACGCATGGGAGGGAGAGGATTAAGAATGAAATGGTCCTTAGTTGTCCTATCGATTGTTCTTTCCTCCAAAAACCATGATGTTTCCCCAAACTAAACCATAAGACCCTTCCTACGCATTTAAGACCTGCCTGTAGAGCCTCAAGTAGATGTGTTCCATGCCACCTATCCTCTTACCCTATCCTATCAGAACGTCATCACAACGTGTGGGTGGCACAAAACCTCTGCTAGCTTGGCCATTCCAAGTAATGATCTCCCACTTATGGACATTTTCCTTGCCATTTCAACCACGGTAAGCCCTTCAAATTCCTCCACAGTAGCAGTTCCCCATGCCACCAACAACAAACTATGGGATTGGTGCATAGTTCTTAGTTTCATTTACATCTTTGAGGATTCCTTCTGGCAGGGACGAGGCCAAGTTTTCTAGGTGTTGAAATTCCTTATTATTCTCCTGGAGAATATGGTAGAATTTATAGTGTCCCAAGGTCTCGAGGATCTTCCTTATCCTTGCATAGATGCACGCCAAACTGAGATCCATTGGAGGATCTTTGGAAATAAAGGCTTTGACCAGGATCCTTTATTCGCTAATGATAACAGGGTCTTTGAAATCCACTTTGGTCAGAGTTTTCAACCCTTGAAATAAGGAAAGGATTTATGCCATGTTGTTTGTGTATCTTCCTAGCCCCTAGGCGAATTTTGCTTCCAACCCTCCTCCAGTGTCATACAAGATCTTCTCTGCACCTATTTCCCTAGGATTGCAATTCACTACTCCATCAAAAAATAGGATGGGTCCTTTTCGTTGCTTTCTCCATTAATCAAATTCAATTTCTTTTAGCCCGATCTCCTAGTCCTACTTATATTTGAATGTTGAGAGCCCAGGTCTTACCCTATCTTTTGAGTTTAAGGATTCAATCCAATATTTCTCTTCTTGGGTTAAGTTCAACCAATTTTGAGCTACTACCTCCCTAACTTGGTAAAATTCCGTCATCAAAGTTATAGCTATCCTTGCCACTTGTCCGGGATTACTTGCAATGCCCTAGAAGATTATCTAGTTCCGAGCCAACCATATCTCCCAACATATAAATTTAAGGAGGCCTAGCCAAAACCATTTTAGCAGAGGTTTACCTTTTAGAGAAGGCTTATAAGGCTTATAATCCTTATAAAGATTTTAGCAGAGTCATAATGAAAAGTTCCACTTACGCATGGATAAAAGGAATGCCTTTCAAAAAAGGGCCAGACAAAATATTGAGAAGATGCATCAAAGAAGATGAAGTCCATGACATACTGCACGCCACTCACAATGAGCCATGTGGAGGACATTATGCTGCAAAAAGAACAGCCTATAAAATATTGCAAACTGGATATTATTGGCCAACACTCCACAAGGACTCCTATGAATATGTGTCACATTGTGATGACTGTCAACGAATGGGGAAGCCTACACAAAGAGAAGAAATGCCTCTACATCCCCAAATCTCTTTCGAAGCATTTGAGAAATGGGGATTTGATTTTGTTGGTCCATTCAACCCCCAATCAAATCAGAAAAAGCTATATTCTCATATGCACTGACTACCTTACAAAGTGGGCATAAGTGGCAGCACTTACAACAGCAAATGAAACAAATGTGGCAAACAGTTTTACAGAACAAATCTTCCACAGATTTGGAGTCTGAAGAGAGTTAGTTTCTGACCAAGGAACACAATTTACATCCAACCTCATAGAGGACCTGCTTCGAAGAAACAATGTTAAACACCGAAAGTCCTCCTCCTACCACCCTCAAGCTAATGTTCATGCTGAGGTGACAAACAGAGAACTAGAAAGAATTTTGACAAAGACAGCACAACTACACAAAAGAGATTGGGCAGACAGATTAAGTGAGGCAGTTTGGGCTTATATCACAACATGGAAGACAACAATAGGCTTCACCCCATATGAACTAGTTTATGGAAAGAAAATTATGTTTCCCATTGAATTTGAAATCAAAACATTGAGAATTGCAGCCAAGTTAAACATGTAACTTTTAGACATCCAACAAGAACGCATGCTACAACTAAATTAGCTGGATGGGCAACGCCAACAAGCACTTAGCCACACTGAAATCATCCAGCAACAAAGGAAGAAATGGCATGACAAAAACATCAAGCAGAAGAAATTCAAAGAAGGTGACTGGGCACTACTGTATGACTCCAGGTTTCACACTTTTAAAGGCAAACTCACAACCAGATGGCTTGGACCCTACAACATTGACAAAATCTATGACAATGGAGCTGTCAGAATTACAACAGTCGATGAAACTGAATTCCTCATGTTGGTGAATGGACACAGACTTAAACCTTATAAAAAACCACAGTCTAGAGAGGAATTCACACAAACACTCTATCAGCAAAATCTAATGCTGATAGAAAGCATAGATAATCACTGATTCCAGTTACAAAATAAGAAAAAATATAAATATATATATATATATATATATAAAGAGAAAAATGCAAAGGAAAAGAGAAAAAAAGATATGAAAAAAGAGAAAAAAAATGCAAAAGAAAAAAAGAAAAATAAAAAATCCACTCAGGATTATATCAAAAAAAATTGATGGACTCGATCCATACCTATGAAGAACCAGCAAGCAAATTTCAAGCGAACCAGCAAGCAAATTTCAAGCGAACCAGCAAGCAAATTTCAAGCGAGCCAGCAAGCAAATTTCAAGCGAGCCTGCAAATTTCAGCAGCAAAGAAATCAAGAGAGACAGCAAGCACATATCAACAAAATTCGATCAAGAGAGCCAGCAAGCAATATCAGCAAAATTCAAACAAGAGAGCTAGCAATCCAATTTCAGCAAATACAATCAAGCGAGCCAGCAAACAATTTCAAGCGAGCCAAAACGGCAGAAAAAATCTAGAACTACAGAAATCAACCAAGTTCGGAGAACCAGTACAACACAACGCTGAACACAATCAAAAGTCAAATCAACAAAACTTGCACAAAAATTCAAGCAAGCAAATGCAACAAATTTCAAGAGAACCGATAGAAAGAAATCATAAAAGGTGTAACTACTGACATGACCAAAATAACTACAGACACAGATGAAATATACTACGGAATCCCGCGCCCATACAATCAAGCCCACATCATACACTCAGGTACGCTAGCATAACAGGTAATCCCTGAACTCTTTGTTTATTTTCGAATCAAATCATTCTCCCCATAAAACGATTATTTTTCAAAGATGAGAACAACTTTTAAGATATTTCGGCGGCAAGGTTCAGAGTTACCTCACTAAATCATGATTACCTACCTTAGACATGTCATAGAAGGATGACCTCCGCATCTAGCTACTATATCCCCTGATGATCAAAGCAGCAACGCAATGTACAATGATGGAAAGGAATGCAGTGTGCAATAATGGAAAAAAATGCATAAGTCAGCAAACATGATGCACAATGATCAGGATGAGTGCGTAAAAATAGCTAAATAAGGCAGCAGAATATACAAGAGGACCCAATTTGGCAATGCAAGCTTCTCAGGAAGCAAGAAAACTGGAAGTTCATATCGCCACTTAGCCAACAAGTTGCCCACAAGCTAGTGATCAATCCCAACCAGAAGGGTAAGTCGTCCACTACTCAAAGCTTTTTGGTTTGTTGATTATATAAGCAAATTCAAAAATGATGAAGGGGTTCAAGAAGAGCGAGCCGGAGGACCACATGCCTATCTATGAAAATCCACAGGTGTTGTCCATCCTCCGTGCAGCGGGTTGGATGCCCTTTATCTCGGGACTGAGAGGGTCCAATACTGAAGTAGCCTTAGAATTTTCCAGGAACCTGAAACACACAAAAGATGAACAGTTTTTTCACCCGGATAAGGGGACTACGTATCAGGCTCGACGAGGAAGCAATTGCGAAGTATATTGGACTTCCCATGGGGATACATTGGGGAAAAGATGACCGGGAAGCTAACCAAAGGGCGAAAGTAGCCTTCTTCGGACAGGGGGAAGTCTATGAGGAAGACAAGAACGGAGTCAAAAGAATCACCATGCCAGTGCCCTGGGACGAGAGTTTCCGTTGTCCTGAAATATATAACGTGTACAGGGAGACTTAGCCATATCTCGATCTTCCACTTCCGAATTTTGGAGCTTCTAAGACACAGGGGCCATATCACACCAAATAATAATATCAGCATTCCCTACTATCTTCTCCAGTCTCTCGGAGAAATGAGCAAGAAGGTAGTGCAGGGGAAGGAAGATGCACTGGCTCACCATGGACCGATCAAGTTAATAATTTGTGAAGAATTGATGGTGCAAATTCCAAAGCTCTCGTGGGAGGAATTTGTGTTGGTCTCAGCCGAGGATGTGCAAAGAATGAGAGGCATGCCTAATCTAGTCATACCCCTAGCCTCTGGATCAAAAGAAAAATCCATCTCTGCGTTGGGAGCTAAGCGCAAAATTGACCTAGATAGCGACAATGAGGTTATGGCCGACACCCTGATCAGAATCAAGCATTCCAAGGATGCCTCTCGCCCAAAAGACTCAGGGGTTTCTGCCAGCAGGCAAGGGTCAAAACGATAGAGAAAAAGGTTGGCACAACAGCCCAAAAGCAAGCATACTAAGAAGGAAGAAAAGCAACCCAGCCCCGTAATTCAAGACTTATCTGATGATGATGATTTCGGGGTAGAACATGATGACCCTTCTACACCTGTAGAAGAGGATGCTTTCCAGTGGAACCCTGCTGATGAAAATGTAAACCCCGGAATCAATGACCAGTTGACTGAGGCATTGGCCGAACTAGCAAAAGTCAGGGAGGAGATGGCCCCATTAAAAATTGAAGCAAGGATCCAAAGAAGCCAGCCAGCTTCACCAGCACCCCCACTATTTGTACATGAAAAGACCCAAATTTTAAAGATGCAACACGCATGAGAATTAAAGCTAGTGGAACAACAAAATTTAGCACTAAAACAGAAATTAGGTCAAGCTCAGGAGGAGCTGGCTCAGAGAGACCAGAGAATCCGTCAATTGGAGGATACCTTGACCACCACTTCTAAAATCTATGATGATATATTGGGACTCAGACCACCATCTAGAATCTATATGGTTTACCTAAGGCAGAAGTGGGGAAAGTTCCAGCTACAGAGGCTAAAGAAAGGCCTGCCTCTAGAATTAAACACTCCAAAGGAGATCGTTGACACTTCTGTGAGCTGCACAGAATTGGAGAAAGATCAATTATGCGAATTTTTCTTGCATAATTTCGTGGTACCGAGCTCACCTAACTGGTCGTTGAATCCCTACATGGGAGACTTCCAATTAAGAGCACTATGCTCCTGGATGAACCATGAGATAGAGAGAGCACAAGATGCTCATCTTTACCTTGCAGAGGAGTGGCAAAACCCGTTATGGATCAGGTCTGAGGCAACTCATCTTGAGAAAGTAATCCAGGACCACCGTGCTATCACCACAGATGAGGATTTAATTCCTATCCTTCTTGAAAAACAACAGGAGGCAGTAGCACATTTCGACCTCACCAATCAATGCACTTGCAAAGAAGTTCAGGAAGCCATCGGGGAGAGATGGACATGAATCGCAGAATATTTGAAGAAGAGGGAGCCTCACTCCCCTCTCATGCTAGAAACTGCACTCACCAAGGCTAAGTTTTATAGAGAATCCTTAATAAAGCACCAGCTCAGATGGATAGGCATGAAACTAAGTCCACCATTATTTCTCCCTTTGACTATCAAAGAACATATCGATGAAGAGGAGGAGAAAATAGCATGGGCCAAAGATTACCAGACCTAGGGCTATTATAGGCAGGTAGAGACTCCTAGGATTGTTGCCTGGGACATCAGAGAGGTTGTCCAAGAACATGATGTGTCACCCACGGATGGGTGACTCCTTCAAGTCTGGGGGAGATGATAAGCCCAAAATTAGGTACTCAATAGCCCCCTTTAATGCCACACAAGCACACGAATGGATAAGGAAAATACCTGTGTTTGTGGGGAATAATGCATTTGTTTTGATTATTTAATAAAGTAGTTTAGAGATTATTCTTCTTATGCTTAAAGACGTTTTTATGTGTTAATTCTATGAAAATAGGCATGTATGAGCAGGGCGTAGGTGATCTGGAAGACAACAAGCAAATCCAGCTCAAAGACTGAAAGATCATGAGTGGCTCAGCGCTCCCATTTTTCCTGATTTATAGAAAAACTCTTGTTTAGCAGGATCAACATTTACAATGTAGAGTTAGGTTAAGAATTAGAAATAAATATGGACCTTGAATAGCAGGGGGTCCTATTGACATTTTGGAGAAACAATCTTCAACACATTTTATATTCCAGACAGTTCTGTTTAAGTTTTCCTTGGAACATGAAGTTACGATTTTGATAATGGAAGACTGGTGTTATTTCAAATCCTTGAGTTTATAAGTCTTTTTCACTCCTGAAATACGTGTTGGGGAGGGCCCCCCCAAGACGTAGATCAGGAGTCTCGTATTTGATCACAGGTATTTTTCATGTGTTTTGTTAACTAGCTTAATCCTTATGATGTGTGAAAGTACTTTGATAATTGTTTACATAGCAGATTCTGATTTCAGATTCAACGATTTTCTCTGTAGTTCGATAATACTGATTCCGTAGTTCTGTAACACGCAGTCAGTAGTCCTGTACATGCGTTCTGCGTAGGCATATTTTACATCTGTTTTCTAGCATTTTTATATTAATTCCAGATAATGATTCAGATCTGCAAATGCATGCATACTTTCCTTATTTAAGTTTGATCACATAGAAGTTAAATATTTCGGCATTTTGATTTGAATAGAATAATGTTCATCGCTTTCAGTATTTGATTTGAATAGATAGAATTTGATTGTTTTTCAGCATTAAGATTTCTACACTAGATTTACCAGCTTTCAGTATTAAATTCATAGATTAGCTTTACCAGCTTTCAGTATTTAATTCCTAGATTAGATTTGTCAAGTTTTCAGCATTTCATTCCTAGACTAAATTTCCAGTTTTCTTGCATTCAATTTCTATCAAGTCTTCAACAGATTTAGGTTATAGATTTGCAACCTTTTCTTATTTCCAACTTCTTAGTTTTAGAACAATATTCTCATTTTCCCTCAAAGAGACCTTTAGGATACATCCAGCACCCTGAACGACAGAGATCACTCTATAGCGCACATACAATGCTTAGCACCTCTTAAGTTTGTACGCTCCCTGGTTGATAATTAAAGTATACTCTCAGTATAGCTACCCTAATTAGGTATCCATTCCTGGAGTCCACCACTTTTTGGCGCCGTTGCCGGGGAGGTGCTTAATCTATAGAAGACATCTTGAAAAAAAAAAATTTAATTTTTTTACCATGAATGCCTCGACGACAGAGAGATAGATTTGGACGCTTTCTGCCTAACCACCCTATGAGTAACAACAGTTCTGACCATTCTCAATTTGAATTCCTTAACTCTGAAGACGAAGCTGATTCTAGCTACGATCCAAACCGAGATAACTTCTTTGCTAGCTCTAGCTCAAACACTACTATGGCAGAAGAAGAGGATGAACCTAGAGAATTGTTCACTTTTCCCATTAGTGTACCTCTTGAGGATGCCAGGATGAAGAATATCAACCCTAATAACCTGCCAAACTTCCATGGCTTAACCTCAGAAGATCCTGACACATTTTTATTTGAATTTGAGGTAGTTTGTAGGTCATTTGGTTACACTACTAATGCACAAAAACTGAGACTCTTTCCTTCTACATTGAAAGATCCATTACTTAGATGGTTTATGACCCTAAAAGGAAACAACATTTTCACCTGGGACCAATTGAAACAATCCTTCCTAGAAAAATATAAGGACTACTGTAAGGCAAAAGATACAAGAGATGAAATCTTCATAATACAACAAGGAGAAAGAGAATCCCTAGAAGACTACGCACAACGCTTTCAACTCAGTTACAAACGAGCTAGTCACTGTACCTTAGATCAAGAATCACTAAAACTTGTTCTTCTTAGAGGAATCAAAGAAGAAAATTTAGAAGTCTTGAACCTTCTAGGAGATGGGGATATATTCCAAAAACCTATGACCAAATCCTACAAATCTTCAAAACTATTCTAGATCCAGAAAAGGTAAAAGTGGAACAAGGGATTCACATCCATTTACTGGAGGATCATCATCTTCAAGACCAAACCTCACAAAGTCTGATTTAGGGAACCTTCTTGATGATATGAAAACTGATATCCTTCAATCCCTAGCAATGCAACTTGATGCACTCCAAATAAAGAAGAAATAGGATGAGATAAACCAAGCACTGGCAGTATTATTCCCACGCTGCAGAAAGAAACATGAAAAGGGACAGTGCACATTGAACGCAATAGAAATATGTGGCCTCTGCACTGATGATCACTCCATTGATAAATGCCCTCTACTGCCATCGTGCAAATCTTCCATTCAGGATCCCACAACTGAAGGTACAATAGAACAACTCTGTTTTGTTAATCAAAGAAGAAATAACTTTGTCAGGCCCTTCCAACCCAACAACCAAGCCTACTTTAATCAAGGAAGTAATCAACAAAATTGGAACCCCTCAGCACCAGCCCCATGGCCATCTTAGCCAACTCCACATCAATGGCAGCAGAGCCAAGCACCATATCAACAGTCATATTACACACAGTCTTACTCTCCATATCCCCCACCTTTTTCTCAACCACAAAACTATGGAAATCCATATCCATATTCAGCAAACTGGAGAGCTCCATTACAACAACCACTCATCATTCCACCCCCACAGAACCAACCACCTCCTAGACCACCTCCAATTCCTGCCCAACCAGTTCCAAACCCAAACAACAATAGAGCAGGACAACAACAAACCTATAACACTGAAATAATGCAATTCCTTACTTATGTCGTGGATACCCTGGAAATAAACGAAATCAATCTCAGGTCTGGGAAAACATTGCAAAGCACACACACACAGAATAATCAAGGAGATGTCGATCAAGAACAAATAACACAACTCGAAATTCAGCAGCCAGCCGAGACAAACCCTCAGGAAGAAGAAATTCGGCAACACATACCAAATAGAAACCCTCCATTCCCTGAAAAACTCATTCAAAACACCAAAGAGGAAGAGGATAACGCTATCCTCAATGAATTGAAGCATTTGAACATTCAAATCCCCATTTTACAAGCCATAAGAGATGTGCCAATCTGTAATAAGTTTATTAAAGAAAATTGCTTAAAAAGACCAGGCAGAAAATGACATGACCCACCAACTATAAATGTAGTAGGCCAATTAGCAGATTTAATGTTGGGTGTCATTGTCAACCCCAAATACCTTGACCCAGGCAGTCCAATAGTCAACGTAACCATTAACAACAGACATATTGCAAGCAGCCTAATTGATTTAGGGGCTGCAATCAATGTGATGACAAAGGACACAATGATAGCCCTAGGACTCCAATCGCTTATCAGACCAACAAGTACTGTACTGCAGCTTGCTGACACATCAACTGTAAAACCTAAGGGAATGCTCGAAAGCATCATTATCAACATAGAATCCTGGGAGTACCCAACTGACTTCATAATTATAGAAGCAAAAAGTAAACTTAGTGGGTTAGTAATGTCGATAGTACACAACAATGACGTAGTGCACATGCACATGCACAATTTGCTCGATATCTTAGAATTATTTAGATTGACATTTTTTAATTATTTATTATCTAAATCATTTAAAATAAGTCAAAATTTTTAACAACAAAAATTTAGTTAGTTATTTTATATAATTTAAATAACCATGGCTTAAGCGTTTAGGTAAATATGCACCTCACAACAACTCATTTAATGTTGTTCTTGCGAAATTATGAACCATTGAATTTGAACCACACATTTTGTTGTTGTTGGATTACTAACTGTTGAATTTAAACCAGTTCAGATCGAGTGGCTCATAGAAGTTACGTTCTATATGGAATAAATGATGATTCAGAAGCGATATAAATTTGTCGTGTCCTTCCCATTTACTTAAATATTGTTTATGATCGATTTCGATTCTTGGATAACTTTAATGAGTTAAATTCCAGGGAACGCTATCTTGCCCCATGGTTTCACATATAAGTTCTTGAAATTATTTCTAGTCACCAAACCAAAAAGAAATTACATCAAACCAAAAGAATTACCTCAACCCAAATAGTTATGCTACATATTCATGGTTTCTCATTTACTACACTCGCAAGCCAAAGGGAGCCGTTTCAACGTTATGCAACATTAAAATTTTAATATTTAGTAAATTATATATATATGTGTGGGGTGATTTAAAAGAGGTAAGATCATATAATTTTATTTTAAAAATGTAAAATTAAAATGATTTTTTTTATTTGATTTTTTATTTATATTATATTATATATATTTTTAATTATATATAACTTTTACATTTACTTTGGTTATAAATATATTTAATTCAGAATATGATAAAAGTTATTAATGACTATTGAGATTAAATGTGTTTTATTTGATTTAAAAAAAGGTAAAGAACTAGATGATTTATTTTAAAATTTTATTTATAAGTTCCAAAAACTTTAAGAGAATTATTGTTACATTATTATAGTTTTGATGTATTATTTTTTTAAGAGAAAACACTTTTCATCTTCAATCCTTTTAGTGTCACAAAGATGATAATTTTTTTAGATGAGAATTTGTTATCATTTTAACAATGTTAAAACATAAAGATACTTTTGATATTCTAAACTATCTTATAATATCTTAAAATTTTCTTATTCTCTAATTATTTATCACATCACAATTTCTCCTTAAATTTATATGTAATAATATTTTTTATATTATTGTTATTTTGCAAAGTGACATCTTTCTTAATTAGCCAATGGTTTAACCAAGAATTGATATATTGAAACTTAATTTGTTTGTTCTAAATAATAGTTTTAAATATTGAATCATGTTATTTAAAATATAAATTGCATTCACATTTAAAAACAAGAGCCACAAGATGGCAATGATTGATACTAATTTGTTTTCAAATTTAGAAACTATTTCTATAACATGAAATGTATTAAATCTAGAACGCAAAAGAAAAAGACGTGTGACTAAAATCATGAGTTTTGAGCTTGGAACCTACATTAATGTGTTCTAATGTGCTTTCATGTTTGGCTAGTGATTCGAAATATTTTCACCAAAAGTTAAATTAACATCCCCAAATGTACATGAAAAAGCATGAACTGGCATCACAATTCAAGTGAAGTTGTGTACAATCATGCTTAAATGAAACTTTAACCTTTGCGTAGTGGCATGTACCTAGCCTAATTACTTTGTTCTTTGGCTTAGAATAATTTGGCTAACGATATTTTGTTCCTTTTAGTTCTATATTCAAGTGTTTGACACATTTCCTTAAGGAATTCTCTTCCTCAAGTCAAATTGTATTTGTCCATTTTGAAGGAATCTCAAATTTTCTATGTGCATTGTCAAAGACACAAGGAATTTGCTTCGATGGCTAATTTTGGTCTTCTTCTTGTAGAGCATTATCTCTATTCCATGTCAAGGAATCCATTTTTTTAGCAACTTGACTTGGATAGCTCTAGAGTCACGAAGTTCAAAGAAACACTCTATGTTCTAAGAAAATCTTCTCAAAGAGAAGATGGAGTTTCAAGTCATTTTTTAAGACGATGTTGATCTTTCCATATGGAGCACATTTCTAACTTTATTTTCCTATTTCTAAAGCCGCATGTTCGCTCAACATATATAAACTATTTTCACTTTAAGAAATCTACCATAAAATATGTCATTTAATGGTTGACTAACTAGCATCCATCATATCAAAAATGCAAAGCTAGTTTATTACAAGCTCATTAGAATCATGTAAAATGATATACTAATTTAAAACTCACTAAGTTAATTGAAGCTCAAACATAGGGAACCAACAAAAAGGAGAACATATTGGCATTCAGTTCCAAAAATGGATTGGAGTAGTGAAAATGTAGGTATAATCTATTCCCTATAGAAGTCTTCAAGTATTTATCATTCACAACCAATTCCAAATACAGTTAGAAAAGTTCTTATAATTGACTATACTCCTTTCTAACAATTTTAAAATTTATGTTTATAAATAAAAGGTGTAGATAAGTATGAGAGATGCATGGACTTGACAAATACAAGAAACTATAAATAAAAAAAACATGAGAAAACTCGATACATAAAAGAAATGGAAAATACACTAACACTTAAACTAGAAAAAAACATTAAACTTGAATACAAATTAATAATTAATTATAGATCACTTTGAACACCGGAACTTAAAGTTAAGCACACATTATTCAAATTTAGAATATCATTTTGATTTTCATTACATACAATTTGAATTCCAGTACATATATTCAAATTTGTGTACTCAAATGAGCATTTGAATTGTAACATTCTTATAACTCACTTTTGTTATTTGTGTTGATCCAAACTCGGAATTCATGATAGAATGTCAGCTACATATCCCAACTCTTATCGTGAAATAATAAGAGGTGGTGAAAGCCTAAGAATGTTACCTTTCCTAATAGTTAGAATAAGGAGGCCAACACATAGAGCAACATCAACCATAGGAGCAGCGGGAACATTAGGCTCAACATCCACAAAATAGACTTGAGCCCCAAATTTCTTTTACATGAGCATTTATCCCAAGTTTTTTAGTTAGTAAACGTTTTAAATATTTCCCTTTACTAGTCACGTTTTCTATAAAGCCAGGTGCTCAAATTCTATCCAACATTACAAGGGAAGCATGGCAAAGAAAATGCCCCTCTAGCAAAAGTCCTTCCATGAACCTTGGGACCTACAGTCCCAATCAATTTATCTATTAAGAGAATAAAATCAATAGGTAAACATCTAGCCAGAGGCTTTTCCAAAGATACCATGTTTGGCCCAACCCACATGGAACCTAGAAAATTATGAATTATATTGATTTCTTCTTGGAAAAGGGAGTGGTATGCAGTATGACTATACCTATATCCTTCAATAATAAAAATTGTCTTGTAAAATCCCAAATTGATAACATTCAACGTATAGTTTGTGTGTATTATATGATTCAAGATACATTGCATGCTAACAGTCATTACAACAATATACTAATTTTCGGCTTAACATGTCACTTACAGGAATATAATTTGGGTAGGGAACATAACACTCCATCCCACAACCACTCAAGCTAAATCCAATTGACATCATCTATTGTTATTTACATTTTTCAACTATATATATATATATATATATATAATTTTATTTTCAATTAAAATTAAATATCAAACAAAATATATTATTAAATTCTTAAATTTCCTTGATAAAGTGACTTCCTAAGACATGCGAAGTCGTGTATTCTTATATATATGAGAATTAAGGGATTGGAATATATAAAATAATTGAAGTTTCATAAAGTTTTGATAAATCCATTATAAGGAAATTTTCATATCACTAGAACAATTAGATTAATTTAGCATTCAACTACATCTTGAACTCTATTTTCATCTTAAAAATACACATAATATTTTGAGTTTTAAACATTTTAGAAAACCATTATCCAAAACTTTGACCTGGAAAACATCACATTCAATCACTCCAAATCTCTTATTATGAAAATAATATGAAATTGAACTCATAGACTTTGTCAAGAAAGATTCCCCCAAATTTTACCCCTCCCAAGTTGAACAACATCTTTACATAGGGTACTTTTTAATTAAGGCAAAGGCAACAATTATATCAAGAAAATTATAAAAAAACAATGTGAGTGTCGACGCTATCCTCTAATGGGTTAACTTAGCATTCAAGTACACCTTGAACTCCATTTTTTTATCTTAAAAATACACACAATGTCATCTTTTAAGTACTAAGCATGTTAGAAAATCATTATCCAAAGCTTTGATATGGAAATCGTCACATTCAACCACCCCAAATCTCTCATTATGAAAATAATATGAGATTGAACTCATAATCTTCGTCAAGAAATATTCCCCCAAATTATACCCCTCCCAAGTTAAACAACACCTTTACATAGGGTACCTTCTAATGAAGGTGAAGGCAACAATTATATCTAGAAAATTAGAAAAAACATGTGATTTTTGACCTCATCCCCCATAGGCTATCATTCCATTGGCTTTGTCAATTGACTAATACATTTTACATATAGCTTCATATGACTAGCTTTCAACTACTAAGTTATAAATGTTTTTCCAAACTTTTAACTTACCCAAATATTGAATATGTTTTGGATATTTTATGATTTCACAAGAGTTGTGCAACATTAAGGCGTTTTTTTTGTTTTTTTACAAGAGTTATGTAACATTGGGGAGTTTTTTTTTTTGTCTTCTTCATTATTAAACGGAATCATGTCTTTTAATTGAGTCTTCTCTCTTCGTTTTAAAAATTGCAAAATTGTTGCCTTGTAAAAAAACAGGTAAATCAAACAAACTAATCAACATTCACAAAATCCTATGAAAATGCCTTATAGTGACGTGTTCATCTCCTCCTAATTTTAACATATGCCTTAATTGTGACGTCTTTATCTCATCCTAATTTCAACATATGCCTTAATAGTGACGTGTTTATCTCATCCTAATTTCAACATTTCATATTTTATATAAATTCTAAACTTTCGCATCTCATCTGCAACAAATACATTTAAAATCTCAATTTTGTAAACATATTTTCAATATTCATCCAAACCATATTCCAAATACATTTAACATATGCCGAACTTCCTTTCAAACAAATATCTAATAATATATAATCCTTACTTTCCTTTCAAACAAATATTTAATAATATATAATCCTTACTTTAATTACATAGTTTTAAGGGTGATTTATTTGATATTAAAATATGAAAAAATATTAATATAAAAATAAATAAAAATTTAATTTATTTAATTGATAAAATATTTAATAATAATAATTTATTGTTTCTTAAAAAAATTATTAACAAATTATATATTTTCATTTAGAGTAATTAAATGTTTTACCATTGAGGAGATGTTGTCAAAAATAAAAAGTAATTAAAATTTTTTTAAGGTATATATATAAACAAATTTGTAATATCATAAATGTTACATATCCGTGAGATGTAGAACAGTTGGTGGCGGGGTATGGTTAAGACGCCCCCTAAGCGGAAAGGTCACCGGTTCTAATCCCATGGATACCAAAAAATCCAACCAAGTTAAGGGTTAGTGCGGTCCAGGCCAGGTGCGATCCTCGGGTGATTTTGATGGCTTAGATGCCCCTGGTTCGTGGTAACTTAGCCAAAGGCAAACTTGCTAGTCAAGGAGGTTCCACCACTTTGCCAACAAAAAAAAATATCATAAATGTTACATATCATATATAAGTTTCAAATTTCATTATTAATCAATCTTTTTATTATTGCACTCAGAGTAGCTAGATGCTCTACAACTCAATGTAGCAAAAAATAAAAAGTAATTATAAAGTTCACGTCAGCTCATAAAATAAAATAAAAATTAAAACCAAACGAGAAGCAATTAAAAAAAAACAATTGATGTGGGCTCTTTTTTTTTCCAAGGGAAAAAACACATGTTATTTCTCGATAGGAAAAACAAAATACATTCTTCAGGTGCACTATGCAGTTTTAGTTTCTGCATGTCTTGTTAATTTTGTATTTTTGTACTTGGTAATTCTCCAAAAAAAATCCTCAAAAGTTGTTTTCACACTGTTTACATTTTGCAATCAAAATACTATGATAGATTCCTATATTCATATAGCAAAAAAATAAAAAAGAAGATATATTGACCATCTTGTTCTTTGAAATACCTGATCTTATTGTGGTAATTGTTGTTGTCCTTTCTCTGAGAGTGAGGCCCTGTTTTGACAGAGAGTTTGCTTTCTCATTTAGTTCCCTGAATATGTGGAAAATAAGGAAAGTGTTGTATGCTCTTGCCACTCTTTTAAGTCTTGTGCCAATACCTTGTAGATTGATGTTTCAAATCTATTGTTTCCCATTCATAAAGTTTATCCAAACTGCTGAGTCACCACGCACCTCTAGCTCTTCAACTCCTTCCAAAGCTAGACTTAGGATAGTTCCTAAATCCAAGCCGTTTGCCTTGTTGTTTGTTCCATGGCCTCCATTTGCTTTTAGTTCAATGATGTCATTTGTGGAGAGCGTAATGGTGCCTCCTAGTCCACAAAATCCATTTTCAAAGGCTCCATCAAAAAATGCTAAACTGCCCTTGAATTCATAAATTATTGGATTGATGGTTCTGATTTCCTTTTAGAATCTTTCTCTAGAAAACTTGAATGAAATGCTAGTACTTGTGTTGTTACCTAGAAAGCTGGAGTTTGTCGGTCCTCAAAGATTCTATCGTTTCGAGCTTTCCATATTCTCCATATTGTAAGGAAAGGGATGCATTTGATCTTCTTTAACTTTGAAGTCTCAAACCGAGGGACTAAGTTTTGTTCAAAACTGTTTTCCTTCCATTGTTGTTCCACCTTTAGACCATCACATAGAGCCCAAACAGTTTGTGGTTAAGTACATGATATTAGTAAGTGCTCCAACGTTTCTTCATCCTTCATACAAAGCAAACATATGCTAGGCCCACATAAATTTCTCTTTAAAAGATTATCCCAAGTAATCACCTTATTTTGCAGAGTCAGGCACATAAATTTTTTACATTTATGCGGTGCTAAAACCTTCCAAACTGCACTCCACCACCATTTACTGTTGATGTTTAGACTATTCTAGAAAATAGTATAGGCCTCTTTGACCGAGTAGCTTCCTCCTACTTTGTTTCCCTTCCAAATGAGAGCATCCAAATCTTCATTTAGAGTTATAAAAACTTTATGTATGCCAATTTTCCATCGCTCCCATTCCTTTGTCCACTGATCATTTAGGTTCAGTTCATGTGCCGAGAGCCATGATTGTCATTGCAAGCCACCCGTTCTTGGAATGGATACATCCTTGAACTTATAGATCCCTCTACTATTTAGTGAGTATGTGAAACCATGAGATAGTTTTCTTTATGGTCCACACCCCATTATGGCGTCCTTACCAATCAGAACCTTCTCGCCTGAGCCTACCTTCCACGCTAGCAGATCCTCTATGATTGGAAAAGCTTTGCATATAGCTTTCCAAAATAAAGCTCCCCCTTTATGAGATTGTGTAGGATGTCTAATCCATGTAGTTATGTCTCCTCCTCCCATATACTTAACCTGCATTACTGACTGCCATATACTGTTCATAAAATAAAATAAAATAAAACTAGCATGGATCTATCTTCAACCAGCATCTATCAAGCATTAAGATGAATCAAATTTATGGAGGTTTAATTTTTTTGGTTGTGTAAAAAAATTAAATTAAAAAATTTATACCTCAATCTCAAGAAATTCGATCCCTCTCGGTACTTAATAGATCCGTGTTTAAGATGGATCTATACTAATATATTACCAAATAAAAATATTCATATCAAAATTTAACATAAAAATAACTTGAATACCATATATCAAATATCAAAAATTAACTTGAGAATAGTTTGGATACCATATGTAATTGCGTAAAGATAATTTTTGATCAAATTACAAAAGCTTAAACACGAGTAAAATGATAACGGAGTAGGATAGAACATGTAATTATGGCGAGAGCTAAGCATCAAGCTGCCCAACATTAAAGGCGACGGCTCAATGCTTAGGGTCCGTTGGATCTGGAGAATCTCAAGAGCCAACGGATCCTAAGCATTGAGCTGTTACATTTAAGGCTGGGCAGCTCGATGCTTAGCTTTCACCTGTAATTATAGCAAAATAATAACAAAGATATTAGTGCACATAAAAGATTCGATGATTTTTTTTATTTTCATTTTCTCCAAAATCAATTTATTTTTTAAATAGTTTTGAAATATTAAATATAAAAAGATTTTTTTTACAATTTAATATAGAAAAGATGAATAATTTCTTTTTATACTTAATTCACGACGGAAACTTTTTGATCCTTCTAAATACATAATCAATTCATGACGGAAACTTTTTGATCCTTCTAAATACATAATCAATTGAAGTTAAAATAGATCAATAATAATTTTAACATCATTGACCATCATAAATTTAAACATAATCATATCTAACAAGTCAAATTAGCACGAAAGGTGCTTATACCTGCCATTTAGAAATGTTGTAATGTATTAGTTATTTATTATCCAAAGTTAGTAAAAATAGCAGCAAAGCTACTTATACCTGCTATTTGAAAATAATTTAATCAATAATTATATATAGTTCAAAAATAAAAATTAAGATTAAAATAGTTTAGAAATAATTTCCTCCCTTATAATAAAATCTCTTAAACTATGCCTAATATTTAAACTAAGATTTATAAGAGAAACTATGCCTTATAAGAGAGATATGTTCTGAGCAATTAGCTTAGTCAACATCATGTTGTCTACTATTGATTGACTTTAAGAAGCTTTCTAGGTTTTTGATACACTACTTAAAGAATTACAATTAAAAATGAGATTTCACTTTAAATTGATTAATCTAAGTTTAGGTTTTTGTTTCATGACAGAAGGTTGCAGGAGTTAAATATCAACGCGAAAATTAACACATGAAAACACGTTAAAAAAATTAAAATTAACACGTTAAAGCCATTAATGTTTTTTCAAATATTAGAAGATAACAACATTTTATAATTTAATTAATGTTAAATTACTTTAATGCATGTAACAACTTAATATATTAGTAAATATCTTGTTTTTTAAATATATAAAGTTATGAATGTTTTTAATATCAATAAATATATTATTTCTTTTATTTTTTCTTTATATAAAATATTTATTAATATTTGATTTTACAATAAGATTTAAAATTGTTTATAATTAATTAAGAATTTGTTTATTTAGAATTTATTTAAAATTGTTTATAATTAATTAAGAATTTGTTTATTTAGAATTTAAATCAATGCACAATAGATCAAACTCGATCTACACTAACTAACTTTGGAAAAAAAGCATGGTTGCCTGTATTTTGTCTGCTCCTGTGTCGACTTATGCTCCTTTGTCGATTTAATGATAACTAAGGATGGTTGGTTTGACGACGTTATTCACCTAACTCTTAGGATTGGAAAGGGAGTTGGCATTTAATTCCATAAGCTCAACATGATACAATAACTATATGATGAAAAAATGATATCATAGCATAGGGCATATAATTATTCATTCTCTTTTGTATCTAATACTTTTTTTCACAAATCATTGCACATAACATGTCCCCCAATAATACATTTAGTACTTTTTAACTTTCTATTATTTGCTTTATTTATATTTATATATCTATGTTCATAACTTATTTAGGTGTTCCTATTTAAAGTGTCCTTTAATTTACATTTTTTCTATCCCACATTTTTTTCATAAATAATAAATAATTGCACATTACATGTTATCCAATAATACATTAACACTATTACGTTTTAAATTTCATTGTGATCTATTATTTGCTTTATTTATATTCATATAACCATATTCATAACTTAATTATAACTTAATTAGCCTTGTTCGTCTAAGTTATTTTTTAATTTACATTTTAGATATATTAATTATTTGATGTGGTTGTACGAAAGCAAACTTTTATTATTACCAAATCTCTTAATAATGAATTTGAGATGTGAAACAAATTTTGAATCAATCAAAAATATTTTTATATCTTACTTCAAAAACAAAACATAAATTCAAACATAAAATAATGAAACACAAATTTCATCCCATAATCTTTCCTAATGCAAGATTCACAATCCCAACGCGAAGACAGGTAAGAGGAATCAGTACAGTACAATGATGAGCTAACAAGTTTGAATGACAAACTACTGGTTGAGTGTTTGACTAACCCTGACAGACCTTGTGATTCTGTGAACCACTACAACTAATTTTAACACATTAACAAAGTGAAAGCCGTAATTAAACAGCGACTAAGGCGCGCCATTCTCGAACTTGCAACACGTGGAGCCAAAAGCCAATCACAAGTTTTTGAAATATTTTTTTTAGTTTTTACAGAGAAAAGTCACATTCCAAGAAGGGATAATTAGTCAAATCAAGTTTTTTAACCAACAAAAAAAGAGAATAAATAAAAATAACCAATAAAATATAAGATTTATATGATTTATAAAATTTAAAATATAATTTTTTTATTTATTTTAAAATCAATTTAATAATTAAAATTTATAAAACTATAGAAAAAAAAATTTCAAAAAAAAATAAATTTGAAAATTAAAAAAAGTTTCAATCTGACCAATTGCTATATACCTACCTTGGCAGGTATAATAAACCACGTAAACTTATGAGAATGAAGCATACAAAGCTTATCACATAGTCGGCAGAAAAATTACTTGACACTGCAAAATAATGTTTGCAATGAACTAAAGGTAGGCCAGCCACCCGTACTGCCATGATAATCTATGCCTACGTCATCTCTACGACGTCACTCGCCCTCCTACTGCCATAGTTATTTATGCCTATGTCATCCCTGAAAGCTACTAAACTGCGAGAAAATCAAATTTAAAATAAATAAATAAAATCAAACTTTGGCATGGGTTAAAATTGATACGAGGACGGACATAATAATGTATTATAGAATATGTTTTACAAATTATTATTTTTTGGATGTATTGATGTATTAGTTTATTGGTTGTAGTTTGGGTAGTTGGCAGGAATGATTGTTGCCTTCCTCACTCCATATGATTATCTTGTTGAATCCACATTGTAATGATTGTATTTCCAATCATACCTTAATTCTCTATATAAAATAACAAGTGTTGACATTTTCAAATACCTTCAAGATAGAATACTATTATGAATCTCTAATCAACATCTATCATATACTATTTAATAATATGTTTTTTGGCTGAAAAAAAAACAAATGTTAACATTTTCACGTAAACTACCCTTCTAACAAACAATGAAACACCATTGAAAAAAACATATCCTATAAATTATTATTAATTTCCAAATGTACTTACCCATCGAAAAAAAGTGATAAATGAGCTGTCATGTAAATTGCTTTTTTTTTTTCACACATAAATTTATCTTACTATTAATAAAGTGAAATAGTAAATAGGAACATACATCAAGTCAACAGTCTCCAAGAACATATGAGCATAAAGCATATGGGCCTGTATGCCCCTAAACCACGGGCACAAGAGCCCCATAAATACATACGGGCACATGCGCCCCCAATCACAGACCAACATCAACCATGACATCTGCCAGTACAAAACTACCATGACATAATCGTCCAACTAGTCTGAAAGTAGCAATATTTCAAGGTGTCAATACAAAAACATGTAATGTCTGCAGATATAGAAGTCCAAAACAGCCCAGAGGCCTGGACACATAGGTTAGTATATATAATAGAGCCGCTATAACATAATCAGATCAAAAGACCAATAGAGCCGCAAAACCCTAACCAAATCAAAAGTCCAACGAGTAGTTGGAGATGGGTGGACTAAGTACCTGCACCAAAAAGCCGCATATAATCAAGAGGAAAAAACACCATACAAACTAAAACATACCCAAAAAAGTCATCTCCAAAGCAGGTCAATCGTGCCCTGAGAGGAAAGAAGATCCTCGTGCCATTCCTCCCACATAATGAGTCCAGCCGACGAATGCAGAGCCCTTTTGGAAAGGATGTCTGCCTCCAAGTTTGATTCTCTGAAGATATGAGCAAAATGGATATGCTGAAATTCACTAATGTATTGCCTTACAGCAGCCATCCATTCAGTGAGTATCAACACATTCAGAGTTGAAGACCCCTGAGCCCAAGAAATAATGGTTGAAGAGTCTCCCATAACAACGAAAGAGGAAACCTGTAAGCGCCGGGCATAGAAAAGAAGGAGCCAGAGTGCACATAACTCACTGCGAGTATTAGTACCAGGACCCAAGATTAAATGTAGCCGGTAGGTAATAGAGGTATTTAGAAGTAGTACTGCCCCCCGCCCCACCCCCACCACCACCACCACCCCTGACCGCTGCCCCGTCAAAGAAGCCACAAGGGAACATTAGAACCGGGGGAGCCAAGCGGTAACCAGGAAGCAAACCAGACGTGGCCTTCGGGCCACCCAAATGTGTAGTGCCAGAATTATATTCCGAAAAAGAAGCAATGATACGGCTACTGAGCCAGTGCAGATTAATTGGAGTCCCATCAAATATAAGGCGATTGCGAGACTTCCAGAGCTCCCACATCATATAACAGGGGAGTTCAAGCCAACGGACATAGTGAGGATTGCATAGCCAAAAACCGAAACTGTCCAGTGGTGATACCGAGTTCCAAACAGCAGATAAACCAATCGAGTAGACCGTGAGCGTCCAGAGCTCATGTAAATTGCTTTAATTTGGCTCTTTCTCAGTGTTCCATTCGTTTCCGCAGTACAATCCATGTGCTTTGCCCCGAACGTTCGATTTCTATCATATGCAAATCCAAAGAACTTTTGTCGGCATATTTTATTCTTTGGCTTTTACAATATAGCAAGCTGGCTTACGGACGTTCCACTTTAACAATGTCAATAGTACACAATGAATGACCTTAGAAGTTGAGAAAGAATGATAATGTCAATAGCAAAGTCATAAAATTTGGAATTCAAAATGTTCCCATCAAAAGCAAATGCTACATCAATAGCTGAACTAACTTTTTTAATTTAAAAGTATCTGATTTCATACATGTATATATAATGTGGTATTTTATTAGTGTTTAGGTAATTTTGCTTTGTTGGGTGCTATACAATCAAATGTGGTATTTTATTAGTGTTTAGGTAATTTTGCTTTGTTGGGTGTTATACAATCAAATGTGGTATTTTATTAGTGTTTAGGTAATTTTGCTTTGTTGGGTGTTATAGAAAAATCACACTTTATAGTTAGTGGACAACTTTCTATTATTATATGAATGGTATGTTCAAAAAAATTAAATTAAATAATTTTTTTTTTATAAATATTATATAATTGAAGTTAGTTGATTGTTTACAATATTTTAATTAAATAAATATTTTTTTTATAAGTTACAATTATATAATTGAAGTTAGTTGACTAACAATATTTTAATTAAAAAAAATATTTATAAGTTTTATTGTGTCAAAGAGGCACATTCTATAGTCCAGTGGGGGGATGTGTAACTCCTTCCATGCTCATCTTGGAGCTCGTGTCATTTTTAAAAAATAATAAAATATTATAAAAATAACATGTCGGCTCAAATTATATTTAAAACATTTACAACGTCATGATATAAAACTACACAAATTAGATAAATTAAAACCCTTCCTCAATATTTGCACTCTAAAAAGGTGTTTACATTTCCATAGATCCCCTTTTAAGATGTATCTATGTTGGTATAATTAAAGTTAGATGACTACTTACAATATTTTAACAAAATTATAGATGACCAAAATCCTAATCTGAATGGAAATTAGAGAATGGAAACAAACACGTTATCAAAAAATATTAAAACTATAATACACAATTAAAACCATAATACTACCAATATTGTTATATTATATTAATTTTAATAAATTTATTTTATTATGATATTTTTAGTAAATTTGATTATATTATAGTATTTTTCCATAGTTAAACAATACAAAATAATGAGATATAATAATAGCTAAGCAATACAAAATAATGAGATATAATAATAGAGAAAAGTTTATGAAACCAAAGGGTTTATTACTTCATATTGAATTGATATTTTTGAAATTCGAAAATAATATCAAAGGCGTGACATAGTAGTATGACTTAAGCCTTTACTTATGAACCTTGCTGATATGATGCACACTCAATATTGTTAGGACATGTAACACCTCGATTTTGACCCCGTTGCATTAAACATGTAAATGATGTAAAATCATGATGAGGAGCCCAAGGCCAAGGCCCCGCCATCAATTTATCATTCTTGTATCGACAATTAAAAATCGATGCACGTGGATCACGTGCCAGCCTGACATGATGGAAATCGTAAATATGATGTCAAATTATTTTAATAAAAACACCTACAGCTAGCTATGTAAGGCAACAAGAGTGTGTGGCATGATTTTTACAAGGAATAGTGGGGGATATTCAAACCCATGAAGCCAATAATGTCAAGCCAAGTGTCAATGAGAGAACCCATGAACCATTAACTACCCATGTTGACTTATGCACCCAATCATTTAATTCTTCTAAGAGGTAGTTGAAGTAGTTATTATTTTGGGAAATAGAGAGTATGGCTGTCCAAATTTTGTGTATGGGCAAGCCACCATTCTGGAAAATCGTGTTCTTCCTTCATGGGAAAGAAAATACCCATGAAATTTCTCCCAATCCATTATTCATCCAAGAGTTTTCTCTCTCACGCAGTGTTTGCTTGCTAGGCATTTTCCTCCATGAATTTATTGAGTTTTCCTCCATTTCCTAGCTGGGAAATCCATTTTGGGTGTTGTAGAATGGTGGGGAAGAAGGGAAATCATGTTGGGGGTCTATGGAATTTTTTTTTACTATCTGATTGCTTGTGTACCTATTGGGAATTTGAATTGTAGCTTCCAACTATTGGTTCCCCTCTCAAAATTTCGTTTTTGGTGTGCCCACAATTTGGAACACTCATGGAAACCATGTTTTGTAAATCCCACAGCTAAAACGTTTTTCCATGCCCAACATTTGTTCCTTGTTGTGTGTGGGGAGAGATTGTTGTGGATTGGGTCATGTGTATCCCTTGTTTTGGCTTGAACTTGTGTGTAAGCATCTAGGAGTAGGAAATGATTTGGATTTGGCTTGATAAACCTAGTGAAGGGTGTAACCTCACTGAAGATGATAGGGCTTTGGCTACTTTTCTATGCACACCCTGAATAACACTAGAAGGGAAGGCGTGGCTTGAGGGATTGTGAAGCAATGAAGGGGTTACCTTCCTTGTGTTGGGTGTGTGGGTATTGAGGGTGCCAAGCTAGATAATCTTGTGGAGGTCCCAGTAGCTCTATGGCTTGAGCTCACTAGATTAGTAGTTCATTTCCCTCTACTAACTTGACAACCTGATAAACCCATCCTTGGATTGGCTTGGCTGAGATGTGGTATATATTTGGCTATGTGTGAGTTTGTTGTTCCCTTTTCCTTGTGGAAATCATTTCCAGCTCGAGGGTGGAAGTCGTGTTGAGAGATTGATGAGCACAACTGGTCTATGGTTGGGTGGAACATTGCACTTGCATATCCAGTTGCTCGAGCCAACTTCATTTCAAGATAAGTATTCTCTTGTATTTTAATTATGCAATTTCTTTAATTGATGGCTATTATAATTATGCTGGTAATTGCATGTTAGATGTGTGTTGTGGATTTTATTTCCGTCGTGTTTATTTGGATTATGCATATGCACACATGTTTCATTTGCTTTGAATTCATAAAATGATGATGGGGCTAAATTTGGAAGGTCGAATTTAGTTCGTGTTCCCTTCCTTAAGTCTGATTGATGGAAGGGGACATGACAAGACATGTGAAAATTGGGGTCGGGGTGACATTGCTTCCTAAGATAGTATTACCAACACTGTCGATACTATCACTAGAGATAGTCATTATAGAGGCAATCAACAAGACATTTAAGAGGCTTCCAAAAGTGAGCAATGTATCGGTTGTTGAGGAAGAGCCCCACCATCAGGGGAGGGTAATCCTAAGGTGTCAATGAATTTAGCAAGAACCTTCTCCCAAGGACATTGATAGAGAGCTTCAGAAAATCAATCTTCTAAAGTTTATTGGGCATGAAGAGTTCTTTGCATTGAAACAATATACCTCCATGAACAAGTCTAAAATAACCATTTTCAACTCCGAGATCATGCCTTGGACTAGTGGGGGAATGTGGAAAGATAGTTGCATCTCACTCCGGACACCACCCTTAGGAGTTATTTGAACATAGGTTCCAAAGAAAGTACTTTCCCACAAAATCTAAGAACCACAATAGCTGTACAATGTGATTATTGATAGGGTGTTGACTCTAGTTCCATTAGAATGGGTAGAGGTATTGTCCAATATTTATCCTCTGAAACCTATATTTGTGGGAGGTTTGTGTTAAGCCATGGTCCCCAAGTAATCTGATGATGACTACTAGTTTCCTATTGGGGAATTTAGGTCGATTTAGTCGATGCTTCAACTCACGAGTTATATCTGGGGTTAGATCAATATAGTTGACAATCCAAGATATTCCAATAGAGGAACAAATAGCAAGTGGAAGATGGAAGTAGGTTAGGAAGGAAGGATGATTAGATTAGTAAGATTTTAGTTTGGGATTGAGACACCACTTTAGTTACATACTTGGTTTATTTCACCTGTAAATCATTTTATTTTTTCATTAAGATAAATCTAAGTACAATCTTGATTAGTGTTGATGTATTGTGACTTAGTTAATAAGATTGCTTAATGATGTGATTATTGGATCAGTGTAGTGCATGCATGGTTCCGTTGTCTTGCATGGGATTATTATTGTCTTGTCATATAGGAAGTATACATTAGAGGTGGACATGGTTACCTATAGTACACCCACAAGCTATGTGTATGCTAGTCATGCACACACACCTCACATGCTTACACTATGTGTGTGTGTGTGATTACTTGGTTATCATGAATAATGGTTGATGGATGTAATAACTATTAAGATATAGTATTAATTATAGAATTTCTTCCCTATCATTTAAATTGCATTACATTATCTACATTTCAATTGTATTAGGTTCATTTACATTATCTTGTATTAATCACATTTAAATTGTGATTACATTAATTGTATTTCATTACATTTAATTAATTCTTGTTAGTATGGATAAGTTGTTATTAAATGTGTGTGTGCGCGCGCGCGCGCACACACACACACACACACACACACACACACACACACACACATTGGTGATTACTTGGTTATCATGAATAATGATTGATGGTTGTAATAAAGATTAATATATAGTATCAATTATAGAATTGCTTTGCTATCATTTAAATTGCATTACATTAGTTACATTTCAATTGCATTAGGTTCATTTACATTACCTTGTATTAATCACATTTAAATAGTAATTACATTAATTGGATTTCATTACATTTAATTAATTATTATTAGTATGGATAAGTTGTTATTAATTGCATGCCATGTTATAGATGAATCATTTAATGCTTTCCAACTAAATAATGTTGTAAATGATAGTGGATTGTTCAATAATAATTACAATAAGAGATATTTATTATTTAATGGTTTTTGGATTTACGAAATCTATGGGTTGAGTTAATGTGAGACCTTGCAATGAAGTGAATTGTCAGGCCTTTTTTTGGGACGAAAATGGGTATATTTTTAGGCAGGGAGATATCCCTCAAATTACAAAACTTTCACAAACTACAAAAATGTCCCATGGCCCGAGAGTCCATAATACAAACTTGTTTTTCTTCCAAACCAATAATCCATAGTTTTCTGTCTATTATTTATCCTAGAACTCCTATACTGAAAACTGTAAATTCCAACAAACTTATTTAGAAAAAAAACACAATGGAAGCACATTGACAATCATCAATCTTGTTTCTAGATAACCTGGTTCTCAATCTTCACAGTTGGTTGGCAGGAGGCAGAGATTTCAACTGCATCCTTATCATTCAATTTTAACTACAAGTTTACCAAGGATGCTTCAAGATGTGTTGGCTACAATATGTCAGACCCACAGTTCAACTTCATTTGACCAACAAAACCCCATATGCACTAGCATCTAGCAATACCCTGCGAACAAAGTACAGTCTCACCCGAGATGCGCACATGAATTAATAAAGACCTGAATCAGGGTTGCGTAGGAGGAACCAAGACATTCTATCATGTTCCTTCCTTAGTGCCCACTTGGTCAAGTCTCAGACCCTTCAATCCCTAAGGGTCTAGGAAGAAAATTAAAGTTTGGAGATTTTAATTACTTGGGATGAATTTTGATACAAGGCCTATAGTATGAAATTTGATAATTTTTAATATTTGAAGTATTTTTCTAATAGTATAATTATCATAATTAAATTAATTTTTGGAAAAGTTACAATGTTCACATGGATGGGAGGGCGCATGAGGATAAGGTGGACCTCACCCACTCATTTGAAAAAGATGGAAACAACAAGAAGGAAACTAAAAGCAACGTGGTAACAGAAAAAGAAGGAAACTGGCAAAAGAAGTGAAAAGAAGGAAAGGACATAAAGTAGGAAAGTGAACAAAGTAGGAAAGTGTAGAAAAGCAGTCAGTTAAAAAAGCAGGAAACATCCAGAAATCAAAGGAGGGCACAATTGCTAAAAGTATAGGAAAATCACGAAGCAAGGAAGGTTAGAAAAGTAGGAAGCTTGCACAAAGCAAGAGATGTTGCTAATTCTCCTAAGGAAGGCGCACTCATCCACTCACGCATTCCATTTTCTTTCTTAGGAAGATACTCAATCTATAAAAGAAGGCTAGTGCCCTCCTCTCACATATTTTGGCCAATTTGCTTAGTGTCCGAGAGCATTTTCTTCTCAAGATTGAGTGATGTGCCTCAACCAAGCTTGGGAGATGAGCCCCAATGCAGTGTATGTTCCATTTTTTCCATGATTTGTTCCAGAGCTATTGAATTATGATCTACATGCCAGTATCATCCCACCATTGAAGAATCCAAGTCATCCAGAGAGATCATTAGTGTTAGTGCAATTAGAGAGAGTTCTTGGTTAAGATTCATCTAGAGGAGGAGATTCAATCTAGTTAATGCGCCCATGAAAAACCCATGAATCTTGGTGTTGCTTGGTTTTTCAACCAAGCATGTGTAAGGATGCACCTATTAACTAGTAATAGCAGTCTCGAATGAAAAGCAAATAACAATAAACTGAATCTAATCTAACATTAACATGTATAAGAAAAATAAAGAACTTGATTGATAACAATAAGCAAATAAGACAAGAGATTTAAAAGAATTTGTTTTTTGTATTACCTCAAAAGTGAGGATGTTTGGTGTTGAGTAGCTCCAAGGTTGAGGTGCTCCAAGCTCCAATGGTCTCTTCTCCAAGATGCTGAAATGGGGGTCTTCAAACTCGAAATGGGAGGCAATGGCTCTCAAAGGGAATTTGGCAGCATAAGGATAGGATGAAATGTGGATGGAAAGTGAGGAGCCCCTATCACCTTTTTATAGTTTTTGGTGATGGGGAATACCATTATGGTTTTAAGGAAACCAATGGTATTGGCCAACATGGTTTAGGTCTCTTTTTCTCTCTTTTTTCCTTTTTTGAATATTTTGAATATTTTTATTCCCTTTTAATATTTTTTGGGAATTTTGGACTCTTTTTGAGGGTTTTTTTGTGTATATTTGAGGGAAAATATATATTTTGAGGGGAAAAAAAGGTGTATTGTGGTCTTTCTGGTGACCTTTTGATGGCTTTAGAGACTCAAATGGTGGAAAAGTGGACAAAGGGTCATGTGAATAAGGGAATGAGCTAGTGAGCACTTTTTGGGTGTTAACAGATTGCCCCCTGATGTGTGAGGGCAGGGGCTCATCGTATGGCCGATAGACATCATAGTTCTTTTGTGTTTTTCCTGGGGTTTGGAGAAGAGAAGAGATCGATTGGAGACTGGAACAACCATCCCTTGGAAGCTGCAAAAAGCAAAAAATATTACATGGCCTCAAAATGAATGAGGAATAATCTCTGACTATGGACGAGGCGGGCATACCCATGCTCGTATCAAGACATATACATAACAATTAGGCACACGAAGGGGGGCCTGAAGAAATACATAAAAATATGCTGGTACATCATAATGGTCCAGAGGGGACACAATGCTGGGACGTACACATGGTCATACCATGACTGATCTCAATAATTGATACACTGGAAAAGGAAACAACCGTTCTGAATAATGTATCAGAAGGGTTGATGAACTGTTGAAACTGAAGGTGTCCAACATCTGTAGGGACTCAATAACTGTGAGTCAAGTTTGAGGATTATGTGTAACTGTATATTCGAGGGAGTATAAAACTGGGGTACATCTGAATACTGTCGCCAAGCGCAGCCCGGATATCCATAGGAAAATGTAACTGGTTGTTTCCTTAATTAGACTCTCAAATGTGGTAGAGTCAGGTGATATTCGGGGTCTTCAACAAATAACTGAAAGGACCGATACCCTGTACAAGTCTCAACGATGCGATCAAGGTGTTGAAGTCGAGCATGTGAGAAACAATCATTTGGACAGGTACTGAGGACTCCTTTCGAAATGATCCATAGGCACTCATCATAAATGGTGATGAGACCAAGGCACAGGGACCTCTGGGTCTATCCTATGGAATAGATTTGGTTGGTGTCGACAAAGGGAGACCAACAACTACCAAGGAAATGATGTTTCCTTGATAGGAGTGCGAGGTGTGCAATGAAACTGTGATAATAGGGCTGACATACTGTGGGGATGTGGAAAAAACTGGGGTCATAGAGTGGGTGGACTCAAACTTCCTTTGTTCAGAGCATGATGACATGGTTGATCTGGCAGCATAGGAAACTGACTTTTAGGTGTGAGGACCATAGCTTTAAGGGAATAGGGATATGTATTGCAGACTGGAGTAACTCTGGGGGGGACAAGCTGATGGATGCTATTGGGGGACTCTCAGGGTGACATACTGCAGAATACTCTGAACAAAGGCTACCATAATGGGGAAGCTTCCTTATGAGAAGACACGATCTGTTGTGACACTGAAAAGCACCGTTGGGTCCTTCTTCATAGTTTTAATGAGCTCTAAGAAGGGATAAAAGTGTGCTATGAAATGGTACTATCCTGTGGATTTATGTGAGCCCAGGACTGTTCATGCTCGTGAGTGCTTTCATTTTTAAGGAGTCTGAAAATGATAAGAAGACTCTGAATTGGTGGAGGAGTACCGTCCTGTGGATTTGTACGAGCCCAAGACAGTGATTGCTCATGGTTGCTTTCATTTTTTGAGAGTCTGAAAGCGATAAGTAGACTCCATTGGTGTTCTTTTTCGTATGTTAATGTCCAAGGCCCGAAAAAGGATAAAATGATGCGAATGGAGAACTCTTCTAGCCAATGCGACTAGAGTATTCCTTTTTCGTAATTAGTCTACAAGGTCCGAAAAAGGGGTAAACTTATACCAGGTAGATGCCCTTTCAGATACTTTTAGCGAGCATGAAAGGAAGCAAGGTTGCTCGGTGATCTTTTCATTTTTTTTAGGAGTCAGAAAAGAGCTTAACAGAAACTCCGCAAGTGTCTTTTTCATAAAAGAATTGTTTAGCCCAAAAAAGGGATAAAATTATGCCGAACACAAGTAATGGAGGGGCAAGGAGGAAGTGTTCAATCAAAGGGCGAGTATGGGGACCAAGCACGGTGATAGGGGGGGAACACTAATGGGGCCTCCTTGCGGGTTGATGAATGGTAGCAAAACAACGCCATAATTGCAGTATGGATGGAGTGGTGGGCTCATGTATAAGTTGTGATGCGAAAATTTGTAAAATCTTACGGCTGCCGATGTGCCACGTAAATCGAGGGGATGCTGGGCATGTGAGAAAGTGCCCAAAAACTCTGGGGATGAGAGCGAGAAATGATCTCAAGCATCGTCACGAGTGCGAAAAACTGAATTCGACGATATAAAGATCGTCAAAAACGGGAAATGATCGATGTGGCACGCAAACTGAGGCAATGAAGGGCATGGGAAAATGTCTTAAAAATATGGCGGTGAGAGCGAGAAATGATCTCAAGCATCATCACAAGTTCGGAAAACTGAATCCGATGGTATAAAAGTCGCCAATAAACTGACAACAGTCGATGTGGCATGCAAATCGAGGTGCCGTGGGGCATGGAAAGAATGCCCAAAATTTTTTGGTGAGAGCGAGAAATGATCTCAAGCATCATCACGGGCATGGAAATATGAATCCGATGGTGCAAATGGTGCGAAAAATGGAGGTCATAAGGACTCCGAAATGGTCAAAGTAAATAACTAGGTTAAAAAATGGCTACAAATGAAGGTGAGCCCACCAAGCCATGGATGAAGTGGTGGGGAGAAATGATGGCCCACGGGGGAAGAATACTAGGTGTATCAAATCAAATCAAATATACAAGTGATATGTGACCTCAAAAATGGTTGAGATCACGCATGTGAAAAAGTGAGCAGGGTTAATGACCTACCCCCATGCTATGTTGACGGGGTTTATGATTGTGGATCACATATGTGTTGGTTTGAACAATGGGGTCATTGAAATACTGAGATAGATGTGATGGGGAAGGTTCAAAATGATTGATAATGCCCCCTATCCCCGGGTCAAGGTAATCTATTATGCCCCCTAACTCAGAGGTGTCAATGCGGTGCAGATGCTGTATTAGAGAGGGATCAACAGGGCATTGACCGACTGCTGGCGGGGGGGGTGTACCATGAGGCTGTGGGCCGCGGTGGCATACTGAAGTGATGATATGATGATGGGGGATTCCCCTTGTGGGGTGGATTCCCCCAGTATCTCCGACGAGAATCACGATGATGATGAGTAGGCAAGGTTTTGGGCCTGCCCCCATGTTGTGGACATGTGGTTTCCTCGTCGATTTGAAAGGGTTGAACATGTGTGTCAAAGGGATCAGTGGAAGGGGCCGACCGGACAGAGGGGTCTCCAGTGGAAACCGTGTAAATGGTGTTAATTTCTTCCGAGGAGGAAGATTTTGGGGGATATATTTCCTCAATGAGAAGAGGGGATATCTCTAGGTCGGCATTATTCAATTTGTATAGTGCTGCTCTATAATCTGGGAGATCAGGGAAGTGATGTGAATAATGGCCGTAGATGCCGCATATCGCACAAGGGTGGTTTGTGCACAATGATTTATCGCGGGGTTGAGGGGGGTAGTTCTAGTTTGACAACTGGAACGTTGGTGTCGTCATCCAACATATTCATGTGTTCTTGAAGTGCCGGTAGTTGTGGACATAGATGGGTATCATGGCCTATATCATCGCAGAAGGAGCACTTAGGGAGCACACGGGTTGTTGGGGGATTCTTAGCTAATTTGGGCGTCACTAGGGGGGTGCGAGTTGTGGGTCCAGTGGTGTAGGTTTGTGGACCTCTGCCCCCAGTGTGGCGGGATTGAGGGGGGACATAACTAGATGTCGATGTAGTGCCCCCTGTTGGAGGTGGTTGGTTTTGGGAATTCGAAACGCCAGGTGGTGGACGATTTTGGGAGTTCGGTATGCCAGGTGGTGGATGGTTCAAAATATTCATGGGTTGTACCGGTTGTAAAAAAATGGTCGGAGTCAGTGGGGGGGTTGGGGAAGGTAAGTACCATACAGGTAATCTTAATGTTAAACCTGGAAGGTTAAGTGTGGCCATTATTGGCGTGTTGACAACTCCTATAAATGGAAACAAGAATGGGATAGTGTGAATCGGTGTTGTTCCGATATGAGTAGGAACTGTGGGTGATTGTGGCAATGGTTGAGGTTGTTGAGTATGCTGTTGTTCGTTGTGCGAGAGGGTGCATAAATCGGATACTTCAGTTATCTTCAAATGTGGTGGGATGGATTGGAATGTGGAAGTCATAGGTGATTCCAATATAATCCGGGTCTGACTGTGGAGACGAACGATGTAGGTGCGTTCTGAACTGGTTGTTCAATCATAGGGAGAACATTTTTAGGTGCAGTGGGGGAATATTGGTTTCGACGCGTTTGCAGATTCATGTCGGACGATGACATCATAAGGAGATGATGAGTACTTGAATTCATTGGTTGGTTTGTGTGTGCAGCATATGTGATTTGCTGTTGTGGTGCTGTGGTTCCTTGAGGAGGATCCAACGGACGAGTGTTCGCCACTCCTTGTGTGGGAAAAGGATTCTGTAGCACCATGGGTTGTGGTTGAGTAGGTGGAACTGGCTGTGCCGCGTGCCCTTGGCGTTGGGCGTCATCATTCCACAGTTGGTGCGCTCGCTCCAAATGGGGGCAAGTGTGTGTGTAATGGCTGTATACTCCGCATATGGAACATGGGTGATTTGTTCGTAAATTGGGGTTCTTACCCTGTTTCGCTGGTCGATCAGGGTTTTGGTTGGGGGGGGGTAGAGTTGTTGTTGTTTGGAGGATAAGTCTGAGCGACTGGAGGTTGTGGTGCAGCAAGCGCTACCTATGGTGGGTAATAAGCCGCTAGGGCTTGTGAGTGAACAGGAGCATGTGTGGCCTGCTGATGGTAATACGTAGGGGGTGCAACCAGAGGTGGATAGGCTGAAGGTGAGTGACCATAACACTGTGGTGGACATGAGGGTCCATGAGTGTGGTGGGGGTGGGCCATTGGAGCATACGAAGTTGTAGCTCAAGAGTGAGATGTGGCCCGTGAAAGATCGGGGCCGGTATTATTGCGCATAATGGAAAAGGGTTGGTTGTGGGATGCAAATTGTCCAATGATGCCATCTGCGGCGTGGGATGCCCCTAGCGCGTCAGTATGGGAGGAATCACTGCGGGGAGCGTCAGGTAAGATGGTGTACAAGTAGCCACACTGGGCGTAGATCAGCTCAAATTGTTGTGCTTTTAGAATGGCTTCTTCTTTCGACTGGGTTCGTTCAGAAGCTACGTCTTTGGCTATGAGAGGCAGGAGTGATTTGAGGAACCAATCCAAAAAGATACAGTCGTCAAGCTTTATCTTGCAGTGACTACGACGCTTACGCAACAAAACCCTATGTGCATCAACATCTATCAATACCCTGCAAACATAGTACAGTCTCACCCGAGACAGGCACAGTAGTTAACAAACACTTGAATTAGGGACGCACAGGAGGAACTAAGACATTTCTATTAAGTAATTAACCATTCAAATTCCTCTCATATCTTAGATCTATATCTTTCCTACATTCAACAATTACATAACTTGTAAACATTCATCCATAGAAACAATGCACAAGAGAAACAAACATAAATAAAGACCTCATTATATATATATTACTTAACCAAAATCAATATCAACATGCCAGTACATAGGTTCAGCTCAATAACTTATACAACTCATGGTTTTTCATGTCAACATATGTGACTAACAAAACTCAAAACATCTCAGATTCATATATTCAAAAACCCACAGACCTATACATTAGAACAAAACCCAGAACCCTAACCCTTTACAAAAATGCACCTTATATAGGCTAGAGTATCAAAAAATCAAAGATGTAACTAGCGTGTAGCTGGAAACTGATTTCTGCTTATCGCAACCCAATCTGGCATTGCTTGGATCGACATGCAATAATTGAAAAAAACTTGGGAACCAACAAGATGAGAAATACGAGTCTCTAGGACATCGTTTCGAATGTTGGCCGCTTCTAGTTGAGAAAATAAATTCTCCAAGACATCAATCATGAATTGTTGTTGTTCCATTTCGACTCCCAGAATTACTATCCGGTAGTTACTTTCAACCCTCTTGACCACGCGGTCTTGCTCCTCTGTTTCTTTCCATTGCTTTAAATGTTTGTCCATCATCCTCATGTTCTGCTACAGATTGTGAACCCACCTTCTTAATTTTTTTTTACTTCCCTTTATCCTTCGAAGACCATTGGAGACGCAACAGTCTTCCTCCTCACTCTATCCTTCACTTTCCATTCGTCCCCCTTAAAGAATAGGTTTAGTTGACATGTGATCTAATACACATTCACTCCAATCCTTTCCCATATCTTGGTCCAAGCGTTTCATTCTGCTCCCACCACTCCATATAAAAACAATTTCGACAACTCTTTGCATCTGTAGTGGAGAACCCTATCTATTCTCCAAATTAACACATATTTTGTCACCACCAATTCTGCTCATATTAAGAAGCACTTTGCCACCTTTTAGCATAATTATAAGAGGAGCCATCCAATCATGGGAGGGATATTGAGAATGAAATGATCCTTTTTCTGTCTTGTCGATTTTTATTTCCTCCTAAAACCATGATGTTTCCCCAAACTAATCCATACGACCCTTCTTGCGCATTTAAGACCCACCTGAAGAGCCTCATGTAAATTTTTTTCATACCACCTATCCTCTTACCTTGTCTTATCGAAACACCATTATAGGGTGTGGGTGGCACAATGTCATGTTCCCATTTTGTCAACACCATGAATCATATCGAACCCCATGGATCCTAGTGACAGATTGAATTAATTAATTAATGAGGGGTTAAGTTGAGGCATTTAATTAATTAGGAGTTTGAATGAATTTGTATCCAAATTTTATTATGCACTTGGAATATTTATTTTTCATGAATTTAATATTTTTATGTGGAATAAATGAGGATAATGCTCCAATAGGGTGCATGAGAGGATAAGGTTGACTTGGAGTTAGCTCGAGGAAGAAGCAAAGAGAAAGATTCCAAAGCTAGGAAAATGAGAGGAAAGGAAAGAACGTGGAGCAAATCAGAAAAGCAACAAAATCTCAACAAAAGCAGCATGAAGCAGAAAGCAGGAAAAATCAGAAAAGCAGGAAAGTTCAGAAAAGCGGGAAAGTCCAGAAAAACAGACAAAAGCATAAAAAGTAGGACAAAAGAAGAAAAGCAGGAAAAAGCAGGACAAAGCATAAAAGCAGGGTAAGGCAAAAAATTAGGGAAAAAGCAATACAAAGCAGAAAAACAGGGCAAGGTAGAAAAACAGGATAGGAAAAAAAAGCAGGATAAAGCAAAAGCAAAAGCAAAAGCAAAAGCAAAGCAAAAGCAAAAGCAAAAGCAGAAAGCAAGGAAGAAGCTAAAGTAAAAAGCAAAGCAACCTTATCCACTCCATCTTACTTGCTCAACAAGTCACCTCAATCTATAAAAGAATGATATTTTGTGAGTTTGAGAATTTGTATGAGTGCAATTTTGCCTTAGAGACTTGGGAGATGTGCCCCTAGTCAAGTTTGGGAGATGTGCCCCGGATTTCTGTGAGAGGATGATGGAATTCAGCCATTTTCATTGATTTTATTTTCAGGTCTCGTAGCTTATCAAGTCGAATCTGAATTTCAGAAGCATCACCATCCAGTTCAGAGTTTGAATCTTCAAGCTTTCTATGAGTTTCTGGAGCTAATTTCTTATGTAGAAGAAGAGAGATATTTCCATATTTTTTTTAGAGGAATATTGGCCTATTTCTGATGCAATTACAGATGATGTAATATTCTTTTATACTTCTGATCAATAAAAATTACAGAACTCTGATTTCTTCTCCTATTTCTCCACCCCTTCTAGATTTAGCTAGAATTTAAGTAACATTCCATATTTCATGATACAATTATTATTTCAAAATTCGTGGTCATTTGAATACTATATGGGAGCCCATAAATCACACTAGTTGAGCTGTCCTAGAAGGAAATTTTATGTGTGTTTATGTGAGACTTGATCATATATCTTTGAAAATTTATGTAATATTTTTTACTGTTTAGTTACTGTTATTAATTTATATTTAACCTCTCAGAGTCAGAAATACCCTTCCCAACCTCCAGTCCAAGTTTGCACCTATACTAGTTTGCATATGCTGAGGGGTCCAGGAGATTTGGAGAAAATTGTAGACTTGCTGGTCTTGAAACATAAATGGTCTCAGTACATTGTTCATAGGTATCAAAAAGTATCAGAGCCTTCCATCCTTCCATAGCCTTTGATCTTTCCCATCCACAGTTAATCTAACTTCCCCAGTCATTGTTTTAATTAATTTTGAGAAGAAATTTTGTATCACTGATATAAGTTGGTACATTATAGTGGTATTGGAGCACTTTCCTTGGCTTAGCCTGTGGAAATTAAATCTCATATGAAAAAATATATCAGAACTATGCTCAATTTGCAGTTATGAAACTAGTTTCCATTAGGGAAGATGAAGGCTTTGAGTTATACGAGGAAGAAGAAATCATTTACATTGATGGAGGCCTACCAAGATATGATTATGGTTACAATTGTGACCAGATGTACATAGATCAATGGGATGAACCACCGATGGCTAATCCTAAAAAGGAGTTAGCAAAGAGGATATCAACAATTGAAAATGTGTCCTTCCACTACCAGGAGTATCTAGCTTTAAGAGAAGAGATTCACAAAGCCATTTCTTTAAAATATTATTTTTATTATAGATTTGGATTTGAGATCAAGGGTAAATATTTGGAATCAATAGAGAGCAGCAAACCACCCATAGAGGAAACAATTTGTTCCACCTTTGTGAGCAAAGAAGAAGAAAGAGGAATCGAAATTGAAGCCTCATTTGATGCCATTGTTTCTAGCATGAAGAGACTTTTCAGATTCTCTTCAAACAAAGTTTCCAATAATACTAATTCTAAGGTTACCAAGGAGAAAGATGCATTATCTAGCATGAAGGATCAAAATCATAGTAACAATCAACCATCAAAGGAGAGGAACAACAATCTTCTAAGAGAAGAGCCATGTGTTTCCTCAAATGAATGCATTGAGCAAGAACAAGAAGAGTTCAAGCTAAGGAATGAATGAAAATCTGATCTTGGTAGCATCAATTATTTGTTGCATTAATATGAAGAATGTCCCACTAATTTAATCACAAAAGAGAAAGGATCAACCCTTCAAGCATTCTCATAACATCATTATGGAGAAAGATACAGCCACACTCTAGTTGAGAGTGAACCAGGAGATTTGGAGGGGGAGCATGCCATCACCACTCCACATCATGAAGTGATAGAGATGTCACAAAGGTATTACAACCATTCTGATTTTTGCATTCACCAAGTTCCTTTGTTTCATCTTGATACGACATCCATTTCTTGTGATAAGGTTGGCAGGAAACACGCAGGAAATATCCTTCTAGTACTGAGATCCAAAATTCCAAGAAGGATGAATTTTTAAAGGAGAGTTTGCATGATTCGCAAGAGTGGCATGGACACACATGTGATCAGATATGTGTGTCTAATAGTACACATGAAAATATGGAGCAACATCATTTCCAAGGTAAACATAAGGAGTCCTCAGATTTACAAGTGCTTCGAGGAAGAATTGACTTGCAGGATGATTTCCAGGCACCTGTTTCACTCCAGAGAGATTGTGATCCTCTTTCATGTAAGGAAGTCTTATCCTTGATGAATATGGCTGATTACATTCCATTTGGACCAGCAAGCAAAGAATCCTATTCATCATTGAATTGGATGGAAAGTTACATCATCGAGATGGAGACTCAAGATTGTGCAAGACTAGCTCACATGGGTAAGAGTTTTTTTTGCATTAGTAATGGATCTATTGTTGCATTCAAATCTATTATGACCAATGAGCAGCATGCAAGGCATATATGGCTGCAACATGATTCTTACCATACATCTCCATTCATACCTGGGAGGAAAAATTACATAGTAGATGAATAGTTATTCGACGGCATGATATCCATAGTAAAGCATGGTGACATTGTGGGGGCTATTGAGGGCCTTGCCACCATTCAAGGCAGAAGTATGGATTACTTACATCAGATTCAGTTCATATGGAATTCACCACAACAACATGATAACATTATTGAATTCCACCCACCGAGCAGACCACCTGACAGGGTGAAGAAGCATGAGGCTGAATTGATGATGGATCTGCCATCCATCAATATCTTTCATTACAAACAGTTGAAAAGGTTAAAGGAAGGAGATGAAAGGGACCTCAAGGGTTTCTTTGAGTGGAGACACATAAAACCAAGTCCTCTTTCATTTCTTATGGGCTTAGTGAAGATGAAGTGCATAATAGAGTACATGTGCATAAGGAACAAAGTCCTTAACAATGAGAGAATTAAAAAAGCAAAGACTACAACCCAAGGTAAATTTTCACATATGCTTTCTAACAAATATTACTTGCATGATCGTCTTCATATGTTGCAGGAAGCATACTTGAAGGATGATGAAGATATTTTCAGGCCCAATGATTATTTGATGGCCAACCAATATTCTTTGATAAGCACTCAAAGTGCCCGCTTGGAATCCAATATGGAGATAGAACAATTTCACGAAGAATTGCAGAAATCTCATACTCCCTCCTACATTCAAATCAACCATCCTCTTTCGGTTGATGACATTCAGAGTTATATGGAGTTACCTCATGATATGGTGGTTCATGATATTCATGATTACATGCATGTGCATAAGGAGTTTAGAGATACAGATGATCAGCTCCAAGCACATACTACCTTCCAGAGCCAAACTGAGTTTCTTCCTGGAGTGAGTCATTCCTCCAATGAGGAGTCAAAGGAGCTCATGGTTGATGGACCAGCCTTCGATGGAGTTGATGCATCCACTTATTTGGTGGATACTTGTTGCAAAAATTTGGTTCATCTTAGGACCAATGGTATAGAGTTGAGCCATTGGGAGCACTCACATAGGGAAGCATCTTGCTTTCCAGTTGGCGCATTGGGTTGGATTGTCTCTTCTTTCCCTACTTGTGAGAAAAGACACATGAGTGCTATTCTTGCTTGCATCTATGGAGACTTATTGGGTACATGTTACATTTTTTGTGAGCAGCAAGGGCCTCCATGGACTTGTGCTGATGCCTATCCTCTTTGTGGTTGGACATGGGAATTTCACCCTTCTCATTGGAACAACAATGTTTTAATTTTTGGTACTTGTGTCCATTGGGAATATCAAGTACAATCTGATTTGCATGTGCTTGGGGAGTTTGAGGTCAAGGAGGCACATGATCTCCCTTCAGTTGAGCCAACCATGATGGATGCCTATTATAGAGAGTTGATTAACCATTCTCCATCCAGATCACTAAGTTGGAGTATGCATTCATCCACTAATTAGGTGGGTAGTTATATGAGGGAGTTGAGTACCCCAAGAGGTAAGTTTTTTTATTGCATTAGTGGAAATTTTATGGACACATCATCCATATTTTGTGATCAGTTTTATAGGAATTTATGGATTCTATGTGTTGTCTTTAGTATTCTTGGTTGGACATGGGATTTCCATCTATGTATTAGGGATGGGGATTGCAATGCTAGTTTGCACATGGATTATGAGGAGATTCAATATTACTTTGGGAGTGATGAAATTACAGTTTGGTGCAGTGTTTTAGACATACCCCATGGGGAGATTATTTTTGTTGATATTGATGTTTGGGAGGATGCAGTTAAGGAAATGGGACCTTGGAATTCTTTGGGATGATATTTTTCCACAAGCAATAGTGCTATTGGGAGACATGTAGCAATGGCGGTGGGATCCTGGAATTAATGAGTCATTTTAGTTTGCATTGATGTCTTGAGGAATGCAACATAAGAAATGGGACCCTGTGATCAATCTCGAAGATCTAGATATAATTAGAGTGGTGTAGCAGAAACATGATGGACTTTTGGTATTTTGCTTGGAATTGAGGATTTTGATTCTAGACAGCTAGCAACATATTTTGAGCAGTGAGGTCACTAGTTGGCTTGATAGATGGTTAGAGTTGGTTTATTGCTTGAGGAAAAGCAATCTTTGGAGGGGAGGACTGTCATGTTCCCATTTTTTCAGCACCATGAAGCAGATCGAACCCCATGGATCCTAGTGACAGATTGAATTAATTAATAAATGAGGGGTTAAGTTGAGGCATTTAATTAATTACGAGTTTGAATTAATTTGTATCCAAAGTTTATTATGCACTTGGAATATTTATTTTTCATGCATTTAATATTTTTATGTGGAATAAATGAGGATAATGCTCGATTAGGGTGCATGAGAGGATAAGGTTAACTTGGAGTTAGCTTGAGGAAGAAGCAAAGAGAAAGATTCCAAAGCTAGGAAAATCAAATAAAATGAAAGAAAGTGGAGCAAATCAGAAAAGCAGCAAAAGCAGCATGAAGCAAAAAGCAGGAAAAATCAGAAAAGCAGGAAAGTTCAGAAAAGTAGGAATGTTCAGAAAAGCATGAAAGTCCAGAAAAGAAGACAAAAGAAGAAAAGCAGGACAAAAGAAAGCAAAGCAGAAAAGTAGGGTAAGGAAGAAAAGTAGGGAAAAAGCAAGACAAATCAAAAAAGCAGGGAAAGGTAGAAAAGTAGGAAAAATCAGGATAGAAAAGCAAAAGCAAAAGCAGAAAGCAAAACAAAGCAGAAAGCAAGGAAAAAGCTAAAGCAAAAAGAAAAGAAACCTAATCCACTCCGTATTACTTGATAAACAAGTCACCTCAATCTATAAAAGAATGATTACAACTCCATTTCACATCTTTTGTGAGTTTGATAATTTGTATGAGTGTAATTTTGCCTTAGAGACTTGGGAGATGTGCCCCTAGTCAAGTTTGGGATATGTGCCCCAGCTTTCTATGAGCGGATGATGGAATTAAACCATTTTAATTTATTTTATTCGCATTTCTTGTAGTTTATCAATTCAAATCTGAAGTTCAGAAGCATCACCATCCAGTTCAGAGTTCGAATCTTCAAGCTTTCTATGAGTTTTTGGAGCTAGTTTCTTATGTAGAAGAAGAGAGATATTTCCATATTGTTTTGAGAGGAATATTGGCCTATTTATGATGCAATTATAGAGGATGTAATATTCTGATATAATTATTATCAATAAAAATTGCAGAACTCTGATTTCTTCTCCTATTTCTCCACCCCTTCTAGATTTAGCTAGAATTTGACTAGTTTCCAGTGTGTACTTCATAAATGAATGAGTATGAATCCAAATGAAGTCATTCTCATTTCTGGAGTTGAGTAACATGTCATATGTCATGATACAAGACTTATTTCAGAAATTCGTGGTCATTTGAATACTATTTGGGAGCCCATAAATCACACTAGTTGAGTTGTCCTGGAAGGAAATTTTATGTGTGTTTATGTGAGACTTGCTCAGATATATTTGCAACTTTATGGAATGTTTTTTTAAATTTTTAATGAATTTTATTAATTTATATTTAACCTCTCAAATTCATAAATACCCTTCCCCAACCTCCAGTCCAAGTTTGCACCTATACTACTTTGCATATGTTGAGGGGCCCATGAGATTTGGAGTAAATTGAAGAATTTCTTATCTTTAAACATAAATGGTATCAGTACATTGTGCATAGGTATCATAAAATATCATAGCCTTCCATCCTTCCATAGCCTTTGATCTTTCCCATCCCCAGTTAATCCAGCTTCCCCAGCATTGTTTAAAATAATTTTGAGAAGAAAGGAGTTTTTGTATCACTGATATAAGTTGGTACATTATAGTGGTATCAGAGCAATTTCCTTGGATTATCCTGTGGAAATTAAATCTCATATGAAGAAATATCTCAGAACTATCTTCAAGTTGTAGATATGAAACTAGTTTCCATCAGGGAAGATGAAGGATTTGAGTGATACGAGGAAGAAGAAATCATTTACATTGATGGAGGCCTACCAAGAGATGATGATGGTTACAATTGTGACCAGATGTACATAGATCAATGGGATGAACCACTGATGGCTAATCTTAAGAAGAAGTTAGCAAAGAGGATATCAACAATTGAAAATTTGTCCTTCCACTACCAAGAGTATGTAGCTTTTAGAGAAGAGATTCACAAAGCCATTTCTTTCAAAGATTATTTTTATTACAGATTTTGATTTGAGATCAAGGGTAAATCTTTGGAATCAATAGAGAGCAACAAACCACCCATAGAGGAAACAAGTTGTTCCACCTTTGTGAGCAAAGAAGAAGAAAGAGGAATCTAAATTGAAGCCTCATTTGATGCCATTGTTTCTAGCATGAAGATACTTTTCATATTCTCTTCAAACAAAGTTTCCAATAAAACTAATTCTAAGGTTACCAAGGAGAAATATGCATCATCTAGCTTGAAGAATCAAAAGCATAGTAACAATCATCCATCTAAGGGGAGGAGCAACAATCATCCAAGAGAAGAGCCACGTGTTTCCTCAAATGAATGCATTGAGCAAGAAAAAGAAGAGTTCAAGCTAAGGAATGAACGTAAATCTGATCTTGGTAGAATAAATTATTTTTTGCATCAATATGAAGAATGTCCCACTAATTTAACAAAAAAAGAGAAAGGATCAACCCTTCAAGCATTCTCATAACATCATTATGGAGAAAGATACAACCACACTCTAGTTGAGAGTGAACCAGGAGATTTGGAGGGGGAGCATGCCATCGCCACTCCACATCATGAAGTGATACAGATGTCACAAAGGTATTACAACCATTTTTATTTTTGCATTCATCAAGTTCCTTTGTTTCATCTTGATATGACAACCATTTCTGGTGATAAGGTTGGCAGAAAATATCCTTCTAGTACTGAGATCCAAATTTTTGAGAAGGATGAATTTTTAAAGGAGAGTTTGCATGATTCTCAAGAGTGGCATGAACACACATGTGATTAGATGCATGTGTCTAATATTACACATGACATTATGGAGCAACATCATTTCCAAGGTAAACAAAAGGAGTCCTCATATTTACAAGTGCTTCGAGGAAGCATTGACTTGCAGGATGATTTCTAGGCACCTGTTTCACTCCAGAGAGATTGTGATCCTCTTTCATGTAAGGAAGGCTTATCCTTGATGAATATGGATTATTACATTCCATTTGGATAAGCAAGCAAAGAATCCTATTCATCATTGAATTGGATGGATAGCTACATCATCGAGATGGAGACTCAAGATTGTGCAAGACTAGCTCACATGGGTAAGATTTATTTTTGCATTAGTAATGGATCTATTGTTGCATTCAAATCTGTTATGACCAATGAGAAGCATGCGAGGCATATGTGGCTGCAACATTATTCTTACCATACATCTCCATTCATAACTAGGAGGAAAAATTACATAGCATATGAAGAGTTATCCCATGGCATGATATCCATAGTAAAGCATGGTGACATTGTGGGTGCTACTGAGGGCCTTACCACCATTTAAGGCAGAAGTATGGATTACTTACATCATATTGAGTTCATATGGAATTCACCACAACAACATGATAATATTATTGAATGCCACCCACCGGGTATACCACCTAACAAGGTGAAGAAGCATGAAGCTGAATTGATGATGGATGTGCCATCCATCAATATCTTTCATTACAAGCAGTTGAAAAGGTTCAAGGAAGGAGATGAAAGGTACCTTGAGGGTTTCTTTGACTAGAGACACATAAAACCAAGTCTTCTTTCATTTATTTTGGGCTTAGTGAAGATGAAGTGCATAATAGAGTACATGTGCATAAGGAACAAAGTCCTTAACAATGAGAGAATTCAAAAAGCAAAGACTACAACCCAAGGTAAATTTCACATATGATTTTTGACAGATATTACTTGCATGATATTATTCATATGTTGCAGGAAGCATACTTGAAGGATGATGAAGATATTTCCAGGCCCAATGATGAGTTGATGGCCACCCAAGATTCTTTGAGAAGCACTCAAAGTGCCCTCTTGGAATCCAAGATGGAGACAGAACAATTTCACCAAGAATTGCATAAATCTCATTCTCCCTCCTACATTCAAATCAACCATCCTCTTTCGATTGATGACATTCAGAGTTCTATGGAGGAACCTCATGAAATGGTGGTTCATGAGATTCATGATAACATGCATGTGCATGAGGAGTTTAGAGATATAGATGATCAGTTCCAAGCACATACTACCTTCCAGATCCAAACTGAGTTTCTTCTTGGAGTGAGTCATTCCTCCAATGAGGATTCAAAAGATCTCATGGTTGATAGACTGGCCTTTGATGGATTTGATGCATCCACTTATTTGGTGGATACTTTTTGCAAAAAAATGGTTCATCTTGGGACCAATGGTAGAGAGTTGAGCCATTGGGAGCACTCACATAGGGAAGCATCTTGCTTTCCAATTGGAGCATTGGGTTGGAGTGTCTCTTATTTCCCTACTTGGGAGAAAAGACACATGAGTGATATTATTGCTTGAATATATGGAGACTTATTAAGTACATATTACACTTTTTGTGAGCATCAAGGGCCTCCATGGACTTGTGATGATTCCTATCCTCTTTGTGGTTGGACATGGGAATTTCACCCTTCTCATTGGAACAACAATGTTTTAATTTTTGGTACTGGTGTGCATTGGGCATATGAAGTACAATCTAATTTGCATGTGCTTGGGGAGTTTTAGGTCAAGGAGGCACATGATCTCCCTTCAGTTGATCCAACCATGATGGATGACTATTATAGAGAGTTGATTAACCATTCTCCATCCAGATCACTAAGTTGGAGTATGCATTCATCCACTGATTGGGTGGGTAGTTACATGAGGGATTTGAGTACCCCAAGAGGTAAGTTTGTTGATTGCATTAGTGGAAATTTTATGGACACATCATCCATATTTTGTGATCAGTTGTATAAGCATTTATGGAATCTATGTGTTGTCTTTAGTATTCTTGGTTGGACATGGGATTTCCATCTATGTCTTAGGGATGGGGATTTCAGTGCTAGTTTCCACATGGCTTATGAGGAGATTCAATATTCCTTTGGGAGTGATGAAATTACAGTTTGGTGCAGTGTTTTAGACATACCCTGTTGGCCCGGTTTTGCAACAAGGCTTAGTGCTATGGGCACCTGCTAACTAGTAGCAGCAGTTTCAATAAAATTAAACAAGAAACTAATCTAAACAAAACTAATCATGGATCTATGCAAGAATATAAGCAAATAATGTAAACATTTAAAAAACAAGAACAAGAAAATATTAAAGAATGAATTTGTATTGAAAAATGGGGGGCAAGCAAGTGCTTGCGATAATACCTTCAATGGTGAAGGTTGATGTTGAGCAACTCCCAAGATGAGTAGCTCCAAGCTCCAAGAGGTCTCCTTCTCCAAGGTTGCTTACAATGGCCAAAATGCTCAAGGAAGATTTTGGCAGCATGAGGATGAGATAATGGATGGATGTGAAAAGAGGAGCCCCTACCACCTTTTTATAGGTTTTGGTGGTGGGGAATACCATTTGTGGTTTTGTGGAAACCAAATGGTATTGACCAACATGGTTTAGGTACTTTTCCCTCATTTTTCCTTTTTTGAATAAAAATAATATTTTAATTCCCTTTTTAATATTTTTGGGAATTTGGACCCTTTTTGAGGGTTTTTTATGATTTTCAGGAAAAATAATCTTTTTTAATGGAAAAAGGGGTGTACTAAGGTCTTTTGGTGACCTTTTGTTGGTTTCAGAGGCTCAGATGGTGGAAAAGTGGACAAATGGGTCATGTGAATAAGGGAATGAGCTAGTGAGCACTTTTTAGGTGTTAACAGATTTCCCCCTGATGTGTGAGGGCAGGAGCTCATCGTATGGCCGATAGACATCATAGTTCTTTTGTCTTTTTTCAGGGGTTTGGGAAGGAGAAGAGACCGATTGGAGACTGGAGCCACGACCCTTGGAAGCTGCAAGAAACAAAAAATATTACATGGCCTCAATATGAATGAGGTATAATCTCTGACAATGGACGAGGCGGGCATTCCCATGCTCGTATCAAGACATATACATAACAATTAATCCCAAGAAGGGGGATCTAATACATAAAGAATCTACTGGTACACCATAATGGTCTAGGGGGGAAATTATTTTGGGATGTACTCCTGATCATAACGGATCTCAATAACTGATACACTGGAATAACTGAGGAACTGCTGAAACTGAAGGTGTCCAACATCTGTAGGGACTCAAAGAATATGAGTCATCTCTGAGAAATAATGTAACTGTATACTCAAGGGAGTATGAAACTGGGGTACATCTGAATACTGTCGCCATGCCCAACCCGGATATCTATAGAAAAAGTGTAACTGGTGTTATCCATAGGAAGACTCTCAAATGTGGAGGAGTCAGAAGGTATCCGGAGTCTTCGACTAATAAGTGAAACGGACGAATACCCTGTGCGCGTCTCAACGATGCGATCAAGGTGTTGAAGTCGAGCATGTGAGAAACAACCATTTGGAGAGGCACTGAAGATTCCTCTCGAAATGATTCGTAGGCACTCATCATAAATGGTGATGAGTCCAAGACACAGGGACCTCTAGGTCTATCCTCTGGAATCAATGTGGTTGTCGTCGACAGAGGGAGACCAGCAACTAACAAGGCAATGATGTTTCCTTGATAGGAGCACGAGGTGTAAAAATGAAGTGTTGTAGTACTGATGGTAGGACTGACATACTTGTGGGAATGGGAAATAACTGGGTCAAAAAATGGGTAGACTCAAACTTCCTTTGTTCAGAGCATGATGACATGGTTGACCTGGCAGCGTAGGGAACTGACTTGTAGGTGTGGGGATCATTGCTTTGACTGAATGGTATATATTAAATCTGGGGGGGAGGACGAGCTGATAGGTGCTGTCGAGGGATTATCAAGGTGACATACTACAGAATACTCTGAACAAAGGCGACCAAAATGGGGAAGCTGCCTAATGAGTAGATGTGATCTGTCGTGGCGCCAAGAGGCACCATTGATTCCTTCTTCGTAGTTTTAATGAGCTCCAAGAAGGGATAAAAGTGTGCTCTGAAATGGTACGGTCCTATGGATTTTGTGAGCCCAGGACGGCTCATGCTCATGGTTGCTTTCATGTTTAGAGAGTCTGAAAACGGTAAGTGGACTCTATTGGTGTTTCTTTTTCGTAAGTTTAGTCTCCAAGGCCCGAAAAAGCATAAAATGATGCGGATGGAGAACTCTTCTAGCCAATGTGACTAGAGTATACCTTTTTCGTAATTAGTCTACAAGGTCCGGAAAAGGGGTAAACTTATACCAGGTAGACGCCCTTTCAGATACGTTTAACGAGCATGAAAGGAAGCAAGGTTGCTCGGAAATATTTTCATTGTTTTTAGGAGTCAGAAAAGAGCTTAACAGAAACTCCCTAAGTGCCTTTTTCGTAAAAGTGGTTGCTCGGCCCGAAAAAGGGATAAAATTATACCGAACAAAAAGGGGTTGATGAGGGCGAGAAAAGGTCTCAAGCATCATCATCGGTGCGAAAAATTGGATCCGGTGACATAAGGATTGTCGAAAACGGAGAACGGCCGATGCGGCACGCAAACCGGGGCTACATGGGGGGCATGACAAATGCCCTGAAAATCGGGACGTGACAGCGAGAAATGATCTCAAGCATCATCGCGAGCGCGGAAAACTGAATCCGGTGATATATGACACGTCCAAAACGGAGAACGGCCGATGTGGCACGCAAACCGAGGTGACGAGGGGGCATGAAAAAAAAAATGCCCGAAAAATGTAAAGGTGAAAGCGAGAAATGATCTCAAGCATCATCATGAGCGCGGAAAATTGAATCCGGCGATATAAGGCATGTTGAAAACGGAGAACGGCCGATGTGGTATGCAAACCGAGGCCACGAGAGAGGCCAAAAAATGGTCAAAAAAATAGAACCCGTGAAAATGGGAAAAAGAAGGAACCTGCATGAAGTTCTCGCTGTGCTGATCCCAACGGTTTGAAAAATGGACTTCGTATGGTCCCGCAATGGTTGTTTGAAAATTGGTGGAATTTCTATAAATAGGGCGTGGGGCCCAAATGACTTGTCATTGTTACGTGCGAGTTTGATAGAGCTGTCAGAGCTATTTCTTGATTCCCGGGAGATTTCACCGTTGGTTTTCAATTCTGCGAGTTTCAGGTAACTCTATTTGCCTTAGCCTTTTCAATTATGTCTTTTTTGTTTGGAGGCGGGCCCCCGAAAGCCGCGAAATTCCATGTTGACCCTCCAACGTGGAATATCGCGGGTTTCGGGTCTGTTCCCGCGATGAACCGCGCGGGTTTCAGGATGACAGTCACGATGTTCATCGCGACTGTGAGGTTGGAATCCGTGATGTTCATCGCGAGTTCATGGGAGATAGTCGCGATGTTCATCGCGGCTGTCTAGCCAAAATCCGCGATGTTCATCGCGGGTTTTTGCACAGAGGCCACGATGGTCATCGCGGCTTTTGGTGGAAATGCCGCGATGGGCATCGCGGCTTTTTGTGGAAAAGCCGTGATGGGATTTTTTCAAAAATTTTATGCTAGGGCTAAAAATTTCTTTTGTTTTCTGGCAGGATGTTGAGGAGACCATTGTCCTCGTGGCGGGAGCGGGAGATCGATGATGATCTTATTGCGAGGATTCAGACTGATCCGGGGGTGCGACAGACTTTGGCTGTGAGCAGACTTTTGAAGTTCGCTCAGATCCCACCTATTCGTTCAGTGAGACGGCTCCTGAACAAGCTAGTGAGTTGGTGGGTGCCGGCGGAGGGTGCATTTATTATTGGGGGTGAGAGGTTGGAGATCACCCTCACGGATGTTTATTTTTTCACTGGGTTGCCTCGTTTGGGTGAGGTGGGAGATCTCTTGCCGAGGATCCCGCCGGGTGTAGACATGGAGGAATTGTTACAGACTTTCTGTGTTGATGATGCTGTTTTGCAGAACAGCTCTATTAGTCTACGATCCCTACGTGAGTGGGATATGCGGGCTGTTGGTGCATGTGTTCTGCGGATATTGGGTGCTGCTGCGCCACATCGTATGTCTGGGGGACAAACGATGATGGTGGACTCTGTTCTCCGGGGGACTTATTATGCCTGGGGGCAGATGTTTCTGGCTGGTGTCCGGAGAGATCTGGACAAGGCCATTCGAGAGGGAGGTGAGTTCTATTATGCCTCCTTCCTATGCTGTTTTTTATTTGAGCGCTTGCCGACCTTGCGGCCACGGGTACCCATTCGTGCTGGTCTGGTGAGTGAGCCTCGTATGATGCGGTGGGGGCAGATGATGCCTCGTGGCGGTGGTGGTGTCCGTGGTTTCTTCACGGAGGATTTTTATGAGCAGTGGGAGCAGATGCCCTTGGTGATTGAGGACTACCCCTACACCGGCATGGACTATCGAGGTGACCCGGAGATGCCTTGTGCCCCAGGACAGGCCTGGAGTTTAGACGGTATGTTTTGTGTTTTATTTTATACTATATCATGTGTTGTTGGATTTATCAGTCTTATGATTATAGTTGCATATGATGGTTTATTTTGCATTGTGCAAATGTTGGGCCTATACCACCGGCCGGCTACGTGGCTCGTCAGGGGCGGGCGATGGTAGTCGCTCATCCACCTGCAGCAGTACCACCTCCACGTGGTGGAGGATTTGCGGCTCGTGGGAGAGGGGTTGGCCCTTGCGATGACGCCATAGTGGGTGTCAGACAGACCTTCGACCGGATCCTAGCTGGACTCCCCGAGGATGGTTGGAGAGACCTGGATCGGGATATTTTGGAGGGTTGCTTCGGTGCACCGCCTGAGTGGCGGTCGCTCTTGTTGAGGATAGCGTTGTTTGTGGCAGAGCACAGGGGTGGTGCTTGGGATGTCCCGGCAGAGCCGGCTCAGATGAGGATCCGTCTACGGGATGACCCAACGGGGCCAGCGGAGGAGGCGCCAGAGGAGCGCAGAGTTCGGGCTCGCCATGACCCGGCGGGGCCAGCGGAGGAGGGGCCAGAGGAGCCTAGGGATCCTGATGAGTAGATGATATTGTATCTACCCCCAAATGCTGATGAGCATATGGGGAAGAATTTTTGTACGATTGATGTATTTTTTGTATATTGGGTGCTGAGGGCACCTATGACATGTTGACTATCATGGGTTATATATATATGTGTATATATATTTGGATATATGGTCGTGTATGCACGTGGATGCACATTTGTCTTTTGTATATGCCCGTGGAGGCACATGTTATGCATGTGGATGCAGTATTTTGTTATTTGTATATGCTCGTGGAGGCACATGGTATGCATGTGGATGCATTATTTTGTTTTGGTATATGCCCGTGGAGGCACATGTTATGCACGTGGATGCATTTCGTTTGTGGATATGCCCGTGGAGGCACATGTTATGCACGTAGATGCACATTTTGGTTATGACATGATGTGATTGGTGTGCCAGTCGAGGATATTGTTGGCCATATGGTCTGCTACACTGTTGAGGTGTCTTGGGACATGTGTGAATGAAATGGATTCAATCTGTCTAACCATTTGCTTAGTGCGCAGGAATTTTCTGAAAAGACAGGGATCACGCACCTGGTAATCATTGTTGAGCTGGGAAACCAGGAGCTGTGAGTCCAAGAAAACGTTGAGGTGACGGATACTCATTTGGAGAGCTGCGGCCAGGAGACCGGTCACGGCATCGTATTCAGCTTGGTTATTGGTGGCGGCACCTAAACATACTCCGTCAATGTGAATTAACTCATGTGAAGGGGAGTATATTACCCAGGCTGCAGAGGCGATATTGGGAGACCAACGGCTTGCACCATCAGCAAAACCGACATGGCAGAGTGGAAGAGGATCCATCTGTGGTCATGCAGAGAAAAACAAATATTTAGGTTTTTTGAATTTTTTGTGTACAAAGAAAGTATGCCTATACTAAAATGGACGGTGGTGTCCATTAGATTTTCTATGGGTAAAATCGTTTAAGGTACAACCCGTTGCGTGGGTTGCATAGGGGATTGCCTTCTGAATCGGTCAGAATTTATGCCCCCTTCCCGAGGCAGGTGTGTATGATGTAGGGGCCTTGCCACATAGACACGAACTTTCCCTTTCCGGTTTTATCATGAGCTTGATCGTAAGCGAGGACAAGGTCTCCCTCAGAAAAGGTTCTCGGGTGGACGTGTTTGTCGTAACTTAGTTTTGATCGTTGTTTAGCTGCTTCCATGTTTTGAATGGCTGTGCGCCGATCTTCATCGGCCTGCTCTAGGAGTAGTAAACGTTGCTCTATCGGGGAATTGTCCGGTAGGAGTTCAACGGCGATATGCAAGGCTGGAATCTGGCACTCAATAGGGAGGACGGATTCGACACCGTGAACTAAATGGAAAGGGGTAAAATCGGTGGCGGTTTTGGTTGAGGTGCGGTAAGCCCATAGTGCCGGGAAAAGCATGTGGTGCCAATTGGATTTGTGTTTGTCTACAGTACGTTGGAGGATGGTCTTCAAAATTTTATTGATCGCTTCGACTTGGCCGTTTCCTTGGGGATAGTAGGCGGAAGACAAATGGTGTTCAAATTTCAACATGGTTGATAATTCTTTCCAGACGGCATCTTCGAAGTGAGAGCCGTGGTCAGAGACTAGTTGCTTCGGCACTCCGAAACGAGTAATAACATGGTTGAAGAAAAACCGTGCTGTAGTGTCGGCCTTGCAATTGTAAGTCGGCATGGCTTCTTCCCACTTTGTGAAATAATCTACGGCCACAACGATGTGTTTGTGACCGCCGGCTGACGTGGGGTTGCAGTCGAGGAAGTCGATGGCCCATTTGCAGAATGGTCCAACAGTGATGACTGGATGAAGGGGGGCGGGGGGGGGGTTCTTGCTTTGGGGGCAAAAAGTTGGCAGTTCTGGTAGTGCTTAACTGCGGTGATGCAATCAGTAAATAATGATGGCCAAAAGTAACCTGCCCGAATGATCTTCTGGGTGGTGGCCATGCCGGAGAAATGGCCTCCGCAGGCGCCACTATGACAATCATTGAGGACTTGTTCTGCCTCACTATGGGATAGGCAGCGGCGTAGGATGGTATCAACGCCGCGTCAGTAAAGTACATCCCCTAACAAGAGGTATATGGGGGCATGGTGTCGTATCCGACGGTGTCCGTCACGATCGATGTGTGGTCGAAATTTTTGCGTGCGGAGGTAAGTCAAAATATCTCCGTACCAAGGGTCGTCAGATGAAATGATGAAGATTTGTTCGTCAATCAGGTCCGTTTGGATAACGGGTGATGTCGAAGAGGATGGGAGGTCAGTGATGAGGTGAGCAAGCGCGAGGGCTTTAATTCTTTTGTGAGTTTTGAAAGTGAGGTCATATTCCTGGAGGATAATGACCCATTTAGCAACACGACCTTATAGGAGCCGCCGGGTTAGGAGATAGACCATAGGGTTGGAGTCGGCCACAACCGTGGTATGACTGAGTAGAATGTAGTGTCGCAATTTTTGTACGGAAAAGACTACAACTAGGGCTAATCTTTCCTCGTATGGATAACGCAAAGGTGGGCCAGACAAGGTCTGGCTGACGTAATAAATCACATGCTCTTGGTGAGAGGCATCTTCTTGGACCAAGACTCCGGACACTGCATGTTTAGATGCCGAGACATAAAGGGTGAAGTCTTGAGAGAAATCCGGTGGGGATATCAAGGGGGTTTGTGTGAGAGCTTTCTTGAGGGCTTCGAATGCCGTGTCTGCTTGCTCATCCCAAACAAAGGGTATGTGGGTACGAAGTAAGCGTAAGAACCTGTGGACTTTGGTGGCGTAATCAGGAATGAAGCGCCTAAGGAAATTGGATCGCCCTTGTAGACTCTGGAGCTGCCGAAGCGTGCGAGGAGGCGGAATTTCTAAGATGGATTTGACTTTCAAGGGATCGACAGTGATTCCGTCTTGGGAAACAATGAAACCCAACAACCGGCCTGCCGGGACGCAAAAGACACACTTGTGTGGGTTCAAGCGGATTTTATATTTGCGACAACGTAGGAAAACTTGCCGGAGGTCGTTAAGGTGGTCTGATCGTTTTAGGGAACGAGCTGTGAGGTCATCAAGGTAGACTCGCAGGATATGAACCAAGTCGTGAAAGCAATAGGTCATGGCTCGCTGGAAAGTGGCACCAGCATTTTTAAGGCCGAATGGCATGACGCGATAGGCAAAGGTGCCCCATGGGGTGGTGAAGGCAGTCTTGTACTGATCCTCCTTACGGATGTGAATCTGGTTTTATCCGAAAAACCCATCCATGAAAGATAGGACCTCATGGCCCACACACTCATCAATGAGTTGGTCAATGAATGGCGTGGGGAAATTGTCTTTTGGACAAGCGTGGTTTAAGTCACGAAAATCAGTGCATACTCTAAGGGTGCCTTGCTTTTTGTTGACGGGAACGGGGTTCGACACCCAGGTGGTGTATAGAATAGGATAAATGAATCCTACTTTGCGAAGTTTCTCGACCTCAGCTTTAACAGCGGGGAGTTTGGAAGGATGAATGGGTCGCTGTTTCTGACGAACAGGGGGTACCTCTGGCCATGTATCAATGTGGTGTTCTATGATGGCGGGGTCGAGACCAGGCATCTCGATATAGGACCAGGCAAAGACATCACGGAACTCTTGAAAGATCTTTTTGTACGCCTGAGTTTCTGCTTGAGTGCAAGATGCGCCCAACGAGATGAGCTCAGGTTTCCCAGGTGTTGTGGAAATATCTATCTGTATAGTGGGGGAAATGTTGGACATGTTCCCTTCTTCAAAGGCATCCGGTGCTGGGATGGGGTCCTTTAACCAATCGACCTTGGTGGGTATGAAATCTTTCGATTTGACTGATAGCTGGTTGGATGCGGTGGATGTAGATGTTTCCGGGAGGAAATACGAGCGATGATGCATATCATCCCAAGGGTAGTCGGGTGCAGTGAGTGTCTCCAAAATTTGCTCATCAGTATTGAAGTAGTCAGACCATAAATCAAGGGGTTCTGGTTTGAAAGTTGTTGAAATCATATATATTGTATTGACTTCTTTCGACGAGGATGATGGCGGGGGGTAGATCTCCTCGATGAGGGGAGGAGATATCTCCAAATCAACATTGTTTAACTCATACAATGCTGCTCTATAGTCAGGGAGATCAGGACAATGGTGAGAGTAGTGGCCGTAAACACTGCATATGGCACAAGGATGGTTGGTGCGCGGTGATCTGTCGCGAGGCTGAGGAGGTGGCTCAAGTCTAATGACTGGGATGCCGGTGTCATCGTCCAACATATTCATATACTCTTGGAGTGCTGGTAACTGTGGGCATTGATGAGTCGGATGGCCTATCTCATCGCACAAAGAGCATTTAGGAGGAGCTCAAAATACTGGTGGGGGTTTGACTGCCTTAGGGGGTGGTATAGCAGTGTATGGTTGTGGACCTCTGCCCCCAGTGGGCTTGACAAGAGGAGGAGGATTCGTTGGCGATGAAGGGATCATGAGACCAGGAGATGGTTTCGTCGACGACGAAGGGATTGTGACACCAGGAGGAGGTTGAGTAGTGGTAACAATAGGTTGTACCGGTTGGAGGATGACATTTGGTGTCGGCGGTGGACTGGGGGGCGAAATATACCACACGGGTAATCCCAATGTTAACCCGGGTAGACTAAGGGTAGCCATAATTGGGGCGCTTACTACACCCGAAGGAGTAAATAGAAAGGAAATGGTGTGGATGGGTGTAACACCGATGTGACTAGGGACCAATGGTGGTTGACTACCGGGTGCTTGTGTATTCTGTGAAAGAGTACAGAGGTTTGCGACGTGGGTCTCCGGTGACGGTGGTGGAATGGCCTGGAATGTAGAGGTCATTGGTGTATCTGAGTAAAGTCCGGGCCCTACAGAAGAAACAAAGGAGGTAGTTGCACTAGAAGTGGGTTGTTCAACCATGGGGAGAACATTTTCGGGTGCTGCAGGGGCATTGGGATCATAGTAGGTGAGTTGGTCAATTTTGACCACGCGTCCCTCGTGGGGGAACATCATGGTGCGAAAAACGGATGAGGCGACCGCTTTCATGGCGTACATGTAACTGCGGCCAAGTAAAAGGTTATAATTGAGCTGGGCATTAATGACCTCTATGTCGATGAGCACAGTTTTCCCACCTAATTGGACGGGGACCTTGGGTAGTAAACCTTGAGGTTGCGCTGACCGGCCGTCGTAAGCCCGCAATGCAGTGGTGGATTGTTGGAAAGTAGGGGATCCCAACTTCTGCCAAACGAATGTGGACATGACGCATGTAGAGGCACCCTCGTCGATGATACACCGATGGATGACAAGATTCTGAATAGAAACATAAACTTGGACTGCTATGGTGGAAGGCAGACGTGGTTCAGACTGGTCCAAATCAAAGGTCATCAATTTCGAATCATTTGGGTCAATCGCCCCAATGGCGGAAAGTAAAGTCTTGCGCTGCGTAGGACAGTTTTTCAAGACTTCTAACACAGACATGGCTGCAGGAGATTGAGCTAAGTCATCTACGATGTTGTAATTTGACGCAGCCCGTGCATTGGGGTTGTTGTTGATACGGGGGAGTGGGAAACGAGGTGCTTTAGAGGTGCCATCGAGTGGAAGCAGTGGTATACGTAACGTCTGATCAGTGGGATGAGCGTTAGTATCCTTATCGGCGGGGGGGGCTTCAGAGGTAGGGCCATACTGGTTCCGACGTGTCTGAATGTTGACATCGGCAGTGGACATCATCAATAAGTGGTGAGTGCCTGAATCAAACATGGGTTGATCAGGAGCGACGTAAGTGATTTGTTGTGGTGGCACGTTGCCCTGTGGGGGAGCAAACGGCTGAGTGTTCACCACTCCTTGTGTTGGAAAAGGGTTTTGTAGCACCAAAGGTTGTTGTTGAGGTGGTGGGGGGTTGGGTGGTGGCTGAGGAGCCGCATGCCCTTGACGATGGGCGTCATCTGTCCATAGCTGCCAAGCTCGCTCCAGATGTGGGCAAGTATGGGTATAGTGGCCATAGACCCCGCAAATAGAACAAGGATGGTTTGTTCGTAAATTAGCATTTTTGGCTTGCTTAGGTGGTCAATCAGGATTCTGATGAGCAGGCGCCGCGTTATTATTTTGCGGAGGATGGGGAGGGTGTGGAGCTTGGTTATGGTTTTGGTTGTTTCCACGGTTACGTCCTCTTCCACGGTTTGGTTTCCCACCCTGGTTGCGTTGGTTATTTTGGTATTGGGGCTGATGTTGTTGTGCGTACACATGCCCTTGAGCATTGGGGGGATTGTGGGGAGCCGCAGGTGCGGGAGCAGGTTGTGGTGGGTAATATGCAGGTGGAGCTGGCGGTGGTCCAATTGCCTGTTGGGGTTGTTGGTACCCCTGAGCTATTGGATGTGTTGGATTAGCTGGTGCAGCTTGCTGTGGGTACTGCATTTGTTGTGGCGAGAACTGAATGGGGTTCTATGTAGCAGGTTGGTCATAGTATGTAGGAGGTACATATGCTGATGGCGCTTGTCCATAGCAATGTTGTGGACAAGAGGGTCCATGAATATGATGTGTCTGGTTTGTTGGAGCGTAAGAAGTTTTCGCTCCGGAACTGGATGTAGCCCTAGAGAGGTCTGGGGCAGGCATGGTACTCACCATGCTGAAAGGTTTAGCTTGGGGTGTGATTTGGCCAATAATGCCATCGGCGGCATGAGATACCCCCGGCGCGTCACTGCGTGAAGAGTCGCATCGTGGGGCATCTAGTATGATTGTGTATAGATAACCCGACTGGGCGTAAATGAGATCAAACTGTTGGGCTTTGAGGATGGCCTCTTCTTTAGACTGGGGTCTTTCAGATGCCACATCCTTCGCAATGAGAGGGAGGAGGGATTTTAGAAACCAATCTAAGAAGATACGGTCGTCTAACTTGATTTTGCAGAGCCTTCGGCGTCGACGCCACTCATGAATGTGGTCAGTGATATGGGTGGCCGTGTTCTGTCTGCAAGACAGTAGGATCTCGACTCCCGCATCATAGCGGATAGGTAATTGGAAAAACTGCAGGAAGGTCGAGGCAAGGGAGGTAAAGGTGGCATGCGTCCCATGGGGCTGCTCGATATACCACTTGGCTACAGAGCCAGTGAAGGTGCGCTGTAAAAGCCGGAGGCGGACAGAGTCGTCCACTATGGAGTTGGAGGAACACCATAGATGGAAGGACATGATATGGTTCTGGGGGTCTTCACCCGTCTTACCCTCAAACTTAGGGATGTCAGGGGGGAGTTTGGTGGGCATGTGAGGCCACGCAGGATCGTGTCTAATGGGGTCATTAGTGAGCCTAGCTAAGTCTGGCAGGTTCAGACTTGCCATGTACGGTAAGCTAGCAGATGTAGTGACTGGAACTTGGACATGCCTAGTCATTGTGGTATGATGTAGGGGTCCAGTAGTGCCTAAAGGTATGCTAGGTATGGAGGGTATGTGCCCTCCGATAGGTGTGGTCTGGTATGGGCCAGCGCCTCCAAGTGCAACATGGGTTACACTTGGGTTAGGAATAGCAGTGGGGATTCCTGGGATAGGGTTTGTGGAAACTAGAGGGGGTGTGACCCCTATGTTGGGCATACCCATAACAGGTGGTGGCCCTGTGTTGGGAATTCCTATAACAGGAGGTGGCCCTGTGTTGGGCATTCCTAAATGTGGAGTGTTTCCCATGTTGGGCATACCCAGGGGGGTGGTCGTTGCCATGGATGGCACCGCAGCAGAAGGGTCTGTGGATGTCTCACCTATGGTGCTGGTAAATAGTGGGTCAAATGGTGTTCCAGCCATAATGGTGGGTGGTGGTAATATAACGTAGTTTTTGGATTCTACCTCAGAATCAGATGTGAAGTGAGGCATGTCAGAATCGGATGACCGTCTGGTTGACCGACGATGTGTCGAATCAAGGGATAAGGCTCTGCGTCGGTGACGTGGAGAGCCAAGTGGACTAAACTCTGGGAGTTCACCTTGGAGACGACGAGAGCATCTAAAATTCTCAATGGTGAGAATTAAGTTTTTTGTGTAAAAAATCTGTTTAAGTATCAGGTGGTGATATATATAAAAAAGCTCAAAACCCTAATGCAACCAAGGGTGCAAGAAGGGGAGTGAAAAAGAAGGCTCTCAGGCCAAAAAATCAACGTCAAAAAAGGCACTTATTCTAGCAGCTATGCTACAATAAGTGGAGGAATGCAACAAATGGTCAGAGTACCAACATGCAAACGGCTTCTAGAAAAAATAGGTGTAACTAGACCAAAGGTGGGTTGAATCATGCAAACACCTAACTAAAAGTATTGTGACTCAAACAAACGATATCCTCCGCAAGGTGATGAAATCCAAGTTAGACAATATGAGTGTTGAGACAACGACTAGATATCCCCCTACCGGGAGGGACACCGGGTAATCAATCCTAAAGAAAGGCTACTAGGATACTCCGTTCATGACGCGTCGAGAAAAGGTAAATCTGCCGTTTGGTCCTTTGATCGCAATATTCCAATACAGGGATATCCCGAGAACTGCGAATGGTAGTCCTTCGGTTACTGAATGGATTTCGGTATTCCACTCAGGCTTCCAGAACCATCCTCGCGACTTCAACCCTCCTAGGGGAGAGGCCTTCCCACAAACCGGTTGTGACCGCGCCAATAAATACTAAGAGGTTTTAGCTCCCTAAAGGACAACAACTATGTCTCAGATGTAATAACTGAGGGGTGTTATTGGAACACCTATCCCCCCAATACTACCTAGCTACAAAGTTCTTTTAGTGTTCCCCAAGTGGGGTTAAAAGTGTGTTGAAATTAGGGTAAGTTTTAAGGCTCAGTTCAATTAAGTGATCGAGTGGGTGCACATGTGGTATTGTAAACTGAACTTGAAAGAAGTAAATGCTTTACTGAAATTTTCAAAAAATAAAGGATCTTTCGAAAATAAAAAAGCAAATTTATGACTTTTTTCAATAAATGGAAATTAAATGCTTTTCAATGACTTATTCAAAAAACAAAGGATTTCTTGAAATATAAAAGCAAATAATATTACTTCTAAAAGAAATAAATGGATTTATTTTTCAAGGAAATTGCTAAGGGCAAGATTTTGAAGAAGTAAACAAGAAAAGATTTTTTAACCTAAATAAACTGCAAAATAAGTCTTTCTTTCACTTTCTTGAAATTTTTTATAAAGACTTCTAAATGTGCATTTAAATAGTAAATTTTTTTTCTATGGCTATAAAATATGCAGACTTTAATACTATAAAAATGTGCTATGTACTCAGAAAATACAGTAAAAATTTAATTTTTTTAAATCGGAATGGCCAAATGAAAAAATTAGCAGCGCGGGTTCTGACAGAAAAACCGCGATGGACCGTGCGGGTTTCTGTCGCACAGTCGCGGTGGACCGCGCGGGATTCCAGCAAACAGTCGCGATGTGCAGCGCGGAAAAAATCCGCGAATCCGCGATGTGCAGCGCGCAAATAGGCCTCGAAGCTGCGGGGAACTGCACGGAAAAAGGGCGCGCAGTCGCAATGTGCAGCGCGGTAAATGACCGCGAAGCCGCGATGTGCAGCACGGAAACAGGCCGCGAAGCCGCGGTGAACCGCGCGGAAAAAAGACCAAAAGCCGCGATGGACCGCGCGACTGTCAGGCTAAAAACCGCGAGGCAAAAGCCGTGCACGGAAGCCGAAAAATGAACCCAAAAATTGAGAATTCTGGGCTGTTAATGGCAATAAATGGGGCCAAAACTTAGAGCAGCAATGGATCTGCTGTCTAAGATGGCAGATCTATGGATCTAAAGGTTAAAACTAATAAAAAACTAAGATTAAAAACAAAACTAGAGATCTATTGTTCAAACCCAGCGGAGTCGCCAAAAACTGTTGGCCCGGTTTTGCAACCAGGCTTAGTGCTATGGGCACCTGCTAACTAGTAGCAGCAGTTTCAATAGAATTAAACAAGAAACTAATCTAAACAAAACTAATCATGGATCTATGCAAGAATATAAGCAAATAATGTAAACATTTAAAAAACAAGAACAAGAAAATATTAAAGAATGAATTTGTATTGAAAAATGGGGGGCAAGCAAGTGCTTGCGATAATACCTTCAATGGTGAAGGTTGATGTTGAGCAACTCCCAAGATGAGTAGCTCCAAGCTCCAAGAGGTCTCCTTCTCCAAGGTTGCTTACAATGGCCAAAATTCTCAAGGAAGATTTCGGCAGCATGAGGATGAGATAATGGATGGATGTGAAATGAGGAGCCCCTACCACCTTTTTATAGGTTTTGGTGGTGGGGAATACCATTTGTGGTTTTGTGGAAACCAAATGGTATTGACCAACATGGTTTAGGTACTTTTCCCTCCTTTTTCCTTTTTTGAATAGAAATAATATTTTAATTCCCTTTTTAATATTTTTGGGAATTTGGACCCTTTTTTAGGGTTTTTTATGCTTTTCAGGAAAAATAATATTTTTTAATGGAAAAAGAGGTGTACTAAGGTCTTTTGGTGACCTTTTGTTGGTTTCAGAGGCTCAAATGGTGGAAAAGTGGACAAATGGGTCATGTGAATAAGGGAATGAGCTAGTGAGCACTTTTTAGGTGTTAACATACCCCATGAGGAGATATTCTTTTTGTTGATACTGATGTTTGGGAAGATTCAGTTAAGGCACTGGGACCCTGGAATTATTTGGGATGATAGTTTTCGACAAGCAACACTACTATTGGGAGATATGCAGCAATGGTATTGGGATCAAGGAATTGATGAGTCATTTCAGTTTGCATTGATGTCTGGAGGAATGCAACATAAGCAATGGGAACCTGGGATCAATCTTGAAGATACAGATATAATCAGAGTGGTGCAGCAAAAACATGATGCAATTTTGGTATTTTGCTTGGAATTGAGGATTTTGATTCTAGACAGCCATCAACATATTTTGAGTAGTGAGGTCACTGGTTGGATTCATAGATGGTTGGAGTTGGTTTCTTGCTTGAGGAAAAGCAATATTTGGAGGGGAGGACTGTCATGTTCCCATTTTGTCAACACCATGAAGCAGATCGAACCCCATGGATCCTAGTGACAGATTGAATTAATTAATTAATGAGGGGTTAAATTGAGGCATTTAATTAATTAAGATTTTGAATTATTTGTATGAAAAGTTTATTATGCATTTGGAATATTTATTTTTCATGCATTTAATATTTTTATGTGGAATAAATGAGGATAATGCTCCACTAGGGTGCATGAGAGGATAAGGTTGAATTGGAGTTAGCTTGAGGAAGAAGCAAAGAGAAATATTCCAAAGCTAGGAAAATCAGAGAAAAGGAAAGAAAGTGGAGCAAATAAAAAAAGCAGCATGAAGCAGAAAGCAGGAAAAATCAGAAAAGCAGGAAATTTCAAAAAAGGAGGAATGGTCAGAAAATCAGGAAAGTCTAGAAAAGTAGACAAAAGCATAAAAGCATGACAAAATAAAAAAAAAAGCGGGAAAAAGAAAGACAAAGCAGAAAAGCAAGGTAAGGGAAAAAAGTAGGGAAAAAGCAAGACAAAGCAAAAAAGCAGGGCAAGGTAGAAAGCAGAAAGCAGAAAGCAAAGCAAAGTAGAAAGCAAGGAAAAAGCTAAAGCACAAAGCAAAGCAACCTTATCCACTCCATATTACTTGCTCAAAAAGTCACCTCAATCTATAAAATAATGATTAAAACTCGATTTCACATCTTTTGTGAGTTTGAGAATTTGTATGAGTGCAATTTTGCCTCAGAGACTTGGGAGATGTGCCGCTAGTTAATTTTGGGAGATGTTCCCTAGCGTTCTATGAGTGGATGATGGAATTAAACCATTTTCATTGATTTTATTTGCATGTCATGTAGCTGATAAAGTCGAATCTAAAGTTCAGAAGCATCACCATCCAGTTCAAAGTTCAAATCTTCAAGCTTTCTATGAGTTTCTAGAGCTAGTTTCTTATGTAGAATAAGAGAGATATTTCCATATTGTAATATTATTATATAATCATGATCAATAAAAATTACAGAACTCTAGTTTCTTCTCCTATTTCTCCACCCCTTCTAGATTTAGCTATAATTTGACTAGTTTCCAGTGTGTACTTCATAAATGAATGAGTATGAATCCAAATGAAGTCATTCTTATTTTTGGAGTTGATTAAAATGTCATATGTCATGATAAAATTATTATTTCATAAATTAGTGGTCATTTGAATACTGTTTGGGAGCCCATAAATCACACTAGTTGAGTTGTCCTTGAAGGAAATTTTATGTGTGTTTATGTGAGACTTGCTCATATATATTTGCAGCTTTCTGGAATTTTTTTTACTGTTTAATGACTTTTATTAATTTATATTTAACCTCTCAAAGTCAAAAATACCCTTCCCCAACCTCTAGTCCAAGTTTGCACCTATACTACTTTGCATATGTTGAGGAGCCCATGAGCTTTGGAGTAAATTGCAGAATTGCTTATCTTGAAACATAAATGGTATCAATACATTGTGCATAGGTATCATAAAATATCATAGCCTTCCATCCTTCCACAGCCTTTGATCGTTCCCATCCCCAGTTAATCCATCTTCCCCAGTCATTGTTTTAATTAATTTTGAGAAGAAATGAGTTTTTGTATCACTGATATAAGTTGGTACATTATAGTGGTATCAGAGCAATTTCCTTGGCTTATCCTATGGAAATTAAATCTCATATGAAGAAATATCTCAGAACTATCTTGGAGTTGCAGATATGAAACTAGTTGCCATCAGGGAAGATGAGATATGTGCGCATCCTTGTTTTCCAACTTGGTGTATCTTTAACCTTTTCTATACCATCCCTTATGGGTAATGCACCCTTGATGTGTTTCCGCTTTGCGGAATCTGCGCATACTCCAACTTCTACTTGGTGGGACTTTGACCCTTACCTCTTCATCACTTGTGAGTAATGCACACTTGATGCATTGACACTTTGTGGATTATGCGCCTACTCCATCTTCTACTTGGTGGAACTTTGAACTTTTCCTTGTCATCACTTGTGGGACTTGTGCACTTGCTATACTATTGGCTATGGAATTTTATCATAGAATTAATTCAATTGTTGTACCCTTCTAGGATCTTGTGTGTGTTCCACTAACTGAAAGCGTTCTCTGATTGGCTGAATTTACGCGCTTTCAGGTCTGTTCGAATATTTGTTGTTTGCTGTTGCTTGTGCACTTCCGAGATTTAACCAAGCAATGATTTTGCATACCAAAGAATTCTTTAAACATGCTTGCACACTTGTGTTATTTGCTCAACCAACTCCTTGGCTGCTTGTGCACAAGTACAATTATCTAACCAAATCCTTTGACTGCTACCTTGAGAGAGTATGACTTGGTGGACTTGTCTTATGCGTAGGTACAACATGTAGTAAGATACATTACTTGTGTTCTTCTTTGAAATGAATCTGCATTATGTATCCTTAGACACACACCTTTAGACTGAATGAACCTTCTAGATATACTTTTCACACTGGCATCCATGTCCTTCACCATCTTGCGCAGACACTCCTTCAAAGTGGTTTCCATATGCTTCTTCACACTGCCGTAGGAATGTTGTATCCACTTTGACATCAATTGATATTAATGACACACACAGAATTAGTTGAAATCCTCTTTGACGTTAGTTGACATCAATGATAACCAAAGTTCAACAATCTCCCACTCTGGCATTGATGTCAACACCTAATAAAGCTATGCATGATCTTCTTTGAACTATATGCTTCATTTGTACTCTGTCACTGTGCTCCCCCTAAGTTCTTTGGGATTTTAGCTACTGCGTTGTGTGCTTCTAATGATTATTCTACTTCTGCGCAAACGATGTTGCTTTCTGTTCCTTCTGCGCAAACCCTACAGTCAGTCATATTCATTCTATTTATCCAATTGATTTTCTTCGCACTCTTTCACATTTTCTTTATCTCTATGCTGTGTCTTCAATCATGTTGTTTCTTCTTCTACACTCATGCATTATACTTCAGTCCTATCAGCTTCATGCAACTCTCCATTTGATGTTGTATCTTATATTGTCTACTATAGCTTCATGCTTCCAGTTCCAGCTTCATTCATCTTCAAATTTTATGTCATCTTCATGCGCTTTTCTATCAGCTTCATGCATCTCTCCCCCTTTGACATCAATGGAAAAGAGGATCCATTACTTGCGCAGTGTAAGTTCTTCCTTTTGTTTCATAGTGGCGTCTACCTTAAATATTTCATAGATGAATCCCACTGCCTTCATGCTTCAATCTTCCCCCTATGTTCCTATATGAATTGTAGATTTAATCTTCTGTGGATTAGTTTTTATAGATGCAACTTTTTCTCTTATTTATTCTTCTTTAATTCCAACAATAGTTATTTCCACTTTCTCACGGGGAACTGATTTCAACGTTTCTAAACAATCATTGATTGGCCCTTTAATTTCATTCTGCAGCAGGGGACAAGATTATGTAATACTAAACACTTCTTCTTGTAGAGTTTCAAGCCTTTCAATAACCTTTCGTTGTTCATCACGTATCTTGTTTACTTCTTGTTGTTGCTTCTTGCAGTCTCCCATTTTTCTTGTCATCTCAACTATTGAAAGAATGGTTTGACTGTTACGGATATTTTTTTCTAGGTCTTGTGCAGTCTGTAGCCTCTTGTTCACTTATTTCAGTTGCTCATCCTCAACTAGATTTGTCCATAATTGAACATTTTCTTCATGTATTTCTGCACATCTTACTTACATATTTTTAATGTTTTCAATTGCAGTATTTATCTTTTCAAGCTCTGTTTTGAATTCTGGAGGAGTTTCTGGTGCGTGACTTCCAACTTTGATTTGCAGTTTCTTCATGACTTCTCCTATTATCATGATCTTTCTTTCTGAGGATATATCCTCCTTTCTGTGAGATTCTGGAAGTATGTTGTATATTTCCTCAACTTCCTTTTTCATACTACATGCGTCCTACTATGCTTTCTCTAATACATGTTTTAACGAAATGCCTTGTGCAATTTATTCCTCTATCTCCTTTTCTAGCTGTACTAGCTTCTGTGTGATTACCCCTTTTTCAGTATTCAGCTGTGAGCATTCTTCTTGTAGGGAATTTTTCTCCTTTTCTATTAGACCCAACTTAGCCGTAGTTGCTTCATGTCTCCTTCTAACTTCTTGTGCAGCAAGTGTGTGCAATGCATATAGCTCATATGAGGTTAAAAGTGATAAAGTTAATTCCACATGAATTACCTCATTCCGCGTCTCTTGCGTAGGGAACGCCATAGCCGCAGATGATATTTTCAACTTTTGACACAATTCTAAGTCCTGCATCTACTCGATAGGATGAGATGACAACCTTTTTTGGGTTGCTTCAAAAATCTTTTGTTTTCCCCATTTTGTCTTTATCAGTTGATTCAATATCCCAGATTGTTCATCAATTTTCGTCAAGATTTCTCTTTGTTGTGAAACAAGATTTCCAATGTCACCTTTTGTAACCAAGTTCTCGGTTTCCTCTTCAATAAAATTCCTGGTTTCTATGCCGATTTGTTCAAGGTCACCTGTTTTCAACGGTTGGGCCGTTCCAAGTTCAAACGTCTTTTCTTTCTTATTTGAGGATCCCTCACCTTGAATCATTTCTTTTCTTTTCTTGGCTTGCTTGGTCTGCGGCATGGGATTGGAGGGCATTTATGAGTTGATTGTTTCTTTGTCTACTTCCGTTGGATGCTTTTGTTGCTCCATCTCTCATTATTATGTTAACAGAACCCTCCATTCCACGTCCCAATATTGAACGATTTTTGCAACATCTTCTTCAGAGCAAACAAACCTAGTAGGCAACCATCATTTGCTAGGATCCCTTTTTTCATGTATGTAGGTGTGATGAATTCCAATCTTGAAGTGCATGATTCCCTTATATGTTTCAACAACATAAGGAGATATGCATGGAGAATGTTTCAAAATAAATCTAATTTCATCACAGTATAAGAATAAATTGATATTGTTGTCCTTTTGTTTGTCCTTATTGTCAGATATCCACATATTCGTATATCTTGAGCTTGAAAGGGTTTTCTATTTCTGTCAAAGAACAAACTTCCCTTGGGATCCTTCCAACCAGTGAGTGCTAAACAAATTAATAGCCAAGTATAGTTAAAGGGGTTAAATTTTTCATGTGCTTCCAGACATCCCTCAAGAAACTCATTCAATAGGAATTCCGACCAGTTCATCTAGATTCCCTCAACACATTTTTCTACTGCTGCAATGATTACTACTGAGACCTGATCTTGGAGACTTTTTCGGAATAACTTGCATTCCAGTAATTGGGAAGTGAATCTTACTGCATCATCTTTATTTATGCGACTAAAAATCCTCTACTTGCTCATTGGGTGACGTATTTTTCAGCCATATTCCTTCCCAGATCCTTTTCTTGACTTCTGCTCATCAGAGGACTTATATCCTCCCCGACGGAGGGTAGCCCAATGATTTCGTCTATAAGATTGGCATTGATAGGAATAGGTTTTTCTATCCACAAATATCCATCATGTACTTGTGATAGTAGTAGTTTTGTACACATCTTTACCTGTGGTGATCTTCCAAAATGAGGTATTTCCAGTAGATTTAGTATCCCCGTTTTTGACAGTTCAAATGCCTATTCTTTGAGTACCATAACACTTAGTATTTTGGGATCCGATATTTTCTCCTTATTCATATACTTATCCAAAACTAACCCAGAGAGTTTTTCTTCATCAATTACATCATAATATGAAAATGTGAACTTATGTAGTAGGCCATGCAGGTTTCCTTCAACAAAACCCCCTTCAGAGCTCTTTCGATCCTATAACTGCGTGTCTTCTACTTCTAGCAGAGTCACATGTAGAGCATCAAGTTCCCGAACCGAAATGTAATCACGTTCAAGCTTTTCAGTCTTCACATAGTCTTCATGTTTCTTCACAAACGAGCTCTTAGATCTGCATCGTCTTTTGGGTGCCATGATCTTCAACCGTTGTTTCCTTAAACACTGTTCACTCAATAGCTCTTGTTCTAGAAGTGATAGTTCCGACTGAGAATTCTCTTAATTTATAGAGACCCTCATTAGCTATTTCTACTTTTTGCGGATTTGTTAGAATTTGGTCCAAATACACCTAACCACTTCTCACCATTAATGTTGTTGTCGTTTGAATATTTATTGTTGTTCGTTCCACTGCTCTACTAACTCAATAATTCTCTGCCCGTTGTCGCAGTTTATGATGTCGCACGTGTTAATTTACTGCAACGGGTCTGATGACAGTGAGTCAATTTCGTACCGCAGTGGAGATGGATGCGTCTTCCAAGTCCATCATTCTTTTATTCAGAGATCTGGTTGGTTCAAGATAAATGTTTATGTTGGAATATTCTCACCATGTTATCTTGGTCCTGCATGCTTTGCATTCATTTTACATGCATGCATGCATTCCATTCATCCATGCATTAGCAGCTAAGTCTACTAGCACCTAGTCCTTACTTTGGCCCCCCCAGAGCTTGTTTTTGGACATCATTGGCCCTCCTATCCACTCAGAGCACCTTGTTTACATCACTGGAGTTCCAATGTGCCCTCATGCATAGATTTAGGAGACTACACAGTTCGTTACATGATTTGGGGAGCCTTGTCCCCTTGATTGCTCAGTTAACTAATTGCAACTCCTAGTTTGACTGCTACTGAGTATAGGAGGGCCCTCTTTGACCACTGACAATTATTTATGAGCCCCTTTGGAGTATCCTCCCCTATTTTGGTTCCCACATGATTAAGCTATGCTCAGTTCTACCTTAGTTAACTGATTATTCATAATCGATGGCCACTAAACCTTATCAGGAGATGGTTCCAATGCAAACTAAGCCTATACTTGAGATGAATTCGAATCCTTCCAGGAGTATCGAATTCATTCTATTGTAACACTTTTTTATTGCCAACTTACAACTGATTAATGTATCAACAACAGTTTTTCATGTGTGTTTCAGTTTTATGAGATAATTGATCCATGTCTTTGTCTAATTATTATCAGTAATAACAGTGTGAAATTGTGAGGTTTGTTCTAGCTCAGTGATCTATCTGTGTGGAATTTCACAGTTTACACTTTCTTCCTCTAGACCATCTTACAAAAATGATATCTTCTTTGGTCTTCAAAGGTGTTGAATATGCTATCTGATTGGAAACCTTTATTATCTTTCAGTATTCATCATTTTTTAGTTTTTCTTGACTTCCCAGAGTCCTGAGCCTCATGACCAATTTTGTTGCACTTGTAACATGCAACATTGTTGTAGTATTTTCCATTATGTCTGGTCCTTGTTCATTTCCAACATTGAACTGATTTTCACAAGTTCATCTTCTTTATTTGCGCAACCTATTCTCCATCCTTTCTGCATTCATCCTTAAAACCTATACTAGTTTTATCATTAGGATATCTTTTCTTGCTAAGAATCTCATTTAGTACCACTGCGCTTTTAGCAAAACTTTTTGTCACCAAAACTAGATCTTGCATTCTTTTCATTCTTCTTCCTTTTCCTACAATTTGTCTCATTTCTTGTCAAGCATTTTTTCATACTCCGAATTCTTTTCTCTGAGAGACACCGCCTCTAGTTGACTTTCCTGTAGATGATATAAACGATCGTATTGTATCTGCAACTGATATTTTAATGACATGACTTTCTTGATATTTCCTTCCTTTTTTTCGGTGGCAATTCCCAACTTCTCCTTTAGAAGAGTAATGTCATTCTCAAGATTTTGATTATCTGTAGCCGATTTCTTCAGTTTGGTCTCCAAGGTCTTATTCCTCAATCTTACATTTTGGCCGGCCTCATTTGCTTCCTGTAACCGACCGGTAAGAGCTGTTAACAATTCCTTGGATTTCGCTTCTTTCTTCTTTAAGATACTTAAAATCTTGGTATCTATCTTCCTAAATTATTCTATCGTCTCTCTCTTTGTTTGAATGATGTGCCATGCTTCTGCGATAGAAATCTTACCTAAACAACCTGTTGTTGCAGCAACATCCCCCCCAAAATTTTTGTACATATTGGGGCCCCTCCTTTATTTTTCTAGAAAGATTGCCTTAAGAGGTTAATTCTCCTTTTTTACTTTGTTTTTCAACTTAAGATCCTACTTTAAAAACATTTCAAGTTTTTCTTCTAAGGGTAATATTCATGAAATTTTTTGAAGTTGCGGAACCTTTTGAGTTATCCTCTCGAAACTGTGGGATCATTTGAGTTATCCTCCCGCAGTTGCGGAACCATTCAGCTTATCCTCCCGAAACTGCGGGAGCCATTCGTATAAGCCTCCCGAAACTGCGCAAAAGACTTAGAAATTATTTCTCGAAGTTTGCGGAACCATTTGAGAAAGCCTCCCGCAATTGCGAAACCTTTCAAGTTATCATCCCGAAACTGCGGGAGTCATTCACAAATCTTCCCCGGGGGCACCGAGAGTCTCTTTTAAAAAATCTTAAGTTCTTTTTTCTCGAAGTTGCGGAAGCTATTCGCGAAAGCCTTCCGAAACGGTGGAACCTTTTAGGTTTCCCTTCCGAAATTACGGGAGCCATTCAGGAAAGCCTTCCGAAACGGCGGAAGCATTCACGTTATTCTCCCGAAAACCCGCCTAAAGACTTAGACTTTTGCGGAACCAATTCAAGAAAGCCACTCGAAACTGCGGAACCATTTTGGTTTAGCTTCCGAAACAGCGGAAGCATTCACGTTATTCTCCCGAAAACCCGCCGAAAGACTTAGGATTTCATTCAAGTTACGGGAGCCATTCGCCATTTCTTTCCGAAACTGCGGAACCATTTGGGTTTCCCTTCTGAAACTACGGAAGTGTTCGAGTTTCTTTTCCCGGGAGCCATTCAGGAAAGCCTTCCGAAACGGCAGGAACCTTCGTGGAATTGTTCCGCAATTGCGGAATCCATTGGCATATCTCTGTCGAAATTGCGGAAAGAAATCCATTATTCTCCCGAAACTGCGGGACGACTCAGCAAAACCACTCGCGACAAGTTCCCAAAGGCCACGTTTCGGAAGGATTCGCCAATCTCTTCCTAAACAATGAGGGAGTTCGCCATAATGTTCCGCAATTGCGGGTGAAATTCGCAAGTCCACCCCGCAAGTGACGGTCACGCACAAATGCCGAGATGGCTTTAAAAGACCGCGCCGTACAAAATTTAAAACCCGTTTAATGGCACCACCCACCGGATTAATGCCACACGTGTCTAACCTGTTTAAAAGGACGGTGGGGGTTCGATTGGTCGCATGGTTAGTTTTGGATCAAACCAAAGGCCGTTGGGAAGACCACGACGGACCACTCCAGCTCAGCTCGTCTACGACCAAGTCCACCTCATTCAACCACCATCTCGTTTCCAGGTAGGATTTTTAACCGTTATTTTTTTCTTATCTCCACGTCAAGTTACCCTTGAGATTTTTTCCCATCCATAACGTGGCCATATGTCGTTATTTTTGCTTTTAAGGCCGCCGACGCCCCTGTGGTTTCTCAGCTCTACCAAAGCCATAACTGTGACCACCCGAGCTTTTTCACCAGCCATATTCCAGGCGTCGTCACCCTCATTCAAAATTTGAACTGGCCACACAACGCCTCGTAAATGTTACTAATAACCGTAGTGGTCAGCCGAATCCCATCACCTTTTGATAAATGTAGAAGGCGGTTCCTTGTTTTGTCGTGAGAGTGTTTCAATCCAAGCTCACCAACCGTTGACCATTAAGGGTGCAACGATGAAGGATACCCTCTCTCCTAGGGCTAGATGGGAAACAGGTTGTTTCCACGTCGTATGCTTGACCTTTCGGGAACATTCCAAACTTCGTTTCCTTAGTATAATCAAGTCTCAGAACTATATTTCTTGTTTGGAATGGTTTATTTTGCTTCCCCAACATGCAGCCTCATAATTTATTTATATATCTCATTAGCATGTTGAAATGGTCCTTCTTTTTGTTAAAATCTCATAACAGGTTGCACATTTTTATAATGACCTGTATTTGGTTGCTAGCAGGGATAAGCCAAGATGCCAAAAGGTGGTAGGAAGAAAGCTAAAGTGATGGAACTAGAGCCAGTACTACTTAGGACTGAAACTATGTTCCAAGATACTAAGTGTACCACCGGCATTCCTCCCGAAGTCCGCTGGGGCAACATTTATAGGATGATCAGGGACCAGGATATCCCAGATGCATTATTGGAGGAAGAACAGATCTACCACGACATCAGAACTTCAGGCATAGCTAGGGCTTCTACCCACCCTGAATTGTTCCCATGTTCTAAAGTGATCGGGTGGATACTGGAACATACTAATGCGGAGACAAGAGTACTACATGACATTGGGGGAGTGGCCATCGCCTCATTCCACCCAGCATATATTGCTGCAACCTATAAATTCTCACGTCCCTAGCAAGCTCTGAGCAATGAATGGTTGGGCCAGATGAACAATATTGAGATGGCCAAAAAATTATTGGTCACAGGCAAACACTTAAGAAAGAGAGGTAATGATGAATATGACGTTCAAAATGTAAGACTTCCTTTCAGGTTAATCGCCCTGATGTTATGCAGAATTTTCGGCATGCCAGATGGCACTGTATATAGGATACAATGGGCCCCCATCATCCACTTCGTAGCATTCAAAGGGACTGTGTTTGACTGGGATACCATTCTATCGGACAGTTTGGCATCAACGGTGGCTGCTGCAAGAGAAGGTCTGGCCTTAAAAAAGTCAGAATTTTACATGTTTTCATATCTCATTGACTGTATTTTGGCCAAGCTATCTTTCCCTAGCTTAGGCTGCACGTGGGATAAAGCCAACACCCCGGTCTACACTGCGTACAAGATAATGTGGGCTCAAAATTACAAAGCTAGCTATAAGCTCATCTGTGAGGGGTTCATCATGCCTCTATATGAGCATATATTCAAGGAAGAGCCCAACTGTCTGTCCGAAAACGCCATGGAGATCCTGGAAAACTATGGAGATTTTTATTTCTCAGAACAAGGCACCTACATCAGGATGTTTGGAGGGACCAAAGCACCATACATTTTTTCGAAGTATGCTACTGACTATGTAGTCCTCAAGGAAGCAGTGAGACAAATTTTCCTGGATGGAATCGGAGCGGTGCTTAACAAGCAGCATAAGGCTTCTTTCCCTCCTTTACCCTTCTGCATAGGAGCCTACAAATTATCAGGGGTTGCATCAGCTGAGGAGTTTGTTCAAGAGCTGAAAGCCTTCCACTTTGGTGAATTTATTTTCCATAGAAATGATAGGAGGGGGAAAGTTGCCGAGCATTGCAAAGAAATTTATGCCCATTTTGAATATGCTCATTATTATGATGCCGAGGAAGAGGCATTCAGAGGCATCAACAACATGACTGAGTTGCAGATTTGTCGTCAAGGCAGTGGAGCAAGTTCTAGCTCTACCAAGGCCCGAAAAACCAACCAACAGAAAGAGAAAGAAGCAGATGATGCCCAAGCCCAAGAAGAGAAAAGGTTAAAAGAGGAAGCAAGGGTGCAACAAGAAGCTGAAGTAGCAAGATTGCAGCAAGAAGCAGAAAATGAAAGACTGCCGAAAGAAGGTGGGGAAGCCCAGCAGCAGAAAGAAGCAGAAGATGCAAGGCTGCAGAAAGAAGCAAAAGACGCGAAGCAGACGGAAGAAAATGAAAATCGGCCGCAAGCTGAAGGAGAAGAGAGAAGGAAACAAGCTGAAGTGGGCCAAAAGACAGAAGAAGAACTCAAGACAGTTGAAGATGCCCAGGTAAGTGGCTCCGGCACCCAGGATATGGAAATAGACATATCTCAAGTAGGTGTCTGCGGCACCCAAAATGTGGAGGCAGACACAGCGCAAGCAGGTGTCTCCGGTACCCAGGATGTGGGAACATATTCAACTCAAGAAGTCCAGACCCCACCTGCAGAAGCAGAAATAAATATAATAGATCTCCCAATCGTCCCTTACACTCCATCAGAAGAGCATACGGTGTCTCGATGGGATGAATTTGTATATGATAGGAAGAGAAAGGCAGTGGTCCTAAAATTGGAAGAGAGGATAAAGAGACTCTTCCAGGAAGATATTGTTACCAGGCGCGAGACCACAGTAATGCAAAATACAAATAAGGCTCCCTTAGCTATGGCATCCGTCGCCGTAGAAGCAACAAAAGCAACGTAGGACAATGTGGCTGATATAGTTAGAGAAGTTGAGTCGACAAAGAGGAGAGCTCGCATGCTACAACATACTGTGGCTAATGAGCAAGCCTACAGGGATCTCGTGGTGAATAGATATAATCGCCTGTCTATTGAGCATAAAGAACTGTCAGACAAGTATAACCACTTAAAAGAAGAGAAGGAGCAACTAGCAGTCCAGATGATGATTGTAGAAGCAGAAAAGAACGATGCGGAAGCCAGAATGTCCCATCTAGAAGCAGACAAGCAGGCATTGGTTGAGCAATTAGAACAGGCAGAGAGCAGGGCGATAGATATGTCTCCTTTCCATGAGCTGTCATGTAGCATCCTAAAACAAATTCATGACACTCAAGAGCTGATTTCTGAGGAGGTATGCAAGCTCAAAGCCATGGTGGTCAGATTAAAAGAAGTTAATGCAGAGGCCAATAGGCTTAAGGCTAAATATACTCGGGTTAAGGCAAACATCCTAAGCCAGATAGAATGGAGAGAGGGAAAGGTGGATTTCCCCAAGCATCTCCCATTCAAATTTGTAGATGGTTTTAATGAAGACATAGCTCTTTTGGAATTTTGCAGAAACTGTAGCCTTAAGCTAATGGCTAAGATCCAAAGGACAATGGATAAAAGTAATAGTCTCTATCAAAAGATCCACGAAGTGCATGATAAGTGCAAGTTGAGTTTCCCTCAGTCCCTTGATGAGTTCTCGGGCAAAGAACAACGTTTGTCTAACTTGAAGGAGGAACTGGATATCCAAACATAATATGTAAAGAAGATTGATGTCTTGGCCATTGATGATCTCCATCATTATATTGGGATGTCATCAATACACAAACATTTGCTTAAAGAAATCCACCAAGCAGAAGTTGTGGAAATTCAAGGCATTGGAGCAGAGCTTAGTAAAGATGTGACTTCCCAGAAAATCTTGCTCCCTTCCACAGCAAATGTAGTTATCAGAGACACTGGTGTCTGGTTCAGTTACATTGCTGAAGAAGAAAAGAAAGCAGCAACAGTACCAGCCAGACCAAGTGCTTCTCTCCCAGCAGCAGCAGAAGTTACAGCCAGCCCAAGTGCCTCTCTCCCAGCAGCAGCAACAATAACAGCTAGCCCAAGTGCTTCCTTCCCAACTGGAGCGCCTGCCCAAGAATGAACACGCTGATATGAAGGCGTTGATTCCTATTTTTTGTATTTTGGCTTCCATATGTTTAAAAGCGTAGAGCCATGGGACAGCTGTTATTGAATGATCTTACTTCTCTCTGTGCAAATAATTTCTCTCTTTCATGAGTAATAGAATATGTTATATCTGTATTAGAAGCTATCTTCTAATATCTTCTGATTCTGCTGTGGATCTATCTTTAAGATTTAATGGCTGTCTGTTGAATTTTAAATAACTCTTCCAACACATTACTCATCCTTTCAATTTGCTCCTTGCAGGGATAGTTTAGATTTATTTTCAGTTTTAAACATAGATTTGTTTTCCAGTTCTGCATTTAGATTAAATTAGGATAGGCACTTGCATATCATTATAAAACATAAAATCAAAAGAACGGTGGATCAGGCCATAACCGATATAATTGGAGCAAATCTCCAAACCCATGGTTGCCGGAACCACTAACCGGACGGATTCCCCACACCAAACGATGGACAATCTAATTGGGATAGTCTACCGGGGAGGATCCCTTTCTGATTGATGCTGCGATCTCCGGGGCATCAACAGTTTTTGGTGCTAGAAGGAGGGCCTGAAAGTGCATGGATGATAAAGGAAAATCTCCCACTGTCATAAATGTTACTGAAAAACCGCTTAAAGAAGGTATCTCAAACAGCCTAGATCTTGAAATATCAAATCAAGAAAACCTCGTTTCTGATCTTGAACCTCAAGAAGCATTATACGCTGTACCTTTTGCAGAAGTAGAAGATTTGAGGAGGCACACTCGATCTTACGTTAGACAGCTAGGTGGTTTAAATACAGTGAATTTTTTCCCTAGGAAAAGTTCCCCTAGAAAAGAGCGACAATACACCCGTGATTCGATTCTTGTGCAAAGTTTTGAAGAGCTTGTGAATTTAACTTTAGAAGAAATTGTGGAACCCCTAAGCAAGGTAGATCTTAAAAAACCAGAAAATATTTCAGATCGGGAAAGCCTTGGAGAACTTATTACTCCAAAGAACACTCCACAACACTCACCTTGCAACTCCCCACCAGATTCTCCACATAGAGACATGGATGTACCTGCTTGGAGAGCAAGGGGAGCGTTGAATCTAGCTGGGCCATTACACAATCTTCCAAAAAATCTAGAGAAGGTCCTGCCTAAATTCGACCCAGGGAAAGCCATTTCAGCCGAAGATCATCTCAAGAGTTTTTATCTAGCACTAAACCTTTTAGATGTGCAACATGAAGATGTAGTTTGTAGGCTTTTTCCATACACCTTCGAGCCGAAAGTATCATCCTGGTATTTTAGCCTACAACCTAGCTCAATCCCGAGTTGGGATGAATTTGAAAACTGTTTTTTGAAGAAGTATGGAAACCAAAAGACTGTGGCTACACTTATGAAAGAACTCTTATCCATGAGAATGGAAAAGAAAGAAAAGGTTCAGGACTTTAATCAAAGATTCACAACGCTTTTAAATAATTTCAATGAAGCAAATAAACCAGCAGAGGAATCTCTGATTGAATATTATACAACAGCTCTTGAAGGACCCATAGCAATGTTCGTTAAAAGATCTAAGAAAAATACCCTAATAGAGAACTTCGAAGAAGCTAGAAAGGTAGAAGAAGAAGCAGATAGCATTGCTAAACATGCCTTAGATGCAGAACCAAAACCAACAGCCAACAAAATGCCCTTGCTGCTCTCTAGAGGTAAAGAAGAGTCATCTACAGACATGGAAAATGTAGTCAAGATGATGCAAAAGTTGTCCAATAAGATTGTTGATCTCGAGAAAGATAAGGCTGCTAGTACATCTAGGAAACCTTTCAAGACATTTTATAAAAAGAGGGAAGACGACGATCAATCTCATCCGCCCATGAATACTTCCCCTGTTTTAAACCTCAATGAAATCAGGATGGAAAACTTCTGTACCTTTCATCAAGAACCGCATTCGAAAAAGAGCTTCCCACAATGGATTAACTCCATGAGTTTAGTCATGAACCAAATGTTGGATTCACAGATCCCAGACCAAGATGATTCTCTAGAGGAATCGAGCCCTGAATTAGAGGAACCAACCCTGGAAACTACTATGGTGCTATGGGATTGGGTACCTATGACTGAATTAGCAGAAGAGGATCCCATAGAAAGCTCTCCCTCTACCGTGAACGTTTCTACTCGCAGTAAAGGCCCTGTTACGGATCCTGTGCCAAACTTGGCTCCTCCTAAGCCTAAAGTTTCAAAAGAACTACCTAGAAGGCATATAAAAATCATTCCACCGCAGCCCAAAGTTAACCAAACAGCGGCCAAACCACCAAACGTTGACACCATAGTTCAGCAACCTAAGGTCACGATGAGTAAAATAGATCATCCAGCCCGAATTGGGAACGAATCTGACATAGGATATGACATTATTGAGGATATAAAGAAGGTCAAAGCAAATGTGTCAATATTCGACATGTGCAGCTTGCCTCATCAGCGAGACAAGCTGCTGCATGTTTTGCAACCCCAGCCCAGCACCCCATTTACGGACTCTCAAGAAGATCCCGAAATTAATGAAGCTAGCATCGGAGGGAAATCCAAATCTAAAACGTTTCCTTTCCTGTTGACCTTTGAAATTTTTAATCATAATGTTCACAATTGTTTGGTAGATTCTGGGGCATCTTCAAACGTCATGCCACTGTCAATTTGTAAAAAAATTAACGGGCAACCTGTGCCATCTCCGGCCCAAATCATTCAGTTAGATAGGACTGCTGTCAAAGTGATTGGGGAGATGAAAGATGTTCTCATTAGATTATCAGCCGACTCTAGAGTCTATCAATTTATTGACATAATGGTGGTTGATATTCCTGAATCCTATGGTCTGATATTAAGTAGGGACTGGTCTACCAAGCTGAATGGTTACTTTGCCACTAATTGGTCTCATCTGTGGTTGCCTTATCAGAACAGGCAGAATCAAATCAAAGTCCTGAGAGAACCACACATGAAGCAAAATGTCACTCAACTAGAGGGAAAGAATGAGGATGTAACCTTCTCGTCCTCGGTTCTGGGGAATTATTTCTTATAAATTGACCCGGGTAATTATCAGTCTGAAACCATCAGCCATGAGTCAGATGAACAGTCCGATCTCCTTCATTTCTCCCAGACTGATGATGTTGACTGTAATATAGTTAGTTTAGTCACTGAATTAGATCATAGAGATACTAACTTAGTTGAATCTAAAGATATTTTTTGGACATTATACTTTGATGGTTCTAAAAATCTCGAAGGATCCGGAGCCGGTTGTGTTCTGATGGATCCAAAAGGAAACAAGTATTTTTTGTCCTGTAGATTAGAATTTGATTGTACTAACAACACAACAGAATATGAAGCTTTAGTACATGGTTTAAAGAAGGCCATTGGTTTAAATGTTAAATACCTGAAAGTTTTTGGTGACTCCGAAATAGTTGTAAGACAGGTTTGAGACACCATTCATTGTCTCTCACCTCATTTGAAGGGTTATCAGGCTGAGGTATGGGATTTAATTGCGCATTTTGACGCTTTCAATATAAAATCTATTCCTAGATTGCAAAATTCTGCAGCTGATTTGTTAGCAACATCCGCTTCTAGATTGGTGCCATCTAATAACAAATGCTCAATTGAATTAATTTTCAGGCCCTCTGTTCCCGATAACATCACAAACTTCAGAGTTTTCGATGATGACGAGCAGATTATCAGTTTTATGACGAACGAAGATAGCTTCCAAGGAGTTGCGATAGATGAAGAAGAGCACGATGCTGATTTGTTGAAGAAGTATGTGGAGAAAGGAAATTTCATCCCCAAAGGGGTAAGGTCCCTCGAAGTGCTGTTCGATCTTCAAAATAAGTTCAAAAGGCCAGCTAATACCAAAACTAACAGTTCATCGATGCAACATGAGCTAGTCAATTTGGGCACCGAGGCAGAACCAAAATTTGTCAACCTTGGCAAATGTTGTTCACCGGGAGAAAGAGATAGGTTCATCAAACTATTTAAGCAATATAAGGATGTTTTTGCATGGACCTATGAGGATCTGAAAACATATGACGTCCGCATTATTCAGCATGTTATACCGATGAAAGCGGGGGTCAAGCCATTTCAGCAACAATTAAGAAGGATGCATCCTACTTTGGAGCCTCTGATTCAAAAGGAATTAAAGAAACTCCTGGATGCTAAAATAATCTTTAAGGTCCGGCATTCTGAGTGGGTTGCTAACTTAGTTCCCGTAAGAAAGAAGTCAGGAGAGATAAGGCTATGTGTAGATTTCAGAAATTTAAACAGAGCTTCGGATAAAGACAACTACCCCGTCCCTTCAATGGAACAAATCCTTCAAATGGTGTCGGGATCTGAGCTATTTTCTCTTCTCGATGGTTTCTCTGGCTACAATCAGGTATTAGTAGCCGAAGAGGATCGTCTTAATACTACTTTCCGCACTAAGTGGGGAACTTTCGCATACAGAAGGATGCCATTTGGTCTGATAAACGCAGGAGCTACATTCCAACGAGAAATGGATATCACCTTCTAAGGATTGGGTGGGCAATGCGTTGTTGTCTACTTAGATGATGTAACAATTTTTTCAAAGAAAAGGGAAGATCATGTGTTCCATTTGAAACATATTTTTGATCGTTATCGGAGATATGGTATTTCTTTGAATCCCAAGAAGAGTGTGTTCGCAATTCCCGAAGGTAAACTCTTGGGTCATATCATTTCCAAAAGAGGAGTGTCAATAGATCAGGAAAGGGTACAAGCTATCAATAAGATTCCAATGCCTCACAACAAAAAATCTATGCAGTCATTTATGGGCACTATCAATTTTGTCCGAAGATTTGTTCTAGATTTCGCGCAAATTGTTAAACCGTTACAACAGATGGTTAAACAAAGCATACAGTTCAAGTGGACGGATTTAGAAAAGGATTCTTTTAGAGACATCATGGCAGCTATAGCTAAAGCTCCTTCCTTAAGAAGCCCAGATTTTGATAAGGACTTTAGCCTGTACACCTTTGCTTCGGATGACTCCCTCGCGGCTGTACTCACTCAAAAGGTGGAACTAGGAGACGAGTACCCAATCTCGTTTATGAGCACTAATCTGCAGGGGGCTGAGCTAAATTATCCCATGGTGGACAAGCATGCATACGCTATCTTCAAAGCAGTCAAGCAGTTCAGGCCATATATTCTTAAGAACAGAACTTAAGTTATAGTTCCCCATCCTGCTATTAGATCCTTTTTTGTTCAAAAGGAACTAGGAGAAAGGAGAGGAAACTGGGTCACAACTCTTCAAGAATATGATTTAGAATTTAAACCAGCCACGATCATCAAAGGGCAAGGCCTATGCAAATTACTTGCAGGAGATTCGACTAATGAAGAACAACATTGGAAGAATGAAGCTGAGCTAAACTCGATTGAAGTATGTCCTATCTTCTCGACTCCTCAGTCATGGTATAGAGATCTGGTGCATTATTTACAACAAGGGTACCTACCTGAGCACTGGAACTCTAAACAAAGAAGGGCACTCCATTTGAAATCAGCACCTTATCAAATCATTCATGGGATACTTTTCAGAAATAATTATGATGGAGTTTTCCTTAGATGTCTAGAAAAGGAGGATGCAAGTAAAGTTGTTAAAGAATTACACGATGGCCCCGCAGGTGGACATTACTCAGGGGAGACGACAGCACACAAGATACTTAGAGCTGGATATTATTGGCCCACCCTGTTCCGAGATGCCCATACATATGCACGAAACTGTGATGTATGCCAAAGAAGTGCCGGGAAATTACCGAAGGCAGCCGGACCCTTGCAGCCGGTTATTATCTCTGAGCCTTTTGAACAGTGGGGTATAGATGTTATCGGAGAGATAAATCCAAATTCTTCTTTGCAACATCGATACATCCTGATGGCTACCGACTACTTCACTAGATGGACGGAAGCTATCCCATTGCGCAAGATCAATGAAGATGCAGTCATCAGTTTCTTGAAAGAAAACATCATAACCAGGTTTGGGGTTCCAATTTCCCTTGTTTTTGATAATGCTCCCTATTTTTCGTCTTTCAAGATAAATGAATTTGTTTATGAATGGGGAAATAAGCTGCATTATTCAGCTAATTATTACCCTCAAGGGAACGGATTAGCTAAATCTTCAAACAAAAATCTTATTCGAATTCTCAAGAAAACTGTGATAGAAAACCAACGAAGTTGGCATATAGCTCTCCCAAACGCCTTATGGGCAGATAGGGTGACTCCAAAGAACACATTAGGGGTTTCCCCTTTCACTCTTGTCTATGGCAAGGAAGCCATCCTGCCCCCAAACATCTTGATCCCATCCTTACAGTTGTCCCAAGCCTCTTGGGGTTCTGGTAGCCAAGTCTTACAATCCAAAATCGATACCCTCCTTCAACTTGAAGAAGCCCGACAGAAAGATAAAGACCGATTCCATCAACACCAAGACATAGTTAAGAGATGGTTCGATAAGAGGAAGTACGGTAAAAGAAGTTTTGAAGTTGGGGACTTAGTCCTGAAATGGGACCATAATCATGAAGGCAAAGGAATGCACACGAAATTCCAACATTTATGGGTAGGCCCGTACCAAATTTCGGCAAAGATAGGCCCATCCACTTATAAGTTGACAGATCTCGAGGGAGAAGAAGTAACCCTTCCTCTCAATGGCCTCGCCCTGAAGCAATACTTTGCATAGTCTCGCTGAGACTTTCTGTACATAAATAAACTTTTGTTTTATGGTTGCTTTAGCCTTTTGTTTGTATTAGTGTCAGCCATTTTTTGTTTCTTTTTTTTTCATTTGAACCTTTGCACAAATTTTGCTTTCTGAAAGCCCCTGCGGTTGAGTTTCTCATCAAGATAAGTCTCTTAAATAAATCTCACAACCCATGAGTCCGGAACTATGCTCGAATGAAAGTTTATCCATGTATTGTGCTCTTGCTGAACCTTTTCAGAAGGAAGAAAGCCTACTCTGCTAGTCACACTAATCCTGTTTAAATAGCAAAGATATTTGACTATCTTTATTACTATCTTTGGGCTCCACCCACTCTCACACTTAAAGGCATCTCAAGAAGGTTATTGAGGTTAGACCCATGGAAAGTAGCACATCTCGAGGGCATAGGGTATTGAAATGACTCCATGCTGCAAATTTAGCAGCCAAAATGGCTTATACTCAAGGGTCTGTTTTCCAAAGATTCTCGCCTCAATTGAAGCATGGCTGAGACAAAGCAAAACATGTAAAATCAAGAAAGTTGTCCAAAAGGCTCAGCTCAAAATGGGCTCCTCTTCGTCCGTGAGGCTTGATCAAATCAATAAAATCTCTCACTCACACAAAAGGACATTATGGATTGAGGAGCCTAAAATCAAAGATCATGTCTAAAGAAAATATCTCTGGAAGGCTCAGACAGCAAAGCTGTCAAAAGTACAAACATCCAAAAGGATGCAAGCGGCGTGGGAATGAGGAACAAGAGTAATAATGTCCATGAGAAAGTGTTGCAAATCCTGTGGAGTCCGATAGCAGTAGCCATCTGAAAGATGAATCTTCGAAAATGAATCCCATATGTTGGCCCTTTGAGAGTTTTAAAGATGTCTCTGTCAGAGCTCCCCTTTCCCCATGGCTAGCAGGTAAAGTGCCTTCTTCCTTCACAGAAATTCAAATGCTCAGCTGAATATTGCATATAACATGGATGTCTTTTAATAAGGTTTCGGATCATGGAGAGGAAGTTTTCAGAGATCTGTGTTCGCCAGCGACTCGCCAATTGTTGTTGCAGAAACATCCCCCCCAAAATTTGTGTACATATTGGGGCCCCTCCTTTATTTTTCTAGAAAGATTGCCTTAAGAGGTTAATTCTCCTTTTTTACTTTGTTTTTCAACTTAAGATCCTGCTTTAAAAAAATTTCAAGTTTTTCTTCTAAGGGTAATATTCATGAAATTTTTTGAAGTTGCGGAACCTTTTGAGTTATCCTCTCGAAACTGCGGGATCATTTGAGTTATCCTCCCGCAGTTGCGGAACCATTCAGCTTATCCTCCCGAAACTGCGGGAGCCATTCGTATAAGCCTCCCGAAATTGAGCAAAAGAATTGGAAATTATTTCTCGAAGTTTGCGGAACCATTTGAGAAAGCCTCCCGCAATTGCGAAACCTTTCAAGTTATCCTCCCGAAACTGCGGGAGTCATTCGCAAATCTTCCCGGGGGGTGCCGAGTGACTTAGTCTCTTTTAAAAAATCTTAAGTTCTTTTTTCTCGAAGTTGCGGAAGCTATTCGCGAAAGCCTTCCGAAACGGCGGAACCTTTTAGGTTTCCCTTCCAAAATTGTTGAGATATTGTAACTTCAAAGAATATTATATTTGTACTTTATTATTCCGGAGATGTTTCATTCCTCCGTGCAGATCTTATTGTATATCCGGAGATGTTTATTCCTCCGTCGGAATGTGGTAACTCGGGTTATTAGACTTCCCTAGTAGGGGTCGGCCCTGTATGTGTTATGTGGGTCAAAGGGTTATTAGACCACCCTAGAGGGGTCGGCCCAGTTAGTTGTAGTGGGGTATTTAACCTATTGGTTAAATACGAGCCTACGTGTACTTGTGTAAAATACACATCAGAGTAGTGTATAAATAGAGGAGGTGTGTTCCTCATTACACACACTCACTCACTCACTTGAGAAAGGCGCACTTGTGGAGGAGAGGTCTGCTATGGAGGAGAAGGAGCTTATGCTCAGGGTTTGCATCTTTGTATATTGCTGTTCATCTATATTGAGGAAGCTTTGCTGGGTTTTCTACCCCATGAGGGTTTCCCAGGATAAATCTCTGTCTCTTGTGTTTATGCTATGCTTGTTGTTTCTTCAGTGATCCTGTATATGCTATTATTATGAAATGGAATGTAATGCTGCTATTTTCTGTCTTAGCATATTGAAATTTAACATGGTATCAGAGCTAACCTGAAGGAAGACAAGGTATGGCACTAAAGACACTTGCTCTACTTACGACAATTTGAAGGTTAGGGTTTTACATAGCAAAAACCAGTCATCGTAGCACTTTCGCTATAAATCCGTTTTGGAGAATTTTTCGGATCTGAAATTGTTACAGGACGAAGATACAATCTCCAGGTACCTTGTGTCCAAAGGACAACCTCTAATTCGTTGTACTTTGTGATTTATGATCTGTACAATATAGGGTTTCTGCCTCTTCCAGATCTGAGTAAAAATCAGGTGACCTTGGGAAAAAGGTCATATCTTGGGCTAGGAAGCTCCAAATGAAATTTCGTAAAAAGTGACAGGTATTACACAGTCTGCACTATCTCAGAAAACTTTTTCAGAGGCCGAAGTTGAACCAGTGACACGTGGCACTCCGTACAAGTGCGCTCTCCTGTATTATCCCATAAACAGGTCACGTTGCGACACTTGACATAACTCTCTCTCAGAAAATCCAATTGAGGTCAGACCTATCAGGATGGAAAGATAACAGGCCGAGCTATCTCAGAAAACTTTTTCAGAGGCCGAAGGTCAAACAGTGACACGTGGCACACCGTACAAGTTTGCTCTCCTGTATTTTCCCAAAACAGGTCACGTTGCGACATTTGGAATAACTCTCTCTCAGAGAATCCAATTGAGGTCAGACCTGTCAGGATAGAAAGATAGCAGGTCAGGATATCTCAGGAAACTTTTTCAGACCCTGTGGATCAAAAATTTCAGAGTTACACCAGAAACAATCAGGTACATATTTCTGTCAAAACAGAATTATTTTTTGGTACCTTCATTCATGACTTCCGGAATTTAGGGCTTTGGAGAAAGTTGGAATTTTTGTAATCAGAGACCACGGCTGGATGCTACTCATCAAAATAGAAATTTAGAGACCAAGATCAGAATTTTTGGTTGGGCAGAAGGCCGGGCTTGATTAGACCCTAGTTCGGGACTTTGATCAGAAAAGCGGAAAATTAGGGCTTCTGTAAAAATGGAAATTTTTGAAATCTGTGACCACGGCTGGAAGCTCCTCAGAAAATTAGAAGCTTAGAGCTTTGAATCAAACTTTTTGATGGGGCAAAAGAGTGGGCTTCATCAAACCCCAGTTCAGGGTCACGTCCAGTGAATCCGAAAGTTTCAAAGGCAAAATTGAGGAGTAAAACTTTGCAGTTTTCAAATTCTGAATATATCAGTTTGATCAGCTCATCAAGGCGCATATCTCTATCCTTTCGGAAGTTTGAAATTCAAAGTTTGAATTTTTGGGGTTTCTCTGACAAACCCATATCCAGCTCCAGGTCCAGTTCTTGCAAATCAAGTGGATAGGGTTAATCCTAGAAGAAGATGGATTGGTCACCTACATAAGTGAAGGAGTTCATGTTTCAGAGGGAGATGAGGCTAAGGCTTTACATAAGGAGATTACAAGTGATATCGACAGGTATGACTCATCGAGGTATGTTTTGAGATTTGTTCATGATTAAGTTTATGGTATGTTTGTCTTCATGTTATTACAGTTAGTACAATCTTGATTTTAGATTTGTTGTATCACCTTAAAAAAATTATGAATGCATGATAGAAGATATTCATTGGTTAGGGGGTTGACACTTATGATTGTACTAATGCATTATGGTGTTGTGTGAGGTTGAGGTTGTCTGCTAACAAGATATAGGTACATCACAAAAGACAAATCAGGCTCCATGACCATGAAAAACATGAAGACAAAGAGTCATCCATAATCTCTGTTCTACTTACGAGGTATGTATGACTTTGTTATATTATGCTTAACCTATGAGACATGCAGGTTCTAGCTCAGGATCTCTAAATCATTGAAGAGATTGTTTAGGTATGTTGTACATAACCAAGTAGGTATACTAATCCAGGTATGTTTCCCATGAATCTTACCTTGTGTTAGGATCCCTTATATACGTATACTTGGAATGATTGGTTATGCTTATTCATAAAGTTAGTAATCAAGGGATTATGCATATTATATCTTTTATCAATGATATGCATGAGTAAAAGAAGACTTCCTTGAAATCTTGAATACTAATGTTTATTAACTATAATCATGACTATACGTTTTCAAGATTATTTAGTACTATAATGTTTTGATAGCATTTAGAATATACTAATGAGTGTATGTTTGTGTATGAGATCATGAGGATGACTCTTGAGCATGCACAGTGGTACAGAATGAATAGAAGTTCAAAAGACATACAGAAGATCAAGCGGGAGGCAACCACACAAACATAAAAGATAAGTATTTGAGTTGTTATTTGAAATAGTAATAATATTGCCTACAATAGGTTGTATGCATATTTGTATTCCCATAAATATATAATGCTGAGTGTAAACATTCATAGAGCATTGAACAGTATACTACTAATGTGCATATGATTGACAAGTTGGACAAACATTCCATTATTGCTTGTCTAGAATGAAACCTCTTTGCTGACATGCTGAGAGTTGTGCACACTCTCGATAGTATGTTCTGGTAGAGATGGAAGGCATCTAGATAGCCACTGTATGCATACAGGATATGGGAAAGTGTTGTGCCAAAGTATTGGTCAAAATAGTTGCATCACTATGTAAATGATATCTGTATGCATAATGGGTTATCTTTTGATGATTATGAAGTATTACTAATCATGTACTTAATTTTGATTTGTAGGAAAGGTCATGAAGAATGATGGACACCGCACAAGTGGTGGATGTTCAAACAAGAAGATTTACAAATCAAACAAAATATAGAAGGCTCATGGCTAGAAGATTCTCTTAGAAAGAGGAAGAGAATCACGACAAGATGTTTGCTCCAAGTATGGTGTAATTAAAGAAGAAGTATGAATCAGATTCTGTATAGGTACCTAGGATCGATAATAATTTGATAAGCTTAATGATCACCATGGGTGATGTGGATCTCAACCTTTGCTACAAGGTTGAATATGATACACATATGACATGGATGCAAGAAGGAACTCACCACAGAGTTCGAATGATATTGAGGCTCATATCAGTAGACCCATCTAACGAGAGATGGCACAGATAGATATGCAGAAGATCATTCAATGCAGAAATGAAAATGAAAGATCTCAATTTGATGCTTTACTTCCTAGGTCTGGAAGTATGGCAAGGCTCAGAAGGAATATTTCTCAACCAGGGAAAGTATGATGAGAAATATGACTTGAGGTGTTGGAATGGCCACTCTTATGGATTCCAACTTGAAGCTGTTAGGGGATATAACTCTGTACAGTCAATTTATTGGGTCTTTGATATATCTAACATATACTAGGTTATATATATATGCTTTGTTATGAACACCCTGAGTTAGTATCTAGTGGAAACTAGATGTGTTTACCTGATAGTTGCAAAGCATGTGATGAGGCACATAAAGGACACGATAGAATTTGATCTATGCTATCTTGAAGATCATGACTTCAGATGGCTATTCAGATTCTGTTTGGGCAGGAAGTGTTTCAGACAAGAAGAACACATCGAGAGGATGTTATTGTCTAGGATTAGCCATGATCTCGTGGTTTAGCTGGAAGCAGTCTAGTGTGGCTATCAGCACAAGCGGAATATATGGTTGCTTGCTCTGCTAGTTGTGAAGAAGTTTGGCTTTAGGATTGTTTGACTTAGAGATAGAACCAACTGAGATCCTATGTGATAATTAGAGTTGTATCAAGATGACATAGAATCTAGTGTTCCATGATAAGTCAAAGAACATAGGGAACTAACAAGATATGACACAGAAAGGAACTCTAAAAGTTTGAATTTGTAACAGGTTACCGTTGTACTAACCAAGCCTCTACGTCAAGTGAAGAAGTTACCAACCAAACCTCTGTCTCGAGTGAAGCTTGAATACTTCCGAGACAAGCTTGGTGTAGTTCAAAAGGACCCTCCTCGAAAGGGGGAGTAGTATAGTCACTACTGATGAGATTGTCTCATCAAACAACAAGGTCGTTGATGAGGTAACCTGTTCTCTACACCTAGTCACTTAGAAATAGTTAGATTTAGGACTATTTTTATTTCTGTTTAGTTTTACTCATACATGATTTTTGATGTTAGATGTATTGGTGAGAATACATGCTAGAGGTATACATGCTTTTGATGTTAGATGTATACATGATGTTAGATGTATTAGTGAGAATACATGCTAGATGTATACATACTTTTGATGTTAGATGTATACATGATTTTGATGTTAGATGTATTGGTGAGAATACATGCTAGAGGTATACATGCTTTTGATGTTAGATGTATACATGATGTTAGATGTATTAGTGAGAATACATGCTAGATATATACATGCTTTTGATGTTAGATGTATACATGATTTTGATGATAGATGTATTAGTGAGAATACATGCTAGATGTATACATGCTTTTGATGTTAGATGTATACATGATTTTGATGATAGATGTATTAGTGAGAATACATGCTAGATGTATACATGCTTTTGATGTTAGATGTATACATGATTTTGATGATAGATGTATTAGTGAGAATACATGCTAGATATATACATGCTTCTGATGTTAGATGTATATATGATTTGATGATAGATGTATTAGTGAGAATACATGCTTTTGATGACAGATGTATACATGATTTTAGATGTATTAGTAAGAATACATGCTTTTGATATATGACGTATACATGCTGTTGATGCTAGATATTGATTATGTACTTGTATGGATGAGGATACTTGTACTTGTATTGATGAGAATACAGATTGAGGGGATTGAATCATCCCTGGACTTTCAGTCCCAAAGAGAGCCGTAGACGTGAGGTCTCCGAGAATGAAGTCCTTAGTGGACAGTTGAGGGGATTGAATCATCCCTGGACTTTCAGTCCTAAAGAGAGCCGTAGACGTGAGGTCTCCGAGAATGAAGTCCTTAGTGGACATGATAGGATTGCATCATCCTCAAGAGAGCCGTAGACGTATGTCTTCGAGAATGAAGTCCTTGGTGGACATGAGGGGATTGGATCATCCCTGGACTTCAGTCCTAAAGAGAGCCGTAGACAGGTGTCTCCGAGAAATAAGAGGGATTGTATCATCCTTGAACACATGTTCTAAAGTGAGCCGTAGACAGGTGTCTCCGAGAAAGAAAAGGGATTGTATCATCCTTGAACATCTGTTCTAAAGAGAGCCGTAGATGTATGTCTCCGATAAATGAAATCCTGAATGAACAGGTAGGGGATTGTATCGTCCCCGGACTGAGGTCCCAGAATAGAACCGTAGACTGGGTCTCCGATAATGAAATCCTGAATGAACAGGTAGGGGATTGTATCGTCCCCGGACTGAGGTCCCAGAATAGAACCGTAGACTGGGTCTCCGATAATGAAATCCTGAATGAACAGGTAGGGGATTGTATCGTCCCCGGACTGAGGTCCCAGAATAGAACCGTAGACTGGGTCTCCGATAATGAAATCCTGAATGAACAGGTAGGGGATTGTATCGTCCCCGGACTGAGGTCCCAGAATAGAACCGTAGACTGGGTCTCCGATAATGAAGTCCTGAATGAACAGGTAGGGGATTGTATCGTCCCCGGACTGAGGTCCCAGAATAGAACCGTAGACTGGGTCTCCGATAATGAAGTCCTGAATGAACAGGTAGGGGATTGTATCATCCCCGGACTGAGGTCCCAGAATAGAACCGTAGACTGGGTCTTCGAAAAATGAAGTCCTGAATGAACAGGCAGGGGATTGCATCGTCCCCGGACTGAGGTCCCAGAATTGATCCGTAGACTGAAGTCTCCGAGAACTGAAGATTGGATTGTATCATCCATGGACCTATGTCCTAAAAGGAGCAGGATTGATCATCCTAGGAATATGATCGTATGATGATGATAGTGATGACGATGCTGATGATCGTGTGATGACGATGCTGATGATCGTGCTGATGACGATGCTGATGATCGTGTGATGACGATGTTGATGATCGTGCTGATGACTATGCTGATGATCGTGAGATGACGATGCTGTTGATCGTGTGATGACGATGCTGCTGATCGTGTGATGACGATGCTGCTGATCGTGAGATGACGATGCTGCTGATCGTGTGATGACGATGCTGCTGATTGTGTGATGACGATGCTGCTGATCGTGTGATGACGATGCTGATGATCGTGTGATGACGATGTTGATGATCGTGCTGATGACTATGCTGATGATCGTGCTGATGACGATGCTGATGATCGTGTGATGACGATGCTGATATGATGATGCTGATGATCGTGTGATGACGATGCTGATGATCGTGCTGATGACGATGCTGATGATCGTGTGATGACGATGCTGCTGATCGTGTGATGACGATGCTGCTGATCGTGAGATGACGATGCTGCTGATCGTGTGATGACGATGCTGCTGATCGTGTGATGACGATGCTGCTGATCGTGAGATGACGATGCTGTTGATCGTGTGATGACGATGCTGCTGATCGTGTGATGACGATGCTGCTGATCGTGAGATGACGATGCTGCTGATCGTGTGATGACGATGCTGCTGATTGTGTGATGACGATGCTGCTGATCGTGTGATGACGATGCTGCTGATCGTGTGATGACGATGCTGCTGATCGTGTGATAACGATGCTGCTGATCGTGTGATGACGATGCTGCTGATCGTGTGATGACGATGCTGCTGATCGTGTGATAACGATGCTGCCGATCGTGTGATGATGATACTGTTGATCGTGATGTTGATGTTGATGTTGACATTGATGTACCAGTAACTGTTTGAGTTACTGATGAAGAAAAATTGAAGAAAGCTTCCAATGATTTATAGATGTATCATGTATGATGTTGATGACTCCTTGCTCGAGCAGATGTTGTTATAATATCCTTCTCGTTAAGGGGGAGTGTTGAGATATTGTAACTTCAAAGAATATTATATTTGTACTTTATTATTCCGGAGATGTTTCATTCCTCCGTGCAGATCTTATTGTATATCCGGAGATGTTTATTCCTCCGTCGGAATGTGGTAACTCGGGTTATTAGACTTCCCTAGTAGGGGTCGGCCCTGTATGTGTTATGTGGGTCAAAGGGTTATTAGACCACCCTAGAGGGGTCGGCCCAGTTAGTTGTAGTGGGGTATTTAACCTATTGGTTAAATACGAGCCTACGTGTACTTGTGTAAAATACACATCAGAGTAGTGTATAAATAGAGGAGGTGTGTTCCTCATTACACACACTCACTCACTCACTTGAGAAAGGCGCACTTGTGGAGGAGAGGTCTGCTATGGAGGAGAAGGAGCTTATGCTCAGGGTTTGCATCTTTGTATATTGCTGGTCATCTATATTGAGGAAGCTTTGCTGGGTTTTCTACCCCATGAGGGTTTCCCAGGATAAATCTCTGTCTCTTGTGTTTATGCTATGCTTGTTGTTTCTTCAGTGATCCTGTATATGCTATTATTATGAAATGGAATGTAATGCTGCTATTTTCTGTCTTAGCATATTGAAATTTAACAAAAATTACAGGAGCCATTCAGGAAAGCCTTCCGAAACGGCGGAAGCATTCACGTTATTCTCCCGAAAATCCACCGAAAGACATAGACTTTTGCGGAACCAATTCAAGAAAACCACTCGAAACTGTGGAACCATTTGGGTTTCCCTTCCGAAACAGTGGAAGCATTCACGTTATTCTCCCGAAAACCGGCGGAAAGACTTAGGCTTTCATTCAAGTTGCAGGAGCCATTCGCCATTTCTTTCCGAAACTGCGGAACCATTTGGGTTTCCCTTCCGAAACTGCGGAAGCGTTCGAGTTTCTTTTCCCGAGAGCCATTCAGGAAAGCCTTCCGAAACGGCGGGAACCTTCGCAGAATTGTTCCGCAATTGCGGAAGCCATTGGCATATCTCCGTCGAAATTGCGGAAAGAAATCCATTATTCTCCCGAAACTGCGGGACGACTCGGCAAAACCACTCGTGACAAGTTTCCAAAGGCCGCGTTTCGGAAGGATTCGCCAATCTCTTCCGAAATGCTGAGGGAGTTCTCCATAACGTTCCGCAATTGCGGGTGAAATTTGCAAGTCCGCCCTGCAAGTGACGGTCGCGCACAAACACCGAGACGGCTTGAAAAGACTGCGCCGTACAAAATTTAAAACCCGTTTAATGGCACCACCCACCGGATTAATGCCACACGTGTCTAACCTGTTTAAAAGGACGGTGGGGGTTCGATTGGTCGCATTGTTAGTTTTGGCTCAAACAAACACCGTTGGGAAGACCGCGACGGATCGCTCCAGCTCAGCTCGTCTACGACCACGTCCACCTCATTCAACCACCATCTCGTTGCCAGGTAGGATTTGTAACCGTTATTTTTGTCTTATCTCCATGTCAAGTTACCCTTGAGATTTTTTTCCGTCCATAATGTGGCCATATGTCGTTATTTTTGCTTTTAAGGCCGCCGAGGCCCCTATGGTTTCTCAGCTCTACCAAAGCCATAACTGTGACCACCCGAGCTTTTTCACCGGCCATATTCCAGGCGTCGTCACCCTCATTCAAAATTTGAATCGGCCACACAACGCCTCGTAAATGTTACTAATAACCGTAGTGGTCAGCTGAATTCCATCACCTTTTGATAAATGTAGAAGGCGGTCCCTTGTTTCGTCGTGAGAGTGTTTCAATCCAAGCTCACCAGCAATTGACCATTAAGGGTGCAACGATGAAGGATACCCTCTCTCCTAGGGCTAGATGGGAAACAGGTTGTTTCCACGTCGTATCCTTGCCCTTTCGGGAACATTCCAAACTTCGTTTCCTTAGTATAATCAAGTCTCAGAACTATATTTCTTGTTTGGAATGGTTTATTTTGCTTCCCCAACAAGCAGCCTCATAATTTATTTATATATATCATTAACATGTTGAAATGGTCCTTATTTTTGTTAAAATCTCATAACAGGTTGCACATTTTTATAATGACTTGTATTTGGTTGCTAGCAGGGATAAGCCAAGATGCCAAAAGGTGGTAGGAAGAAAGCTAAAGTGATGGAACCACAGACAGTACTACTTAGGACTTAAACTATGTTCCAAGATACTAAGTGTACCACCGGCATTCCTCCCGAAGTCCGCTGGGGCGACATTTACAGGATGATCAGGGACCAGGATATCCCAGATGCATTATTGGAGGAAGAACAGATCTACCGCAACATCAGAACTTCAGGCATAGCTAGGGCTTCTACCCGCCCTGAATTGTTCCCATGTTCTGAAGTGATCGGGTGGATACTGGAACATACTAATGCGGAGACAAGAGTACTACATGACAGTGGGGGAGTGGCCATCGCCTCATTCCACCCAGCATATATTGCTGCAACCTATAAATTCTCACGTCCCCAACAAGCTCTGAGCGATGAATGGTTGGGCCAGATGAACAATATTGAGATGGCCAAAAAATTATTGGTCGCAGGCAAACACTTAAGAAAGAGAGGTAATGATGAATATGACGTTCAAAATCTAAGACCTCCTTTCAGGTTAATCGCCCTGATGTTATGCAGAATTTTCGGCATGCCCGATAGCACTGTATACAGGATACAGTGGGCCCCCATCATCCACTTCGTAGCATTCAAAGGGACTATGTTTGACTGGGCTACCATTCTGTCGGACAGTTTGGCATCAACGGTGGCTGCTGCAAGAGAAGGTCTGGCCTTAAAAAAGTCCAAATTTTACATGTCTTCATATCTCATTGACTGTATTTTGGCCAAGCTATCTTTCCCCAGCTTAGGCTGCACGTGGGATAAAGCAAACACCCCGGTCTACACTGTGTACAAGATAATGTGGGCTCAAAATTACAAAGCTAGCTATGAGCTCATCTGCGAGGGGTTCATCATGCCTCTATATGAGCAGATATTCAAGGAAGAGCCCAACTGTCTGTCTGAAACTGCCATGGAGATCCTGGAAAACTATGGATATTTTTATTTCTTAGAACAAGGCACCTACATCAAGATGTTTGGAGGGACCAAAGCACCATATATTTTGCCGAAGTATGCTACTGACTATGTAGTCCTCAATGAAGCAGTGAGACAAATTTTCCTGGATGGAATCGGAGCGGTGCTTAACAAGCAGCATAAGGCTTCTTTCCCTCCTTTACCCTTCTGCATAGGAGCCTACAAATTCTCAGGGGTTGCATCAGCTGAGGAGTTTGTTCAAGAGCTAAAAGCCTTCCACTTTGGTGAAGTTATTTTCCATAGAAATGATAGGTGGGGGAATGTTGCCGAGCATTGCAAAGAAATTTATGCCCATTTTGAATATGCTCATTATTATGATGCCGAGGAAGAGGCATTCAGAGGCATCAGCAACATGACTGAGTTGCAGATTTGTCGTCAAGGCAGTGGATCAAGTTCTAGCTCTACCAAGGCCCGAAAAACCAACCAGCAGAAAGAGAAAGAAGCAGATGATGCCCGAGCCCAAGAAGAGAAAAAGTTAAAAGAGGAAGCAAGGGTGCAGCAAGAAGCTGAAGTAGCAAGATTGCAGCAAGAAGCAGAAAATGAAAGACTGCAGAAAGAAGATAAGGAAGCCCAGCAGTAGAAAGAAGCAGAAGATGCAAGGCTGCAAAAAGAAGTAGAAGACGCGAAGCAGACGGAAGAAAATGAAAATCGGCCGCAAGCTGAAGGAGAAGAGAGAAGGCAACAAGCTGAAGTGGGGAAAAAGACGGAAGAAGAACTCAAGTCAGTTGAAGATGCCCAGGTAAGTGGCTCCGGCACCCAGGATATGGAAATAGACATATCTCAAGCAGGTGTCTCCGGCACCCAAAATGTGGAGGCAGACACAGTGCAAGCAGGTGTCTCCGGTACCCAACATGTGGGAACAGATTCAGCTCAAGAAGTCCAGACCCCACCCGCAGAAGCATAAATAAATATAATAGATCTCCCAATCGTCCCTTACACTCCATCAAAAGAGCATACGGTGTTTCGATGGGATGAATTTGTATATGATAGGAAGAGAAAGGCAGTGGTACTAAAATTGGAAGAGAGGATAAAGAGACTCTTCCAGGAAGATATTGTTACCAGGCGGGAGACCACAGTAATGCAAAATACAAATAAGGCTCCCTTAGCTATGGCATCCACCGCCGTAGAAGCAGCAAAAGCAACGCAGGACAATGTGGCTGATATAGTTAGAGAAGTTGAGTCAACAAAGAGGAGAGCTCGCATGCTACAACATATTGTGGATAATGAGCAAGCCTACAGGGATCTCGTGGTGAATAGATATAATCGCCTGTCTGTTGAGCATAAAGAACTGTCAGACAAGTATAACCACTTAGAAGAAGAGAAGGAGCAACTAGCAGTCCAGATGATGATTGTATAAGCATAAAAGAACGATGCGGAAGCCAAAATGTCCCATCTAGAAGCAGACAAGCAGGCATTGGTTGAGCAATTAGAGCAGGCAGAGAGCAGGGCGATAGATATGTCTCCTTTCCATGAGCTGTCATGTAGCATCCTAAAACAAATTCATGACACTCAAGAGCTGATTTCTGAGGAAGTATGCAAGCTCAAAGCCATGGTGGTCAGATTAAAAGAAGTTAATGCAGAGGCCAATAGGCTTAAGGCTAAATATACTCGGGTTAAGGCAAACATCCTAATCCAGATAGAATGGAGAGAGGGAAAGGTGGATTTCCCCAAGCATCTCCCATTCAAATCTGTAGATGGTTTTAATGAAGACATAACTCTTTTGGAATTTTGCAAAAACTGTAGCCTTAAGCTAATGGCTAAGATCCAAGGGACAATGGATAAAAGTAATAGTCTCTATTAAAAGATCCACGAAGTGCATGATAAGTGCAAGTTGAGTTTCCCTCAGTCCCTTGATGAGTTCCCGGGCAAAGAACAATGTTTGTCTAACTTGAAGGAGGAACTGGATATCCAAACAGAATATGTAAAGAAGATTGATGTCTTGGCCATTGATGATCTCCATCATTATATTGGGATGTCATCAATACACAACCATTTGCTTAAAGAAATCCACCAAGCAGCAGTTGTGGAAATTCAGGGCATTGGAGCAGAGCTTAGTAAACATGTGACTTCCCAGAAAATCTTGCTCCCTTCCGCAGCAAATGTAGTTATTAGAGACACTGGTGTCTGGTTCAGTTACATTGCTGAAGAAGAAAAGAAAGCAGCAGCAGTACCAGCCATCCCAAGTGCTTCTCTCCCAGTAGCAGCAGAAGTTACAGCCAGCCCAAGTGCCTCTCTCCCAGCAGCAGCAGCAATAACAGCTAGCCCGAGTGCTTCCCTCCCAGCTGGAGCGCCTGCCCAAGAATGAACACGCTGATATCAAGGCGTTGATTCCTATTTTTTGTATTTTGGCTTCCATATCTCTAAAAGCGTAGAGCCATGGGACAACTGTCCTTTCTTTTTTAAGTAATTTTCTGTTAAGAAAGGGTCACGTTTTTGTCTATTAAAAGGAAAAAATCTGTAGGAGACAAGTGTAAAGAGCCAGGTGGCATCCCAAAGGGCATTTTGTAATATTATAAATAGAAGTTTAGGAAACAGTGTAAGGGACTTTTGGCAGGAGGAATAATTTTCTGAACTTGTACGAGCTATCTTGCACTTGTTTCAAGAAAATAAAATCTACCTAATAAGAGCCTGGAGAGGACGTCTTTTGCATGGAAATGGAGTTTGGATGTATCTTGGATTATTTCTGTGACTTCTATACTTTACTGTGAGATCTTTCTTTACTATCTTGAATGATTTATTTTTTATTGAATGATCTTACTTCTCTCTGTGCAAATAATTTCTCTCTTTCATGAGTAATAGAATATGTTATATCTGTATTAGAAGCTATCTTCTAATATCTCCTGATTCTGCTGTGGATCTATCTTTAAGATTTAATGGCTGTCTGTTGAATTTTAAATAACTCTTCCAGCACATTACTCATCCTTTCAATTTGCTCCTTGCAGGGATAGTTTAGATTTATTTTCAGTTTTAAACATAGATTTGTTTTCCAATTCTGCATTTAGATTAAATTAGGCTATGCACTTGTATATCATTATAAAACATAAAATCAAAAGAACGGTGGATCGGGCCATAACCGGTATAATTGGAGCAAATCTCCAAACCCACGGTTGCCGGAACCGCTAACCGGATGGATTCCCCACACCAAATGGTGGACAATCTAATTGGGATAGTCTACCGGGGAGGATCCCTTTCTGATTGATGCTGCGATCTCCGGGGCATCAACACAACCATCTTTCTGTAACCATGGTGCTCCGCTTATAGAACCTTTCTTTCCCATAACTATGGGCTGGTCTATCTTCCAAATGTTAAAATGTTACTAAAGACACCCACTCTAATACCAATTGTTGGAATCAATTTAATACTGAGAGGGGGGGGGGGTGAATCGGTATTAGCGCAGTTATCAACAATTTTTACCTTCTTAAACAGATTAGCCTTTACTTAATTCTTATCTTCTGATATGTATCAATAAATAAAACATTCATCCATTCATGCACCAACACATAAAACAAGAATTTTGACGTGGAAACCCAATCAGGATAAAACCATGGAATGCTTCTTTATAGTGAGAAAGAATACATTCAAGGAATCCACCAACTTCCGCTGTTTATTAGCACCAATTGGAAGGAGGCACCGACCCCCTGGTTTTACAGGCTTCTACCTGAAGGAAGATACAACTCCCTATATTTCTCCAGCACCAACTAGAACGAGGTACTGACCCCCTGTTTTATAGGATCCAACCTAAAGGAAGCTCCAACTCCCCGTCTCCTTTCCCCGTCTAGCCACCCTATTGTCCAAAGTATAATTCCATCTAACTGAACTTCAATTATGCGCACTTGTCTAATATTCTAAAAATTGTTCTGCTATGCACTAACTTCGTATGCATTAGATTCTCTATCACTGAGTTGCATACATCACTTGACTTCTCATTCCTCTCTAATCACACTTCTACTGATATCTTACTTCATGTATTGTGTGCTCGTTGATATTGCAATCCGCATTGAGGTATGCTTTGTCATTTTTCTATAGCGCTACTGCTTTCACCAACTGATATTGTGCTTTCAATTGATAGTTTGTTGTTCTGAAATAATGCACTAGTAACAGATGGAACTACGCACTTACTGATAGCTATGTTCTATATAAGTGCTACAGTATTTTAGACAATCTGTGACAACCTGTGCATCAAAATATTCATCTGTTTGGTTTAACGCACTTGTCTCATATCATCTACATCATGATGCGCATGCTATATCATGTTGTTCTTTTGTCGTCGTGCATCATATGGTCTTCTCAACTTCGCACAATTTAATTCTGCTGATATTGTTGGGCCTGGCCCAAGTGGGGAATTTTTGTGTAAGTCAGATTTTGGAACTGCAGAGCTAAGTGCAATTCGGCTGAAGTCTTTTTGACAAAGTCTATTTTGGATGTTGCGAATTTGCGCGCAGCGTAGCGTCGGAAGAGCTGCGAAGTTCAGTACTACGAGGAGACAACACTGCGATTTGTCTAGTCTACGTGGATCCGACAAAGCAAAGTGTTGGACGGAAGACGACACATATTCTGGTTAGACCATCGGTGGTCTATTTTTGGTAAAGATGCTCCAAGAGTACCAAGCGACAGCTAGGAGCAATCCAGAAGGAAAGCGACTGGTCGCACATGCGAAAGAACCACTATAGACACTAGTTGCACAAGACCGTTAGAGTAAGAATGGCTCGGTGAAAGCGACCTGTTGGTGTGCGCGCAATAGGGAGTCTGATGGCGACGTGTAGTATGCGTGGAAGACGTCCACAACAGAATATTCGCTACCAGAAGCCAGCAAGTCCGATTAAGGGAAAACTGTGACAATTTTGTAAAACCTAAGTGTTTTTTCCTTCGAATTGTAAAGAAATTACCTACGGGCATGATCTATAAATAAGGCATATTTTCTATGGGAAAGGGTTACTCTTGATTTTGTGTTATTCTCATTGTTGATTGAATAGATCTCTGTTAAGAGACATTTTGTAAAGGCTCTGCAAGTTGTGTGCGCAGAGGCCTATTGAGAGAGAAGAGAGTCTGTAGCTGAGTGCGCAAACAAAGAACCATTGTACCCTTCCCAAAGACTAATAAAACAATAGTTCTTGTGGGTGTAGCTCCCATCCTACGGGTGAACCACGTTAAATCCTGTGTAGTGTGATTGTTTATGTCTTGCACTTGTCTATTTGCGTACAAATGAATGCTTGTATTCTCATTTATCAGTTGTTATGTTAATGTTTTTATATGTATTCGCCATAGGAGAAAGATGGGAATAATATGTTAAGTATTGCATGTATGGGTGAATGATGAATGCGCAGTAGTCTAAGTCTGTTTAAGCATCAGTTCATTGAAATAATCACATGTGTGTGTAAATTTTGGGGTGTATAACTCATTCGACGCGCAGCGCCAGAAGCGCGGAGTATTCTATGTTTCTCCTGTTTACGGTGGATACAAGGTTAATCGGCTAAGGTAGTAGATGAATGGATAAGTGCTAAGTGAAGTCTTCATAGTAGTTAAGCCTGCAAAGGAAGCGTATAAGTCACTTGCACTGTCCTTTTATTTGCAACCTCTATGAACCATGTAGTCCTTCGATGCGCTGGTTGCGCATGTACCTTAGCTTGTAGACGCGAGGACCGTGATGCAGTCTATTGTCGTGCAGTCTTCATTTTGTAGTGCGAGCCCCGCAACACGCTACGTAGTAGATCTCTCTAATCAACTCATCACATCACTGTGGAAACCTGATTCCGCAGTGCCCCCATAGCTACAACTCAGGTGAGACCTCATCCTGTTTGCAGGCTGTTGCCAAAAGGGCCGGTGAGAAGGGGTTTTGTTGGTTTGTTGAAACCGCGAAGAACTTGGGTCTACATTGGAAACCTCTAGATCAGTATCTAAGACAACAAATGGTTCCATTGCCGCACTAAGAATCTGTGATGAGTTGAAGTCGTGATGTGCGACGAAGAAGAAGCTTCGTTGGGCATTGACGTTTGGCATCCAAAAAAGAAATAAATATGGGCTTGGTGTGACAAAACAGAGCGAGAGAGACTTCGCAAGAAAGGAGAATAGACACCCACATCTCTCTGACATTGAGTGGTTGAACAAATACCTATGGAAAGATGTTCATGAAGTTTTCTGGGCGTCTTTTGGAAACTAGCTACACGAGTGGTTGTCAAGGCTCGCAGAAGAAAGAAACTGTACACCGCGAGACGTACCAACCGAGTGGACACCAGAGCTTATTGAAATTCTCAAAGCAGTAGACAGCCCATTCATGAGAGCAGTTGACTTCTGGGTCGACAGTACACTACAGAGCTTTGTGACGCAGTTCATTGTGGACATGCTAAAGTCCTACAGCGCAGCCGAAAGAGAGTTTTTCAAGGGATTCAGAGGTAAGTACTTGAACAAACTCAATCTATACATTAATATGCTTTTGGCCGAGAAAGGCGTCTTTAGAATACAGTGAAGTTTTGTTTCAATCTGTCATGGTAGATAGTACATATAGTGGGTCTTTTGAAGAAACCCATAACCTGAGAAGTGTAAATAGATACAAGTTCGTCGCTGAGAAAAATCCTGGACCACATGGACTCCATGTAGATACCTAGATACCATTTGAGCTTGATAATCAAATCGCACCTCTGTCAGCCACGTATCAGCCTATTACGCCACAGAATCCTCCGGATGCACAAACCACACCTCCCCTGTCTCAAAATTCGTCAGTTCAGAACCTGCCGGTTGCGAGCACCGCGCAACCTACACCGCAGAACATCAGTACTGGTAACACCGCAGGAGCGGGTGCCCAGGATATTCCAACTCAGCCTAACCCATCTCAGGGTGTCCCACTTCAGAACATTCAACCTCAGATCATTCTTCAGAGTATTATCCCTAGAACCACTCAGAGAACCGTGCCACCTAGAAGGAGGATGGCTGATGATATCAAACTTCCGATATTCAAAGGAACGGGTCTAGAAGACCATGATCAACATTGATTTCTATGTGAATCCGTATGGAATGTAAAGCAAGTACAAGATGACGCTGTGAAGCAAGCACAACTCGTCACCACTTTTAGAGACAGAGCCTTGCATTAGTTCATGAAGTATTCGCAGGGACATAATAGAACACTGATAGAAATCAAGGTTGTGCTCTTAACAGAATTTAAGAAGCCAAAATCAGAATCGCGGTGTATAAAAGAGTTGAAAGAGATCAAACATAAACCTAATGAGACAATCTGGGAGTTTGATTAGAAATTTAAGACACTGCTGGACCAATTAAGCTTCGTTATAGCACCACAACAACACAAGGAATGGTTTATAGCCACGCTGTTGCCTCATATTAGACATCCGTTGATGCAGCAGAAAGTGGCTTCGCAGGCAGAAGACTTGGAAATCGCGATGAAGTTGGAAGCTTCACCAATTGGAGAAAGTAGCACTGGGATGTCTCAAATTCAGAACCAGTTGGCTACCCTGACACTACAACTACATGATATCAAGAAAGGAAAACAAGAGAGACAAGAAGTCTGGTGTATAGGCTGTAAGGGAGAAGGACACACTAAGGATCATTGTCCTTTATTCCAATATTTCCTTAACATGGGTGGAACAAACCCATTAAATCCGAACCAAGGGCCATGGTGTGAAATTTGCAGAACCAGAGGACATCGGCTAGAAGACTGCCACCTAATACATAAATACGTAAGAACACCTAAAAACCTATATTTTAATTTATGTAAGTCAGTTGGGCATGATGAGTCTTATTGCCGCTCATATGAGCTCATGTTAGAAAGAAAGAAAGATATTCATCATATGTATGGAGGAATGTATAGATTCCAAGAAGAGACTCCGTAGAAACAAGATAATGTCCAACATGATCAGGGATCATACAAAGGCCGCAGAGGATACCACGGGAGAGGAAGGAATAATGGCCCAGCGCAAGGACGAGGCTGAGGTCAATTAATATGTTATAACTGTGGCCAAGCAGGACATGTATCTAGATATTGTACCAACCCATGCACTACATGTAGTTATTGAAAATCATTTGATCATGTTATTGAAGACTGCCCAGTCTTAGAGGTAGAAATGTGTAATGTCCCTTGTTAGGAATTTTATTAAAATTGCAATTTTCCACTTTTTTCCTTGGTTCGACCTTGGACTAGTTTCGATCTCTAGGTCCCAAATTTGCCCCAAATGATCCCAAATCTTCTGAGAAGGTATATGAATGATATTAGAACATAAATATGTGTTTCAGGGATGCCTTTGTACCTTTAAAACACTTATGCAAATACTCTTTCAATTCTGGTCAATGTAGGTAACTTTACTAGTGATTTCCCTTTGACTAGTATTGGTCTCTAGGTCTCAAATTGACTCCAAATGCCTTCAAATATTCAAGGAAGGTTTATGAATGATATTAGGAATTGAATATGATGTTCAGGGATAACATATGGCCACCAAAAGACCTCTGCAAACTCTCTTAAGATTCTGGACCAAGTATGCAATTTTACTAGTAATTTGGGGTTCAAATCCCCTTGAGGTAAGTACTGAAAATGGCTTCCCAAATGCCTCCAAACCCACTCAAATTTATGAACAGAGGTATGTAATGTGTTAAGTATGTTATTAAGGTCTCATATGCACCATTAATGGTTTATTACAACTGTTCTCACCCTCTCCCATTCAACTGCAAAAATCCCCAATTCGACCATTGGGGAAATGGCACTATTTCACCTCCCAATACAACTAAACTGAGTAAAAATGCTTCAAATGCTCAAGTACAGTACATGAAACTTGTAGAAGACATCCATGGAAGTATATTGATCACAAATATATCAGAGAATCATCCATTCATTCGAAATCATCATCAATACATTGGTTCACAACAAGGTAGTGGGGAAATGGCATTGTTCTTCCATTAAAAATGAGATTTATACATTTCTACTTGGAATTTCGACCTGAAACTTTCTGGAGATGAAGAACAGAGTATTTACTTCATATTACAAAAGAAATGGGGCATTAAAAGCTCCCCCAAAGAGTACAATAGCTCACCAAAAACGCCCTCCCTCAAGGATCAAGAATATGCCATCAAAACTGGAAATGGTTGAAGGAGCGAGCTGCAATAGAAGAAACCATGAGATTCCCTGTAGCTTACACCTGCAAATAAAGACTCCATTAAAGCTCCAAATGAAAGGTCTGAATGGCCTTTCCAATTGCCAACTTGGATGGGAATCTTTCACCCTCGAAATTGGCTAAGGCAAGAAACTAGTCATCCACTAGCTCTCCCTCTTCACAAATGCAATTGCAAATTCTACAAATGATCAAAATCTGGTTTCATTCTTTGTTATTGACATTTATAAACTTCTAATGTCCTCCATGGGTCGAATTCCTTCCAAGAGACTCATGCCAACTCAAGTTGGGAAGAGATTCCAAAGAACGCCACTTGTACAACAATTCCTAGTCTCCCACTTCCACCAAATCACATGTGGAAGCATCTTAGCTGCCCTAACACCCTTGAGCGCCCTCTTGGAGTCTATTTTTAGCCCTGACATGTCATATATGTCATATGTCAGCCTTCAGGTCTGATTTGTGTCATAGGTGTCATAGCATCTTCATCATTGTTGTCATAGAGCTAGGGAATCTAGCCCAAGTGTCTCACTAGCTCCAATTTGCCTCTTCCTCTTCCATGGGAGTTACTCTTCCTCTATATTTCGACCTTGGATGAGTAATGCAATGAATAATACCTTTTGGACTCCCCCAAGTATGTTACCATTCACCTTGAATTCGAATTGGTGAGAGAATGATGCCAAGTGTAGTGGGGAAATCTAGCCATATGTGGGTCCCACTTCCTCCATGTGTCTTCATGATGAAATGCCACTTTGATTTTCACTTGTATATGTTTATTTATCTCCTTTATTAAATATTTATGCCATTCTAATGTTCAAACATCATTTATTATCCCCATTATGCCAAATCCCAAAGCTTCCACCCCAAACCTAGGAAACTAGTAATTTTCCTCCTTGGCAATTATTTGACCTTTAGCATCAATTTGACAAACTCTAATGAATAGGGCCAATGTGATTAGGCCATTTTGACCCAATACCAAATTTGGGACATGACAAATCCTCCCTTCCCAATATTGCTTGTCCTCAAGCAATTTTAAACATGGGTGTTGAAGAACCTGCTTTCTGTATAATTCTTGAAGTTGCCATTGAATTGCCCAACCTTGAGTCTTTGAGTTTCCATGAAGATTTTAGAGAGGAACCACCATGCTTGCTGCTGCACTACTCTGATAAAAATCACTTTATTAAGTGGGGAAATCCATATCCCATACTGCTTGTTTCCCCAAAAAATTTGAAACCAATGAGATAAAAATTATTCCAGGGTCCCATTGCTTGTATTGCACCCCAATAATTAAGAGTGCTCTCCAACCCACACCATTAGTTAAGAGGATTCCTGGATCCCATTTTCTTGTATGCATCCTTCCAAACATCATGAGTACCAAATATATATCATCAAAGTACATAACAACATAATGAAAATGTACATCAAGGATATGCTTAATCAAAGAGTCATGAAGGTGCTTATACCTCCAAGCAAGTAGACCACCATTTTCCAAGTGCATACAAGCTTCAAGTGACCAATCAAATCTGCTCCAATGACATAGGTGAGGATCCCATGTCCTATAATGCTGCTCCAAAAGGATGTGATATGCATCAAAATATTCAACCATGTATTCTTTCATCCAAGAAGTGAATGAAGAATCTCCACTAAAATCTGAACCAAATAATGAGCAGAAAAAACAAGGAGACTTCAAATGACTCAAAGAAGTCTCATCCATACATCCATGAATGTGAGAATCATAAAGATGTAACAAAGTATGTGGCTGCCAACAAAAATGTTCTCCCATCATAAATCTATTCACCCAAGTGTTGGATGAAGTTCCTCTAACATAAAATGAACCCAGTGTTGAGCAAGAAAAACCATGAGTCTTCAAGTGACTCAAATCCATATCATAGGTACATCCATGTAGATGTGAATCATCATAAAGTGACAAATGATGCTGCTGCAAATGTGAATAAGAATGTGCTCCAACCATGTCATCATAAAAGTTAAATCTAGGATTTCCATGCTCCTCATGTGGCACCATCAAAAAGAACCCTTTCACCCATACTTCATTGAGACTAATGTTGCAAAACATGGAATTGTAGGAAGTAGGAGAATGAACTAACTCACCCAAATGATCAAAAAGTGCAGAAGTTTCATCATGGGAAGGATCCATATGGGTAGTATCATGCAGCTCCTTCAAAAGTGTGAACTCTTTGTCATAGTTTGGTTCCAATGTAGAGGAATCATGCTCTTCTTTAAAAATTGCATAACCTTCATCAAGAGGCAATTCAAATTCCTCTTCCACCACATCGAGTGTTTGGATCTCTTCAAGTTCATCTTCAAACACATCAAGAACATTCAAATTTTCACATTTCTCATGATCCACCATGTCATGAGAATCCTCCAAACAATCTACCATTTGACAATCTGAAACATTGGAGGAAAAACAAGTATCTTGCAACTTTTCAAGAAGTTGCTCATTTTGAATTGTGAGCTTATGAATATCCTCATTATTCTTCAAGTATGCATCATGTAACAATTCATTAAGCTCAAACAAATGGTTTCTATCAAAAAGCAAAGACATGAAATTACCTTTGATGTGGCACATTGCTCTTTGAATCTTCTCCATGTCTTCAAGGAAGGATGTTTCCTCCAATGAAGTAGCTCTCCAACAAGAATTTGACACCAATGCTTGAGTGTCATGGAGAATGCTGAGGGACTCTTGGATCTTCTTTTCATTCATCTTTAAGGACCCTTCAAGAAAATGAGGCTCTTGCAAATGAACCTCCTCATCTTCTTCATTTTTTCTTGGACCAACTTCATGAAGCTCAAGTGGTGATGGGGAAGTTGATCTTGGTTCTTCTTCAACTGCTGCAAGGTCTTCATTATCATGCTTAATGGAACTTGGGCTTGCAGCAACATTTTCAAAAGTGATCTCTATGTCACCAACATAGAGGTGTGAGCACCCATCAATAGGTACTCCTTCATAGTTTAAGCATCCATCAGTAGATGCTCTTTGGTTCATGTCTAAGCTAGAAGGTGTCTCGAAATGATCTTCCATATTTTCAATAGAATATTCTTCACTATCTTGTGATGTCTCTTCCTTTTGCTCCTTCAAGCAAGCTGTTGCATTTTGCCCCTTGGTTTCCTTAAAATCAATAATTTTTTCCACAAGTTCGATAGAAAACAATTCGAATCCTTCCTTAATTTGCTTGGTCATATCTTCAAATATTGTTTTCATAATTTTTATATGCTCCTCACCATCATATGAGGCTCCCTTTTCATCCCTAGTCATAGTTCCCTCAAAAAATTTGCTCTTCTTCTCCTACTTTTTTTTTTTCCTCTTCAACAAAAGCACTTTTGGTTTCAATATATAATGGTGGTACCTAAATTCTTTTCCTCATAGATATTATACCACATCAGGTGCCAAGATCATGCTCTGATACCACTGTAATGTCCCTTGTTAGGAATTTTATTAAAATTGCAATTTTCCACTTTTTTCCTTGGTTCGACCTTGGACTAGTTTCGATCTCTAGGTCCCAAATTTGCCCCAAATGATCCCAAATCTTCTGAGAAGGTATATGAATGATATTAGAACATAAATATGTGTTTCAGGGATGCCTTTGTACCTTTAAAACACTTATGCAAATACTCTTTCAATTCTGGTCAATGTAGGTAACTTTACTAGTGATTTCCCTTTGACTAGTATTGGTCTCTAGGTCTCAAATTGACTCCAAATGCCTTCAAATATTCAAGGAAGGTTTATGAATGATATTAGGAATTGAATATGATGTTCAGGGATAACATATGGCCACCAAAAGACCTCTGCAAACTCTCTTAAGATTCTGGACCAAGTATGCAATTTTACTAGTAATTTGGGGTTCAAATCCCCTTGAGGTAAGTACTGAAAATGGCTTCCCAAATGCCTCCAAAACCACTCAAATTTATGAACAGAGGTATGTAATGTGTTAAGTATGTTATTAAGGTCTCATATGCACCATTAATGGTTTATTACAACTGTTCTCACCCTCTCCCATTCAACTGCAAAAATCCCCAATTCGACCATTGGGGAAATGGCACTATTTCACCTCCCAATACAACTAAACTGAGTAAAAATGCTTCAAATGCTCAAGTACAGTACATGAAACTTGTAGAAGACATCCATGGAAGTATATTGATCACAAATATATCAGAGAATCATCCATTCATTCGAAATCATCATCAATACATTGGTTCACAACAAGGTAGTGGGGAAATGGCATTGTTCTTCCATTAAAAATGAGATTTATACATTTCTACTTGGAATTTCGACCTGAAACTTTCTGGAGATGAAGAACAGAGTATTTACTTCATATTACAAAAGAAATGGGGCATTAAAAGCTCCCCCAAAGAGTACAATAGCTCACCAAAAACGCCCTCCCTCAAGGATCAAGAATATGCCATCAAAACTGGAAATGGTTGAAGGAGCGAGCTGCAATAGAAGAAACCATGAGATTCCCTGTAGCTTACACCTGCAAATAAAGACTCCATTAAAGCTCCAAATGAAAGGTCTGAATGGCCTTTCCAATTGCCAACTTGGATGGGAATCTTTCACCCTCGAAATTGGCTAAGGCAAGAAACTAGTCATCCACTAGCTCTCCCTCTTCACAAATGCAATTGCAAATTCTACAAATGATCAAAAGCTGGTTTCATTCTTTGTTATTGACATTTATAAACTTCTAATGTCCTCCATGGGTCGAATTCCTTCCAAGAGACTCATGCCAACTCAAGTTGGGAAGAGATTCCAAAGAACGCCACTTGTACAACAATTCCTAGTCTCCCACTTCCACCAAATCACATGTGGAAGCATCTTAGCTGCCCTAACACCCTTGAGCGCCCTCTTGGAGTCTATTTTTAGCCCTGACATGTCATATATGTCATATGTCAGCCTTCAGGTCTGATTTGTGTCATAGGTGTCATAGCATCTTCATCATTGTTGTCATAGAGCTAGGGAATCTAGCCCAAGTGTCTCACTAGCTCCAATTTGCCTCTTCCTCTTCCATGGGAGTTACTCTTCCTCTATATTTCGACCTTGGATGAGTAATGCAATGAATAATACCTTTTGGACTCCCCCAAGTATGTTACCATTCACCTTGAATTCGAATTGGTGAGAGAATGATGTCAAGTGTAGTGGGGAAATCTAGCCATATGTGGGTCCCACTTCCTCCATGTGTCTTCATGATGAAATGCCACTTTGATTTTCACTTGTATATGTTTATTTATCTCCTTTATTAAATATTTATGCCATTCTAATGTTCAAACATCATTTATTATCCCCATTATGCCAAATCCCAAAGCTTCCACCCCAAACCTAGGAAACTAGTAATTTTCCTCCTTGGCAATTATTTGACCTTTAGCATCAATTTGACAAACTCTAATGAATAGGGCCAATGTGATTAGGCCATTTTGACCCAATACCAAATTTGGGACATGACAAAATGCATAAACGGAAGCGGCCAGATGCGTCAAACCCAAACATTCAGTTGATCGCAACAGAGCAGAGAACTGCGGATCCAAGTATCAACGTAGTGATGCAAAGTGGCACTACGATAGGGAGAGATAGAGGGGCAGAAGCTTCGAATTCTGGAGACTTTAACACTAAACTGACTCCTCTTGAAACAATATGGATAAGAAAAGCTGCTGGGAAAGCACCTGCTTTCGACTTGAAGAAAAACAAAGAAATCTTTGAAGAAGCACGGGATCTCTTTAAAGAGCCAGCATCCATATCGCCAAGAATCCCGTTGCGCAGTGAAATACCGCATGTAGAAGATATACCGGTTGCTTATGACAAAACGAGCGCCGCATCAGAGACAGGAATCTTTGTTGTGCAGTTCCTAAGGAGCTGCATGAAATTGTTGAAGAGTCCAAACGCTATAGCAGAATTGCAGAAGTTGTTAGATCAGTATGAACTGCGCAGCGAAAGTGAAACTACTGATAGAGTAGTTCATCACATCAAGAAACATAAGAGAACATGCAGAGAAATGAGACTCAATGCACAGATAGGAGATTATGAAATGGATGAGATCATTCTTGATCTGGGATCAGAAGTAAATGCCTTAACTAAACAGACATGGCAGCAGATGGGGAGACCAAATCTGCTATGGTCACCTATCTAGTTGAGAATGGCCAATCAGGAGAAATTCATACCGTTTGGGAGACTCGCCAATGTTGTTGTTGACATAATTTGATGGAGTGCAAAGTCACACAGATTTCGAGGTTATAGAGATTGTGGATGATAGTCATCCTTTTCCTGCGTTGTTGGGGATTGACTGGGATATGGATAACGTCTCTATCATAAACTTGAAGACAAAGAATATGATATTCAAAGGAAAGCATCTCAAGGTCATCGCACCATTTTGGACCCTTCAGACGGAGACAAATACAGCGAGCCGATTCAGGAGGAATCCAGAGCGCAGGATCTTGACCATCTTTACCAGATGACTGCGAACCAAGAAGATTATATTAATCCCACTGCAGATGGAACACTCAGTTGGAGATGTGACAGCTCTTGCATCTCAGACTCTGATGCACGATTGCAGAACTGGAAAAGTCGCATGCATGAAGTATCAGTAAGGAGATGTGCGCAAGTTACAAAATCACTGCGCTAGATTGGAAAGGAGGTAATCCCAATCCCTACCTATGATGGTTTATCTAATGTCTATTCATTTATCAAAGTATATACTGCAGCAATTGCAGATGAGTATCACTTACCAGCACTAGACATGGCACTGCACGAGACACCTTCCAGATGGTGGGATGTGCATAAGCAGACATTGACCACATGGGATCAGTGCAGAATTAAGATGCAGATCAGGTTTGCTGATAAGGTTACACTGACCTTTGAAAAATACAATGGATAGACAGATCCAAGGGATCATATTGAAACTTGTGCAAGAGCATGGGAAGAGAGACCGCATACAGAATGGGTGCATCTCTTTGTGCATACACTAGAGGAAGAAATTCCAAAGAAATGGTACCTGGATATGGAGTTGCGTAGGGAAATTGTAGATTGACCTACTTTGACTGCGAACTTCCAGAAGAGCTTCAGTTTTGAAGATGAGAGTCCTACTATAAATGATGCGCTGCAGATTATTAAGGAAAGAATTTGCAGGCTGGAATGTCCACATAAGAACATGACATTAGAGGAATTGTTTCGACCTAACAACGTACCTGCAAGCCTACTGACAGATTGGCAGGAACATGTAGAACATGCCATGGAATGTTATAACATAGCTGAAGAGGCTGAAGGAAAAGATGGAAATGATGAGGAGGACCCGTGCAACATAAATATACCTAAGTCAGAAGGAGCACGCGACGTAGAAGGACCTCCGCTGGAAATTCCAGACATGAGTGGACTCATGAAAACAAAGAAAGTGAACATTGGCACCAGCGAAGAGCCAAATTTCGCGTCTATTGGAGACTACTGGGATGATCAGACTGTTGCGGAGATTGCAGATATATTACATGAATATCAAGAGTTATTTCCAACAAAATTTACAAAGATGAAGGGCATCTTGGGAGACTTAGTGGTTATGAATATACCTCTTAATCCAGGTGTGAAGCCTGTTAAGCAGAGGTCCTATAGACTGAATCCGCAATACAAAGAATGAGTTAATGCAGAACTCGATAAGATGCTCGATGTGGGGATCATTGAGCCGGTTGAAGAGTCTGAGTGGATAAGCCCTATGATTGTCCAAGATAAGAAGACAAAAGGCAAGATCAAAATCTGTGTTGACCTCAGAAAATTGAACGATGCTTAGATGCATGATCCATTTCCTACACCCTTCACAGATGAGGTACTTGATAACGTTGTAGGAAATGAGGCATATTCCTTTACTGATGGATTCTCGGGATATCATCAGATAAGAATTGATCCCGCAAATAGACACAAGACCACTTTTTCCACCGAATGGGGGTCGTTCCTATACACAATGATGCCATTTGGTCTGAAGAACGCGCCCGCCATATTTTCCAAGGTTGTGGTCGCAGCATTCAAAGATTTCATGCATAAGTTTTTAGAAGCTTATTTCGATGATTGGACAGTATTTGGGTTACTGAAGGACCATTGTGCAAACCTCAGACTAATGCTAGAAAAGTGCAGACAACATCAAATATCATTAAATCTGAAGAAGTGTATCTTTTGTGTACCTTATGGAATTATGTTGGGACATATTGTGTGCAAACAGGGCTTGATGGTTGATCTTGAGAAGATTGCAGTCATTGTAAACTTGCCCACACCAAATTCAGTAAAGCAGTTGCACACTACATTGGGGCATACGGGTTACTACAGGAAATTTATAAAAGGTTATGCGCAGATAACCGCAGCAATGGAGAAGCTACTGAAGAAAGATACACCATTCATTTGGAACGCAGAATGTGAACAAGGATTTGATACATTAAAAGAGAAAATGGTCACTGCGCCGATCCTATTTTTTCCAGACTGGGAGAAGCCATTTCATGTCCATGTTGATACGTCATGTATAGCATTAGGGGTTGTTTTAGAACAACCTGGAGAGGGAGGTATTAACCACCCTATCGCATTTTCGAGTAGGAAGCTCTCATCTGTAGAGAAGAATTATACCACCACTGAGAGAGAAGGCTTAGCTATGGTCTACGCACTGCAGAAGTTTAGGCACTATTTATGTCAAAACCCAAAAATTCCGAAAAATTTAAAATTTTTAAGATAGCAATAAATGATATTAAATGCAGCCACCTGACTGTTTGTTTAGTTTACGTGGTCGTAAAATGTGTCTAAATGATCTTTTGTTATACTTAAATGTTGTTATGGGTTTCTCTTTTCTGCTATTGATTGTTTTATTGTTTTGTAACCACAAGGGGGAGTTTGTATGTCGAACTGGGCTTACTTAGCTTACGAGCTAATTCAATCGATTTTATGTCTCTTACAGATATACAGGTAATAACGGTCGCTACCTTTAAATATACAAACTAACCAGTTTTTTTTTTATTTTTATCAAGTCATCTTAGAGGTAGAAGATCTTCCTGCCTCTTGCTAAGTTCAACTTCTAAATATGTTTGAATTTATACTTTAATTTGCAAAGGATTTGGAGTTAAAATTTATTACTATAATTGTAATTCTCTTACCTTCAGCAATTGCAGGGTTTACCTGTCAGTACATGTTTTTCTATTATTAAGTTTAAGGATTTGCCTAGTTTGGTGTCGTCTCCTTGTTTCCATATATGATACTTTGAACAAAATCCTTAAACTTGTTTGGATTTAGTCTTTCGTTTTCAATATTTGATTGAACTCGTTGTGTAGTAAGGATGGCAAAGGACCTCAAGTTTCTGTTGAATATAATACAAGGTATTAAAGACATCATTCTAGGGTTTTGATTATTATAAGAATGATATGTGAATTATCCATTATGTGGATCTTACAATAATGTTTTATCTATATATATATTATGAGTTTTTATTTGTCAACAATGATAAGAATATCATTGAGATCTTTGAACTTTATTGTCATTATCACGATTATAATGATTGTAGGTCCAAGTATTATGGATCTCCAATACCAAATCGAAGCATGCGTTAACATGGAAATTTTGGCAAGTTTGGAACTATGGTTTATCACCATAATTGGGTATAATTGCTATGATTTTTAATTGATTGACAATAATTGGGAATGAGACTATGGAGTCTCGACCCACCGCTTGGAAATATTTAAGCTGCTACGTGGTTACACGAGAGCCAAGTGTTTGGCGATATAAAACACTGGACCCAACCCTACCTCGTCATTATCCTTCGCCTTCGGGCTCGGGTCTTTCTGCAACATTTCCAGGTCTGAGTCCTTGTTGGGGCTCGGTTGATTCAGCTTCCAGATTATTACAGTTCCCTTGCTCAATGTTATCGTTTGGTAGTCTCTAGAATTGACTGTTGACAGATATGAGAGTGTTATGATGCCTAGGGTTTATTCCTTGACTTCTTTTACTGGTCTAGTCTCCATTGTTACAGTATGCTAGCAGCTTGCATGCTACCTTAGCCTTCGTATTGTCCATAGCTTCGTCTGAGAGTCATTTGTATTCGCTGGTTGGAAACTGTAGCTGGTCACGAATCTAGGGTTTGTATTTTTGTTAACCGTAGAATCCCTATCACAGCGTGTTCATAACTCTCGGTGTGATTTTTCTTAAGACTTCCATTCAGGGCAAAACAACCATTGCTTTTGCTAGCTTAGTTACTCGGTGGCAAGAATGGGGTTTTTATACATCATGTGTTCGTGGTTAGCAGGATAGTTACTGGAATGGCAGCCTCCTTCAAAACCGGTAAGTTACTGTATTCTCCTTTGTGTTTGCAGTTACAAAGAATTGTTTTTAAACAAAATAAAGTTTCTAACAGATACTTCTCTGTCTTGCAGGTCCTGGCTCTACTTACGACACGGGTGGCACGAGCTTCAGCAAGTAGCGTCTCCGGGTAAGCCTGGTTCTTACCATGGCAAAATCCTCCTTGTGGGTTGTTTGGGTGGTAGGGTTTTGGTTTGACTTATAAGTCACGGTAGCCTTGCAAAAATCTTGTAACTGTATAATTTAAATGAATAGATAAGGGTTTAACCCTGCGTTGGTTTGGATGTATGGCTTCAGTCGGTGTTGTGGCTATTGTACTCCTTTCGGCACTTAGTTTGTTTTTATACAGAAGAACTGTAATGTAACAATAGAAGAGGACAAGGCTTGTGAGCCTGTTCTGTAGTTGGGGTTACGACCTCGGTTTTTATGTTTCAATGTAATACTTTTAAAAGGGTTTTTGGAAAACGCCCAGGGTTTTGGAAAGTTAACTTAATATAAGTTCTATCTGTGCACATGCTTATATAATGCATACTTTGTCTTTGTTCTAAGCTGTGTATAGTGGTAGTAATATGTTTTGTTCTCCAAAACGCTGTTAAGGTGGATTGTGACTCGGCTGTAGTTAAAATCTTATAATAACCAGGGAGAAATGGTTTTGTTTTTATGTTTCTTTTCCTGTGTAATGTAAGCTCTTTAAAACACGACTTGTTACAGTCATTCTATATGATAGAGTCGGTGTATGGTGTGTGTGTTTCAAGTTTCGAAGTTTATGTAGAATGCTTCTATTAATGAAAGGATATAGCCGTAGGTGAAATCGTGGTAATGAGTTTTTCAACGTTTGGACCCCTGTAAGGTTTGGAAAGATGGAAGGTTCAACTGATACGACGGTGGTTTTGTTTAGATGATTTATGTATTATTAGGATAGGACTCTGTCGGTACTGTGCATTCACATGAAGGATATAACTAAAAGATTAGAGCTTGATAGTGAGCTAAATATACTGTTCTGTTATAATGATTATGACTATAAGGAAATAATGGAAGTTTAGGAAATAAAAATACTACTTTGTTTAAGCTCGGCCTCGAGTTAGTTATTGTTCTATCTTTGTTTTCTTCTGTTTAAAAGTTAATAACTAGGTCAAAGCTCTGCCAATGGTTTCTTGTTGAGAAAACTGGATAGATAGGTTTTGATCGAACTCCACGGTCACAAATTTTGTTTAGTTAACTATTCGGTTTGTTTTAGCTAAGACTCTGTCGAAAAATAGTTAAACAGGTGAAAGACATTGCTATACGGTTGTTTTAGTTCAAAGTTGAGTCAAATAAGGTTCTGCTAGTCCTTTCGTATGTTCAGTCAATGACTAAATAAACTTTCTATTGTAAATCTGGCTCGTCCATTTATGTGACAGATAATGACCTGTACGTTTGTTAGCCAGGGTTTGTATCCGCAATATTATCTATGATAATATATTTACTGTAGTTTATATGGCTATATTTGTTTCTGTGCCTATGATTGTTTTAACGAGTTTATTTTCCAGAAAATATTTACTGTATAATTAGCCTCTACTTATCTATTTAACTATTGTAATAAACCAAGTTTGAAATCACAATAACATCCTATTACTTACAATAATAACAAAGTATAGCACGTATAAACAAATACCCGAACCGTAAGATTATAATGATACTAGGAAATTGCTGAGACATAATAACTATGCAGAATCTATCTACTAATAAATCACGGATGCTAACTTTTACTGAACTAAATCCTATTCAGACATAAAGAAGATAATCATAACATACATTCATATCTACTCAATAAACAGTAGGAATAGGTGGCAGAACCTGTTTCAAAACTGTGGACAACAACAGCAATGGGAGGCTGTTCCTCCCTACCAACTCCTGGAGAGTGCCCAGACAACACTTCTCAGGACCCCCGAGCTTGCTCTGGTCTCCCTGGCTGGAACTAGGTGCAGCAGAATAATTCACTCAGCCAAAACAGCTAAACTGGAACCAAGTTACTGCAGCATCCCTCTCAAACAACTTCCTTACTGTCTTTCCCTCTTCCTCAATGGGACTCCTGAATAGCATTCACCTGAATGTATTCTCCCTCCAGAACAATGTTGAACCCTCAGCTCAGTTCATTGAGTACTATTTAAAAGATTGCCTAGGTCTTAGTTGGGTTAACTGTCATTAATGAGCCACCTGCTCAGATTCCACTTTCTTGGGGAATCATGACCCCAAATATAGGGAAGTTGCCACCTGCAACTTAGGAAGTGTTTGAGGATGCTGCCACTTGTCTTTTTCCTGTCCACCTAGTTCCATCCACCAGTTTGACCAGTAACCTCTTTTAACAGCTCTCCCATGCTGTTGTCTCCATAATTTATTTATTAATAATAAAATATTCAGAATTACATTCCATTTCTAATGACTCTGCTGAGTCATCGATTCCTACTTAGCATTAAATTTAACATAATGTCTCAGGAATATAATAAAATAATTACATTATTTTTACAAAATTGGGGTATGTGACAATTTACTTGGTGCGCACTTCTCTATGTTCACTGACCATTCTGCTTTGAAATACCTGGTCAACAAGCCAGTGTTAGGGGGGCGAATCTACAGATGGTTATTACTCTTTCAGGAGTACGACTTTGAGATAGTAGTTAAGCCAGGAAGATTGAACTTAGGACCTGATCATATCTCAAGGATCGAGTCAAGAGAGGAGCCTACGAACCTTGAAGACAACCTGCCTGATGCGTAATTTTTTTCCATCCAGATAGCTGATGAATATTATAAAGGCATCATAGGTTTCCTGACTACTGGGTTAGTACCTATAGAGTTTACTACGCAGCAGAAGAAGCAGTTGTAGTAAGAGCAGCAGACTTCACCATAATTTCCAGACAGCTATACAAATTGGGTCCGGATGAAGAACTGCGCAGGTGTGTGTTAGAGCATGAGAAACCATTTATACTAGGTGATGCACATTCAGGAGCAGCAGGAGGTCACTACGCAGGAAGATCCACCGCGCAGAAGATATTGCGGGCAGGGCTATGGTGCCCTACGATTCATAGGGATGCAAATGAGCATTGTCAGAGGACAAGAAAGCCATCACGAAGAGACGAGATGCCATTGAATCCACAGTTGACATTACAGGCATTTGAGAAATGGGAAATTGATTTCGTGGGACTTATAAGCCCACCAGGTAAGAGAATTGATGCGAGGTACATTATTACTACAACTGATTACCTCAACAGATGGGTAGAAGCGAAGCCAGTGAAGGAATGTAGCGCAGGTGCTGCCGCACAGTTCATATTTGAGGACATCCTTACGAGGTTTGGATGCCCAAATATTTTAATGAGTGATCAAGGCACTCACTTTCTGAACAGAACTATTGAGGCATTAATAGAAGAATTCCACATTCATCATCAGCGAAGCACACCTTATCATCCGCAATCAAATGGAACTATTGAAGCGTTCAATAAAGTACTGGAGAATGCGCTAACTAAGGTATGCAATGGAAATAGGGACGACTGGGACCTGCACATTCCCGCTGTGTTATGGGCATACAGGACCACATGCAAGAAGTGTTGACTGGCCACACACCTTTTAGGCTAGCCTATGGACAGGAAGCAGTAACGCTAATGGAATACATTGTTCCCAGCTTGAGAGTAGCTTCTTTCACAGGCATGGCAGATTGCGACGCACTAGAAGAAAGGCTTCTACACTTGGTTGGTCTAGAGGAGGATCACTTCATCAGAGGCTTTCACCAACAAGTGCAGAAAGAAAGAGAAAAAACATGGCATGATCGCCACATCAGGAACAAGTCTTTTCAGGTAGGTGATCTAGTCCTCCTGCATGATAGGAAATTCATGAAGTTTCCTGGAAAGTTTAAAATGCATTGGCTTGGCACATATATTGTTTTACATGTAACTAATGGTGGTGTAGTCAATTTAGCCAAATTAGTAGGAGTTAACTTGCCCGACCTAGTCAATGGAAGCAAAATAAAACCCTATCGGGATAGTCCTGCTTTGCAGAACCCGTGATGATCAGTAAGAAAGGAAATTTCTAAGTGCCAAGTACAGTTGAAAGTGGGCATTGGAAATGGGTAAGAGTCTGTACGCATTTTATGATGAGGAACATGTATATACCGCGCAACACTGCTAATTTGTGTCACTGTGCCAAAAAAAAAGAGAGAGAAAAGACCCGCGCAGTTGCGGTGTTCAAAAGGCAATTGCAAAGATTGAGTTGAACGAAGAACGAGGCTAAGTTCAGAAGTAAGTAATTAGGCACCGCGAATTCACTTCGTAGGAGTAGTGGCGACTGCTGCACAGTTCGACGCAACATTCTAGAAAAATAGCCGTTACACTGTTGGTCGCAAATATAGCTGTTATATAGTACCTTGTCAGCGCCCGCTCGGGCATTTAACGCACAAATAGTCGTTCTGAACAAGTTTATGAAGGAAAGGACCGAAGAAGCCGCCAGATTTGTCCAACGGATACCGCATTTAATGCGTATCTATCCATTGAGGGGCGCGGATAAATGTTGTTGCATTCAGACTCGTGGGTGTTACCGAACCCTTAGAATTTTCTTGCGAGCACTACTTTGCGAGTTGTTTCAGCAAACTATCCGACATCCTGTTGAGATTTGTTCTAGTGAATGTCTGAAATTTATACCATTGAAGAAGAGTTCACGGTCCAAGATACTGTGAAGGTATTCAAACACGGAGGGATCGAAGGGTTAATGAGAACTCCAGCCAAGAAAGTCATCATAGAACAAGGTCAAGCATCCAGAAGATCACCAAGACATATTCCAATAATGCAGGATAAAGGAAAAGATCCAGTGGGGCGGAAAGTGAAGCTACCAAAGATGAGTTCGATAGTGCCAAGGTCGTCGATAGCTGATAAGGAGATACCATTGACACTTACCCCTGACTATATCTCACCACGTGCACTGGACACAGCGGTCTTCAAGCTAATGAAGAATGCCAAATACGACATTCCACTCTCGCCAATATCAAAGCATGTCGACGTGGACAAAAATTTGTTGGGCAAGATCCCAGAGTGTATGTGGGAAGACTATGATCTGCTTCAAATGCAGAAGGAGCCTAATGAACCTAGGCTCCCACAGTTCCAGCCCAACCAGTACATGTGCTGGAAGAAATATGTGAAGGGCGACCTCACCTTGGTCGCGAAAAGCTGGTTATCCGGAGTAGTCCAATCGGGACTGCTCAATCTGGTCAAACTCCCGCATTTTAACAGATCACCAGAGCTACATGTGGTGGTGCGAACTCTGATGGTGCGCATTCACCAGGGATATTTGTGGCTTGACCGCAATGTCGACCTGACTATTGACATTATCCACCGGATCACTAGGTTGAGCAAAAGAGGTAAATATCCAAAGCAGTTTTTCCAAGGGAAAAGCAAAGATAAAGAAGTAGTTGCGAAGATGAAGAAAATGAAAACTGTCATCAAAGGAAAGAGAGGCTTTCAGACGGACGACATAGATGATAAAGCAACGAAGTTTGTCATGCAACTGTTAGCCAGAAATATTCTCAAAAAATGCAGGCCTTTGGAGGTACCTGCGGGCGTAGTACTACTTGGTGCCGCAGTCGCGGAGGGCGATCAATTCAACTGGTGCCAATACCTATTGAATGAGTTCCTGGAGGAACTAAATGACACACAGATCAATGGAAGAAATTTCCACTTTACATGGTTAATCGTGTTGATCGCCTTCGTAGGGTGGAAGGAGCCGAAGGATTACGTTGGCATAATCATTGACAACAATGACTACAGAGGAGCCCGTTATTCAAACCTTTGGGAAAATTTGAACTCACAAAGACATCATGCGATAGATGAGGTATTAAGTGCCTATTATGACCAGTTGTGCGCAGCGACCATGCTCACACCGCGGATAACAAAGTAGGTAATGAGTAAGTATATTCACACTATTGATTTTTATGCTGACATGCGTTGCATTCACATTTCATCCAAAGCACAGACGAAGAACACTGAATGGTTCGCAGGAAGATATCATATGTATGAAGATGATATTGATAATATAATGAAGGAATGTCTTAGCACATAGTTTTCACACAGTGAAAAATGATATATTAGTGAAGAAATTTTTTGAAAATTCCTGAGAAGAAATAAAATTGTTTTTGATCTCATGATTATGAGCTAAGGTGTGAAGAAATTTGTAAATAGAAGCACTAGGAAAGAAATTTCAAAGGAAGATATGAAAATTTGACCAAAAATGAACAAAAAGAAATCCAAAGACTATAGTCCGAAGGCAAAATATCATCAAGGCTAACTATTGGGTAGGTTGTATTGTTGATTGTGTGCACAAGAGAGATCAACGGTTCTCGTTGATCGTCGCATAGCCAAAATGCGCGGGAGCAAAAGGGCGTAGGTGGTTGCGACAGGGAAAACCAGAGGCTATGTGTCATATGTAGAAGATATTGCAAAGGGGAAAAGTGGTATGCAAAACCATCAGGATGGAGTACGATACCACCAAAGTAAAGGGAAGTCTTGCAGACCACGAAGATGAAACGAGGGAGATTCCATGGTTAAAAAGTCAAATTCCAAAAGGGCGCAAGTGTGGCAAAATAAATGATGGTCCAGATCATTGCGTGGTTGATCGACGACTCTCGATGATCAATGCATCAGGAAGGTGCGCGGAGGTTAAAAGACAAAAGTGGTCTAGAGAAATCATACCACTTAACAGGTGTCAGTTCCAAGTTTCGTCGCAAAGGAGATAAGTGGTAATGAAAACCACTTTAGAGCAATGCGACACCATTTTGTAGACATGTGGTGTTGATAGATAATGGACGACGAAGATCAGAGCTTAAAAGATGATCCAACGGTGGATGGAGAAAGGATGTCAAATCAATAAAAGACATCAAATCTGAACGGCCAAGATTAATGCACGAGAGATCAACGAACTAAAAAGGCGGACAGCTGGTGAAAAAGACCAAAGGATAAGAGAATGAGGTTATATATGTAAAGACGCATATGAAAAGTTGACATTTGTTCCTCGGACCTGTCGGAGTCGGAAGCTTCTGGACGTGTGGAAGACAAAGAAGACGACAGGAGGGGTCATTCTCAGAGCTTTTCGGTGACAGGTAGGGCTTCATAAACACTGCTATTAACAAATCTAAGTCTATTTATAAAAAGGAAATGGATGAAGAACCAGTTTCTAGCAGTGTTAGGGCTAAAATTGCTCTGGAAGATAGGGATTTTGATGTATTCGACACATAAGTTCGGCTATATGTACCTGGAATTAAGAGGAGATTGAAGGTTTTGCTTGAAGAGGGTTTAGATGTGCATAGAGTGTTTCAATCGTCCTTTATCCTTTTTTGCATTGACCAAATTATGCCTTTCCCTGAGTTCGTATCATGGTGTGAATCCAATTATTCTGAACCCCAACGAGTGATTATGAATTCCCAGAAGTCTAAGATTGTTTGTACAGTAAATTCCTCAGTCATTTGCAGTTCTTTTGGATTTTCTGTGTCCCAAGTACCTGAGTTTGAGAGTTTTTCTGAAGAGTCTGTTATTGCCGCTTATAGACAACTTTCCCCTGAAAAACGACAAACCTTTTTAGTCACCTGTCTTAAACCTGACTTAAAAGTCAAGAATACCCCGTACCCTTTGGAAATAAACTTCTTTAATGATAATACCCAATTGGTTCTTTCTTTAATATCTCAGTTTCTAGGCCTAGATACAGATATGTGGGTGACAGAATTACAGTTGAGTCTATTATTCAGAATTAGCACCAGTTCACCAGGAACTGAAAAGGATTCCGTGTCGTCCCTCAAATTTGAAGAATTTTTAGCAGAAAGAATTCATTCACAGTTGAGCAGTTTCTCCAATTCACAATATTTTAGGTTTCAAGCGCAATTAATGAAAATGGTCATGTTTAGCAGCATAGAATATTTACAGTTCTCACAAGTACTCTACACTAACACCTTAGAAGATAATGTATTCAATTACATGAATTATATTTTGTCTGCGGTATATAAAGTGATTTTTGGAGAAGAATTACCAAGGGTTTTACCAGAAATGGAGACTATGGTGCAATTGAAAGATGAAGTGGCAGTAGGTGATTGGTTTTTATTAAAAGATTCCACAGTAATTAGATTATATGGCTTTGTACATGAACCTTATATATTACCTTCTTTCTTAACTTTGAGAATTTTCTCTCTCGAATTCGTCAGACATAAATTAACTTTAGAAGATGAGCAGTTCTTAAAGTTTAAAAAAGGTTCAGATTTAAAGTAGCCATGGAGAGTAGGCCCGTTCATTATAAAAAGCAAAGAAGCTATTTCAGATGTGGAAAAATTATTGGAGAATATGGAGTTTAATAAAGACATATCAATTGCATATGATCCTTTACATATCATATATGAAAGGAAGAAGAAAAATAATATAAAGGCTTTTGAACACCAGGAAACAAAAGGATTGCTAAAGGGACGAAATTTATTTTGTTATGAACCTGATGATGAGGAAGTTATAAATTCACAAGTGGGAGATCTCATTTTGACAGACTTAACCATGGAAGCAAATCAACCACCAGTTGCTCAAGAAATTGGAAGAAAAAGAGATTTGCAGGAGATTATGGATGCAGATAGTGAAGGAGGAGATGAAGACAAAAGGCTTAAAGTGGAGACACAATACGAACTGGTTATTTCAACAGACAATGAGATATGTGAAGAAGAAAAGTCTCCAGTTCCAGAAGTCCAAATACATGAATATAAATTTAAAGAAGTTAAAGAGAGTGGTGATGTAAATAAATTTCAATCTAGGCTTGACCTGTATAGACATTATGGACAAAATAAGCAAGCCTCTGCCAAAAATCATTTTAATTTATTTCCAACAGTCAGGGATTTATCAAATTCAGAAACTTCTTTAATAACAGGCAGAGCTATAAAAGATAACACTTTAAACTTGGCAGTATCGACAGAAGATAAAATGACCAAGATAAAGGTCAATTTGAAGAAAATACCAGTACTAGACAAGATCCAATTGCATAAGCAAATTGGAGAGGTGATATATGAAGATTTTGTGGAAGCAACATTGAAAGTTACTAAACTGGAAAGTACTGTAAATAAAATGGAAGGTCAATTGAAGCAAGAAAGATTGGAGAATAAATCTTTCCAACAACAAGTCAAAAAATTACAATTTGACTTAGTTGAAAGCGATGGTGGAGGTAAAGCAAGCAAACAATTGTTGATAGAAAAAGATAACTTGATTCAAAAGTTATAGAAAAAGATGAAGGTTCGAAATACTCAGCTGATTCAAGCTCCTGAAGAAACGAAATTAGAATTAGAAAAAGAAGCTTTGTTTAAAGAAGTCAATGATAGCAAAGCAGAATTATTGAAATTTGTTGAAAAAGAAGCTAGCTAGGAAAAAGAAAAAATAAGCTTGAGAAATCAGATTGATGATTTGAAAAATAATTTGTCAAATTTGAGCATGCAGCAAACAGGTGTAAATCAGAATGAAGATGGAAATGGTGTTGATAGTCTTTTACAGGCTATGTCCCATATTAGTTTAAAAGATGTTGAAATTAAATAATTAAGAGAAGAATCTCAGAGATTGAAAGAAGAAAGTGAGAAAAAAGACGAAGAAGCAAAATCCTTGCAAGACAAATATAAAGAATTAATTGAAACTAACAAAAATTTGGCACATCAAGTGATAAGACAAGCAACTATGCAGGGATGTAAGCACATGGTATGGGACTTAATCATTGAAGAAACTGAAAATATTAGACCATATTTGGATTTTATGAGAGTAAAGGAAAAAAAATTAAAGATGCTTTTACAAGTTGTACTACAATAAGAGAAAATTTGAACAGGAAGCCCAAGGAGACAACGCAGAATGCAATCACCTTTCTGAATAGCCTAACAGAAGAAGATCTAAAGACCACAGGTATTAAGAACAAGATTACAACAATCACAGCAGCAAGGAGAGTTTTGGGAAAGAATTCACACGTAGAGAATGTACAAGCCAAAGCTGAAGCAATGAGAAAGCAAGTGACAAGGTTCAAAGGACAGTTTGAAAGATTGATTGAGAAATGATTACCTGCATTCTGCGATAACAATCAGTAGTTAATTGCCCAAATGAATATAAAAATTTGTTATTCAACATAAGAATGGATCATGGGAAGTTTCAACATCTAAATCATCTGCTTACAGGGAAAATTCTAATGGAGAAGATTGCAGAAGATTTTTAAATATTAAACAATTTGGTTTCGATTAGTGAAAGAATTCCACCAATTTCCTTTGCAGATCATATTGAGATGAGAGTCGTGGTGAAATAAATGGTGAGCTACTATCTTCCGACTGCCGAACAATGGACAAGTGTGGAAAGATACGGGAAAATGAAGTACACAATTCGTACTTCATAGTCGTTGTTGGATCCTGTTTCAAAATGAAGACTTAAGAAATATTTTTATTTAAAAGAAATGTGTAATATTTTTATGACTTTGACACAAAAGACATTTGGCAAGTTTAATTAAGTTATTTCATTTTCAGTTTTTAGTTAAAAGAAGCAGTTAGGTTTTGCTTCAAGAAAGTTTTGTATAAAAGACAATGATAGTCATTTTTGAAAGGGTTGGAAACTTTTTGAGAGACAAGAACTTTGTATCGAGTTGATATATTTTTTTTGAATAAAGAAGCCGTACAGTGAATGACATATCTTTTACAGAATCATATATTCATGTGTTGAGCATTATTACAGTCTGTTTTTCCTCTCTTCTTATATGTGCATGTTAAATATTCTTTGTTATATTTCCATTATGTTATGTCTTCTATGCTCAGATGAATGTTGAAATAAATTGGGATTCATATGTTTATGCCTCGATTTATCACATCTGTGTATCCATTTCTTTCTCTAAAGTTGATAGTGGATTCATCTAAAATCTGATGCCCATTATTGATGGTTTGTCTTTCTTTCTTTATACATCACCTGCAAAAATATTTGACCATAATACGACAGCTACCTTGCCTCTGTGAAAATCATTATTGTTGTTTATCTGATGGTACAATAATTCCTAATTTCGACTCCATGCCCAACGTTTCTTGTTTACATTTCAACCAAGCATTCATTTTAAAAACTCAGTCACTTTTCATATATCTTTAGCCATTTATCATATTTTGAGAGAGCCCTCTCTGGTAGGGAAAAGACTAATTTCCCTCCTAAAGATTGGTTTCAAATAGTTTCCTTGGGGTTTATCCTTGTACAACCAAAGGGTAAAATCTGAGTGATAACATTTTGCCGCCGTTGTCGGGGAACGAAGGTTTCATTTTCCCTGGGAAGAACGACATTGCATTCAAATTTCAGTGGGCAAAGAAATTTGATATTCACAGTTGGTTGTATTTTTCCTTGGCGACTTCACGTTCAAATTTTTCAGTTATTAAAAAGGCGACTCCAAGAAAGACATTGTGGCTTCTCGAAGAATCCCTACGAGGGGAAATACAGGTTCATAGTTGTTCTCCGGTGTAGAAAGTCCAGAAAGACTCTTGAAAAAGAACAAAGGAAAAGATAAAGTAGGTACTTCTCAAACAATAGATATTTTTCCTTATTTTCAAGAAAGATTGTTTGATGATGAAAATGTAACTGGTATAAGTGAAAGACCTTTGTTTAGAACTAAATCAGAGTCAGATTTAAAAGAAATTGAAGTTGATCAAGATAGTTTTTGGAAGTATTCTTTACAGTCCGTTTGGGAGGGTTTACAAAGGTCTGAAAGAAAAGAATCTAAAAAACCTAAGGCCCAGAGAGTACCCTTAAAGAATCAGAACGCTGGTCAAAATATTTTAAATATTCAAAATACTTCAATAGTACTACCTCCAAGACCAATGGTCGCTAGGTTTGCTCCTCTTGTCTTACCACCTGCTTTGCATGACCTTCTTGAGAAACATTCACAAAGAATTATACTTTTTGATGGGGAGGGATATGTTATTGCACAACAACATGTAGATAAGTTTAATGACTTTCTTGATCTTGAAGAAGACCATGATGATGCAAAAATGCGGTTATTAGCTCAGAGTCTTGCCGGAGAAGTCAAAAAATGGTTCAGAACATTGGGTGCAGGATCTATTGCCACATATAATGATTTTGTAACACAGTTTATTGAGAAGTGGGAAGAAAAAAAGAATCCTTCACAAATATTAACACAGTATAACAATTTGAAAAAAGGGGGTTTCGAAACAATCCAAGAATTTTCTGCTAGATTCACGAAGGTTTATAATTCAATTCCTGCTAATTTTAAACCATTGGTAGGAGCTGCCAAGTTACATTACACAGATGCATTTGAGGGTGATTTCGCTTATACATTGAGGGAAAGAAGGTCAGCTACTTTGTCATATATGATGAGAGATGCAGTGGAAGTAGAAGCAAATCTGATGGCTTCTAGAAAGATAAAACAAAAAGCTGACATGGATAGAAAAAAGAGTAAAGAAGATAGTCAACCTTCAACCTCTTTTTCTTCTTCTACTGAGGTGAAATTTGAAGTCATGATGAAAACCATGGAAAGGTTAATTGACAGGTTAGCATTAGACAATAGACCTCCAAACAGAGAACAAACAGAACCACCTATTAGAAACCCTAACTTCAGAAGACCAATACCCCCACAAATCAGACAAAGAGATCAGAGAGATCAAAGGAATCCAAGAAATCTTGAAGACAACCCTGTAAGACCACCATTTCCTGAAAATTATGTTGATCAAGAAAATGAAGCAGAATTGATGGAAAGTGAAATTCACTTATTTGGAGATTTAGATTCAGAAGTGTACTAAACAAAAATGGAACATGATATGTTTTCCACAGAAGGAGAATGTAATGCTTTGGAATCAGAAAGTGAACAGTACCAGATTGGATATCAAAATGCAGTAAATGATCTTCAAAGAAAGATTAGTCTCAGGAACAGGGATGTGAAAGTAGATAAAGGTAAAGGTCCAATGGATAATCCATCAACTAGCCAGAGTAAGAAAAATAAAGAAACACAAGATGCAGTAAAAAAGGTTCCAGAAAGCACAAGAGAAGTAGTTAAAGAAGGTGATAAAAATCTAGTTCCATTCAATCTGCAAAGTAAGATATCAAAAATCAAAATTTCTATACCATTTAATGAAATTATGAAAAACACTGAATACAAAGAACATATTTCCAAAATGATTGGAGGTGGAAGACAGGTAGAACCAAATACATTAGAATTGAATGATGATACCCCAACCATTCGTCTGGGTTCGAGAATGGAAGACAATAGTACAGATGTTGTAACACCTTTCGATATAAATCTAAATGCTCATGAAAAGGTTGTACACAATTGTATGCTTGATTCAAGAGCTTCGCATAATTTGATGCCCATGATTGATGGATTGTCTTTCTTTCCTTCTAAATCACCTGCAAAAAGCTTTGACCGTAATATGACAGCTACCTTGCCTCTGTGAAAATCATTATTGTTGTTTATCTGATGGTACAATAATTCCTAAGTTTGACTCCATGCCCAACATTTCTTGTTTACATTTCAACTAAGCATTCATTTTAAAAACTAAGTCACTTTTCATATATCTTTAGCCATTTATCATATTTTGAGAGAGCCCTCTCTGGTAGGGAAAAGGCTAATTTCCCTCCTAAATATTGGTTTGAAATAGTTTCCTTGGGGTTTATCCTTCTACAACCAAAGGGTAAAATCTGAGTGATAACAGAATGGCCTGTTGAGTTTTTAGTCGAAATTGTGGATATCCAAAGCAACTCCGGCAAGGAAAACCCCATTCCATGTCCCATTGTTGAAGAAAAAGAAATGGGAAAAAGGAAGGAAGTTGAGAGCCCGACAAAGCCAAAGGGGGCGCGGAAGAAGCATAAAGCTGTTAAAGGCCAATTAGACACAATACTCCATGATGATGATTATGAAATGATCGAGGAAAGGGTCACGGAGCAAATGGGAGATCTGATGACTAAGAAGGAGAAAAGGGACAAAATGATTCAAGAAAGTCTGCAAAAGAATTTGAGCACGCTACAGGGAATCACAAAAAAATTGAAGAAGTACACAAAATATAACCCTTGCCGTGGGGCTCAGAGTCTGAAGGGAAGTCAAGAGGAACTTCACAGCAGCAGATGCTGCAGCTACCATGACCATGCCTGTGAGGTCCCACGTGGTCCATCTTGATGCATTAACTGTGATATTGCCACTGCCAGTTGAAATAATGTTGGACATGAAGGACGCCGAACATGTGGAGCATGATATTGATATTGCGAAGATACCACTGCCTGGTCTACACTATTTGCACATGCAGGTTGTCGAAGAAATGCATGAGAGAACTACTGACACGCTGAAACAGCAAGCTGAGCTGGAAGAAGCTAATAGGCAGTTGGAGGAAGCTAGCTCACGGAGAGCTATGAAACTACAAGATGAGCATGATCGACGGAAAAGGATAGAATCCACGATCACTGTGGTCGTAGATGATATATCAGAATGTGAAGTACAGGTAGACCTCCCAGACACTATCGTTAAGATCGGTGAGTTGGTTAACGATCTTAAGGAAAAGATGCACGACATGGAGATCAACCATGAAGCCAAGGTTGTTGCCTTGGAGGCACAAATTAACCTGCAAACCCCACCATATCAGCAACAGATAAGAGCAAAGGAATTCAAGGCCACAACAGAAAGTATAGCCACCGAGGTGGCTAAGTGCCAAAGTCTGCTAGATGAGGCGTCGAAGGCATTCACTGCCCTCGAAGAGGATCCAGGGTTGTTGGAAGTAAAGAACGTTGTGAAAGACAATAAAGCAACATTAGAACAGTTGGATACAGAAGTTAAAGCCCTGCTACCAAGAGAAAGACTTCAGAGGTACCGAGATGTCAGCGCGCTGAAGAAGGAAGTTCAAGCCTTAAGAGAAAAAGAGACTGAAATGGGAAATAAATCACAACCCTTGTTGGAGGCAGCCCACATGATCTCGCAGGAGATCAAGGAGAAGTTGAAGGAGTTGCGCGGAGGTCAAGAACAGGTGGACGGACAAGCCGAGGATGATGAAATAACACCTGAGATGCTGGAAACTGTGAAACAAGTTGAGGAAGACACAAAGGAAGCAGTCGAAAAGTTGATTGTCACATACAACGAGTTCGCTGCGAATCTAGCTCCGCAGCCGAAGGAACATCTAGGAGAAGTCGAAGTTGAAGGTGGCTCCGGGACGAGCCACATGTAAGTGTTAAGGGCCTGTTGGGCCTGGCCCAAGTGGGGCATTTTTGAGTAATTCAGATTTTGGAGCTGCGAAGCTAAGCGCAGTTCGACTGCAGTATTTTTGACAAAGTCTATTTTGGATGTTGTGAAGTTGCGCGTAGCGCGGCGTCGGAAGAGCTGCGAAGTTCAGTACTGCGAGGAGACAGCACTGCAATGTGTCCAGTCTACATGGATCCGACAAAGCAGAGTGTTGGACGGAACACAACACGTATTCCGGTTAGACCATCGGTGGTCTATTTTTGGTAAAGATGCTCCAAGAGTACCAAGCGGTGGGTAGGAGCAATGCGGAAGGAAAGCGACTGGTCACACATGCGAAAGAACCACTACACACGCCATTCGCACAATACCGTTAGAGGAAGAACAGCTCGGTGAAAGCGACCTGTTGGCGTGCGTGCAACAGGGAGTCTGATGGCGACGTGAAGCATGCGTGGAGTACATCCATGACGAAATACTCGCTACCAGAAGCCAGCAAGTCCGGTTAAGGGAAAACCGTGACAATTTTGTAAAACTTAAGGGTTTTTGCCTTCGAATTGTAAAGACATGACCTACGGGCATGATCTATAAATAAGGCATATTTTGTATGGGAAAGGGTTACTCTTCATTTTATGTTGTTCTCATTGTTGATTGTGTTATAGGTCAAATATGCACTTCCCTGTCCGTGATCACATTGCTCTGTTGATCACACAAAATGACACTATGGATGGAAGAGCTAGGTTGACCTGGATGACTTATTGCTAGAAATACACTCTTCAGCTGAGAATTTTACTATTGCTACTGATTTCACAACATGTGAGCTACTCTTGCTATAGTAAACCAGCACACACCTTAAAAGATGCGCTGCTTTGCTCAAGGACAACCAGCGCACACCTTGAAAAATGTTGCAAACGCTTGTTGCAAAGTACAAGAGTTACATACTGTGCGCTACTCTGGTTGTATGAAACCCACGCACATCTTAAGATGAAGTCAAAAAATATATTAAGATTATGAATTGGGATTAGTTGAAGTTGGTTCTGCAACTTCCCCAACCTCCCAATTCAACCACCTCTTGAATCCAACTGCCTACCTTGTCCCATAAATACAAGGAGGATCCATGAGAGAGGAACCTAGAAGGAATGCCTTTAAGTGATGTTACGTTGGAGGAATTCCCAAGTCATTGTGAAGAGAAGGAGCCCAGGACTCGGTTGCAGAAGCATCTTGATCGATCAGGTATATTTGTACTAATTCATGTTTCTTTGACAATAAAAAGGTGGAAATACCCTTCCTGTCCCAAATCGAATGTCTATTGGATTGTATGTTCATTTTGGTTTAATATTTGATTGTAGTTGATGTTTAATTGCTTTCAATTTCATCATATTTATTATAGTCAAGATACGCTGAGGAAGGTTTCCTTTGTGTTGCAGGTTCATCATAGCGGAAGATCAAGTGGAAGACCAAGCAAAAGCTAGGACCCACTGTCGATAAAAGGTACATCTTTCGATATCTTGATCTCTTTGATTTGTAGGAACTAAATGCAATGCAATGAATGTATTTACCTGTCACCCTGCTCAATTTGGTAGTGTCTTCTCCTCACTATAAGGTATTAATCCTGCACAACATACTGGCAACTCCGCTGGGGAGTAACCGGTTGTTTTTTTTTCTCTAGGAGACCTTGTTAGGTTTTTCTTCCAGTCTATTTCAGTTTATTTGTTCTTTGAGAGGTCCTATAGGTCATTGTATCCTGTTCTTACTGTCTTGATTCATCTCAGTTTACTGTATCAAATCCCTTTCGTGTCCTTCTGGGACATGTTCACTGGTTTACCCTACATACAGTAGCGCATTTTGTCTTATGAACGCTACTTTGTTCACTGCACAGTAGCGCATCTTTCCTAGTGTGCGCTGGTTTATGTACTACACAGTAGTGCATTTTCCTATAACTTTCAGTTCACTGTTAGGGTTTGATTTCCAGTTTTTTGGTTTCACTTCCCTGACTAGCCCCTGAGACTTTTATGTCTTTTTTGAGTCTTGTTTGCCTCTCTGAAGTCCTTTAGTTTGTCTTTACTTGCTTGAGTACTTGTTTAAGGTGTCTTTACTGTTTTTAACCCTTTTGAAGGTTGTGCACTGCTCTCTGTTAGACATAGATGCATTTTTTATTTCCCTGGATGCTTGTTGCAGTCATACAGACCTGCATTCTTAACGTTTGTTGTCTGTGGCAACATTAGCACGCTTTGACTGTGTCTTGTCCTTTTGCTTAGGGTTTGATCCCAGTTTGAGTCCTTAGGGTGGCTTTGAAAGGTTGTTTGGTCTAGATACTTTATGATTTTCTTTTTAGTTCAGTCCAAGCGAATTAAAGTTTTCTAGTTTTCTTTTCTTTTGAGGCCATGTGTTGGTAAGGTCACTTTTTGGTTCGCTTACCTACTCCTTTGCTTGGCTTAGTGTTGTTTTTAAGGTTTTGGTTCTTAGGAGCAGCCTTTTAGGTCTGCCTTTCTGTTACGAGCATCTCTTTTCCTTGCTTCTTTTGCACTTTGTGTCCAAGCCTAGAGTTTTTTCTTTTGAAACAATTGTAGGTTGAGTCTTTCTCAAGTCTTTTGATTTGATTGTTTTGAGCCATTAGGTTGTTTGTCTTACTCACACTTTGCGTTAGGTCTTACTTGCTCCTTTCCAAGTTCTTTTTATTTTACAATTATCAAAAAAGACAATAATTGGATTCGGTAGCTTAGTAGTAGGATTTATCATTGTTTTGAAGTAGCATAGTTTGCTTTGCTTTGAAATTTAAAAGAAAAATACAAAAAGAATTTGATTTAGGATTTCCTAGTTTCAATTTTTTGAAAGAATATAAACGAAAAGAAAAGAGTCTTTTGTGAATTTGAATGCATTATTTCTTTACGCACTTTGCTTTCTGTCGAAACCATTCCACACACCGCACTACCCTTATTGAGTAAAAAGTAGCCCTTAAAAAGAAATCTTAATAAAATTAACTACCAACATTTTTCTTTTTAGGTATACACATCATCAACTAGCTTAGGCTAGGATTTTGAGTTTAAATCACCTTAAACCACCCGAAATCGGATTCATTACTCAACAATCGTAGTACGACTATCTATTAGGTAAATCCATCTCTATCAAATAGTCCTGGGATGCTATACTCAAACCAGAGTTAAGCATGAGGCCTTGGGAGATTGGAATTGTTGAGGATACCCGCTCACTTTCCCATCAACCATAAACTAGAGTTGACTCACGTACGGGGGTCCACTATTGCTTTTTAAAGTGCTTTTGGATTTCGGGATTTGCTACCCTCTCCATGCATTTCGACTAGGTTGACGACTGTCCCCCCAGGTTATTTCATTTTGGTGGTAGCCTTAGTATCATAACCTTTAGGGCTCTACACAGGTAGAGTGGAAGGATATTCCCACTCCACCTCGAACAGACGTGGAAGGTAACCCTTTGGCAGTAATCCCGGGAGGGCGGTTAGGTGATTCAAACATGACTTGCACCCAGAGGACCTCCATTGGACACCACGTAACTGACCGTCAGTACTCTATTAGTCTGTTTTGGGACCTAATCATCCCAGACTTACTTCTGAGAGTATTTGCCTTGTATTGCTTGGTTTGATCACTTAGGAAATTTTTTAGTGGTATGTTGTTTGCTCCTTAGTTGTAGTGGCCATTAGGTTTTTTACTTAGTTCATTTTTATAGTTGTGGAGGACCAACATATTCGTCGGTCTCGGAGGTTTCAAAACCTTCCCCCACTCATTGTGGAGCCTCCACCGCCACCACGACGCCAGAGGACAGATTCCCGTGGTTCTTTTGAACTTACGGGCGAAACAGAGGTTCTTGGAGAACCACAACCCAGAACCCCTGATCGACAAGTCTTTGATACTGTCGAGGTTGAGGACCTAACTTCTAGAGAGTTCAATACTCCTTACAACCCTCCTCTTACTGGACCCAACGATCCACTTCTAGTACATGTAGGCTTTCAAAAACCTGAGTACAGTGCGTACTTGTTTACACCTAGTTACACTATGACTAACCCAGGAGATGAGCAGGGAGTTCCTCAAACTCCCACAACCTCTATGGCTACAAGGATTGTTAATCCTTCTTTCACAAACACTGCCACAACAAGTTCGTCGCAGGCTGCTTTTGCTTCGACTTCGTCCTTTAGTTTTAATGCTGGTACTCTAGGCATGTCGAGCTCATTAGCTTCAACATCTGCCTCAGTTTCTACCCCTACTTTTGGACCAAATAATGTACCTTTGTCAGGGATACCCGCGGTGAATTTTACTCAATCTTCTTGCTACACAACAAATCCAGGGTGTAACTCAAGCTATTGCTTCCACTTCCGTTGTAGGATCGATCCCTTCTTCATCTATGCCTGTTATGGGTACGATGACGGCAGCGTCTGTTACTACTACGCCTGGCTTTAACCCCTATGCAGGTTACAATGTTAATCCATCAAATATACCTGCAGGGAGTATCCCTTTCTCTTTGTTTGCTGGAGGATGGGGTAATTTTATTAATCCACAATATGGTGGGGTTAACACCCAGCCGCAATGGACCACTACCCCGGGAAGTAATCCGCTTTCTTTTGGGTGGAGCAATTTTAATCCATTCATTTCACAACCGATGGCTGGGGGTAACCCCAACCAACAGTACACGAATCAGGTAGTGGGAAATACCCAATACCAGGTTCCGTTCTATCAAATGCCATCGGCACGACCACGTTTACCATTTCTGGAAAATTTAAACTTGCCAGATATTTCAAAACTCACAAACGACCCCGTGCGCCATGATCCTGCATGGCCACCTGTTCCCACTAAGTTGCCCTCATACATCCCGAAGTTTGAAGGTAAGACTGTTGAGGACCCTGGTGACCATGTCACAACTTTTCATCTCTGGTGCTCCTCGAATTTGTTGAACGATGACTCCATTAGGTTGAGGCTCTTTCAAAGAACCTTGACAAGTGTTGCAGCCAAATGGTATATTGAACTGCCAGCAGCTGCTTATGGTACCTTTTTGGATCTAGCCACTGTTTTCTTGAACCACTTTCAACTTCCTGTCCGGTACGATTCCGACACAGACCTTCTGTCAACCTTTCGACCGAACAAGGCCACTCATCTATCTGATCACATTCAGGAGTGGCGAAGGAGAAATAGGCTCATTAAAGCCGACATCCCTCCTCATTAAAGCCGACATCCCTCCTCCATTTTTACTAGAGTGGTATCTTAAATCACTCGTTCCTTATATTTCTAAGGAAGTTGCAACTTCAGGGGTGTCCTCCGAAGAGGAAGCCATTTTGAGAACCCAGCAGCTTGACTTGGTTTATGCTCAGTCTAGGCTCTTATACAATATTATTCCGGATGCGTCGAGGTCTAACATAGACTTAGGTAAACCTAAACCTTGACCACATGCTGATGGCATTGTGGGTTCAGTAGACTCTATAGTGTTTGATGCCTTAACAAAGCAAGTTCATGCCTTGTCAATCAAACAGTCTGTTGCAGAAGCAACTGCTGTTGCATCCTCCCATTCCACAGCTGAATATGTACAACAGGTACAAACAAACCAAAAGGGCTCTCGGCAGCCCAACAACAAAAGAAAGGGAAAGAAAGGGGAGGGAAACCAACAAAATCCCAAGAACACGCAAAATGCCGAGGAGGATAAAAAGGAAAAAAGGAAGGTCAAGTTCCCTTGCAAGCTATGTCAAGACAACCACCTTACCCATCAATGCCCTCTAATGGAAGAAGCCCAAAAGCTGATCCGTGAAAAGAAACCCGCTGTATTAAAAGACCCTTTCCCTCACGAACAGAGTTCAGCTTCTGGTAGCTCCGGTGCAAAGTTCATCGTTACTAGATAGTTTTGGAGGATTGAAGGAAGTCATTGCACAGTTCATCGTTAGCAGATATCACAACGGCAAGCTTTACCTTGATATTCCAGTCGAAATCAATGGTGAAATTATCCATAAAATTACTGGCCTTTCATATAAAGGAGATGATGTACCAACAAGTTCAGGTGCCGACTTGGTTGATGAGTTTGTCGATTCTTCTGCTGGAAAGAATTCACAGGGTATAGTCGTGAGTCAGATTGTTTTTGGCAATTACAAAACTGCTGCCAAGATCGTATCACATGCACATTCAAGGACAAGTATAGGTTCAAACCTGAAGCCCGAAATGCTAGAAGCTATTAAAAATATGGCTATGAACGGAAAGGTATACAACTGGGCATATTATTTGGCTGACATTCTCAAATATACATGCCAGAAGTGCCAGGACGAGGGAGCTAACATCCGCTACCCATCTGTACTCATTTGGATTGCCATGACCCATTTTCGACCAAAAGGAAACAAAGATTTTGCTGAAGTCCGACTCGTCCTTATGGAAAACTTTCGCTGCTTTGCATCTGGAGCAAGCCGACATGGACCTACAATAGTCAAGCTTTGGCTTGAAGCATGGTTTACTGAACTTAAAGAAATAGCAACAAGATGGAGGGTACCACAGAACATCCGTCGAAGCCTGCCCCCGACAGCGCACATCCAACTATCTTTGGACGACACAACAGTATGGTACATGGAAGGAGCAACAGGTCCAACAAAACGACTCGACTATTATCCCTCAATAAGCGAAATATTCTCAGAATTAAGCCGTTAATCTAATCAAGTACTACCCATTCCGGCACAATCCATGAAAACCAACTTCAAACATGTTGAACTTCTATCCGACATGGAACAAGAAAAAGCATATGAAAGTCGGTTGTACATGAACACTTTCAGCTATCAGCCCGAGCCGACACCTAGCACCAAGATGTTAGCACTCACCCAGACTCCGATCATAGAAGTCGGAGAGCAGCCGAACAGCGATACAGAATCCGACAATCCAGAACATCTTCTCACAGACGATAATATCCAGAAGGTAGCAGCCGAAATCGTCACAGCCCAACAAAACCGAGTAATATCGACAAAAGGGAAAGGAAAAAGACAAGTAACAATTCAAGAACCGTCGATGATAGATGAGATCGAGCTATACGACAACGCTACCCAAATCCTTGAAGATGCAGCCAAGAATAAACTGCCCGTCGAAGAACAATTCATAAAGTTCTTAGAAAAAGATAAGTATCCATCCTCGCAAATCATTGTTAAGAGACCCAAAATTTCAGTTGTACCTGATGTTGATCTAACCATCCAGTCCCCTCCCCATTCCCCAACTACAGTCGAAGAAGAAAGAATTCTTTTAGCATTACCTGTCCCCCCTGTCACAGAAGACTCCGCCTTGAATACATTCATTGCAAACATTCCGATATTCTGTCCTAACTGGCGCGAGATGGTCATCCAACAACCCTTTTTTGCCTCTCTGTCTACTGTCCCGGTTCACTTAGCTCCTTCTGACAACATTCAAACAGGAAGTTCACCTTTACCATTACCCAGCCCAAAAATTATCGGTCACATAACCACCCACCATATCAAAAATCCTGATCCTACAAACCCAATATATGCACAACAAACAGGTGTCTTCACTCCTCTTCCAGTCGAATCACTACCACAGCAAATGAGTCCAATTCAAGGAAAAACCGTTAGCACGGAAAAATCCCAAGTTGTCAGTTCCCAGGTCGAGTCTAGTCTAGTTAGTCTGGATCCCTTCAACAGTACCATTTCACCAAGTCCAATTCTGACATCCGCCAACCTACCATCATTCCCAGTAAACCAGTCGAGTTCCCCTGTCGAAGGATCCAAGTCTAGTTCAATTTCACAACAGCTCAACAAAGAAGCAGACACGACAGAATCAGAAAGAGTCCCGAAACCAGTCAAGACTTGAGAAGCTGCAGCCGACACGACAGGACCATCAGAACACACAAATTCTCCAGCTACTAATACAAGCAATATGGAAATCTCTAGCACATCATCAGCAAATCCAGTAACGGCCGAAGGACCAGAACATGACAATCCAGTCATTACAACAACAGTACCCAGTACACACAGTCAAGCAGAACAGGATGCTATCAATACACAAGTAGTCATCGACATTCATCCATCAACAGCCGAAAAAGATAAGGGGCCAGAACAACAAACCATAAACAAAGAAAAAGAGAAAAGTAGCCGAAAGAAACACAAAGAGAAGAAACGTAAAGAAAGAGAATTGCAACAGCAACTGCAAATGCAGCAAACACAACAAGGGCAATTACAAAATATTCCTTCTGTATACTTAGATCAATTTGGAGCTGCTACAAGCTATCAGCCACAGTTGGCTTCCCAAGTAGAACTCGATTTACTTGAAGATGCAGTTTTCAGAGTGCAAAGATGTCACCGACAGGAATCAGAAGATCAGTTATTGCAGCTACAGAACGAACGGGCTACATTTCTTTCTAAGTGTGAAAAATTAGCTCAGCAAGTGATCTCGCTTCCAGATAGTTCTGACACGACACCACCTCTAAACAAAGCATACCAGTTACTAGAATCTGTCGTGTCGATGTTACAAGCTGATCTTCTCAAGAAACATCATGATCAAGCTACTGAGGTAGCTTCCCTGATGACAAATCAGTTTACAACCTTTTCAGAAGCCTCCAAAGTACTCAAGCAGTATGCTAGTCAAGCAGAAAAACTAGCCACAGTTCTCAACAATTGGTATGTCTACTATGGTGATGTCTACAAAAATCTTCAGAAAACAAGAGCATTACTAAGCAAGCTTCAGCACTAGCGCTTGACTGCAAATGAAGCCCTTATCGAAAAACTTGATAACCAGATCATCATGGAGAACAAGCAATTGGATAAGTTAGAAAAACAAGAAGTTCAGTGGATGTCACAGGATCGAGGAGGTCTCAACAAAATTGAAGAAATTCAGCCTCAAATCAATCAGTTACTTGCTGCTACCAACAACACAATTAACACATGTGGTCCCGACATGATCCATTTGCAGGCTACATCCACTCACGACAAGATGGAAAATCTGTCGAAACTCACAAATCTGACTGTTGACATCCAGAATCTGCTACACACTTGGGAAGAGTTCCAGCACCATCTCTCTGTCTCTGCTGAAGTTATCATTGAAGCTTGTCTCCAGATTCCTGATGTTATTGACTCTAGCATTTCTTTGACATAACTATTTCTGTAACTTAATTTTTGTAATTTTGATCTCTCCAATTCTTCGGGACGAAGAAAGATTTTGAGGTGGGGGAGATGTTGGAGGGGCCTAGGTCATCCTGTCGACTAGGCCCTCCGCCCGACCATTATGCAGCATATGTCGACTAGTCGCGTCGACTAGTATGGGTCGGGTCGGTTGGATAAACCGATAGACAGTTATGTAACTATATCTACATATATATATATATATATATCTAGGCTGGTGAGCCGATAGACTAGTAGAGATTGATTCTATCATATTGTTCTGCTATTGCTGGTTAATACAAAGACTATTCTCTCTATCTGTCTCGTCTCTTATATCTGTGTCATTGTGTATGCTTGCTTATATTGTGTAAAGTATCTATGATAACTATGTGAACCGTGGTATTACAACACCAACTCATTTGATCAGTCATTCATTAATATGGTTAATTCAGATGCTCTTCTGCAAACTCGAGCTAGAAATTATACCTCGGACCCACAGCAGAAGGATGTTCCTGAGTCATCTACCCCTCTCCACATCGAGAGACCGGTGGATCCACTACCGAAGATTCCAAAAGGCGTCTTCAAACGGGCTGTGCACAACCCCAACGCGAGGGATGCCTCCAACTACAATGTAGTGGAGGATTTAGCCCAAACCCCCTGTGCCATGTCCACTTTGGAGGTACTGCAAAGTTGTCCATTACAATGCAGTGCACTCCTCACAGTGATTGGAAGTGTAGATTCATCCAACATTCTTTCCCATTTTGATATGAAAGATATCAAGTTCTGGTTTCCGTACCACGTCGCTCTCCAGATAGAGGTCGTCCATGGTCTAATGACCATTAGACGAGCTGTTGTAGATGAGGGTGCGTCCACGTGCGTAATGTCTATTTCTTGCTGGAAGGATTTAGGTGAACCTGAGTTAGCCCCCTCTAATACGGTACTCACCCCCTTTGATGGAATATCTTTCCGTCCACACAGAGTCTTACCATCATTTGATGTTGAACTTGCGGGAAAAATAGTATCGGTAGAGGTTGAAGTTCTAGATGCTCTGCTCGATTATAACTTGTTGTTGGGTAGGAGCTGGACATATGCCATGCAGGTAGTACCGTAAGTTGTTTTCCGGGTCATAATGTTCCCTCAGGAAGGCAAGATCATCACAGTGGATCAACTTTCATTTTCCCAGAAGACCAACCAGAATTCTTCGGAGTCAACTATCCTGTTGGTTGATCTGTCTTGCCCAGTTACTGAGAGTTTGGGAGTAGGTCTCTATGGGTCATTAATAGTCACTTTTGACCCACCTTCTCCTGTTCATTTTATTGGTTCTGAATAATGTTCTTCATCCAATATTTCCACGGTCAGTTCAACAACTGATCCCTGGATTCTCCCAACTGAATCAGAACCAGTTGTGCCTTTATCTGTTGCAGAGGTGGCTTACTTAGATTCACTACAAGCCGCAACAGAACATATCGTGACTCCGTTGGTCACTGCCGAATCAGATATGGACTATGCTCCTGCATGGTCAGAGGACTCTACCCACTCTCCTGATTGTCTAGACACGGTTTTGCCTTCTGACGAAGCCATTTTTGAAGCTGTGATGGACCTGAATCACCCTTGGGAACATTTGCACCCCATGTCTTATTTAATTCCTGTTCTAGATTTGATAGAGAGAGACGAGTTTTCTACGAGACCCGGTGAGAGTGTTGATTTTTCCTCTATCCCTTCTACTTCACAAGTTGTTTATGCCGAAGGGAATATGGCAAATATATCGGGAACCATCCCGATCAACATTTCCACCGAACTTGGGGTCGCGAAAAATATTTTTATTGGAGCAGATTTTTTTCTTGACGAGATCATTCTGTATACCAATCTTTTTAACGATTTCCGCAACCTCTTTTCCTGGTCTCATGAGGAGGTTCCAGGCACCGATTCTACCTGAAGAAGTACTACGCTTAGGCATCCGTGCTTTTTCATGTATTATAGTTGTACATTTTTGTAGAGTTAGTTTTGTTTATGGTTGTAGTTACGTCTTATGCATCTATTGCTTTGTGTTTCAGATGTCGACTGAACACTTTATAGGGTTTGCTGATGGTGCTATCCGCCACACCCGTCAGTTGGACGTGGCTGCTTGGGTTATTTACTCACCAACTGGCCAACTGGTGTCTTCAGGAGGGGCTTCTTTAGGTCCCACAACAAACAATGTGGTTGAATACAGTGCATTCATAGAGCTACTCCGAGATGCTCTGTTCCATGGCATTTCACATTTGGAAGTACGACTCAACTCGCAGTTAGTTGTTTTTCAGTTAATGGGTGTTTATCAGGTTAGAGATCATACTTTGCTACGTCATTTTTTGCGTGTTAAGTTGCTTGAGAGATAGTTTGATTATATCACATATCAACATATTCCAAGGAACTTGAATGCATTAGCTGATTCATTTGCAAACTATGTTTTAGATTGGCATTTGCATCATTCACACACATAATAATTCATGCATAAAACACAATAACACACATGTAAATAACTGATACTGTATATATATATCCGTATCAAAAAATAGTATGAGTTTGGATCATAAGTCTGTCACAGAGTCATGTCATAAGATAAAAAATTGGGCTCGATGGTCTAAAAAATATACATAGAATATCCTTCTCCTATGGAGAAGGTGAGGCCTCATCTGCCTCTACTGCCTCTCGATAGCATATGACCAGCCTAACTACTTTCTGTAGTAGCCTAATCCAGGATGGGGGCACACCAACCACATCCTCCTGCATGTCGAGCGACATCTGCTCGATCCTGTAAGTCGGAATTTCATGAGTCAACCGACTCATCTTTCTCCCTATGTTTCCCAGCATGGCATCAGCTGCACCCACTACCACTGGTCTCACAAAAGTACGGGGGTGTCCCTTGGGACGTACTGGTTCAACATCTGCATATGACACTTTGTTTCAATACTTCAAACTCATCATAAAAATCATATATATAAAATATAGAAATTAAATAATTTTTCAAAAGCATAAACATACCTATATCTCCCCAGGTTTCTCCTGGCAGAAGTATCAGCTCAGGATCGTGGCGGAATTCTATGCCCGCATATGGAAACTGCTCAAAACCTGGCACTTGCTGTTCCCACCAACCCCATAAATCATCCTCATGGTAACAGAAGTTGCTATCACCACCACCCTGGCGGAGGAAGATCTCACCCCAACGAGACAACATTGGCTCACAATGGTTGACTGGGGGCAAAATGCATGCCCAAACTGATAACAGGCACCCTTTCAAAGAAAAAGGTGCAAAGTATGCTTCCGTACCCAAAATTATTCATCCTCCTGGTCTTACACCCCGAGAGTTGAAGCTTCATGTTCCCCAAAAGACTTGAACACTAGTCATATACTCTACCGTGCAAGAATTCAGTACCTATGTGCATATAATGTCTCGAAGCAAGGTGTTGCATAGCACTCCCTCCCATCCGGTTAAGAATACTCACGATGACTTTGAGGGGGAAGCTTGCAATAGTCGAGATCAAAATTTGACTACCGAATTTCTCAGTTCCCGGTAAGCAGTAGGCATTCACATACTCTTGCACAGACAAGGCACCCACATTGCGTGAGAACCCTTTCAAGTTCACAAAGTCTCCCCTCCGAGAGAGACCTGTGATGAAATAGATGTCATCTATGGTGAGTTATAGTATTTCACCTTGGATATCAAACACCAATGCCTCGACATCCCAGTATTGGACAATGCTCTCAAGCAAGCGGATTTGTGCCCGCATGTTGACCGTTCTATAAAATTTCAACAATCCACATCTTCGAAGCACATGGAGAGTCACTGGATCCTGTAATGCTATTCGATCCATGTCCTCATGCTCCCTTTCATGCCATACAAGAAGCATCCTGCCAAGCAACAAGTCAATTTTTAGTTTTTTCAACTTGTTACCCTACTTTCATGGGTGTGCGCTACTATGTGCACTAGATAGTCATGCTCGAACGTTGCTTTACTTGAACTAAACCAACGCACTTGGCTAGTATGCGCTACTTTTGCTCACATATAGTAGCGCACACGTAGAAACGCATTGTGAACATTGCTAGAAAGTGATTTTGACCATGAAAATTGACAAAAAAAATGCATGAAATTGCAAGTGTAGGAGAAAATAACTTACTTGGTGGAAGTAGAAGATCGTTTGGTGGTCCGGTTTGATCGCAACGAACGGAGGAGAATCAAGGTTTTGCTCCACTTTTCCCTAAAAACTCCAATTGTGATATTTGATTTTTCAATTTGAAATTATTTATATAAAATGAACTTTGATTTTTACCCACTTTTTTCAAAAGTGTATAGTTTCAAGTTGTCCCTAAAAGGTTCTATTTAATCACTAATACCTACAAATTTTGGTGAGTTAAATTTAACCTAGGTATTTTGGATTTTCACTAGAAGTTCAAAGTATTAAACTAGAAATGACTTGTTTTCTTTATTGATAGACCAATATAGGTACCATATTGTCATTATTATGTCATTGAGAAAATTTGTCGATAGTTACTAACTCGATTGTTGAGATCCTATTCTTTGGCAGGTCATGAACGTACGATCCTAGAAGATGTCTTTTAAGTCATTTTTAAGCTCTTGTTTGGACTATTTAAAAACTAAACAAGATTGTTGAGCATACTTTTTCTCTTCAAGCTCGTTAAAGGAATTGAAGGTACATCCGCTTAGGTATAAGTGTAACCCTTTTTCGGACTTTTGCGGATTACTTACGAAAAAGGAATACTCTAGTCATATGTGGCTAGAAGAGTTCTTCTCTCATCATTTTAAACTTTTTCGGGGGAGGAGACTAACTATACGAAAAAAGGACTTTTGGAGCCTTCTCTAGGGTTTTCAGGCTCTCAAAACATGAAACACCAAGCGAGCACTCACCTACTTGGGCTCAATGTGAAATCCACGAGAGGGTATATAGAGGATCGTTTAAGTTTTTCAAACTTTATAAACAGGAAAACACTGGCGAGCATATACCAACCTGGGCTCGATACTAAAATCCACGGGTAGGTGTATGGAGTTATTGTTTAAGTTTTTCAGACTCCTTAAAATTGAAAACACCGACGAGCAAGAACAGATCTCGGCTCGATATTAAAATCCAGAGATCAGTATTATAGAGTATTCTTCTATCTCTTCTTCGAACTCTGTAAACAATGAAGAAGGTCCCGAGTCTTCCTCCCATAGGCTCGTTAAACTTTTACATGGTTGGGATTATTGAGTTTTCTTTCTTGGACTCATTAAAACAACAAGAAGGGCATTCTTTTACCAAAAAGAATAAGGGATGAGAAGGGTATATCAAATCTTTTCAGTTTCAAAGGCAGTTAAATCAGTCATGTCCTTGAAAACAACACTTATTTGAGTGTATCATTTCAGTTGGGTATTAGTTTTTTACCTTAGGGTGAACCTCATCTCCGAGTTTTTACTCCCCCGATTGGTTATTATTCCAACCATATGGAGGGTCTGTTAATGTCTCCTACATTGTAGGCTTTTATCACTTCCCCTTCATGTTGAAAACTGCCTAAGTCACTTTGTGTCGTGCTCAGTGTTCAAGGATACAGCCTATGTTGGCCATTCTGCAGTTTACCTTGACTTCATGCGTCGGCCATCCCGGTGTCAGTTTGTTTCATCTTGTTACTTGTCCTACTCCACATCAGCTCATACCTTTTGAGTGTTCCTTGCGTTGGATAATGGAGGATGCATTAAGGCCTCCCTTCCAACGGACTTCTTCCCATCGACTTCAGCGCATTATGTTCTGGGAATGCAGTTTAGAGTTTCGGTTAGTACCTTGGGGATTGCAGTCATTAGTGGAAGTTTCCCTCGCTGTTGAATAATGGGAATACATCAATGTCTCTTATTCGACAGGTTCCTCAAGTGTTCAACTTCAAGTCCACTTATTCACACTTGTTGGAACATACTAGGTACCTTGGACCCCATTATCATAATCGATGGAAGTCCTCGCGTTTGTTAACGGTATACATCAATGACCGGTAATCAAACGATACCTCCTATGTTCGACCTCGGCTCATTTATTCACATGGTTAGGGTTTGTACCTTGGGTTGTTTGGATGAAGACCTTGGGACTATGATAGCATCACCATATTTATGTTATCACCCCAGCTGCACAAGACTGAGCCTCACTCATTTTGGCTCTTCATGAGACATAGATCCAGTTTGTTGTTATGGATATGATCTCTCATTTTGACATGGATCCACACTTGTATTTCAGTGGCCATGCTATATATACATCTCCTAGTTATGTATCGAAGATCATGTTGTATCATGCTACACATCTATATGATGTCAAGATTGTAATTGCTCAATGACCTTCATCGTTGTTTCAGGTACTTTTGTGACCTGGTTCTGCGGTTTCTTGCTCCTCCTCTGACTTGGAATTATAATGTATTTCGGTCATCGTTTCCCTCTGACCTCACACATTAGGGGGCATATGTTATAGGTAAAATCTGCACTTCTCCGTCTGTGATCACATTGCTCTGTCGATCACACAAAAGGACACTATGGATGGAAGAGCTAGGTTGACCTGGATGACTTTGCTAGAACTACACTCATCAGCTGAGAATTTTACTGCGCTACTCTTGCTATAGTAAACCAGCGCACACCTTAAAAGATGCACTGCTTTTCTCAAGGACAACCAACGCACACCTTGAAAAATGTTGCAAACGCTTGTTGCAAAGTACAAGAGTTGCATACTGTGCGCTACTCTAGTTGTATGAAACCCACGCACATATTAAGATGAAGTCAAAAAAATATATTAAGATTACGAATTGGGATTAGTTGAAGTTGGTTCTGCAACTTCCCCAACCTCCCAATTCCACCACCTCTCGAATCCAACTGCCTACCTTGTCCCATAAATACAAGGAGGATCCATGAGAGAGGAACCTAGAAGGAATGATTTAAGTGTTGTTACGCTGGAGGAATTCCCAAGTCATTGTGAAGAGCAGGAGCCTAGGACTCGGTTGCAGAAGAATATTGATCAATCATGTATTTTTGTACTGATTCATGTTTCTTTGACAATAAAAAGGTGGAAATACCCTTCATGTCCCAAATCGAATGTCTATTGGATTGTATGTTCATTTTGGTTTAATATCTTATTGTAGTTGATGTTTAATTGCTTTTGATTTCATCATATTTATTATAGTCAAGATACACTGAGGAAGGTTTCCTTTGTGTTGCAGGTTCATCATAGCGGAAGATCAAGTAGAAGACCAAGCAAAAGCTAGGACCAACCGTCGATAAAAGGTACATCTTTCGATATCTTGATCTCTTTCATTTGTAGGAACTAAATGCAGTGCAATGAATGTATTTACATGTCACCCTGCCCAAGTTGGTAGTGTCTTCTCCTCACTATAAGGTATTAATCCTGCACAATAGATTGAATAGATCTCTGTTAAGAGACATTTTGTAAAGGCTCTGTAAGCTGTGTGCGCAGAGGCCTATTCAGAGAGAAGAGAGTCTGCAGCTGAGTGCGCAGACAAAGAACTGTTGTATTCTTCCCAAAGACTAATACAACAACAGTTCTTGTGGACGTAGCTCCCATCCTAGGGGTGAACCACGTTAAATCCTGTGTAATGTGATTGTTTATGTTTTGCACTTGTCTGTTTGCTTATAAATGAATGCTTATATTCTCATTTATCAGTTGTTATGTTAATGCTTTTATATGTATTCGCCATAGGAGAAAGATGGGAATAATATGTTAAGTATTGCATGTATGGGTGAATGATGAATGCGTAGTAGTCTAAGTCTGTGAAAGAATTAGTTCGTTGAAATAATCACATGTGTATGTAGAGTTTGGGGTGTATAACACATTCGACGCGCAGTGTCGGAAGCATGCAGAATTGTATGTTTTGCCTGTTTAGAGTGGATACAAGGTTAATCGTCTAAGGCAGTAGATGAAAGGATAAGTGTTAAGTGAAGTTTTCATAGTAGTTAATCCCGCAAAGGAAGTGTATAAGTCGGTTGGGATGTCCTTTTATTTGCAACATGTCTGAATGGCGTAGTCCTTGGATGCGCTGGTTGCGCAAGTACCTTATCTTGTAGACGCGAGGACCACGACGCAGTCTATTGTTGTGCAGTCTTCAGTCTGCAATGCGAATCCCGCAATGCGCTGCGCAGTAGATCTGTCCGATCAACTCATCACATCACTGTGGAAACCTGATTTCGCAGTGCCCCCATAGCTACACCTCGGGTGAGACCTTAGCATGTTCGCAGGCTATTGCCGAAAGGGCCGATGAGAAGGGGTTTTGTTGGTTCCTTGAAACCGCAAAGAACCTGGGTCTACATTGGAAACCTCTAGATCAGTATCTAAGCCAACAGATATGCATCAACTAGACATATCTGCATCATCTAAAATACTTCAATTCTGTCTCTGCTCTTATATATTTCAACACATGCGACTACTAGCATGCCATATGCAATGATTCCCTTCAAAACATCATGTACCAACGCATACTTCAATATTTCTTCCTTTCAATACTTGCACGTCATTCATAGATCTACTACATCATATTGCACACTATCAAAACTGCATTATGTTGTACGTGCGCTACTCGACTCCTCGCTAGATCATTCTATTCTGTCCTCGAGGCCTTTGATGCCATGCATATGAAACTTTAACAAACCCTTGAAGCTCTTATGCTCTCACCATCAAGATTAATTCAAATCTCCAACTTGCATCTCTATTTATACACGTCCTGCACAGATTGTATGTCCACAAGTTGGTCGCGACATCCTTTCTTCCAAACTTCACGGATTGTGCATTTTCCACATGTCATCTTCTGTGCTATTGATTTGTCACCGTTTCTGTGTCTTGAGCCTTAATTTTCAAAAAATTAGTGGGACTTTACACCTTGGTGGTGTACTGTTGCGCTCTTGATGTGTGAAATTCACAGCAGATCTTAGAGCCTGAGAATACCTCACAGTTAAAGAATTAGGAAAAATGATGAATTACAGTGAAAATTGCAATGGAATGAGTAGTATAATTAATCATGCATTGAAACTCAGAAGTGCACAAAAATGTGTGTCATAATCCATTAATCAGTATAGTCAAAAGATATAATACAATGGAGAGAATCAATTATCCAAGGAGAATTCAAATCCCAGACAGTCTAGCATAGGAAATATAACCACTGGAGTGCTCTGAGGCTACCAAACTCAACTAAGACTTAGTGAACTAAAGATACTGCCAGTTAACTAACCAAGGAGGGCGCATTAGTGAGTTTGGCATGCAAAATAGGCTATCAAGGGTGCATTAGATCACAATCAGTTGCAATCTGAGCTCAGGTAGAACTCAATTCGACTGAACCAGATCACTGAGTTAGCTCCTACAATGTAGGGAACTGACTTTGGTGGTCCCAAAATCATGCATGAAGGGCGCATCAAGTGGCTAATGGGTCCCATATGACATATATACACCATTAGGGGGGTAAAAAAATCATCAACTACTAGTAAAAGGTAAATAATGCTAAGGTGGACAAGGTTGGAGTATTAATTATCCTAATACCCCACCTTAATCCAAACTTAGACATCCTGGGCCCTGGTTACTAAGACCAAAGGTCACCCATACAATCAAATAATGATAAAAAAAAAATGACTGTAAAAGAATAACTGTCCATGAAACTAAGGAAATGGGGAAAAACTCTTGGTAACAACCCCCCCCCCCTCAAAAATGAACTGCAGGAAACTCAAACATCCTTCACACCAAGCAGAGAAGGTAAATATCTTATGAGTGAAATACTTTGTAAAAATGTAGGAAATCTACTCTTATGTAGTATAGTAAAGTAGGTGTTGGATCTAGATCTGTTCCTCTGATGTACCTCCCACTGTTTCGAAGTTGTATTTTCCAAAACAAGTCTTTCAGAATCCATTCTTGCTACCGAGGGGAATGACTCATTATAGTCCAAACCATGAACCTTTGAGTACCCTTTTTCAACCTACAGAGCTTTTTATTTGGTTGTATATCCATCATGGAAAGTCTCTTTGAAGGATTGTGGATCAGATCCCACCATCATGTAGCACCTCTCTGAGAGAAGTGGATCTGTATGACATAGTGCAAGGTTTGCATCTTGATAATGAGATTTAGTTCTTCTATGGTCAGATGGATCCCCAGTTATGTTCCCAGCAGCTTCAAGGACTTTGTGAGCCCATATTGGCCTTGGCCATGGATTTGGAGCATGTGCTGGATCTGGATCTGGATTTGCTTGAACTTCATACTCAACATTAATATCTTGGTCCTCATCTTCAGAATCTGAAACTGGATCATCAGAAGAGACATCATTATGATCTTCATCATATGCAAATGGAGTAGGCAGAGAGTATGGAAAAAAGTGAGAGAATTCATGTGCCTTTGAGGCATGGTTTCAACCCCTTTCGCTATTAGCTTCCTAGAAGAGATCTCTGCAATCTCAATTGTGCCAGGTCAAAAAAAAAATTCTTCAGTGAACCTGTGTGTGTCATCTGATAAACAGATAACAAGTTTGTTGTGAAAGAAGGCACATATAGAACATTTTTTAACTTTCCATGCTCCAGTTGTATTGTTCCCTTCCCTTCAGCAGATATATTTGAATTATCTCCCATGTGAAGACTAGGACCATCATTGAGATCTAGAGAATAAAATTATTCTATGGAGGAAACCATGTCGTTGGAGGCTCCAAAATATTTGAGGAAGGATTGTGATTGTGAGAATCCAACCTGCAATGGATGGAATATCTCATGATCATTTGTATCACTTCCAAAATCAATCTCCCTTGCGCCTTTTTGGAGGGAAATGTTGTGTCACTCAAGAAGTTTGGTCATTTGATCTATCTTCTTCTTCATGCAATATCTCTCTGGATGGTTTCCTTTCTTGCAATAGGTACACTTGGACTTCTCAAACCCCTTTGGATTATCCTTCTTGGATCTGGAGGCTCCTTCTAATGGATTAGGCTTCTCATATGGTTTGGAATCAACTTGTTTCTTGTCCCTTCCTTTTTTATTCCCTTTAACGTTCATACTTTTTGACTCCCCAGCCATAAGAGCCTGATTCTTGGAGGCCTGCAGGGTGCCCATTTGAATTAGTTTGTCTTGTTCTTGGATGAGAGATTCAATGAATGCATCTAAAGAAGGCATTTTCCAATTAGGGATTGACAATATCCATGAATGGAAGGTAGAAACAAATATTGAAAATTTCAGACCAAGCTTTCTTAGGATGGATAGCACCATCTGCTCATCCTTCTTCTCAATACCACATTGTTTGCACTACATAACCAAGGACTTGAATTTAGAAAAGAACTGTTGTATGGTTTTGAAACCGTTGGGTTGAATACCAATTAATTCATTCTCCAGAATGTGGCCTCTCATCTCATATTGCTTGCCAAAGAGAGACTCAAGCTTCAACCAAACCTCTCTTGGTGCCTTCAATCCATCAAGGTGGAAGATAAATCTTCAGACATGTGAATACACATGAAACCGAAAGTTTCATCTAATCTATTCAGGTACATTTCCTTCTCAACAACTGCTTGAGGTTCGACCTCCTTTCCCATTGTGACCCTATACAAAATCTTGTTGCGCAATACCATATGCATATCATCCCTCCAATCAAGATAACTGAATGATAGTGTCAGGATTATTGGAGACAAAAGAGAATTCGAATTCTCCATGTGAAACTGCTGGAGCGAATACAAATTGAAACTGTTGCTACTGTTGCACAGAAAAAATATCAAAATCCTGCAAAAAACTCTCAATTTTGGAGATAAAATAGTTACTAAATCTACTTATCACTACTTTAGGACAAAAGGCACTTTTATCCAGATCCTTCACACCTGGATAGACTCCAAAGGATTTATCCAATGGATTCAATGCAATGGCACCAAGATTTGCTGTGGAAATACAGAGGCTTCTGGTACACTACTGAAAGCAGTTGCTCAACCTAAGCTCTCACAAGAACTGATACCATGTGAAATTCATAGCAGATCTTAGAGCCCAACAATACCTCACAGTGAAAGAATTAGGAAAAATGATGAATTAAAATGAAAATTGCAGTGGAATGAGCAGTAAAATTAATCATGCATTGAAACTCAGAAGTGCACAGAAATGTGTGTCATAATCCATTAATCAGTATAGTCAAAATATATAATACAATGGAGAGAATTTGATTATCTAACGAGAATTCGAATCCCATTCAGTCTACCTAGTCTAGTATAGGAAATATCACCATTGGAGTGCTTCGATGCTACCAAACTCAACTAAGACTCAGTGAAATGAAGCTACTTCCAAATAACTATCAAGGAGGGTGCATTAGTGAGTTTGGAATGAAAAATAGGCTAGAGAGGGTGCATTATATCACAATAAGTTTTAATCGGAGCTCAAACCCCCCACTAGAGTAAGGAACTCAGGTGGAACTTGGTTGGACTGAACCAGATCAATGCGTTAGATCCTAAAATGGATGGAACTGACTCTAGTGGTCCTAAAATCATGAATGCATGGAACATCAAGTGGCTAATGAGTCCTAGATGAAATATGCACACCACTAGGGGGCTAACAACATCATCAACTAATAGGAAAAGGTAAATAATACTAAGGTGGACAAGGTTGGAGTATTAATTATTCTAACATGATGTACCATCATTTGATATATGTGTGCATCCTTGTCTTTCAACTTGGTGTATATTCAACCTTTGTTGTACCATCCCTTATGGGTAATGTGCCCTTGGTGGGAATTTGACCCTTACCGCTTCATCACTTGTGAGTAATGTGCACTTGATGCATTGACGCTTTGTGGATTTTTCACCTACTCAATATTCTACTTGGTGGAACTTTGACCTTTTCCTTGTCATCACTTGTGGGACTTGTGCACTTGTTGTACTATTGGTTGTGGAATTTGCTGATAGACATACTTCAACCACTGTACCCTTCTAGGATCTTGTGTGCTTTCCAATAACTTAAATAATCCTCTGATTGGATGAATTTGTGTGCTTTCAGCTCTATTTGACTATTTGTTGTTTCTCACTGCATGCACACTTCCGATCTTTAACCAAGCAATGCTTGCACATACCTAAGACTTCTTTCAACATGCTTGAACACTTGTGTTATTTTCTCAACCAAATACTTGGATCCTTGTGCACACGTACCATTATCCAACCAACTCCTTGGTTGCTTGTGCATGAGTACCATTTTCCAACCAACTCCTTTGATTTCTACCTTGAGAGAGTATGACTTGGTGGACTTGTCTTCTGCGCAGTTACAACATGTAGTAGGATACATTACTTGTGTTATTTTTTGAATGGAATCTGCATGATGTATCCTTAGACACACACCTTTATACTGAATGCACCTTCTAGATATACTTCTACACACTGGCATCCATTTCCTTCACCACCTTGTGCATACACTCCTTCAAAGTGGTTTCCATATACTTATTCACACTACTGTAGGAATGTTGTATCCACTTTGACATTAGTTGATATCAATGAATCACACTAAATCAGTTGAAATCCTCTTTGACATTAGTTGACATCAATGACAACCAAAGTTCATCAATTTAGGGACTCAATCTAATCTTTATCTTCTTGGGTTAAGTTTGACCAGTTTTGAGCTACTACCTACCTAACCTAGTAAAATTATGTAATCAAAGTTATAGATCTCCTTGCCACCTATCTGGGATTTCTTGCAATGCCCTAGAAGATTATCTAGTTCTTAACCAACCATATCTTCCAGCAGATAAATTTAGGGAGGGCTAGCCAAAACCATTTTAGCAGAGTTTTACCTTTGAAAGAAGGCTTATAAGGATTATAATCCCTTTACAATACAACTGACCAGCTTATAGGAATTCCAATATAGCAATGTCAATAATACACAATGAATGATGTAGTGCATGTGCACAATTTGGTCGAGACCTTAGAAGTTAAGGAAGAATGATATTGTAAATACCAAAGTTCATAATATTTGGAATTAAAAATTGTCTCATCAAAATAAAATGTTACATTAATAGCCGAGCTCACACACACACACACACACAAACACATATGAGTATTTTTGTAGTGTTTAGGTAATTTTGGTTTGTTGAGTGTTATACACTAAATTTTTTATGTTAGAGTTGGTGTAAAAATGAGAAAATATAGAGTTAGTGGACAACTTTCTTATGTTTAAAAAACAAAAGTTATTTTTAACTTGTAACTATTTTGCCTAACTTAAAATAAAATAAAAAATAAAAAAATCAATAAGCTTCATATATTTGAAATTATATGAATACTTATAATATTTTAAATAGAGGACCAAAACCCTAATCTAAAACAAACAAGTGAAAAATATTAAAACCATAATATTCTGGAGAGAAACCAATTTTGTTATATTATAATAATTTTAATAGATACTATTTTATTATTATATTTTTGATAAATTTTATTATATTATAATATTTTTCCATAGTTGATTAATACAAAATAATGATATATAGTAGTAGCCAAGCAATACAAAATAATGAGATATAGTAGTAGCTAAGCAATACAAAATAATGAGATATAATAATAGAGAAAATTTTATGAAACGAAAGGGTTTATTACTTCATGGTTAATTGATATTTTTGAAATTCGAAAATAACAACAAAGGTGTGATCTAGCAGTATGACTTAAGCCTTTACTTATGAACCTTGTTGTTAACACCCAAAATTTGTCCATCGACCATGTCATTAGCCCAGCTGTCCTCATACATCATCATTCCCTCTCATTTCCACTTTTTTGCACTTATTGGACCTTGAAAAAATATCATAAAAGCCAAAAAACAAATTCAAATACCAAAAGGGGCCATCTTACAAACATATCGCCCATATTCCTAGGAAATGAGCTACCCAAGTCACTCAAAACCCTTCAAAATAAGTGACCCAAGTCGCACAAATTCTTAGAAAAAGAGGGATCTCACCTCGACATGTTTTTTGGTTGTTTCCTTCTTTTCTCCCACAAAAAGATGAAACATGGGCATGGAATCTGACTCAAAACCAATCACGGAGACGGTCTAGGACGAAAAAATATTTCATGATCCTTATCCCCAAAGCCATCCATTATGCCTATAAATAAACCCTCAAGGTCCCCCATAAAAAAAAATATCCACTCATTTGCTCAAGCAATCATTCTGTTAAATTTTCCTAAGATTGAAGTCAACCTTTCTTACTACTGTCTCGCCTTATTAGAGATCTCTCATGATGTGATGTGGTGCCGAAGGATTGTGGGACTGGTATGATACCAATAGATCCTCGCTCAAATAGCTGCAGGGTCCCATTCCACTTACTCATCAAGGTGACTCTACTCCTTGTAATTCAATACACAATTCTTTGATTCTTTAAATGCTTTTGTCATATGGATGTTGTTTTCAAAGAATATGTTTACAATATTAGTTTATATTTGCTTTAGTATATCTCATGATAGTTTGTGTTATGATTCAGTTTTAATTTAGTTTTAGTTTTTTCCTTTTTTGTTTACTTTTTCTTTTGAAACTATGCTAAGGTCTGCACAACCCTTAGTATATTCCTTTTGCCACAGGCATGTGTTCAAACAAATGCTACAGTTTTTGGTGACTCCATTGGGGAACGATCTATAATTTTTCTTTGGTTGTGTATGTCCATCCTTTTCGGCCCTTGCTTGAGCTCTTTTTATTGCTTTGTTTAGTTGTTTCTCTGTCTGTATGTTGTTGTTTGAAGCTGCTAGTCAACCCCTGGCCTAAAACTACCCTATATTTGTTGAGCTAAGGGTTTTTTTTTTTTTTTTTTGATCTCTCTATCTCAGATCGTGCATGTTTGGCCAATTTGAGTGACCTGAGTTGCACCTTTCTCTTTGATTGGTGCGAATTGTTTCAGAAACTCATTTTTTGGATTGAGTTGCACTTGCTGGGCTCTTTTAGGTGACCTAGGTTGCTCGTTTCCCTTCAAAAAGAGTGACATGCTCTTAAAACCTCTTTTTACCAGTAGTTTTTAGAGCTTTTTCTCTCTTCCCTGTGCAGATAGTGTCAGTTTTTTAGCCCAAGTTTTTTTATAGTATCCTTTAGTTCTATTTGCAATCTTTTGGATTACTATAGCATTCCTGATTTTTCTTCTCCTTTTGGACTACTTGATAAAGAAAATTCCCTTATAGGCCTGAGTATTTTCCTTCGTATAAGTTCTGTTTTGATTTGCTTATAACTGTTTTTTCCTATTTCAGTAAGCGTTTTGATAAATTGATCTTATTAGGTAGTTAATCAGTTGATTTGTTTAACGCATCCTTAGTTTTATAGATTAGGGCCTCTCTCTGATATTTACAAATTAAATTGTTTAGTTATCTTTCTTTTCATGCATGCTTTGAAAAGTAAATTGCTTGATCATAGCCTTTATTTGTTGAGATGAATTTATTTCAAGAAACATTAGCTTAGTATTGGAATCTTATTATCTCTTTCAAGCATTTTAATTTTCTTACCTGTTAATTGTATGATAGTTTAATTGTTAATTAACTATCACTTTAATCGTTAATTAACTAAAATTTTCATGGATTGGTTTTATGGTAATGCATTTTAAGTCTCTCATGTTCAAAATCCTGCTATATATGTGCATTATTCGAATTATTTAAGAATTCATCTCTTCTTATGCCGCGAGCTCCTCTGCTTTTCATTACCACACCAACAAATTCTTATCATGTCCATAGCATTTATCATTCCCGCATTTGTTTACAAGATCCTCCATGGCTTCTGTCACTAACCCTGAAGTGGTTCCCTCTACAAGATCTATGCTTAACAAAGAAGAGAACTTAGGAGATGAACATTTCGACCTCCGCGATCCCGTATTGTAGTGCTCTGGTTTTTACAACAGAGCACTAAGTAAAATTTCTTAGTTAATTTTCTATGTATTAAACTTATTCAGGTGTATGGGAGTAGATTTCTAAAAAATACTATGCTTCTAAATGATATTTAGTGTACTGTCTTGTCTTTATCAACCATACATTCGTATTTTAAAATAAACAAACATATCAATATTTTCTTTTCAACAATTTGTTCCAGCATAAGAATATGTTTCACAGTAGTAAATCAGTAAATAGCAAGTTATATGCATGTTTAGAGTACGTTTTAGCATAATAATCAAATAACGTAAATAACAAGGAAATTACCTGATGCTGATGCTAGTAGACCGTAGGTTGTAGCAGGTTTTATATTCTCTTAGTCAACCAAGATGATGTGTCCACCCTACCGACCAGCTATTATCTTGCTGGCCCTTGGAAATCAAAGGATTTCCCAGCCCTCGAGCTCACAATCTGATAATCCCGAGAGCAATCTTCACTTAGGTTCTCCAAACTTTTATGTTCTCCAACCTTCTTTCTGTTCCAAAAACCTCCCCTCTTACTCCAAGCTCTCCCCCTCTATATACATTCCCTTCCTCGAGAAGACCTTAGGCTTACTCCACCGCCCCAAACTCCCCCTCTCGAGCCCCTCAAACATTTACTCCTTTCACTAGTTCATTCATACACGTTTCTTTATAAAAATGTATTTTTCACACTCAATGTACTGAATAATTAATTACTCTCATGGTAAATTTATTTGATTTTGATTGACGGTCGTAAGTATTTATTACGGTGGGAATTATTACCCAAAGGTTATCCATTCGGGACAAGGTTTATTAATTACAAGTCTATTCACCATCCTTGGTATTTAATGTTATTAATGTAATTAATAAAATATTATATAAGTTGAACGCTGACAGAATTCTGGGCATTCTCTGAGATCTGAAACTGAAACTCTGGGAGCTGCAAGAAGCGCGGACTTCAAATTCAAGATTCACCAACCATCGCCATAAAACCTGATTCAGAATAGATGGAAGGTAGTGAGCAGCATTACAGGGGAATCGACGATTCCTGTTGATGAAGTGTTGATTGGTATTGAATACATCAGAGTACTCAAGGCGATGGACCAGAGGATTTTCTTGGACGACTGAAACCTTGGATCTAAAACACGGACTGGATTTACTACCACCTGCTTTATATCCCTTTTCTCGGCAACATCTCATGCGGATTTCTCTGCCATGGATCTTGTATAGCAATATCTATTCTACTATGAATGAGCCAGCGTTTATTGTTATTATTTAGTGTTTTGCTTATACACTTGGTCGATCCCGATCCAGGCTGTAGGAACGCGGGATTCTGAGCTATGTTGATTGTGGGCATCTGATTCGGGTGCTTTCTTGGATAGATCAGCTGATGTATGCTCTGATTCTTGGTGTCGAGTGGTCGGTCTTGCTCTCTTAGCCGTGGAGGAGGGTCTGATTATTTGGGGTTTTGTGGGGATCGTTGGGGATTGTGTGGTGATTGGGATTTTTTAATCTTTTCTGGGGATTCCATCCTATAAGCGGATTTGTTGCTGGTTTGGTGAAAGGGCTTGGAATGGTGGAGGATTTTCAGTATACTACAGGATCTGTCCATTATTCATCGGGATGCATCTGTGAATCCCTCTGGTATGTCTAATCTCATTTCTCCTGCTGTATCCTATCTGATGACTCTCATTTTGGGGGGGGTTGTCTTGGGTCTTGTCAAAAGCTCAAGATCGGGCTAATAGTGGATTAGTGATGGGTACACAATTTTCTATTGTGTGGGCACTTCGAGCTGTGACTGCCCTGGATGGGGGATAATCATGAAACTTATGTCCTTCAACTGTCGTGGGTTGGCGAGTCCCATTAAAAAATCGTCGCTTAGGAGGCTGGTTGACTTAAATCAACCGGATGTTTTGCTGTTGCAAGAGACTTTGGGTGGCAGTGAGGATGTTGTACGGGCTTTAGAATCTTTTCTTCCTAGTTGGAAGTTTGTTGGTGTGGATGCTCGGGAGCGCTCTGGAGGGCTGGCATCAGGGTGGAAGGTAAAGAGTTGCAGATGTGATAGTTCTTGGGGAATCTCTTCTGGTATCGGATTGGAAATTTGGGATGCTGAGATAGGTCGAATGATCACGGTTCTTAATATCTACGGGCCCTATTTAAATAGGGTTGGCTTCTGGGACTCCTTGTTATGTATGGATCTTTTTGATGGAAGGGATGTGATTTTGGGTGGGGATTTAAATCTTACTCTGGGGTCTGCTGAAGTGTGGGGGCCTCGGGCTGCTCCGGATACATTAGCAAATTATTTCATTCAAGCCTTTGCCAGGAAGGATCTTCTTGACATTACACCCCCCTTGTTAACTCCCACTTGGAGGAATAAGAGAGCTGGGGAACACAGGGTGGCAAAAAGACTGGATAGGTTTCTGGTGGCCGATGTGTTGTCACTGGGGGTTGATGTTGTCATACAGTGGGTAGGGTCAGGTGGGATATCCGACCACTACCCCATCTTCATGGAGTTACGAGGTAGAAGGAAAAAACCTCCTAGCCCTTTCAAATTCAATCCTAGTTGGCTGAAGGAGAAGGATTTTCTTAATCTGGTTTAGGATCTGTGGGTTCATCGATCTCATGATTCTCAGATGCATGCGGGTGTACACTTTCACCACAACCTTAAGCAAATTAAAGAGGCCACTATTTCCTAGGCTCATGATAAAAGGGTGATTGATGATCAGACTTTGCGAGATGCTGAGATGAATATTGACCGGATACTTATTAGTCTGGGAATGGGATATCTGGATGATCAGCAGAAAGGCGAGCTGATGGAGTGGGAACGACGCAGGAATGTGATTCTGTGTGAGAGAGAAGAGATGTGGAGAATGAAAAGTAGGTCAATATGGATTCAGTGCGGTGATGAGAATACAAATTTTTTTCAAGCATATGCTAAGGGGAGGAAATTCACAAACTCTATTTGGGAACTATCTTCAGCAGAAGGGGAACAGGTCTCCAGCTTTGATGGATTAGCGGAGTTGGGTGTTAAACATTTTGGAGATTTATTCACTGCACATCCTGGAACCTCCATTGTTGAGGTTTTTAGGGTGACTCAGCTTTTCCCTTGTTTTGTGGGGGCGGATGATAATAGAATGTTGATGGAGGAGGTGTTGCCGAATGAGCTCTTGCTGGTAATGCAATCCTTTCAAAAGGATAAAAGCCCAGGGCCAGATGGTTGGCCTATAGAATTATTTTTAGGATTCTATGACTTCTTCGGGGAGGTATTATTGCAGGTGGTGGAAGAATCGCGTAAGTCTGGGTTTGTTCATGGCCCATTCAACTCCACCTTTATAGCTCTTATTCCGAAGACGGACAAGCCAGACAACTTTGATGAATTCAGACCTATCTCTCTCTGCAATTGTATCTATAAGATCATCTCTAAGGTTATGGCGAGGAGACTCAAAACAATTTTGTCTCAGCATATTTCTTGTGAGCAATTTGGATTCTTGGAAGGTCGCCAAATTCATGAGGCCATTGGTGTTGCTCAGGAAGGATTACACACACTGAAAGTGCAGAAGCAGAAGGGTGCCATGATTAAGATTGATCTCTCTAAAGCATTTGATCGGGTTAGCTAGCTATATATCCAGATGCTTCTTACTCACCTGGGGTTCTGCTACGAATTTATCCGTTGGATTATGGCCTGTATCACTACGGTGAGCTTTGCTGTACTGATCAATGGTTCTGCTAGTCCATTCTTTCAAGCGGGAAGGGGTCTACGACAGGGATGTCCCCTCTCCCCGCTGCTGTTTCTCCTTGTTGCAGAAGGACTCAGTCGATTTAAACTGAATGCAAAAGCTGATGGTTCATTTCGGGGCATATCCATTTCTCAGGTATTGTTTATTACACATCTCCTTTTTGTTGATGACATTCTGATCTTTTGTGATGGTACGAGACAGGATATTGATAAGGTGGTCGAAGGTCTCCATTTAGTGCAAGTTGTTGCGGGTATGTTAGTAAATTTGGACAAATCTACTATCACATGCTCGAATTTATCCGAGCAGGAGATTCAGAGATTGGCTAACAAACTACCTTATAGGATTTTGGATATTGATGATGGATTAAAGTACCTTGGCTTTCACTTGAAACCAAATGCTTATCTGAAGGATAATTGGCACTGGTTAATAGCTAAATTAGAACAGCGACTACATGGATGGAGTCATAAATGGCTCTCAAGGGCTGGGAGGCTGGTCCTGGTTAAATCTGTTTTGGAAGCAATTCCGATGTATTAGATGTCTCTTGCTTGGATCCCCATAGGAGTCCTAGAGCAGATCCGGAGGTTGTATTTTGCCTTTCTTTGGAAGGGTTTGAGTGAGCATCGTGCATTGGTGTGGGTCAGATGGGATAAAATTTCTGTCCCAAAAGCGTTGGGTGGATGGGGGTTAAAGAATATTTTTTTGTTTGCAAAAGCATTGGGGGACAAAGTGTCGTGGCGACTTATCCATACAAATAGTCTCTGGACAAGAGTGGTATATCATAAATATATTGCCCCTCTTACTCTTCTCGAATGGATAAGGTTGGGCAATAAGTCGAGGGAAAATTGCTCTGTGGTCTGGAAAGCGGTGGTGCAGCATTTTTCTTTGGTCGGTTCTGGATTGGTGTGGAGGATTGGGAATGGACGTCTCTTACGACTTGGGTTGGACCCTTGGGTTGGCTGCAGGGGACGTCATGTCCTTCCTGTGGGATTGAGGACTTATTTGGCTGCTAGAGGTTGTCATTTTCTGGCTGATATTGAGGATCCGGGATCATCTACCCATTGGCATCAGGGGTGGATCTCTGCACAGCGATTGGAGATCTCTGTAGAACTACAGGGGACTTGGGAGGATTTTTTGCGAATATTATGACTTACTAATATTTGACTGACCGATAGGGCTGATGAACTTATCTGGGATCACCATCCCTCGGGAATTTACACACCAAAGAATGGATATATCCAGCTGAATGTGGAAGTACACAACAGGGAATTGGTGTGGTGGTGGAAATATCTGTGGAAGTTAAGGTGTCCGGGTAAAGCTAAATTACTCTTCTGGGCAATACTGGAAAATAAGGCTCCTACCTGGGACATTCTACAAAAACGATTCCTACAGGGTCCGGGGATCTGTCCACTTTGTCGGGATGCGGATGAGACCATTACTCATCTATTTTTCCAATGTCGGTATTCACGGGTTGTATGGGATGGTATTTGCAATTTTTTGTCTATTCAGGTGAGGTGGAGGGGAGCGAGCGTCCTTGAAGCGTTCCATACTTGGTGGTCAATTTATAAGTCCTCAACCTTCCGGGCCTTCCCATGTATTTTCGCATGGGGCATATGGATTACCCGGAACAAGATCATATTTTAGGATAGCTGGGTTCCGCTAGAGTCTGTAGTGGCTCACGCTGTAGCGGTTCTTCAACATTACATGGTACCTGTCCAAGCGGTTAGAATTCGACCTGTGTGTGTGGAACAAATTGATCTATCCATGCCGTGGGCCTATTTTGATGGTGCCTCATTAGACCATCAGTCAGTGTGTGGAGGGGGGGCTGTTCTTTACAAATCTGAATTCCATTACTTTCATCTTGTGGCTGGTTTGGGGAGAGGATCCAATAACTATGCTGAAATTATGTCTTTAAAACTACTGATGTTATTTGCACTAGAACAAGGATGTCTATCTCTACAGGTTTTTGGCGACTCCTTGTTAGTTATTGACTGGGCAAAGGAGATTACACGCTGTCATGTGATGGTTCTATTACCTATCCTGGAGGAGGTGATAAGGTTGAAGCAGTCCTTTGATCACATTACCTTTACACATGTTTACAGGGAGAGGAATGGGATGGCCGATCAGCTCTCCAAGGAAGGGACGCAGCAGGATTTAGCTCCGGGCAATTGGAGGATTACTGTTCATTCAACTGAGGGCACTTTCAGCTATTATCACAGACCTTTTTATGATGATATTGAGGCACAGATTTGAGCAATAGCTCAGCCTTTGTTGACCAATGATGGTTAAGCTCTTCCATTTCTGTAACAGTATTTGTTTTTATGTACTCGGATAGATGCGGCTGTAAGGACAGTAGTAGTTTTTTTTGTTTTATGGATGGGACAGAAATGATGTTAATATGGGACAGTAAATATGTGACAATGTAGGGATCTCAGTGATTCTACTACATGTGCAGGCCATTGTATTTTTTGTTTGGGGCACTATACTTGATGTCAATGGGACAGAAAATGGTTTCAGGGACGCTCGGATTGCTAAGGCGGACTGTTCCAGTCCAATATGGGGTTTGTATGGCTGCTCTTTATCAGGGGTATGATTGCTGGTTGTTTTTGCCGGTTTGGGAGGTCTATCGTGTCTGCTTCTCTGTCCATAGACATGGATCCTCTGCTTCCTCCGATGAGGGTTTCGGTTATGACAAATCTATTTCTGTGCAATGAGGGTTTGTTCCCGAGCTCATTTACTGTACCCACACATATGTGACAATGTATGGAGTAGCTTATGCTCTCCATATATCTGCAGAATGTAATTTTGTATCTTCTGATAATAAAATTACGACTTTTTTCCGAGGAAAAAAAAATATTATATAAGTAGTTTGACCTTTTCAACTTGGTCATGGTGTGTCTTAATGGTCTACCTCATCCGTCAAGCTAACTTATCTTGAGATTTAAATTCTAAGATTCGTATTGAATAATTAAATAGTAATAGCCATTTTCCATCACATCACATCCATTCAAGAATTGTTATCCTATTATTTTTCACTTAGTAAATGGAAATAATCACACTTAAATCATTTATTAATCAATATTTACATTTTTACCTATATTGCAATTGTTATGACATGGGTAGTAATATTATTAAAATAATATTAATTAAGTAATAATATTAATTAAATCACCACAAAGTAATAATCAATGGTGAATTTAATAAAAATGTCTTTTGTTTATCACATGAGTACCCTAACATCTACATAGTATCGTCGTTCTTCTAAACAAAGCACCCTTAGGTGCTTAAACAAATCTTACTAATTAATTAGACAGTGCCATTACCTTATTTACAACAATTCTCAGATGACAATGTGAACTGACGACACTTGTCTTAATTGTTTATCACAATGTTTACCAACAAGTAATACATAGCTTAATTGACTTGTTTTACACATCTTAAATAAATTTATATTCATTATCTGAATTCGATCAATGCACGATTAACATAATTACTTATGACGACTTATACATTTATTCAATATGTTAAGTGTTCGTATATCAATACTAGTGTACATGAGCAAGGTGTGCATGCGTGGCCAGCGTATGCACAGATCATAAATGCACTATAGACAAACCCCATCCCGCCTATGCATACCTGCTAACTAGTAGTAGTATTTACCCCCATGTAGAAGAACAAGCATAATATATATAGTACAATTACTTCAACATTCTCAGTTATTTAACAGTTAATTATTTACGATTTCACATCATTATCTTTATCTTTACATTAGTTTAATCAATCATGTACAAGGAAGGGTACCTACTACCACTAACTCAGAATCAAGGAATACCCAACCCTCAACAGTACTAACTAACACATCCTCCCATCATAACCTACGTCCTGCATCCTCCCTATCCTTCCTCTGCTAGTACAAAAGTGGATGTCAGACTCACCGACCTGACCACATAGAACTTGAGAGCGATAGCGTCGGCTGAACAGCGGACCTATCCTCCCCTAGCAGGCATCCGACCATCGTCATCACAACAACATGGGGAGCGTGTCTCAGCACGGCCCTCCCACGACCTCGGGTCTCATGGAAACATAGGGTGGGAAACACATCCATCCCTCTCAACATACTGGGCCTACGCCTTTATCAACTCATACTTTGCTGCTATCGGGATTATCAGTTTGTGTTATTGTATCATCATTTTGGCTGTAAAGTTTTACTGTATGAACAAGTTTTCTTTGTGTCCCATATATCAGATCAAGTAATTGGCTATCCCATAGCCCTTGTGTCCTGTAGGTTAGTATTTCGCAAAGTACAAATTTATAGAAGCATTTCCCATTGATCTCCAATTGATCCATGTTATCAAAATCATTTTATTTCATGTAACCTTTTTAGTTCATCATAGATGCGTATGAAATATAACACTTCAATCATTCATATAAGAAGATGGTATCCACGTACCGAATCATATATTTCACATCTTATTAATGAAAACATATAAACATATACTGTAATTGTAAAATAAAGAAATCATATGATAATCATGACATCGTAACCGCATAACATAGTAACATCATAATCATGGTGAAATCATTAAACAAAGTAACATCATATAATGAGGTCCATCATATCGGAATATAGTTTACTCAGTCGAGCTGAGTTCAACAGAATATATAAGAAAATAAAGTATGGTGTGTCTAACTGATAAATATGCCTAATCAAAATATGGGGCGTTACATACACCCACCCTTCAAGAAACTTCGTCCCGAAGTTATACTCGTAATGGTATGGGAACATTTATTAAAATGACACAAATGGACTTCTAAGAATTGAAATGACTTCATGGTTACATGGTCATTATGCTCAACCCATGTTTCTTATTTAGTACTTCATGTTAGGTCTTACTGACTAAATGCCAAGTATAGGGCACCTTCGTCATACAATCATTATACTAAACTATGTTTGTATAATTGGTATTATATATTTAGTTATGCTTTTGTCGATTTAGAAGTTGCAATCATAGGGTTCCCAAATGGGTTTATTGACATTGTTTGTCTATATTCATTCTCCTAAAAATAATGTAGGCACATATTGACTTATTTCATCACATTATATATATATATATATATCAATCTCTATTTGTATTTGTTAAAATAATGGTTAGTTATTATATTGTTTCACTTTGATCGCATATTATTCATTATGCTATACTCCTACATTGTATTCATCTCTCTCTCTCTCTCTTTATATATACACACTCATCCAAAGTAATTTATTATTTATAAGCTAATCTAAGTAATTATTATTTTTAATTTATTCGAATAGAATATATATATAAACTACTTATTCTTAATATTCTTCAAGTACTTTGAGCCATTATGAATGGTGTTGGAGATATAATAATACATGGTTTGAAGTTCTCACTAATAATAGAATTAATAAATAACATTGAAGATTATAAAATAATTATTTCCTCACATACATATATGTGAAATTATAATATCTCAACCAAATTGAGTGAATGAAATTTTCAATGGTACTTTACTTGACATTTGACATTCAAATAATAAACCGTTAAATTTAATTTTCCCAATACACCAAATGTAATATGAAACCATGGATAATCATTTTGGATGAATATGAAACCTTATAAAAGCGCTTGCCCTGGACTAGAACACTATGCTATGTTTTCATAAGCATTAATTTCCAACCAAAGATATTGAATAAATTAATTCGTCCTTACTATAATAAATAAATATGCTAGGGTACTTCTGTCAATATGATTGGTTATAGATTCCACGTATCAATTAAATTCTCTTCCCTTTTTTTTTCTTTTTTTTTTATTTCGCTAAAACTTCGAACCGTTCTGAATCGTTTTAATTGCAATTATTTCTCCGAGGATTAACAACAAGCGCACTGCTTCCTCTGAGTTGATTATAGGAATAATTGTACACTTAAGTGAAGGATTCTGTGAAAAAAAATCTTACTCTTTTCAAACATAACATAATCCTTACCAAATTAACCCCTTATAATTATTGAAAATATACAAAATTTATGAAAAAAACATAAATAAATAAATAAATATATACAGAGACTAAAAGAATGTGGATTTGCCATTATCAGTGCTCTAAAAAGGCCACGGAAGAAACAGAAATGCTATTAGAGACAACACAATTGTTTATATTGATTGTTCTTAATTAAAACATCATCGAACCTACATAACAATAATGCAACGCAAAGCAACTGTTTATCTAAATTGCTCTTATATAAAACATTATTTAATTTGTACTTTCATGATTGAATTTGAATTTGTACTTTATTTTATTTTAATTAAAATATCATAATCTAATTTTTATTTTTTTATTGAAATAAGATTCGCAAATATACTTTTTAGCATATATAACTTTATTTCAACTTTGTTAATATAAATACTAAAACAGAAATAACAATTAAATTTAAAAATATTAATTATATATCAAAATAGGTTTGATATACCAAAATCATTCTTTAACTATCACAGTCATTATAACTATTACTCACCCTCATTATAACTAATACGCATAGTGCACGTTGCTGTTGAGGGATTGCCGATAATACTTTAAATTGTAATAAACTATATAAATGGCTATATATATATAAAATTTTAAATAGAATCTTAATTGACGCTAATCATCTCACTTGTTCCTATTTTTTTGTATATATAACAAAAAGAAATGTTATAATGTACAATATAATTTGGAAACTTTGCATTAATATCGACTACCTACTTGCAGGTGGAAATAATAACACTCTGCCCCAGCTATTACATCTTTTAGATGACACTAATAAATGCATACCGACTAAGACCAAGTGTTTGCATGAGGCCGTGCAAGTCTCATCGTAGCTTTGGAAAATACAAATTGCGGTGACAGTATTTCTCATGCTATAACAGATGTTAAAACCATAAATTTTATTAATTCCTTTGACTCATAATACTGTTGCAGGCTCCAACGCTCTTAATATCTGACAGCAGTTTAAGCACATTTATTTCTTTTCACCAAATTCACTGTCAAATCACTTGGCCACGCAAATCACCCTTGCATACTTTTACATCACCTCCTTCCATGCGATCTGCATATATAGAACTCCATAACGCCCAGATCGGAGCCACGCGGCCTTGTGGGATCCTTCCACACTATCAAGGTAATAATACATAAAATCAAATAACCTAAATAAGGGAAACGTATACTATAGGGTAATTATAGCAATTAGTTTTTCCTTTTTTTGTTTTAAATATCATTTATCCTTTAAACCCTATCACCTTACGTGGCCTCTCCGCGTGTCCAGCTCCATGCACGGGGTATACGTGTGAGGCCCACGGTGCCTCTAACCGCCATGAGAAGGAGTACTCTCCACGCAACCCACCGCCATGAGAAAGCGGGGAAACCCTAAATTGGGTCAATCCCCAAGGCACGGCCATTTTGCCTTCTCTTTCTGAGTTTTAGCTCTGCAACTCTGCCATGGAAAGTGGTTCAAGCTCCATCTGATTTCAGGTATAATCTCCACCTGGTTCCGTTTAAATTGGTAGTTTTCCTTTCCTTTCCTTCATGCTTTTAATTTGGTAGGTTTCATTTTATTTGGTAGTTTTCCTCTCACTTCCTTGCCTGCACGCGACCATTCGTTGAAATAGAATGTTGAATTAAAAACTGGCTATGTTTTTTAGAAATTGAAAGCTGAAACCTAAGACAACTTTTCTAAGTTTCTATTTGCAGAACTGCAAAATATTTGGTGGTTGGATTGCCTCAGGACTTGGGTACCTTGAGCCCGCAATGTGCACTATACGAAAAGTGTACGCCTGTAAAATGAACCCTCTTCAGTTTTTTTTTTTTTCGCCATAATCACTTTCCTCCTCCTTGTCTTCTGAAAAGCTTTCTTTTTGTGCCGATTCTAATGGTCCACCCGAACTTAAAGATGGCTCCATTTCCTCAATTTCAATGTACTTGGCATCCAGTCTTTCTGCAAACCTCTCATCACTACAGCTTAGGAACCATGATAAAGTGCATTTTATTCCCCTCCTTGATAATTTTTTATATCGAGGTTTGACTCTGGTTTCTAAGCTATAAGTGAAGTAAACAGGAAAATCTACGAGGTCTTTTAATGATCTGTTCATTTCAAGCCTGAAATAATTGAAACTGAATGTCATAACATCCATATTGAGGGCAAGCAACTGAGGGCATGTAACTACCATTTTGTCATGTCTTCTACGGAAAATCCCCACTCTCTCAGAAGTTCAATCCATTTTATTACTGGATCCTGAGTAAGGGCAACAACCTGCGGCAACTTCTCTAGAATTTTTCCAAAATCTTCGGGTCCTATCTTCACATGTAACTTGAAGAGTTCCTGCTGCAACATCAATTTTGGCTTCAAATCAAGACCAAGAATCTCTGGGTATTGCACTATATTAGAAGCCAGTGCCTCATGCCTTACACCAAAATTGAGGAGACTCTCCACATTCTTTTTCATCTGTTCCTCCAAACTAAAACCTAGAATGTATGGTTTCTTCTCAATAATTCTAGCTACGACTTCTTTTCGAAGCCCCAAGCTTACAAGAAAGTTCACAATCGGCTTAATCACCCTTCCGACTCGCATGGCCAAAATTTGAGGACACCGTGTCCGGATGGATCCAATAGATCTACGGTCCACACCGATGCTACCTAAGCATGCCACTGAAGTGCTCATGGTACCTTTGAGCTTAAATCCCAGTAGCTCAGGATAATTCTCTATGACTCGTGGGATGTCATTCACCTTAATGTCTAGCCCTCCAAGAAACTTGACTACAGGTTGAAGGTCTATGACAACACTGGAATGCAGCACTTGTGGGTATCTTCGAAGCAAATCTGGAAGCACAGATTTGCGAACACCCAACTTCTCCAAATAGTCAAGAATCGGAACCATGTTCCTCTTCACACTACATCCTAGCATCAGAGGATACTCATTTATATCCTTAATGCTGAGGCCTAGTTTCTGCAAAAAATCCACCCTCTCTTTCATAACATCTACGGTAGTAGGAAGCGTGAGTGTCAAATTACAGAGAGCACGAGTTAATTTAATTGCACGGGAAGCTTATTGGTATGTTAGAAATCAAAGATTGGTTTACAGTATCCGAAGATTGATTTACTGATCAAGAAAGTTTTTTTTTCTTTATTTATCATGGAAAAGAAGGGAGAGAGAGTCGACGCGTCCAACGATGGAGCCATGGAGTACAGCGACGATGTCCATGTGCTCCAGCACCCCCAAAACGAAGAGGTCGAGGTTCGAATCTCAAAAAAATTGGCTTAGATATTAGTAGTTACGATGGATCAAGGAATGCAGAAATAAGTTCTTCAAAGCTTTTCGTGATTATCTTGACCCTAGCTGCTGGACTAAGCGGATTCCTCTTTGGATACGATACCGGTGAGTTTTTGTTGTTCTTATCCCTTAAGCGTGTATCTGAGCTTGACCACGCAGGTTTTAAGGGAAATTTTAGAAAAATATTGCACGAGTTTAGGAAAGAAGGGTCAACGCTAGGAAATATTGCAAGCATTGTATGATTTAATCCGTGCATTAACTGAAACGAAGATAAAATATGCGATCTAAGGAAATTTTGTAAAATTTAGTAAGATTTAGCTCAAAGAATCGCGAAAGAGACCAAAATTTCTGTCTACGAAGGCAATTAACTGTAACTACTCTGAGATCTGGCCGCAAGATAGCGAAATAAAGTAAATTTATGGTCATTTTCTTCTGATTTGAGGCCATTGTTGTGTCTGGGTTTCGAAATTGACTGTTTATCACTCGTTCATTATATATCATTCTGTTTAATATTTATGGAAAAGTTTTTGACTCGTTCTTTTTGTAGTTGCTTGTAGAAATCGTTCTTTTTGTAGTTGCTTGTAGAAACCCAGGTGTTTATTGGAAACCTTTAGACTTTCATCACTATGCAAAATAAAACTTAAATATGAAGGCACAGATTACTTCCACAAGGAAAATACTTATCTACAGAAAACTGAGAAGGTACAAATGTTCAGTTAGAAAAGTAAATGTTCAGTGGGGTAAATTAACTGAGTTTTATGTATATATAAATACCACAAGTAGTGATACACTTGTTATTATGACATAAGAACTGAAAGAACAGTTGGGTTATAAATTCCATACTAAGTAGGAAGCTTTTGCTGTAATTGAAAGGAATATGCATATAGGCATGATACTTAGATAATGGTATAATAAGGGCAAAAAGCTCTGGAATATAAATAATATATTGAAAACCTTTATAAAAAGCATTCAAATAAAACCAAAACAAAAAGGGTATGTCATGATGTGCTGGTAAAGACTAATAAATTAATAATCTAAGGAAATGAGTTTTGTAGCTCGTAGTATGAATATTAAGATTATGATATATATATATTACGCCCCTTTATTGAATCTTAAATCGTTTAAGAACAATTCTAACAAAAATTTGATAATATATATATGCACTTGATAATTCCGAAAAATAAAAGAAATTTTCACATCATCATTAATTTACGTAATGGAAAGAATATATATATATATATATATATAGATATATATATATATATATATATATTATATATTTTTTTTTTTCCTTTAGCTTACTAATGTAATTTATGTTTGTGTATTTTGCAGGTAATCCGTAACTGAGTTTTGGATTGTTGGTGTTCAATTTTCAAGACAAGGTTTTGTCCTAAGTTCCATGTCATTATGTAAGTTTAAACATAGTAAAATTTAGGATAGTTAGGTGTGTAAAGGCCTCTTAAGGTCCGAGTTTTTGAGCCAGTGGCTCTGATACCATCTGTAGTGCTCTGGTTTTTACAACAGAGCACTAAGTAAAATTTATTAGCTAATTTTCTATGTATTAAACTTATTCAGGTGTATGGGAGTACATTTCTAAAAATTACTATGCTTCTAAATGATATTTAGTGTACTCTCTTGTCTTTATCAACCATACATTCGTATTTTAAAATAAACAAACATATCAATATTTTCTTTTCAACAATTTGTTCCAGCATAAGAATATGTTTCACAGTAGTAAATCAGTAAATAGCAAGTTATATGCATGTTTAGAGTACGTTTTAGCATAATAATCAAATAACGTAAATAACAAGGAAATTACCTGATGCTGCTGCTAGTAGACCGTAGGTTGTAGCAGGTTTTATATTCTCTTAGTCAGCCGAGATGATGTGTCCACCCTACCGACCAGCTATTATCTTGCTGGCCCTTGGAAATCAAAGGATTTCCAAGCCCCCAAGCTCACAATCTGATAATCCCGAGAGCAATCTTCACTTAGGTTCTCCAAACTTTTTTGTTCTCCAACCTTCTTTCTGTTCCAAAAACCTCCCCTCTTACTCCAAGCTCTCCCCCTCTATATACATTCCCTTCCTCGAGAAGACCTTGGGCTTACTCCACCACCCCAAACTCCCCCTCTCGAGCCCCTCAAACATTTACTCCTTTCACTAGTTCATTCATACACGTTTCTTTATAAAAATGTATTTTTCACACTCAATGTACCGAATAATTAATTACTCTCATGGTAAATTTATTTGATTTTGATTGACGGTCGTAAGTATTTATTACGGTGGGAATTATTACCCAAAGCTTATCCATTCGGGACAAGGTTTATTAATTACAAGTCTATTCACCATCCTTGCTATTTAATGTTATTAATGTAATTAATAAAATATTATATAAGTAGTTTGACCTTTTCAACTTGGTCATGGTGTGTCTTAATGGTCTACCTCATCCGTCAAGCTAACTTATCTTGAGATTTAAATTCTAAGATTCGTATTGAATAATTAAATAGTAATAACCATTTTCCATCACATCACATCCATTCAAGAATTGTTATCCTATTATTTTTCGCTTAGTAAATGGAAATAATCACACTTTAATCATTTATTAATCAATATTTACATTTTTACCTATATTGCAATTGTTATGACATGGGTAGTAATATTATTAAAATAATATTAATTAAGTAATAATATTAATTAAATCACCACAAAGTAATAATAAATGGTGAATTTAATAAAAATGTCTTTTAAATCATTTGTTTATCACATGAGTACCCTAACATCTACGTAGTATCGTCGTTCTTCTAAACAAAGCACCCTTAAGTGCTTAAACAAATCTTACTAATTAATTAGACAGTGCCATTACCTTATTTACAACAATTCTCAGATGACAATGTGAACTGACGACACTTGTCTTAATTGTTTATCACAATGTTTACCAACAAGTAATACATAGCTTAATTGACTTGTTTTACACATCTTAAATAAATTTATATTCATTATCTGAATTCGATCAATGCATGATTAACATAATTACTTATGATGACTTATACATTTATTCAATATGTTAAGTGTTTGTATATCAATACTAGTGTACATGAGCAAGGTGTGCATGCGTGGCCAGCATATGCACAGATCATAAATGCACTATAGACAAACCCCATCCCGCCTATGCATACCTGCTAACTAGTAGTAGTATTTACCCCCATGTAGAAGAACAAGCATAATATATATAGTACAATTACTTCAACATTCTCAGTTATTTAACAGTTAATTCTTTACGATTTCACATCATTATCTTTATCTTTACATTAGTTTAATCAATCATGTACAAGGAAGGGTACCTGCTACCACTAACTCAGAATCAAGGAATACCCAACCCTCAACAGTACTAACTAACACATCCTCCCATCATAACCTACGTCCTGCATCCTCCCTATCCTTCCTCTGCTAGTACAAAAGTGGATGTTGGACTCACCGACCTGACCACATAGAACTTGAGAGCGATAGCGTCGGCTGAACAGCGGACCTATCCTCCCCTAGCAGGCATCCGACCATCGTCATCACAACAACATGGGGAGCGTGTCTCAGCACGGCCCTCCCACGACCTCGGGTCTCATGGAAACATAGGGTGGGAAACACATCCATCCCTCTCAACATACTGGGCCTACGCCCTTATCAACTCATACTTTGCTGCTATCGAGATTATCAGTTTGTGTTATCGTATCATCATTTTGGCTGTAAAGGTTTACTGTACGAACAAGTTTTCTTTGTGTCCTATATATCAGATCAAGTAACTGGCTATCCCATAGCCCTTGTGTCCTGTAGGTTAGTATTTCGCAAAGTACAAATTTATAGAAGCATTTCCCATTGATCTCCAATTGATCCATGTTATCAAAATCATTTTATTTCATGTAACCTTTTTAGTTCATCATAGATGCGTATGACATATAACACTTCAATCATTCATATAAGAAGATGGTATCCACGTACCGAATCATATATTTCACATCTTATTAATGAAAACATATAAACATATATTGTAATCGTAAAATAAAGAAATCATATGATAATCATGACATCGTAACCGCATAACATAGTAACATCATAATCATGGTGAAATCATTAAACAAAGTAACATCATATAATGAGGTCCATCATATCGGAATATAGTTTACTCAGTCGAGCTGAGTTCAACAGAATATATAAGAAAATAAAGTATGGTGTGTCTAACTGATAAATATGCCTAATCAAAATATGGGGCGTTACACGTATTGTCAATTCCCAATTTGCATCGATTATCCCGAGAGACCCAAGATGAGGATAAAAAAGAAAGTGATTTATTTAACCTCTAGGGCTCTGGTTTAGAAAAAATGATTTTACCACAGGCTCAAGCCTTCCCAGATCTGGTGTAGTGGTGTGTAGAGATATATGCACCCGAGAGTAAGGTAGTAATTTCTCAACTTGGAACAATTGTGTGTCCAATGAAGAAGAAGCTCCTGGTGGAAATGACAGACACAAAGGAAGACAATGCCAGCTTCCAGTTCAATGAGGAGGTCCTAGATGTAAAGATCAGAGAGTTGTCATCATAAATTAGGAATGCATTCATCTGGATGGTGATTCCCTTAGGAGGAAACATGTCGAGTACACAATCGATGTTCAGTTTACAAGTATTCTCAGTGCAAGCCCGTCCTGCACTATCCATGGTATGCCAAATCCCCGGTTATGATTATGACTTGGTAATTGATGATACTGCCCAAGATTTTATGTTCCTAATAAATCTATCACATCATGAGTCACCTATGAAGTTAGATATTGCATCTTTGCTTGCTCAATCTATGCACGTCCAATTCGAAATTTTTGCTACTAGAAAGTTGTTAAGGTACACTTCCTATTTGATCTACATGATCATTTACATAATAAGGAATTATTTAATCGAGAGGACCTCCATAATTAAATTTCTCTTGTCCCAAGCCATGAAGGATTTTATATGTTTATGGATACCATCATAACTAAAATCTATTCTTTTTTATTTGATTCCCCTCCGTCGAGAGTCTTTCCAGAATGTAATATTTTTCTCCAGTTAAACCCTGATGACTAAGTTGGGGATTGGTTTTTCATTGAAACCCACATTGAGATTCGATTCTATGGAGCAAAACTAGCTCCATATAAGCTTCACGTATCCTTAACTCATAGGCTTTTTTCCTTGGAGTATATCCGCGAAAGGTTCAATTGCGATGACGTACACTTTATGAAGGGAAATTGAACTAGGAATTTCAAAGTCCCTAATGAAGTTGGACCTTTTAAAGTAAGAATCAGGTCGATGCAAGTAGTGGTTGAAGAGATGTTGGTGGATTTCAATTTCTCTACGATTTTTTAATCAAGGTATGATCCTAAAGGGATCATCTCTCGGAAAAGACAGTATGCTAGAGAAGCTTCCTATCCTCATGAGCCGCACCCAATGCTGGACAAAATTACCAACTTGGATAGTTGGGAACAGGTGAAGGTGGATTTGGATCCAATCCAAGCAATAGTAGCACCAATCATTCCCACACCACATAAGGTTGATATTCTGGGAAAAATTCCTATGTCCGAACTAACCTCTGACATCAACAAGGGAAAATATGAAAGTGTTGGTTCCCTGTCAAAAAAGTCTAAATATGAGAAAGCATCCAGCACAGCATTGCAGCTTAAGTTGACTCCCACATCTCTAGAACCTGTCATTTTGGAAAATTTTCCTCTTCTTCTTGGCCTCAAAAGCAAGAGACATCTTCTCAACAAGATGCATTGGTGACAACTTCACTAGTTAAGGATGGACTATTTTCCTTGTACTCCCAAATTAAGAATGACAATATCGATCTCTAGAAAACTCCTTTTCTGAAGAAAGACCTTGAGAGAGGGCACCATTCCAGGATGTTGTCTGCATTGGACCTAAGGAAAGGGACCCTAAAGATGGCCATATTAGAACCATTTGTGCCTAGAGGTAAAAAGGTACCATCAAAATTCAAGACCACTCAGGTCATAGTTAACTTGGATGTGTTCCTTCTAAAGACATCATGGAACTTTACAGACATGTAAGTGAAGGTGTATATAGAGATGTAATGAAATACACTACGAGAACCAATAAGTTACAGGTTGTAGTCAACAGGCTGGAAATGCAGCTAAAAAATGAAAAGTCATCAAATAAATCCATGCAATTGAAGATTGTTGATTTCGAGCAACAAATAACCAAATTAGTAAAAGACCCAAGTGATGCAGCTCCTATCCAAAGCATGTTGAAGGCGAAATATAAAGATATTTTAGGTTTGAAGAAAAATCTCAATATTCCCACGGTTGAGCACTCTCAAACAACCGAGATTATATAAATACAGTCTGAACTAGACAAGGTGCTGGCACATAGCCATACATTCAAAGAAAAAATTGCTTCTCTGGAAGGGGAAGTGGACGAGCTCAAAAAGAAGAATTGATATATTCTACTTCAAAAGGCAGCAGCCTTGCAGGCAACATCTTCAGCAGACCCCAAAGATAGGCTTGCACAGGAAATAGCAGAAATGAGCCTCAAAGATGCTCAATTAAATCATGCACAAGATCAACTAAAACTCAAATGTGATGAGTTAAGGAGTGTCAATAAGTATCCAAGAGAGACCTGACCATTTCTTAATTACAACAGTCTAAAGTAGACATACTGAGGAACATTCAGGATTTCTCTAGAAAGCTAATGGGAAAACCTTTGCTCAAGACTGCAAGATTCATGATTTGTAAATATGTAGCTACCCTCATAACAGCTCAGTGGAGCCATTTTTTATTTCACAAGAGGGGTTGGAAATCACCCAGGTATCCTCTCAGGATTCTCGTGCTATTTTGAATAGCCTTGACAAAAAGACGGAAATAATGAAGACAATCATTGATTTCTTAAATGAAAAAACCTTTGATGATATCCAAGCCTATTTTGTTTGAGATAGGATGAAAATTATCATAGAAGCTAAAAAGTGATAACAAAGGTATAATGGCTCAGAATGTTGGTGACATGGCTAGCCAATTGTCCCATGATGTCCGTTCTTTTAAATCCCTATTCAGCAATGTGTTTCCACTAGGCCTTCCATCTTTGCGGCACAAAAACTAGGACGCGAGATCCATATTGAATAAGATATATATATTATTGAATTGATAAGATGCTTAACACTTTACAAGAGCTCTCCTTTTATAAGGTTTGAGCATTTCTTACGAAGGGCTACTTCCCTTCAATTAAACTAATTAATAAATTAATGATTAATTTAATACAATATTTAATATTCATAGCATTGCCACTCCCTTTTAAAGAGCTTTGTCCTCAAAGCAATGGTAATGAGGGATGTAACTGTCGAAATTGTTCTGATTCCCATGTTGCATCTTCTTCGGGAAGATTTTTCCATTTTATGAGGTATTCTTTAATGACTCGCGTTCTTAATCTCTTCTCTCTAGTAGCAATGATAGATTCTGGCTCGAATATGATTCTCCCTTCTTCATCTAATAAGGGAAGTATTGTTTGTGCCTTCTGGTGTTGACCTATCATCTTTTTCAAACATGAAACATGAAAGACATTGTGGATGCGACTTGTAGTTGGCAATTCCAATGCATATGCCACCTGACTAATCTTCTTATTGATTTGATATGGTCCATAAAAACGTGGAGCCAATTTATTTTTTCCACCTTGTTTAAGTGATAATTGTTTATAGGGTTGTAGTCTTACATATACCCAGTCTCCAATTTCAAATTCTCGTTCTGTTCGATGTCGATCTTCTTGTTGTCTCATTCTATTCCTGGCAGTATTCAAATTCTCTTTAAGTACTTGGACAACCTTTTGGTTTTCTTCTAAATGGTCATTTACTGATGCGACCCTTGCTTGGTTGGTGATGAAATCCTTCCATTTTGGGGGTTCATATCCATATAGGGCTTGAAATGGTGTCATTCTTGCAGATGTATGATAAGTAGAATTATACCACCATTCCGCAAGATGTAGCCATTGGAACCATTTATTTTGCTTATCAGTTACAAAACAACGGAGGTAGGTTTCTAAGCATTTATTGACAACTTCTGTCTGTCCATCTGTTTGGGGATGATAAGCTGAGCTCATGTTAAGAGACGTTCCAATTTGCTTGCAAAACTCTCTCCAAAAGTTCCCTTTAAACTTGGCATCCCTATCACTCACTATAATCTTCGGAAAACCATGTAATTTGTAGACATTTTTACAAAAAGCTTCGGCTATTTCTTTTGCCGAATCAGTTTTCTTCACTCCAACAAAATGTGCATATTTGGTTAGCCTGTCTACCACAACTAGTATTTTGTCTTTTCCATCTGATATGGGTAGACCTTCAATGAAATCCATTGAAATTTCCTCCCATTTCTTATTTGGAATATGTAACGGATGGAGTAACCCCGGACTGGAGATATTCTCAGTTTTATTCCACTGACAAATGTCACAATCTGCAACATACTTGTGAATGTCAGCATACATACCCTTCCAAAAGAATGATTGCCTTGCATTATAGTAGGTTTTAAAAATTCCTACATGACCAGCAGCTGGGCAATCATGTGACTCTTTAAGCACCTTGGTCTTAAAACTTGAATTGGAACTTAAGTAAATACGTCCTTTGTACCATAAGAGTTCATTCTTCCATTCAAACTTCGGATACTGATTTATGTTGTTAATTATGGCGCAAACCTCTGAATTCTTGGCATATTCCTTACGAATTTCGTCCAAAAATTCTGGGATCACCATGGATACGGCGTAGACTTGTATCTCTTCATCTTTCCTTGATAAAGCATCAGCTACTACATTGTCCTTCCCTCTTTTATGTAGGATCTCCATATCGAAGGTAGAGATTTTCTCTATCCACTTTTGTTGCTCGGTTGTTAATGTCTTCTGCTGTAACAAGTGTTGTAGACTATTATGATCTGTTCGGATTAGGAATTTACTTCCCAAAAGGTATTGTCGCCATTTAGTTAATGCATGCATGATTGCAAGCATTTCCTTGTTGTATGTAGACTGTAGGTATTCTCTTTTGTTCAACTTCCTGCTTTCAAAAGCGATTGGATGACCTTCTTGCATTAGCACAGCTCCTATCCCAAACCCTGAAGCATCACATTCGATTACGAATGGTTTTGCAAAATCAGGTGTTGCCAAAACGGGAGTTGAAGACATAATTTGTTTCAACGTTTCAAAGCATCTTCTTGCTTCATCATCCCATTGAAAAGAATTTCTTTTTAGGACATTTGTTAGTGGGGCAGTGACATGTGCATAGTTCCTGATGAACCTTCGATAGTAACCTGTTAATCCCAAAAATCCTCGCAATTTTGAAACATTCTTTGGTTCGGGCCACTCCTTCATTGCCTGGATCTTCTTTGGGTCCACCTTAACTCCTTCCTTTGAGATTATATGACCGAGATACTCCACTTCTTGCTTCCCAAAGGTGCATTTTGACTTTTTTGCATAGAACTGGTTTTCCTTCAAAAGAGATAGAACCTCTTCTAGATGCGTCAAATGTTCTTTCCATGTCTTGCTATATATAAGGATGTCATCGAAGAATACTAACACAAATTTCCTTAGGTATTGCTGAAATAGTTCATTCATCGTTGCATGGAATGTGGCAGGGGCATTAGTTAACCCAAAAGGCATTACTTTGAATTCATAATGTCCTTCATGAGTTTGGAAAGCAGTCTTTGCGATATCCTCTAATCTGACCCTGATTTGATAGTACCCTGACCTTAAATCAAGTTTCGAAAAATATTTTGCGTCATGAAGTTCATCCAGCATGTCATCGATGAATGGAATTGGAAACTTGTTCTTAATTGTTATTTTGTTTAATCCTCTATAATCTATACATAATCTAAACGATCCATCCTTCTTTCGTACTAGTACGACTGGCGCTGCATAAGGGCTTCTACTCTTGGTGATGACACCACAATTCAGTAGATCTTGAACCAATCTTTCTATTTCTGTTTTGTGGTGGTGGGGATACCTATATGGTTTATCCTTGACAGGATTTGACCCTGGTTTAATCTCAATTATGTGTTCTATACTCCTTTCTGGTGGTAGCTGCATGGGTAAGTCTTGAAATATGTGTTCATGTTTCTGGAGTAATTTTTGGATTTCCTTATTGAACTTATTTGGTTCCTCCTCCTTTCCTTCCAGTTGATGACATTGTATTACGTATGTTGATGCCCCTTTTCGAATGAGTTTTTCCATATGCTGAGATGAAACTACCTGTGTGTTTGGTGGATGAAAACCATATAGCTTAAAATTTTGCCCTTGCCACTTAAATTTGATGAAATGTTTTTGATGATTGGCAGAATATGTTCCCAATGTTTGTAACCATTGGACTCCCAAAACGATATCTACTCCTCCCAACGGTAAGGTGTAGAGTTCTGATTCCAGTTCGAAGTCTTGTATTTGAAGTCTCACCTTGTGACACTTTCCAACTTTTTCGATCTTCTTGCCATCTGCAACCATCACCTTCATGTCTGGAACTGGATGTACGAACAACTTGAGTTTTCGTGCCACTCTTATATCAAGAAAGTTGTGAGTGCTTCCAGTGTCTACTAGCACTGTAACATTCTCATTTTTTATATGCCCTTTTAACTTGAGAGTCTGTGGTTGACTAATGCCTGTCATGGCTGCTAGGGAGATTTTGGGGTTCTCGTCGTCCCCGGTTGCCATATTTGCGGTTTCCTCCTCTTCATCTTCTGGCTCTTCTTCTTCTTCTTCTTCTTATTCACTATTCTCCTCTGCTTCACAAGTATATAATTTCTTTGAGTTGTCCTCGGGGCGACACCTATGTTTAGGGTTCCATGTGTCTCCACATCGTCGACATTTTCCTTCCCTCATACGTTGATTCTCGAGGCTCTTCCTATCGTCCCTTCTAGGTGGAGGGATGTATTTGTTTGTATCATCCTCTGGAGTCGACTGGATGTTTCTTTGTGAGTATGACTTTCCTTTATTTGATTGAAAACTATCGAATTTGGCCTCGGCTGCTTTTGCTTTTCGTCTTGCTGCCTTGACATCTGTTATGTCATGCATTTTTAACTCTTTTTGTATGTATGGTTTTTGTCCTCCTAAGTAGGTTTCCAACCGTTGTTTGTCGGATAGCCCAAATACTCTGGTAGCGAGGGATTCCCATTGATGCGTGAATTCTTCGACGCTTCCCTTTTGTTGTAATCTGGTAAGTTTTGAGAAGAATTCATCTTCTGTGATTCCTTGAAACCTTTTTAAGAAATCATTCTTGAATAAGTTCCAAGTGTATGCGAAGTTGTCTCCCTTCCACCACATATACCAGTTGTAGGCATATCCTTCAAGGTGCATTGAAGCATACTTGACCTTTTCCTCGTCCATTGTAATGTTATATATGTCGAAATACTCTTCTGCTTTATTCAACCAAGCGACGCATTGGTCTTCTCCTCCATTATATTTCGTCATTTCTATTTTTGCTCTCGGCGGGTACATTACGAATGGTTGGTATTGAGTACCTTTCATCCTATTGCGTTCTGGTGACTCAGAATTGGGAGATGGGGTAACCGACATATCCAAGCCATGTTGTTTATGATTTTTTTCCTCATCCTTAATTTTTTGTAATATCTCCTCGATACCTTTCTGGCTCTCAGTCACTTTTTGATCTAACATTTTTTGTTCCTTGCTTATAATGTCGAACTTGTCGTCTATTTTCTGCTCTATTTTCTTGCTTATAATGTTGGAGTGAAGAAGATGATGCGCGAGATGGAATCCTGAGATGAGAGTGGAGGACGATCCCAGCTGGAGCGTGGAGCGCAGGAGTTGATGCCGAACGCGGCTTTGATACCAAATGCGGCACAAAAACTAGGACGCGAGATACATATTGAATAAGATATATATATTATTGAATTGATAAGATGCTTAACACTTTACAAGAGCTCGCCTTTTATAAGGTTTGAGCATTTCTTACGAAGGGCTACGTCCCTTCAATTAAACTAATTAATAAATTAATGATTAATTTAATACAATATTTAATATTCATAGCAATCTTGTTGGGATGGACATGGAGATTTATACCGCAGAGATCATTATGATGTCATGACTTTAGAAGCACACAACTCTGAATTCCATTTGGAATATATTCATGGAGAATTAGATGGAAAGACGGTCATTGACAAACTGCACCCAGATTTTGAAATCCTCAGCCGTCTTCAAGCGATTTCCAGGTCTTTTCCCAAACCAACTTTTGAGCATTTTACGGAGCTAGATATGACACTCTAACAATTAAGGGTTTTTCAGTATCCACTGGGTAAAGAAAGAAAAAAAATCACCAAGTTTCTCCAACTAAATTATCTAGAAGGAGTCTCAACTACACATCATGCAGCTGGAGCATCATCTTCGCAACAAAATCCTCCTCCACCTCAACAAGGAGGACCCTAGTCCCCGTCTCAAGCGAGTCAACACAATTTTTCCATATAGACATTTTTGTAACAGTATTTTATTTAAATTTGTTGGTGAAACTGATTACTGTTATTCATAACATATTTTTCTTGTAAATTTTGTAAGAGCCTAAGAGGCTATAAAGAGATCGGAACAAGTGATAGAACAAGTCGACTCTTTTTGTAAGAAGTATAACTTCTGATGATTTTCATCTGATCAAGTAATGAGAAAAGGACATTCACGCTCTATCATGGATTTGTGTGGATTCTAAGCTCTGGTTATGTGCAGTTAGTATTTCCTCTATATTTTCATCTCTTTCAACCTTCTGTAATTGGAAAAGTTAATTTATGTCCCTATGGTTTGATATTCCACTAATATTTGATTTAAATATGGTTGTGGGTATATTTTTATTGTGTGTTTTGAAGTATTCATAATATATCAATTGAACGTTGATTGGATTATTCCTGCAAGGATTGGGTTTATTTTGTCGTTATTCCGTTGTGACTACTGAATTCAATGCTCAGTACGTTTTCTATAAACTTGAGATAAATATTTACTTTACTATACCTTCACTCATGCCATTTCATTTATCCATTCATTCCCAATTTTGCTGACATACCAAAAGTGTTGCCCACATATAATTGTGATTATGGATGTCCACTGTATTTGCAATTAAAGAAGATGATATAATTCTTGATTAAGTTTTGGCCTGAAGATAAACTAAAACAAGCAAGATTATTGATTCCCAGGCACAGTTCTAAAATACAGCCCTAGAACGTCTCTAGGACTAACATCTCTCGATGTGTTCAGTGGTATTATGGAAGAGAATCATTGCACAATGTTAGTATGCAAATCACAAAGGATATACTTATATGTGTCATAATAATACATGGTATCTATAGAAACATTTGTTGCAGTTAATGCATATTCTAATGTACCATGATTTGCATTTCTCAAAGGACCTTTGGCCCAAGTTCAATTGTGTGTGATCAGCCTTGAATATCTCATAAAGTTGCATTTGTGTCATGTCAAGGAAGTGATTGATGTGGGGTTCACGTTCATTAGTACATTTTCTCAATTTTATCACATCTCTTTGATGGATGAAGATATATTATTTTCATGCCAAAATGGTTGTACTAATTCTTTAAAAGCATCAATTAGATGCATGTCTCAATGAGGCATCCTACTGACGAAGGCCCAACAATACTGTTGACCTAGGGTGTCAAGTTTTTCTCTAATAGCATAATACTTTTGAATAGTATTTTTTATCTATTTTAAAGATGTGAGATGTGTGTGATAGTAGGCGACGATGCATCGTGGATTTGTTTACAATTGATTTTGATAATACACAATGGGATGCATTAAGATATTTTGTACGAGACATCTTTCCAATCAAATTAAATGTAGCTTGAATATTTCTAGCAACATGAATACTAGCCTATGAACTTCTAATTATCTTTATGCCTAAAATTCTCCTGACATCGGCTAAACAATGTGATTTTAACAAAGCTAGGAATAATTGAAATTTGGATGCATCATTCTTGGATTCATTTTTTTTTATGATTTTGCTACATTTCCAATCAATGATTCATTTAGGTAACTTACTTTTAATCCTACTAGGGAACTTTCCACATGAATATGTCTATGACTTCTTCATCATGCACTAGACAATAGAGGTAAGGGAGGAAAACAAGAAGTATGAGTACCATCACCATTTTTTTGTGGAACTTCATTCACACGTAGGTTCAGAATGGGAGTGCCTTCAACATGTGTGTGGTATTCTTGGGGATATTTCAAATTAACAACTCCTTGGATGTCCAACTCTGCATACTCAACATCTTCCAATATTTGAATGTCTTGAAGTAATCCATCATTGCTTGTTGATGGATTATTTGTTGGAGGATGACTTGATGTTGGAATTTGAGTGGGATCCATTAGATGCATCCACTTCACCTATGGTGTTGAACTAGAGGTCATTGTGTCATGCATTGTGCTATGATCTAAGGCAGTGACAAGTGGATGTCTATGTTTTTCCATGCCCAACCTGGACTTTTCTCTTCGATCATGCACCTTTTCAGGGGGATATCCTTCCTTCTGAAGTTTTTTTCTCTATTATGTTTGTTACCCATATCGGAAAGGTTCTTTAACAAAACAATATTGTTACCCCTACAAGATAAATAACAAATTATTTTTCAATTATGAAATGAGGATCATTTTATACAATTGCAAGTGAAAAAATAAATAGGAGCATTCCATATCAATGCTACATATTTTGATCCACCCAACTTACCCACACTTGAGTCAATTCATTGCTTCATCTCTTCCACGCCATAATGAAAAAACCAAAAACATAACCTCACCCTTCATGAGGTTCTGTAGTAAGACCTATAAGTATTCAAATATTTTGCAATTTTCCTCTAAACATCAATGGTACAAAGTCCCATTGGAACTTTGTTTGCATTGGAGAGGTTCTTATTCCCATTGGAAACAACAAATACAAAGTGGTTAGACTTACCTCTTCTAAATTTTATGGGTGATTCCCACCTTAAATTCAAAATGCCAATTACTTTATAAGTGCTCAATGGGAATAAAATTAATAGTATGGTGCTACTAAAACCTAGATGATTTACTTAGAAGTTATGAATTGAAGAAAATTTTTGAGGGTGGTGGACAAAATAAATAAAGTTCTTCATCACCCTTTTCTAGTGTCTACAATGAATGTGACTGTGAGATGTCAAAGGTATTTGTAGGAGTGACATATTTTAGTTTTTATGTGGCAGAAAGTGAACAAGAGTAAGTTTGATTTTGATCTTAAATAAGCTTATTACCCACAAATTCTAATTGATAATGGGACCATTATAAAGATTGTTAAATTTGTTCTTATAGATTTCTTTTACCGTGTTCATAAACAACCCATAATGTTTTGAATGGTTGGTACAAACCTCCATAACTCTTACTAAGTGCTACATATTACATAGTTGATGTTCATGTGTAGAATATTGGTTGTATAGTTGTTGAACTAATGGCTAGAAAACTGATTTTATTAGTAGGTAAGAAATAGAAGACATGGTTGATTTTTATGCCAAATATAACATGTTAGATAATATGGATTTCTTACAATAACCTTTATACTACATTTTCTTTTTGAGTTCCCCACATCCATGTACTTGAAGCATTCAAATTTCAAAGTTGTGGAGCTTTCTACATCCCCAAAACATAACCTCCCCCTATCCCTTTCTTACGTTTTTCAATCAAATTTCAAGGATTAGGCTCTTGAATAGGCTATGAGGCTCTTGAATAGGCTATGAGGATCTTGCATAGTGTGGTAAGACCTATAAGGCTCAAAGTTACCACCATAGGGGTTCCAATTACACCATGAGGAGGAAATAGAAATGAAGTTTGTGTAAAAGGTGAATCATCCTAGGAATTTCTTGCTACTAGAAGAGCAACATTTTATGTCTTCTATTGAGAATGTAACTGTATAAAAATTAAGGTCACATACAGGATGTTCTTATAGTCCGTACATCTGCAAGCAGAGGTTGTCTCAATTTGTGTGCTAGAGGAGGCCTCAGGAAAATATAGTCGAGTGTATACTCATTTTACTCAGAATTTTGAGAGGAACACAATGGTGTAGTCTGTTTCAGAGTTTGACTGACGGAACTCAGAGGTGTTTCCAGAAACTCATATATGTAAGCTTTGAAGACTTAATAAGATCGACCTTGTCATTGGAAGTAGCCCGGAGACGTAGCCCAAGAAGGGTGAACTTTGTTATCATCTGTTGTCTACAATTTTTGGATTGCAGATATGCTTCTTTTCTTATCTGTTTGATTTTAAGCATTTAAAATTCATCTTTAAAAGCCATTTTTATGAGAATTAACATGCAAATTTACATGCAATTTTATGGTTAAAAAGATCCTGAAATATTTTCATATCAAGTTTGGTATCAGAGAAGCTTAACCATTGCATTGTGGGTTTGTTTATGTTAACAAGAGCAAGGATTCAAAGACATGGAGGAGAGCTTGAATAATTTGATCCAGAGATTGGATCAAGAAGAGGAAGAATGGATTCTGAAAAAGGAGAAGATGGGACTTCTTCAATCCCATCTGAAGGAGACTTCCGTAAAGATTTCATGAAGATCCAAAGTATGGTGGAAGAGATTTATCAAGATCAGAAGAAGGGAGAACAAGGTGGTTCTTCTCATGCTAAAGTTAAAGAAGAAGGAGGTGGTGAGGAACCTACTAAAACTCCTCCATCTTCACCATCTTTTCTTGATGGATCTTTAAATTCCTCACCTAAAGAAAAAAGTTAACTTCAGTGTGCCTCAATTAAATCTTTATATTAATTTTGATTTACCTGTTTATAATGGAGAGCTTAATGGTGAGAAATTGGATAATTGGATCCGTCAAATAGAGGTTTATTGTAGGATTCAAAAGTTCACTAAAGATAGCTTGAAAATTCAGTTGGCTTCTCTCTGACTTGGAGGGACCGCTCTCATATGGTGGGAGAGTATAACTCAAAAGGATCTTGCCTCAAAAGGAAAAATCATATCCTCTTGGCATGATTTCACTTCAAAATTCAAGAAGCAATTCTACCCATTGGGCTACATGTAGCAAGCCATGATGGATTGGAAGAATTTGAGGAAAGGTAAGGGACAAAGTGTCCAAGAGTACACACAAGAATTTTGAAAGAGAGCTTTAATACTTGGTATACCAATCTACACCAAAGAAATTCTTCTCTAGTTCATAGGTGGATTACATAGTTATTTATGTCATATGATACTTATGTTTAATCCAACTAACCTTGATGAGGTATGCATTTAAGCGACTCATATGGAGTCAAAGGGGAAGAATACAAATGAAAATTTTTCCAAGAAACCTTACAAACCTGATGGAAACAAATTCAAAGGTAAGGGGAAAGATAAGCATACAGCTACAATGAAGAAAGAAGGAGATAAACCTACATTCTCACATTGCCAGAAAAAAAGGGTCATGATGCATCCAAATGTTGGAGGATTCATCCGGAGCTCAAGCCTGAGAAGTTTCGGAATAAGGAGGAAAAGAAAACCACTACTACAACCATCCAACATGATTTGGGATATGACTCAAGGGATGAGACTAAGATTGTTGCTACGGGAATTCAAGATAAAAATCCTTCTACTTCTAATTCAAAGCATGAATCTGTTTTGATGAAAGAAAGAGAAGTGAGTTATTTCATATAAGAGTAATCTCTAAGAATACAAAAATAAATACTCTTTTTTATAGTGGATCACAAGCCAATATCATTTCAGAAGAGATAGTTAAAAAACTTCATTTGGAAACTAAGCTACACCCAAATTCATATCCACTTGGATGGGTATGTGATAATGCACAATTACTTATGGATTTGTTGATGAAGTAGATATGGATGTGGTTCCATTGGATATCTATGGTATTGTGTTGGGAAGTCCAAATCTTTATGATAGGAAGGATATATTTTACAGGGACTATAACAAGTATCAGCTCACTAAAGATGGTATTGAATATGTTGTTCGTGCACATCACATAAAAACTAATCTTTCATTAGTTTCTGCAAGTCAAATGAAGAGGCTAGTAAATTCTAGTAAGAATTTTGTTCTTATGATTGTTAAAGAAAAGGATGTTGGTCAAAGTGAATCTTTTAAAGGATGTGATCCAAGACTTAAAAAAGACTCGACTAAAGTTGTAACTGATTATGATGTCTTGTTTCAAGAACCTAAAGGATTACCTCCAAAAAGATAAATCCAACATGAGATTCTCTTGCAACAGGATGCACCACTTCCTAACATTGGCATGTACATGTCTTCAATAATTTAAAATGCAGAGATAAAGAAGAAGGTTCAGGAATTGCTTGAAATAGGGGACATTCGACCAAGCTCCTCTACATGTGGTTCACCAATTGTTTTGGTGCCAAAGAAGGATGACACATGGCGTATGTGTGTTGATTACAAGGCACTAAACATAATCACAATTAAGAACATGTATCCTCTTCCCCGGATTGATGATATTTTGGATCAGCTTAAGAATGCAACTTATTTCACTAAGTTAGACTTAGAAGTGGCTATCATCAAATTAGAATTCATGACAATGATATTTGGAAGACTTCTTCCGAAACTAAACAGGGATTGTATGAATGGATGGTAATTCCCTTTGGGCTTTGTAATGCACCCGCGACATTTATGAGGGTGATGAATGATGTTTTTAGGCCCTTCATTTATGACTTTGTCATAGTATACTTAGATGATATTTTTATTTTCAGACGTACTTGGGAAGAACATGTCAAGCATGTCAAACAAGTTTTGGATGTACTTGTAAGGGAAAAATTGTACTTAAAGATGTCCAAATGTAAGTTTGGGAAGATATCTTTGGTGTATCTAGGTTACATTGTAGGAGGTGGTGAAATGAGATTGATCCCTCTCAGGTAGAGGTCATTGTGAATTGGCCCAAGCCAAATAATGTAACCGAGGTAAGAATATTTTTGGGAGCAGCCCAATATTGGAGGAAGCTTATTGCTAACTTCTCCTTCATAGATTCTGCATTACATGCTTTGGCAAGTATGAATAGAGTCTTTCAGTGGGAAGGAAAAGCACATAAGGCCTTCGACACTCTGAAAGAAAATATCAGTACAACTCCAGTACTTGCACTTCCTGATCTACAACATCCATTTGAGATAGAGACTAATGCTAGTGGTTATGCCATGGGGGCAGTCTTAATGCAACTTTAAAAACCAATATGCTATCATTCTGAAACCTTTTCTAAAGCAATATTAACTATCCAACCTATGATAAAGAATTGTATGCATTAGTACAAAGTGTGAAGAAGTAGAAAAATTACCTAATGGGTAAGGAAACAATTATACATATTGATCATCAACCACTACAATATCTTCAATCTGAAACTAAGCTACAACAATCAAGACATTTCAGGTGGATGGGTTTTCTACAACAATTTCATTTGATCATTAAGTATAAGAAAGGTGTTCAAAACAAAGTTGCAGATATGTTATCAAGACCTCCAACAAATGCTTCTATTGTTATTCAACAAAGTCCTTTGGTACATTCAAGCTATGTTGAACAATACACTAAGGATGAAGACTACAAAGAAGTATATGAATCACTAAAACATGGCTCTCAAAATGAAGAATTGAATTATCATATTCATGACAAGTTGTATCATATTGGAAAGATCCGATTCCACAAAGTGAAAGAGTACATGTGATAAGAGAAGCTCACACGTATCTCATTTCAGGGCACTTTGGTGTAGGAGAAACTGTAGCACAATTACAAAAGTTTTGTTATTGGCCTTGAATGAATGATAATGTGTCCAAGTAAATAAAAGGATGTGTTATGTGTGCAACAAGTAAGCCAAGTAACATAAAGTTTGGATTGTACACTCCACTTCCTATTCCTTCCTGTCCATGGGAAAGTGTTTCAATGGATTTTGTAGGAGGGTTACCAATGTCTAGAAAGGGACACAATTACTTATATGTTGTTGTGGATAGATTCAGTAAAATGTGCATTATAATGCCTTGTAAAAAGAAGATCACAGCTGAGATGGCTGCTCAGTTCTTCCAGCATGTATGGGTCCATTTTGGAATACCTACTTCTATTATTTTTTATCGAGATTCTCGCTTCCTTGGGAAATTTTAGTCATATTTATGGGAACTTATGGACACAAAGATAAAGAAGAAGACATTGTTTCATCCACAAATTGATGGACAAACTGAAGTGGTCAATCGGACAGTAGTACATCTTCTTCGAGGATATTGTGCCAAGCATCCCAAGCTGTGGGATGAACAATTGCATTATGTTCAACATGCCTACAACAGAGCTATGCACTCTTCAACACAAAGGTCTCCTTTTGAGACATGTTTTGGTTATTTTCCAAAGTATCCCTTATAATTTGTTTATGGGAAAGATCCAGTGGGATATGGTCAAGTTGATGTGGATAAAGCTTTGAAGTTTATTCATCTGATCCAGTTAATACATCAAGAAGTACAAGAGTAGTTGGAATCAAGTCAGGCCAAGTATAAAGAAAGACATGACAAACATCGAGTGGATCATCATTTCCAAATTGGTGATCGAGTATGGCTTAATATCAGCAAAGACCGACTCCAAGGTGAAGGTAGAAAGTTTAAACCAATCAAGTATGGACCTTTTACGATTTTGGATCAAGTTAGTAATAATGCTTTTCGGTTATATTTGCCTCCTTATATGCAAATGTATTCTGTTTTTAATGTGGAAAACTTGAAACTGTATGAGCCTCCTATGATTGTTGACCAAGATGAACAATTTTAAGTACCTTCTATAGATGAGTTTGCTCCGAAATATCTCAATGATCTTCGGGAAGAGTTATACTTGAAAAGAAGGTCAGATATTCACGAAGAGATGACATGGAATTTCTTCGTGTAGGGATCAAAGGAATGCATCCAAGAAAAGCACGGTGCCTAGAGACTGGAAGAGTGAGGGAGCTGTACCATCACTTATTTTCTATATGATCTCATGCTTTTGGTGGCCCAAAAGCTTCCCAGTGGGAAGGTTTGATCCAGGAGGATATCAGAGTTCGATCAAAATAAAAGTATTCAAAATATGTAAATAATATTGCAAACACGTAGATATCGTCGGCAGCTTTCCGACAATGCTCATTTCGTGTGAAACGGTCTCCAGACGCAAAAGATATTTGGTTTCAAAGATTTGACAAAAAGGGTAAAATTGATGTAAAAAGGGAAAAAAAAGGTGCCATGTGGCATGGAAAATCCAGTGTTGGAGACACGTGGCATCCCCACAGGGTGCCATGTGGACAAGTTGATGATATGGTAAGTGTTTTGGACCAATCAGGGCCTTCTATGTGGTAGCCCTGTTGGCCATATAAATGTACAGTTTATCAAAAAATTATGGAGTTCATGGGGATCAAACCCATGACCTAAAGTCTGCGCAAGTGTTCATAGAGCCCGCATAGACATCAACCCCATAGGTGTTAATTAACACTGTAGGGATCCCACTTGTATATTTTTTTATTTTTTTTTCAATGTGGTTCATGTACCGGTTGACCGGCATCGCTACGTCCACGGAATAATTTCTGGCGGGCCCACCCGAAGGGGCCATCACACCCTCGGCACATTTTGCGTACCTAACCCCAAGAGTGTCGAGGAGAATGGATCCCGCGACCTCACATGCTGGGAGGCCTAACTACGGTGCTTGACCGATTGAGCTAACTCTTGGGGCTAGGGATCCCACTTGTATATAAGGTTGAAGGGTTGTTCATTTGGAAAAATGAATGAGATCGAGGGCTAGGTCCTCGACCCTGCGGGCCAACACCGAGGCCATAAGATTGGAGCCAACAATGAATTGCCAAGTCATAAGCCAGGTCACAACTAAACCAACAGAGTTAACAACCAAACCACATAACATTGCAATGTTAAACAACCGCCAAAACATAATGAAATCACAGTGGAAGGGGAGAGGCCCGTGGGTTTGACCTCGGGACCTCTACCCCCATAACACACCGCTTTACCACTGGGCTAAATCCCATTTGTTATGTGGTAAATTGTGATTTTTGTTTAAAAATTCAAGGCAGAAATCAGGGCTCAAAAAGGGTGCATGGCCCACTAATCTGCGCCTAAAAACCTTTATAAAACCCATGTAATGGAGCCACAGAAAAGTATGTACAGAGCGCGTTTTTGACACAAATCCCGAGGCAGCACAATGCAGAGATCTTGAGGTCAAGTTACAATCATTAATGGGCATGATTCCCTAGGTGTGATTCCGTACAGCTGTAGGTATAGGTTGTCTCGATTTGTGTTCCAAAGGAGGACTCAGGAAAATATAGTCAAATTTATACTCATTTTACTCATAATTTAGAGAGGAACACGGTGGTGCAGTCTGTTTCTAAGTTTTAGTGACTGAACTCAGAGGTGTTTCCAGAAACTCATATATGTAAGATTTGAAGACTTAATAAGATCGACCTTCTCATTGGAAGTGGCCCGGAGACGTAGCCCAAGAAGGGTGAACTCTGTTATCAGCTGTTGTCTACAATTTATGGTTTGCATATATGTTTCTTTGCTTATGTGTTTGATTTTAAGAATTTAAAATTCATCTTTAAAATCCATTTTTATGAGAATTAACATGCAAATTTCACATGCAATTTTATGGTTAAAAAGATCTTGAAATATTTTCAGATCAAGGACACCTATATGCAGCCTTGCTTTTTTAATTTTGACCTCTTGTTGCTCCTTTTTTTGGATTCTTTAAATTCTCTTACTATCGATTTCTAAGGGCCAAGCTTGTTTAATGATTATTTCATTTCAATTCAAGGATTATCTATGTGAGATATTTTGGTCCATGATTGTTTCATTTCATTTCCTTTGCATTGAACTCTACATATTTAATGAAGACTAAAATATGTGTGAGAGAAATGGAGGTATTTGATGTTTGTATTGAATTTACAAATGCATTGAACTCTACATATTAGTGAATTGAGACTAAAATACAACTCATGTAGAATAAATGTCACCATACCTTTCTCATTGCTCCTTGCTTACAATGGAAAATGAATGTTTCAATGTGTCCAAGAGGTATGAGAATGTTCCAATCTTCCAAACAGAGGTTTGAGAATTTTCCTATGTAGTTGATGTGCCTAAGAGGTTTGAGAATGTTCCATTTTCCAAACAATGTTGTTCAATATGTGAGCAATAACACGGAAATACAAAAATAGCACAAACTGGAACAAAGATGTGTGAAAAGAGGAAGAAGTGATGCTTAGGAAAAGTTATTTTGTGTCTTATTCAAACATAGGAACGCACACATGCTAATAGCATGCACACGTTATTAACGCGCACATGTTATTAACATGTGCATGCTTCTGCTAAAAGTTCACAACATTTACTATCAAATGTTCACAACATTAAATGCATGGAGGGGTAGGGAAGAAGGATGTTAAATAGCGCGCACATGCTAATAATGCATGCACACTATTTAACCCCATTTTCCTTTTCCATGCTACCCATTTCTAAGAAATTAATGTTGTGAACGTGGGGGAGAGAGGGGTTAAGGGATTAGGGGTAGGGAGGGAGGGAGGGAGATAAAGGTAGGGGTGTTGAGTGAAGAAGAGAGGGGGGTTGGTTAGGGTTAGGGGTGTAGGACGAGGGTGGGGAGAGGGACGGGGGGTGTTAACGATAGTGATAGTAAGAGATAGAAAGACATAGAGTGGGGGGTAGGGGTAGGATGGTGAGGCATGGGGGGTTAGGGGTTTATAGAGAGAGCGAGAGATCAAGAGGGATCGAGGTAAGGTTGAGATAGGAGGGGGGTTTAGTGGCAGGAGGAGGAATTGGTGAGGGGGGATAAGGAGAGATAGATAGAGAGGTAGGTTATAAGGGGTAGAGAGAGTAGGAGAGAGACAAAGATGGGGGGTTAATGGAAGGGGAAGGATATGGGGGGGTTGTTATTGGTAATGGGGGAGGGGGTTAGGTCGAGGAGTAGGGGAGAGTGATAGAGAGAGTGGGAGTGTGGGTTAGGTGGAGGAGGGGGGGGAGAGAGAGAGAGGAGGGGGGTTAGTGCTTAGTGGTAGGGAATGTAGGGCTAGGGGTAAAGAGAGAGAGTTATATTTTCGGGGGCATGGTTAGTGGTAGGTGGGAGGGGTATTAGGGGGGAGAGAGAGAGAGAGAGAGAGAGAGAGATTGGGGATTAGAGAGAGAGAGAGAGAGAGGATATTAGGAAAGGATATCAAGATAAAGTGCTGGGGGGGGAGAGAGAGAGAGAGAGAGAGAGAGAGAGAGAGAAGGTTTGGGGGGGAGCATGCGTAAGTGAGGGATATTGTGGGTTAGGGTTTGAGAGAGAGAGAGAGAGATAGATTGTGGGTTAGGGGTTTATAGAGAGAGAGAGAGAGAGATCACGAGGGAAGTGTCGACGGTTAGTAGTGGAGGGTTATGGGTAGGGGGGAGTAAGGGAGAGAGAGAGAAATATATTGATGGTTTAGTGGTTGATCCTAAGAGAGAGAGAATCATGTGGTGGTGGTTAGTGGTAGGAGTAGGTGAGAGACCGAGAGAGAAGGAATGAGTGGGTGGTTAAGGGTAAGGGGGGAGTAGGGAGGAGAGGACTATATATAGAGAGAGGGATGGGGAGGTGGTTAGTGGTAGAGGAGAGAGAGAGAGAGAGAGGGGGGGGGGGGGGGGGGAGGGTAGGGGTAGTAGGGTGAGGAGTGGGGGTTTTGGGGGAGGGAGAGAGAGAGAGTGGGGGTAGGTGTAGGAGGGTGAAGAGTGGGGGTTTGGAGAGAGAGAGAGAAGGGGGGTAGGGATAGGAGGGTGAGGAGTGGGGGTTTGGGGGGAGGGAGAGAGAGAGAGAGTGGGGATAGGTGTAGGAGGGTGAAGAGTGGGGGTTTGGAGAGAGAGAGAGAGAGAGAGAGAGAGAGAGATTCAGGGATATGGGTTTAGAGAGAGAGAGAGAATAGGGGCTACAGGTTTAGAGAGCGAGAGAGAGATATATTAGGGGCTAGGGGTTTAGAGAGATAGATATTTGGGGTTAGGGGTTGTGATAATGTTAGTTAGTATCCCTCGAACCTAGGGTTCAATGGGTGTGGCAAACAAAACACCCTATAGACATCAGCATTCTCAATACCCTGCAAGCAGGATAAGGTCTTACCTGAGACGTGTGTAGGAATTGCAAAGACCGTTATAGGGGTTGCGCAAAGGAGTTTGGGGTGGTTTTTACATTATCCTTACACTCTCATTAACTTGTTCATGCATTCCTCACAGTGAACCATTTAGGATTCATTATTTACAACAAATAAGACATTCATTCCAGACATAAACATAAACAAAACACATTACGCAGTATATAACAAAAGAAACCTTATATTATTACTTGGCAAAATCCATGCAGAAGACATTCATGACTGAACATAGGATTTCTCATTCAAATCACCAGCTTATATAGGTCTCAAGTTACAAAGAAAACTTCAAGCCAACCAAATTTGAGCAACAACTGCATTACCAAAACATCCATCAAACCCATCAAACCCAAAAGAATTACAAAATGTGCCTCTTAATAGGCTTCTGGTTTTGCTCCTTGTTGTTATCTTGTGCGTAGTTTCATAGGCATGCCAAATGCCACATGTAGATCATTGCTGACGCGTGGTGAAATATTCCCACATGATGTCTCTTGTGTGGAAATACGCCTTGCCACTTGGATTCTCCAATTCCCATCCAGCTAAGCCAAAACTTGGTCACCAACACACACACAGATTGGGGGTTACCGGTTTAGAGAGAGAGAGAGAGATATTGGAATTTGGGGGTTTATATATATATATATATAGAGAGAGAGAGGGGGGGGGTGGTGGTTAGTGGTAGGAGTAGGTGAGAGACTAGGAGAGAGAGAGGGGGAGTGGTTAGTGGTAGGAGTAGGTGAGAGACTGGGAGAGAGAGAGAGAGTGGGTGGTTAAGAGTAGGGGGAGTAGGGGGGATGGATAGAGAGAGAGAGTGAGAGTGATGGGGAGGTGGTTAGTGGTAGGGGATAGAGATATATAGAGTGAGGGGTAGGGGTAGGAGGGTGAGGATTGGGGATTTGAGAGAGAGAAAGATAGATCACAAGGGGAGTGTCTGTGGTTAGTGGTGGGGGGTTATGGGTAGGGGGACTAAGGTAGAGAGAGAGATAAATATATTGAGGTTTTAGGGGTTTAGAGAAAGAGAGAGATATTGGAAGTTAGGGATATATATATATATATATATAGAGAGAGAGAGAGAGAGAGAGAGAGAGGGAGAGAGAGATCATGCGTGGAGTGTCGATGGTTAGTAGTGGGGGGTGATGGGTAGGGGGAGTAGGGGAGAGAAAGAGAGAGAAATATATTAAGGTTTTAGGGGTTTAGAGAGAGACGGGGGGGTTAAATATAGAGAGAGAGGGTGTAATATACCTAATTGTACATTACAACTATAATACATATTAATTTATTTAATAATAATTAATAGGTTAATTAATTGTTAGGTATTAATTATTGCATGACATGTCTATTTATCAATAGACATGTCACTCCCCTATTGGCCATATTTAACTTGGCCCATCACCATTATATTTATCATCAAAGTATAAAATATATTATCCAGTACATATTTGAAAGAAAGTCTCTTTCAAGTGGTATTAGAGCCAAGTTATGTTCACATTCGCGTGCATCATGTCGGCCATCAAACCCACCCTCCAAAACTCCAACACTCCGCCCTCCAATGCTCCTCCATCGCTACTGTCAATCCACCATTAGGGTTTAAAACCATAAATTCATTCCACTCCCCCAAAAATATAACATTATAATAGTATTATTATTGTTAATTATAAATGTTATTATAATATTCAAAATCTATATTCCATTCGTACAAAAAATATTATAATAATAACAGTATTGTTATTAATTATATTGTTATAATATTTTAAATTTTCCCAAAAACTATGAGAACCTATTAATATTACTAAACTATTTAATAATAATAATAATTGTTTAACCCTCATATTATTAAAATATGTGCATAATAATATTATTATTAATCCTTAATAATAATTAGTATTATCATTAATCCTTAATAATAATTAGTATTATCATTTTTTTTTGCAATATTTCAATGTCTTCCACTTTGGATAAGTTTTGTTGAAGGATTGGTACAAATAAGCGAAGTGTGGAAAAAATAGGAAGAAATATTTATGCTTCTCGACGAAATGAAAGCAAACCATTTCAATCAAGAAGGTGGAAAAGAAAGCGAAAATGAAGACAAACAAGAAACTATCCAAGAATAAAACTAGGAAGACACGATTAATGAAGATGAAGTCAAGGAAGATGGTAAAGTCGTCAAGGTAAAAATGAGCGTTCACGAATACAAAAAAGAATACAAGGTAGAGCATATGAACAAAAAGAGAGAAAGAAAAATAAATGATGATGATCAAATAGTGAACCCTCATTATGAGATGGTGCATTTCAAAATCGCTACTACACCCATAATAGAAGAAAAACCATATCAACCAGCTCCTTATATCCCCCCTCACCAAAGGATCACCACTACACATAGGATAAAATAAAAGCAAAAATCATATCGAATGACTCCTTCTATTCCCCCTCATCAAAGGATCGTGCCACCAGATATAAGGAAGGATAAGAAAAAATGTTTCACACATAATGCTTCAAAGGTGATACCTAGTCATCAATACACATGCACCAAAAAAGGGGATACTTGGTCATGAATATGCATATGCACCAAAAATTAATAAAGATGATGTGACTCTTTTGTGAAGCTTCTTACAAGGAACATAGATGAGTTGCATAAATGTCCACACAACTGTAAAATCTATTAAAATTCCTAGTGAAAATTCAGGGCAAAGACAAACTAGAAGCCATGCTAAGAGCCCAAACTATAGCCAAGGCCATTATAAGGAAGATTATAGCGATGATGAAGAAAATAAAGATGTAGAGGACATAAATGAAGTCCATAATGTGGAAAATCAAGGTGAATCTGGATAAGAATTTGATGGAAGTGACAATAACAAAAACAAAGATACAGATACACTGGGTATTCATGAATATGATGTCGAAGATGATTGTAAAAACGATGAAGATCTCAAAGATTATAACAATGAAGCACAAAATATCGATGGATATGAAAATGATACCAATAACGATTGTAAAGAAGATGAATATGTAGAAGAGTATAATGATGACAATAAAGTCTATGAAAATGACCTTGAGTATGATGATGACGAAGATGTTAAAATAGAGATGAGGATTACGAAGAAACAAAAAGCCATTTTGCAAACCAAGATTTTGTCTCCACAACAAATGTCAAATGGTCCTCCTTGCCATGCGTCCATGTTAAAAATTCTTCTGATATGTCGTCACCAATGTGAGTCCAGTTACTCTGAGATGTGTCCTCCCTGCGAGCATCCTTGTGAGAATCAGCAGCTGCATAATCATTGCATTCTTATACACAAAATATTATGCATGCCATTCATGGAGAAATATGAATGGAAATGTGATTGTTTCAAGAATTATTGAATCGTGGTACAATATTCGAGATAAAATTATTGAACAAGGTTCGTTTTCAAAGAGTATTTCATTAAGTTCAATAATCTCTCTGAAGTCGAAATCAATCAAGCAAATTTGAATTTTAAGTCAAGAGTTATTCTTTTACCCAAGCTCTGAGGATGAATATTTTTAGACCAGGATGATTTGTAATATACCTAATTGTATATTATAACTATTATACATATTAATTTATTTATTAATAATTAATAGTATAATTAATTGTTAGGTATTAATTATTACACGACATGTATATTTATCAATAGACATGTCCCTTCCCTATTGGTCATATTTAACATGGCCCATTACCATTGTATTTATCATCAAATTATAAAATATATTATCCAGTACATATTTGAAAGGTCTCATTTAGAGAGAGAGAGAGAGGGATTTGGGTTTAGGGGTTGGGAGAGAGAGAGAGAGAGAGAGAGAGATTAGGGGTAGGGGTGGAGGGGGGTTTCGAAAGAGAGAGATAGATCAAGGGGGTCAAGAGTTTGTGGAGGAGGGGGGTTATGAGAGAGAGAGAGAGAGAGAGAGAGAGAGAGAGAGATGGTGAAGTAGGGGGTAGGGGTAGGAGGGGAGAGAAAGAGAGAGGTGGGGTTAGGGGTTGGGTGAAGTGAGATAAAGAGAGGAGATGGGGTTATGGATAGGGGTAGTATGGGGGAGAGAGAGAGGGGTGGGGGTTAGGGGTGCGGCGAGGAGAGATATAGAGAGAGGGGACATGGTTAGGGGAAGGAGGGGAGAGAGAGGGATAGATGGGACGGTTAGTGTCCAGGGGAAGGAGGATAGGGTTTAGATAGAGAGAAGGAGAGAGAGTGAGAGGTTTAGAGAGGAGGGGAGTTAGGGAAACTGGGAGAGAAAGAGAGAGATAGAGAGAAAATAAATTAGGTGGTAAAATTAACGCACACGCGTTATTAATGCCCACACGTTTTTAATTTGAAAAAAAGTTGGCATGAATGAATTTTTCCACCTACGTGGTGTATGAGGTGTCCTCTTTGGTTTTAGGTTCGGATTGCTAAACCTGTGGTTTGGGCCTGCAACTAACGAAACACATCCATTTTTTCATTTCTGTGTTTTTCAACCTCAAGCCTACGTATGCCAGAATAGTTTGTTGCTAATGAAATTGCACATACTTATACAGATTTATGTGCATATTTCACACACACACACACACATATAGGAAAACAATAATGTTTTATATTTTATTTTTATTTTTATTTGGTCGCATGTCAAATTTGTAAAAAACATAGCTTTCTTATTTTCTTTGTGAATTTTGATTGGTTGACCTATTTTGAAAACAAAAGAGAACCCACACAAGTGGAGACGAATACCTACACACTTAAAAAATATTCATTGATTGTGTTATGATCTTCATAGTAGGTCCTAACGCTCAACCTTCTAATTTTGGGGCTTCACTAACTTTAGTAATTAAAAGAAACATTAAAAATTATGGAAAATAGTGTTGTACAAGAACCACATGTTAACTACAACTCTGCAATTTTTTTTCAAAAAATTTTAGTGTTTGCATACCAAACTCGGGGCCTAACGCGGACATATTCATTATGTTTTAGAAAAAAAAGATCATACCAATCTTAGGAGAACACCATTTTCTTGGAGTTATACTAATTTTCCATAAATAAAAGTTATATATTCTCGAAGGTAATTTGACTGTCTACGTTTCATCTTATTAAACCGTGTTCTGAAAAGTTGTGCAAATACCTGTAATATTTATTTTTAGTAATCAGATTTATGTTTTTTCCAAGTTTCCATTGCAACTAATGTGTCATAATTGGGTAGCATTACCTTGCACTAGCCCTCCTTTCTTATGGTATTATTATATTGTTTCATAGCTAGCAAGAGTCAGTGAGTGGATATTTAGAGCACAATAGAGGAAGTAGGAGATCTTGAAGGAGACACACATGTCGCAATGTCATAGGAAACTTCATAGAGAGTACCACTTTCTTTATATTTACATTGAACATTGGAGAGAAAAGAGCAAGGCGTAATCCTCACTTTTGATTGTTTTTTTCCCCATAATTGATTTTCTTGGGATATATCTTGTTTTATTTGTGTGACTATGTGGCTATTTGTGTGGTTGTGTGGACATGTGGATGTTTTATTTGTGTGGCTGTGTTATTTTTCTATAGATATTTTCCTTTCAGTTTCAATTTATTTTAGCATTTTGTGAGATTAAGCTAATAACAATGAATCTTAATTATTCACTAAACACTACATAACTAAGTGTTTGCAAAAAGTTGTAAGATCTGTTGTAACAAACTATTCCAATAGAATATGCACGATAATTTACATATCATTGTGACACAGGAAAGTTAAAGATGAAAACCACTTTCTCTTGGAATGGCATGTGTACACACTCATTAAATCACAATTTAAAAATAGTTGCTACAATTCTAACATTTAATTAATCACAATGATGATGACTAAGAATGATTATCTTAAATATTTTCGGACACATAAATAAAATTCTAGAAAAGAAAAAGTAATTCCTTACATTTTTAAGGTTCAATAAATCAAAATTGGTCTCAATAAACATTAATGAACATCATCGTTATATTTAAACTTTATATAAAATATTTATCAATTATTTATTATATAATAAAAATTAATATAATAAATTTAAACTTAATCACTATATAATTTAAAATATTATTTTTCTTATTTAAATATAAACACTATTAAAAAAAAAAACAATCCATTTAAAAGATACATTTCATCAACGTGTTTATTATTATATTTATTAAAAAATATTAAAAAAAAAAATCCAACTATACCAATCATTTAAGAGGACACGGAATGCTTCTTTTTATATAAATACAAACTATATACTTTTTTAAAATAAAGTTATCTAAAATTATAAACATGTCTTTTAATCTAAATCATTTAATCTAAATCATTTTTTAAGAGAAGGATATAATATATCTTTTAATCTAAAGCATTTTTAACATAAGGATATGATATTGATATAAACTAGCAATTGCACTTTAGGCTGCAATAAAAGAGGGCCGTATTGAAAGAGAAGAGAAGAGAAGAAGAAGGCGGATGGGAAATCTACCTCAAAAATGACTTTTGTAGATCAAAAGTGGTTTAAAACTTTGTTATCTATCACGGCCATATATGTATTAAAGATTTCACATAAGTAGCTACCACCTATAGAATGATAACATATCGAGGGGGTGGAATTAGTAATTATAATTTTCATTCTTTCAAGTATATAAAAAGACATTGTAGCTAGGAAGAACGAACACTACAAAACCAAATATCCAAGGTACTCGAGCACATCATAAAGGATAAACAAAGTTTACAAATACTATCAATGTTATTCGAAATCAAGAACCAAAATCAAGGAGAGGCAAGCTCCTAGCCCTTCAAGTTCATTACAAATATTAACTGAGACATGCTAGAAATTGGAAAATAATCCAACAATACATAATAAAGTATATATAGTTGAAACTTGACCATCTATGAAACCAGACCTGCTTAAGTCAGAGATAATTTTTTCATATCTTTCTACGCGATCTCGCATCTCTAAACTCCTTACGTTGAATGGTCCAAAATTGCAAGCATGCGACCAAAATTCCACCATTGCAACATAAAAGCCGTGGTACGCAGAGACTAATGTATCTTCTTGTTCGAATGCACATTCTTGAAATCCTGTCAGATGTGCTCGCTTGCACGACCGTTCTTCCTATTTGAAGCTCTTCTTTTTATTTCCTTTTCCAGCTGCGAGATCTTCTCTTGTTTCTCTTTGATCTGCTTCAACATTTTGAATACATTACAGGCTGATGCTTTAACTTCTGAAGGTTATTTTAAATATAATAACTATAATTGTTTTGAAAAGGAAAAAATAGTTTGAATGTGTTAGAATACCTTTCGACTAGATAGGCATGCCTCTTTCACTTTAGAACGTTCCCTATGAGTCTCGAGTTGGGTAGGTGCCTTATGACGGTTCCTTCTAGAATTTCAACATATTTCTAAGAATATATTAACAAAAAGGAAATGACAAAATAGAAATAAGGCATAATTAAGAAATAGAAAAAATGAACAATTTAATAAATAATATAACTCCATCATTTAACACATTAGCAAGAGAACCTTGAAGAAATTTTATTGGCTTCTATATGTAGATTGGCCCAGTTGTCTTATATGATATGGGAATCTTGAGAGCTTGAATCGCATTGAACAATAGTTCGGTCACTTCCATCACGATCAATTGGCACACACTTGATTTTTTAATTGAGTGACTCTGATGTAGCTTTTGGTGAGTGAACTTGTTTTGAATGATGATTCTGACCACGACTTTTGGCCTTCTCAAGTGTTGCTTTTGGTAATCCATGTGCCTTCCGCTTCAAACTATTAGGGTAATCAAATCCTTCTTGGTTTTCCTCATTAGCATTCTCTATCATTAGACAAACAAAAACATTCTAAGATTTGTATGGGAACGATGACCCCAATGATTGGCATCCACATAAAGTTTCAACGCCTATGTAGTGTTGCGTGGAATTAATATAAATGAAAATTGAACTTCCATACATGATTAGAAATCTCAGTACAAATGGAACTAAGAAATCCTTAAATTGGCATACTTGTTATAACTCATATTATGGTATGCTTATTATTAGCTAAAATGGAGTGAAGAAATATTTGAACCGACCTGTGCAGTGAACTTAGAATTAAAAATACTGACTCTAGATGCCATCTCCATGCTTCTATAAATGTTCACCAAGGCATCCATATGTGGATTTGGCAACGCCTCTGCTCAAAATACGATTAATCAACAATATCAAAACTTAAAGGTCTCTATGTTCAAAGACAAAAAAACATAGTAGGAACAAGAGGAAAATGCAAATAATTAATGCATGTCAAGCTAATATAATACCTCTCCGCCCCATTGGAATTTTACAAACAGGGCATGAGGAATTTTGCTTTAGGGACGGCACAATGCAGGAACTGCATACACCACATCCTTACCAAATTATCAGTTTTCGTCAGGAAGGCTATTGTTTACCAAAGAGGATAGGAGAGTTGAAAACTTATCATAAAAAAAAATTGTCTTCATAAGATGTAGAAATTATAAAACATGGACCCCTAAGAATGTATATATTTTCTATGGTCATATCAAATTGATGACTGGTCAAATGCCAAGACAGGCAGGACACAAGTAGTAGTTCCATGTTCTTCATACTTAACCAAGCAAATATCATACCTCTAGCATATCATTTAGACCCTTGACAGGGGAATGTAGAACTAATAGTGGAATCTATAAACCCCACCTCAAGACAAGACAATGCAAAATGAATTGAGAGTTTACATGACATAATTTAAAAAATCAGCAATATGCAAAGGACTTACCTACAAAATACATGGTTACATGAAAGTGAAACAACTCGATTCAGTAAGCCCTGGCTGGCTACAACCAAAACCAAACTAACGTGTAAGTAAAGTATCAAAAAATAATAAATTGGCAGATATTAAACATATATGATTTAAAGGCAGAAAAGCAGAGAAGGGCATCCATTTATAGGGATAAAGGCATTGGGTAGGAAATAATTTAAATGGGGAAAACCTGAACATGAAACATTTGTCATCACATAAAATGAATAAAGTTTCCAATCACACAACAATCTAAATGAGGAAAAAGCTAAAATGGACATCGGTTATTGGAAATAAAATGCATAAAGACACTGATCACATAGTGCTTGAATGGGAAATTTTTTAGATGGGCACCTCTTTACAGGGACAAATAGCTTATAGGTATAGAGTGCTATTTAAGAGGGGGCGTCATTGAAGTCGATGTGATATGATCATTTATCAAATAATGAAAAAGAAAAAAAAATACTCGATGGGCATTATCACATATTTGTTACTACTGAGTTGATTTATATATTGTCTATGGGTTTTCTTAAATGATGCCATTTTTAGAGTTTAGAAAAATGTATAAGAAGACAGAGAGGGATTAACAACAAATGGGTACCCACCAAATAGGACACTTGAGCTCTTCTGCCATTATCTGAATGGGGCAGTCTTTCAGAGGATCATGAATGACTGATTTTGCAAGAATGGACGCCATGGGTATTGCCTTCAGGTGAACATAATAGACTATAAAGGATGAGGCGGGTGCTGCAAATATTAGTTCATCTTAGTTTTTTTGGAATGAATTCAATGTCCACATTCATCCTTTGAAATTTAGTTTTTGACACCATGGCATTCGACTCACCCAAGCCCCATTCAAGGTCGTGTTAAACAAATATCTTAAATCATTCCCTATAATCCACCATATCAAAGAATTCAATCATGTAAAAATAGGCAAAATTTATACTTCATAAATTTACCTATTAATCCAAACATAAAGGCAACATTTGGGAAATTTTGGAGGTGTGAAAATCCAAAACTCTTGTGCAGCCTTTCCAATCCCAAATTTGTAATAGTACTTCTTACTATACTGGAACAAAAAAAAACTAATAGCCACTGGAAAGAACCATAAAGATTCTTGAATCATTGATATTTTGTACAATTTATATGATAAACATGTTCACACAACATTACTCAAAAACCATCTCGGAAAGGGAAGCCTACGATATGCTAGTTGAGATAGGCCGCGTGCCACTACAATCCGAAAGGAAAGGGTGGATGCTTGATCTTGTCCAGACGTGATGATGGCAGCGACAATGATATGTTTCTATTATCCGACATAGATGGTGATCCGGTGAGCCTCTGCTCATGCCCAAAACCTATTAATCTGTGTAAATAAGGAGACACCACTGGGCTTTTAGTCGATTTGAAGACGCTCACCAAAATAGAGAGCTGGAGGTGATCCACTGCAGATGGGCCACGTTGGGGGCGCTTGGGCGCATTTTCCTGGAGATCCTGGCCAAAAAAAAGGAATGATATTCGAACAAGGCCAGTTGTTGGCCAAAAAATGGGAATGAGATTCGAACACAAGTTGGTAGGGTCTATGTCTATGTACACCCAAAAACAAAACCCATAAATTTCCCTCATCCCTTTCACATCTGAAAAATTAACCTTGAAAAAAATATAGAACATGTGGCGGAGGGTTTTTACAGGAAGAAGGCATCGAATTCGATCTTCCGAGCAAACCCCCTGGATAAGTCACACGGTGTGCTGAGGAAAATCACAAGCATTGTAATTTTCCACTCCACGACTTGGTGCTCACCATCCTCTTGCTTAGAGGCTGCCCATGTCCTAGAATTTTGTTGTGAGATGCATATGATAAAGAAGAGGAGAGGCATCTAATGGTAGGGATAACTATGAATCCGATCTAGGTCCCTCCGACGGTCTAATGCATATCAATGGCATAGGGGAGCCAACCGTCCTATCCGTAGAGAAAAACAAGTTAAACACGCAACCTTCACCCGGAAATCTAGAATGGACGATCCAAGATCTTTCAATCAACTTTGATTGCAGCAGGTGAGAGTCAGGAAAATGCATTCAAAGCGATGGTACATAAGTGCATCACCTGTCACCTACCCTCCTACCTCTAATAGATTATGCGATTATGCCCCTTTACAATCGACGTGCCAAATCACTCCAATCATCAGACAAACCATCCAACGGCTAATAACGCGTACAAGCCAAAATTCGAGGAGTCTATCCTAATTGTGAAACTCCTTACGATGTAATGAAAGACAAGGGTGACTGCTTGATCTTGTCCAACCGTGATGATGGCAGTGAAAACGATATGTTTTTGTTATCTGATGTAGATGGCGATCTAGTGAGCCTCTGCTCATGCCCAAAACCTATGAATCTATGTAAATAAGGAGACATCATCGAGCTCTCGGTCGATCTGAAGACACTCGCCAAAATAGAGAGCTGGAGGTGATCCACTGCAGATGGGCCACACTGGGGGTGCTTGGCCGCATTTTCCTTGAGTTGTTGGCCAAAAAATGGGAATGCGATTCGAACAAGGGAAGTTGTTGGCCAAAAATTGGGAATGAGATTCGAACAAGGGAAGTTGTTGGCCAAAAAATGGGAATGAGATTCGAATACGGGTTGGTAGGGTCTATGTCTATGTACAACCAAAAACAAAACCCATAGATTTCCCTCAGCCCTTTCGCATCTGAAAACTCAACCCTGAAAAAATATAGAACATGTGGCAAATGGTTTGTAGAGGAAGCAGGCATCAGCTTCAATCTTCCGAGCAAACCCCCTGGAGAGGTCACACAGTGTGTTGAGGAAAATAATGAGCATTTTAATTTTCCACTCCACGACGTGGTACTCAGCGTCCTCTTGCTTAGCAGTTTCCCATGCCCTTGAATTTTTTTGTGGGATGCATATGATAAATAAGAGGAGAGGCATCTAATGGTAAGGCTTAACTATGAAGCCAATCTAGGTCCCTCCGATGGTATAATGCATATCAATGGCATAGGGGATCCAATCATCCTATCCGTAGAGAAAAACAAGTTAAACACGCAACCTTCACCTGGAAATATAGAATGGATTATCCAAGAGCTTTCAATCAGCTTTGATTGCAGCAGGTGAGAGTCAAGTGAATGCATTCAAAGAGATGGTACGTAAGCGCATCACCTGTCACCTACCCTCCTACCTCTAACAAATTATGCGATTATGCCCCTTTACAATCGACAGGCCAAATCACTCCAATTGTCAGACAAACCATCCAACGGCCATAACGCATACAAGCCAAAATTCAAGGAGTCTATCCCACTCTTGAAACACCTTACAGCGTAATTATATTGTTAATATACTTTTGAATATAAAATTTATTATTTTTAATTGTGTATATATGTTTTTTATTTTCATTTAATTTTTTAATAAATGATCTAAAACTGTATAAATATCTTTTAATATAAATCAGGTTCTAGTATAAGGTATGATATAAATTTCTCATATACATAACATAAGGTATGATATTATCTTTTCCTCGGAAATTGTTGATGTATTTGTAACTTCGGAAGATATTCACTTGTATATTGTATGTATTACATTTGTACTTTATCGTATCCCCAACAGAGATGTATTATTCCTCCGATTGGAAGTTTCATCATTTGTATTTGCAAGTGTCGCAAGTTATATTGTAAGTATCGTAACTTATATTTCATGGGTTATTAGACCACCTTAGAGGGGTCGGCCCAGTATGAGTTAAAGGGTTATTAGAACACCCTAGTGGGGTTGGCCCAGTGACAAGTGGTAATGGGTTATTAGACTCTCCTAAGGGAGGTCGGCCCAGTTGGAGTAAAAGGAAAGTAAAGGTAAAGTATAAATAGAGAGGAGCACCTCTCTATTTATCAATTCATTCACTCACTCACTTTGCATTAGTGAGAGAGAGGAGGAGTGCACACAAGTGGAGGAGGAGAATATTCTAGGAGACTATCTCTTGTTTTGGGGTTTGATATTTGTGATCTTTGTATTGGTGCTCATTCTATATCTGAGGAAGTTGCGGGGTTTTTCACCTTCTTGGTTTTCCCCGGTGAAATGCTTTGTGTCTCTTGTCTCTTATGTTTGATATGTTGTACATGTTGTTCTCTCATTGAATATCCTGGATCATATTGAATTAAATGATGAAAAAATAACATGGTATCATAGCTAGCCTGAAGGAAGGCATTGTATGGCATTTACGACACTTGTTGCACTTGCGACAAATTGGAAGCTAGGGCTTGGTATAGAAAAAACTAGTACTCATCGTGGCACTTTCTCTATACATCAGTTTTGGCAAAGGTTCAGGATCTGAAACTTTTACAAGACGAAGATGAAATGTTCATGTACCTTGTGTCCAAATATCAGCCTCATATTCGTTGTACTTTGTGAGATATGATTCGTACAAGTTAGGGTTTCTGCCTCTTCCAGAATGCAACCTTAAACAGGTGACTTGCACAAAGGTCGTATCTCGGGCTAGGAAGCTCCAAATTGAATTCCGTAAACATTGGAAGTTAGGGAACGGACTGTAGTTTCATAGGTCTGGGTTTCAGAGGCTGAAGTTGAAACAGTGACATGTGGAACTCCGTACAAGTTCGCTATGTTGTTTCATCCCATAAACAGGTCATGTTTGTTAGATTTTAAGCATTAATTCAATATGTTATAGGATCTTCACTGAGAGAATAACATGTATAGTATATCAATGCATAACAATCATATCAAGCATGTCAAGCATCACAAGAATCAAAAGCATGAGACAATGGACACACATATTTTTCCGTGGGGAAAACCCTAAGGTGAAAAAACCCACAACTTCCTCAGAGATAGATAGAGCAATGGCTCAACCAAAGTACAACCAAATACAATAGATAGTCTCCTACTATGCAGCTTGATCCTCCTCCTTCAATGTGCGCCACTTTCCGAGTGAGAGAAGAGTGAGTTCTGAGATGATCAAAATAGAGAATCCCAACTCTCTATTTATACTTGTCCCGACCTGCCTAATTACTTATGGGGCAGACTTGTCTAACTCAGCCTAATAACCCCAGTTACATATATATCGGTCCGACACCCACATCAGGTAGTCTAATAACCCATCGGCAAGTTAATCTACTTGCGACACTTGTCAATACAAATGAAAACACTTCTTTATAGAGGAATAACACATCTCTTATAAGGGTACAATAAATATATATATGAAATACATTCTGAAGTTACATATACATCAACACTCCCTCTTAACTAGGAAGGTATTTCTCGACATAGATCATCGGGCACAAGTCTTCTTCTCTGGATCATCGTCATCGAATCAGCTGTTGTTATCTCGTCCAATCTCTGAATCTACTCGTCATAGGAAGTTCTACAGAGCCAGTCCTTTTTCATACTGGATGTAGGCCCACCACCTGTAGGTCTTCATCATCACTGGTCATACTGTGGAATCCTCAAGACTCATCACGTGCATCTCCAAAACCTCGCAAGAGCATCCCGAGCCTTTTACGAGCACACAGCTCAACCTCTCGAATCTCTCAGGATCTTTTACATGCCACTGCACAACCTATCCACGACCACAGAGTATCAAACTGATACTTCACCATACATCCAACTGATGTATATCATCACATGATCAACCTGATCATCATCATCTACAAGCAAGCCATCAAGTAGGTACACCTTAGGACTGATTACACTGCCTTTGCAAAACCTGCAAGATCTCTCAGGACTGATTACACTACCTCGTCAAAACCTGTAAGAGCATCTCAGGACTGATTATATGCCTCTGCAAAACCTGTGTACCAAACTGTCACGTCAATGTCTTCAGATCACCACCAAGTCCACGGAGCACAAACCATATGCACACACATAGTACTTACACTCACCAACATCGGAGGACCAACCTCCTACCATCTGGGAAAGGCTAATAGCACTTACATCAACAACCATGGGAGGACCAACCTACCACCATGTCAGAATGGCACAGCACTTACATCAACGACCATGGGAGGACCAACCTACCACCATGTCGGAATGGCACAGCACTTGCATCAATGACCATGGGAGGACCAACCTACCACCATGTCAAAAAGGCTCCAGCACTTATATCTCACCATAGGAGGACCAACCTACCACTATGTGAGAATGTCCCAGCACTTACATCTCACCATGGGAGGACTAACCTGCCACCATGTGAGAATGGCCCAACACTTACATCTTACCATGGGAGGAACAACCTACCACCATGTAAGAATGGCTCAGCCCTTACATCCTGCCATGGTAGGACTAACCTACCACCATGCAAGAATGGCCTGGCCCTTACATCCTGCCATGGGAGGACTAACCTACCACCATGCAAGAATGGCCCGGCCCTTACATCCTGCCATGGGAGGACTAACCTGCCACCATGCAAGAATGGCCCAGTGTGCATCTGTGTCTCCGGACTTCATCACTTCCCTCTGGAAGGAATCTCGATCTGAAGTACACCAAGTCCCCCTCTGAAGTATTCAAACTTCACTCTGGCAAGCGGCTTGGTCAACACATCGGTTATCTGCTCATATGTCGCAACATACAGGAGCTTCACAGCTCCCCTCTGCACCATATCCCTAATATAGTGGAACTTGATCTCAATGTGCTTCGACCTATCATGGAACACTAGGTTCTCTGACAACTTCACACAGCTCTGGTTGTTGCAATATATACAGGTAGCACTCAACTGGAGATCAAACAAATCAGACAGTAGCTTCCTAAGCCATACTACCTCACAACTAGCTGAACAAGCTGCGACATACTCTGCTTCAGCTGTACTCAGTGCCACATAGGACTGCTTCCTGCTAAACCAAGAGATCACACCTGATCCCAGACTAAAGCAGCACCCCGAAGTGCTCTTCTGATCAATGGAACTGCCTTCCCAATCCGAATCAACATAACCCTCGAGGTTAAACTTTTGATTCGCCTCATACTTGAGCCCGTAATCCACTGTACCCTTCAGGTACCTCAGAACATGCTTTGCATCTATCAGGTGAACATGTATCGAATCTATCAGATACTAGCTCAAGGTGTTCACTACAAATCAAATGTCTGACCTTGTATTCGTCAGGTACATCAAGGACCCAATCATCTGACGATACATCGTAGCATCAACCGGCTCAGAAGAAGCATCACACAGAAGCTTCAGGTTCGATGCCATAGGTGTGGCCATGGCCTTACAGTCCATCATCCCAAAGGTCTTCAGGATCTTTACTTCATACTTCCCTTGTCCAAGGAAGATCCCATCTGCACTCTACCACACCTCCATACTAAGAAAATAGTGCATCATACCCAAGTCCTTCATCTGGAACTCGGCAGCTAGCTTCCTCTTCGTGTCAGCAATTAGTCTATCCTCACCTGGCAGAAACAGGTCATCCACATACAATAGTAGAATCACTGGATTTCCCTCCTCAACCTTGTAGTAAAGGTTGGAATCCGCTTTACTCTTGGTAAATCCCAAACTGGATAGGAAGCCATCCATCTTGCCATACCAGGTCCTGGGTGCCTATTTCAAACCATACAGGGCTTTCTTCAGTTTGCACACATGTGTTCCTCTATCATGTGTCTCAAACCCGAGTGGCTGCTCCACATACACTTCCTCTTCAACTACACCATTCAAGAAAGCAGTCTTGACATCCATCTGGTGTACCTTCCATTTCATTACTGCAGCCAGAGCTAGTACTGATCTAATGGAAGTGTATCTGGACACAAGAGAGAAAGTCTCTTCATAATCAATTCCTTCTTTTAGGGAGAAGCCACGAGCTACAAACCTAGCTTTGTATTTCTCGATGCTACCATCTGTAGCATGCTTAACCTTATAGATCCACTTGGAAGTTACTACAGACTTCCCATATGGTCTTGGGACCACATCCCAAACATCATTCTTCATAATATATTGGTATTCTTCGATCATAGCATCCTTCCACTCTTTCTTTTCTGCAGCTTCTTCATAACTGGAAGGTTCTTTATCCATGATGTCACAGAGTAAAGCAACATAACTAGTATGTGACCTTGTCCTTTTTTCTTTCTCTGTGTTCTTCTTCTGGAATGCCAAATCTCTCTGCATCTTGGATGAGCTCTCTAGCCCATGTAGGTTTCATCTTGTGAGAATTCTTCTCACGAGGTGTATCCACAGGTTCTTATGGATATTCCATTTCTCGATCTTCTTCAGGAACTGCTTCATTCATTGTGGTGTCTTGTGTTCTGGATATTATGGGTTCTTCATTGTCTTCAACAGGTGTCTTTCTCGATTTGTGGTAAGCTGAACTTTCATCAAAAGTTACATCTCTGCTAATGTCAATCTTCTTGAATCCAAGGAAGTAGATTCTGTAAGCTTTTGAGCTTTCACTGTAACCCACAAATATACCCTTCTTTCCTGAAGGATCCAACTTTGACCTTTTCTCTTTTGGAATGTGAGTGTATACTGGACAGCCAAATATTCTGAGATGGCTCACTTCTGGTTTCTTACCAGTAGACACTTCTTCTAGTGTTGTGTTGTCAAGTATCTTATGGGGTGTTCTGTTCTGCACATATACGGCTGTCCTTGCTGCTTCATCCCATAGGTGCATAGGTAAGTCTTGGTCATGAAGCATTGCCCTTGCTGCTTCCATGATTGTTCTATTCTTTCTCTCGGCAACCCCATTCTGCTGTGGATTGTAAGGAGTAGTCAACTCCCTCTTAATCCCTGAATCACTGCATAACTTCTTGAAGTCTCCTGAATTAAATTCTCCGCCATTGTCAGATCTGAATATCTTGATCTTCAAGTTAGTTTGGTTTTCTATCAAGGCTTTGAATTCCTTGAAATTGTTAAACACTTCATCTTTGTTCTTCAAGAGGTAGATCCAAGTCTTCCTAGAGAAATCATCAATAAAGGAGACATAGTATACATACCCACTCAGAGAACTGGATGGCATGGGACCGCATACATCAGAGTGGATAATCTCCAACATTCTTTTTGCCTTGCTTTCACTGCTTGAAAATGTCTTCTTTGTATTCTTTCCCTTTGCACAACCTTTGCAAATGCCTTCATGCTTTGTCTGGATTTCAGGAAGACCTTCTATCGCTTTTCTTGCAATTGGTAATGCCCTGTAATGCATGTGTCCAAGCCTTCTGTGCCAAAGTTCACTTGGCTCTACAGAATCATGGACCATGGCTTGTTCTGGATGGCCCTTCAATTTGTACAATCCTCCCTCTTGCTCTCCAATCACCACTGCATCATCTATAGTCTTACCCTTAGGCCACATTAAGACTTGGCCATCTATAAATGCAACCCTCATGCCTTTTGCATCCAATGTAGATATTGAGAGTGGATTCTTCTTAAGACCTGGAACATAGAGTACATCTTTCATTTCATAGACTTTCTAGAGTCTATTTGATATGAGGCTTCACCACTCCCTTTTATGGGATACTGGTAGTCATCTCCAAGCTTCACCTTGTGGGGTGAATCATGTTCAGATAGATTCAAAAAGGATTCTTTGAATCCTGTCATATGTTTGGAAGCCCCACTATCTATGAGCCAATCATTACTTCCATGAGTAATGGTTCCGGTGAGAGCAGAAATCAAAACATATTCTTCATCACTTGAAGAATCTTCACTATCTTCTCTAGCCCTCTTCCCCCTCTGGGACAGGGACCTCTTCACTTATATAAGTATCCAACTCATTCTCTTCAAGGATTAACCCAATCCTATACTTTAATGCTCGGAAGTTATCATCTCCTTCAAGCTTGTCCTCAAGCTTGGTGTGGTGAGACATCTTAAAGAGTACTTCAAATGGAAATAGAAAAGATTTGAGTTTTACCACTTGATTGCTGAAAACTGGATCTGGTGCCGGATTAGGATTTGAGTTTCCCGGAGATCTACACAGCCAAAAATCTTGAACCAAAGCTCCAAACTTCTGATTTTCCAAGGAGCTTCCAGCTGTGTCTTCAGATTTCAGAAATTCCTTTTTTTGAGGAAACCCTAATTTTTAGGGCCAAAACTAAAAGTGCTTAGAATTGAATTCTGATTGGACAGACAGATCCACCTTGCTGAGGAGAGTCAATCCATCATATTACTTTTCCAAAATCTGCGGAGAGAAACCCAAAAACAAGAATCCCTAGCTTCCGCAACTGCATAGTGTCTTCTTCTCAGGTTAGCTCTGATACCATGTTAGATTTTAAGCATTAATTCAATATGCTATAGGATCTTCACTGAGAGAATAACATGTACATTATATCAATGCATAACAATCGTATCAAGCATGTCAAGCATCACAAGAATCAAAAGCATGTGACAATGGACACACAGATGTTTTCGTGGGGAAAACCCTAAGGTGAAAAACCCCACAACTTCCTCAGAGATAGATAGAGCAATGGCTCAACCAAAGTACAACCAAATACAATAGATAGTCTCCTACTATGCAGCTTGATCCTCCTCCTTCAATGTGCGCCACTTTCCAAGTGAGAGAAGAGTGAGTTCTAAGATGATCAAAATAGAGAATCCCGACTCTCTATTTATACTTGTCCTGACCTGCCTAATTACTTATGGGGCCGACTTGTCTAACTCAGCCTAATAACCCCAGTTACATATATATCGGGCCGACACCCACATCAGGTAGTCTAATAACCCATCGGCAAGTTAATCTACTTGCGACACTTGTCAATACAAATGATGACACTTCCTTATAGAGGAATAACACATCTCTTATAAGGGTACAATAAATATATATATGAAATACATTCCGAAGTTACATATACATCAACAATGTTGCGAAACTTGGAATATCTCTCTCATGGAGAATCCATTGAAGCTCAAATTTGTGGGGTTGGAAAGATGACGGGTCAATCTACCATAGGTCGAAGTTTCAGACCCTGAGGATCCAAAATTTCAGATATGTACCAGAAACAATATGGTATATATTTTTGTCAAAACAGAATTGGATTCTGAGCATTTTCATTTTTGGATTGTCACTGCTACGGGAAATTAGGGCTTTTTATAGAAGTGGAATTTTGGGTTTCTCTCAGCATAGGATTGCTCTCCTCAGCAAAATCTAAATTTAGAGACCAAGATCGAATTTTTTGGTTGGGTAGAACCCCGAGATCTATCAAACCCTAGTTCAGGTTTTGGACCAGAAAAACCAAAAAACCAGATTTTGACAGAAGTTGCAGATCCAAAATTCGTAGGTCATTTTTGGATGGTCAATTTTTTTATTTTTAAAAATATGAGCACACCAGCTTTCTCACCTCAGTCAATTGCATCTCCCTATCCAGACACAAGTTTTAAATTCCAAGTTTGGATTTTTAGGGTTTCTCTGTCAAACCCTAGCCAGCTCCAAATCCAGTTTCAGCAAATCAAAGTGGATTGGGTTAATCCTAGAAGAGAATGAATTAGACACCTACATAAGTGAAGAAGTTCCAGTTCTAGAGGGAGATGAGGCTAAGGCCTTACATAAGAATACTACAAGCAATCTCGACAGGTATGACTTGAGGAGATACAGGTATGTTTTGAAATCTATTCATGATTAAGTTTATGATATGTTTGTCTTCATATTATTGAGGTTAGTACAATATTGATTAATTTTAGACTTGTCTTATCACCTTAGTAAAAGTATGAATGCATGTGAATGATAGAAGACATTCATTGATTAGGTTGTGACACTTATGATTGTACTAATGCACTGTGGTATTATATGAGGATGATATTGTCCGTTAACATGAAAGGTACATCAAGAAAGACAAATCATGTTCTAGATCAATAACATATGACCATGGTGACATGAAGACAAAGACTCATCCATATCCATTGATCACATAGAAGCTCTACTTATGAGGTATGTATAATTTGGTTCTACAATGCTTTACTTATGATATATGCAGGTTACTAGGACAAGGTCTCTAAATCATTGAAGAGAACAAAGAAGACATTGTTTGGGTATGTTAGACATAACTCGCAAACATGATAATCTAGGTATGTTTTTCCTATATCAAGTTAGAATCCTACCTTATGTTAGGGTCTCATATAAGTATACTTTCGTATGATTGATAATGATTACTCATGAAGTTATAGGTTTGGATAATCATGGGTTTATGCATATTATGCTTCTTACTTTGATTATTGATATGACAAACTAGAAGAGTCCTATGGTCAAATAAGAATATGCATGAGTAAAAGAAATCCTCCTTGAAACCTTGAATACTAACGCTTGTGATAAATTACCTGTGTATGAAATGACCATGACCATACATGTTTAAGACTATTTAGAATCATAATATGTTGATAGTATTGAGATTATACTAATGAATGTATGATTATGTATGATATCTTGAGGATGACACAATGATGACACTAGTGCACACTTAAGCATGCATTGTTAAGATTCAATATGCTAAGATAGATAATATTAGTATTCCATTCAATTTCACAACAATAGCATATACAGGATCAATAAAAGAACAACAAGCACAACATAAACACAAGAGACACAAATTTATCCTGGGAAACCATCATGGGGTAGAAAATCCAGCAAAGCTTCCTCAATATAGATGACCAACAAATGCAAAGATGTAGTCCCCAAACAAGATCTCCTTCTCCTCCTTTGCAGATCTCTCTCTCTCCTATGCAAGTTTCACAAGTGAGTGTGAGTGTGTTAAATGAGGAACACACCTCCTCTATTTATACTTTACTTCACTTGACTTTTAACCCTAACTAGGTCAGCCCCAACTTAACCACTCAACATAATGTTGACTGGGCCAGCCCCACTAGGGGACTTAAACACCCCATTACAACTGACTATGGGCTGACCCCACTAGGGAATTCTAATAACCCAAGTTACCACATTCCAAAGGAGGAATAAACATCTCGGAACATACAATAAGGTCCCGGCGGAGGAATGAAACATCTCCGGATAAAGTACAAATAGAATATTCTTAGAAGTTACAATATTTCAACACTCCCCCTTAACGAGAAGGATATTCTAACAACATATGCGGGAGCAAGGAGACATCAACTACATGATACATGATACATCTATAAATCATTGGAAGCTTTCTTCAATCATCATCAGTAACTCAAACAGTTACTGGAACATCTTCAAGATCTTCAATACTGGAACATCAACATCTTCAGTACTGAGTCTTCATCTTCTGCAACACTTGATCAGCTACAACAACATCATCATCTAGATCTCCTGATCAACAACACCATCTGGATCTCTCCATCAATAGCATCATCATCTGGATCTTCCGAGCATCATCTGGATCTCTCGATCAACATCATCATCTGGATCTCTCGATCAACATCATCATATGGATCTCTCAATCAACAGCCTCATCGTCTGGATCTCCTAATCAGCAGTATCAACATCTGGATCTTCTGATCAATAGCCTCATCGTCTAGATATGTTGATCAACAACATCATAATCTGCAACACACATGATCCAATTACGGGATGATCAATCCTTCTCACTTTAGGACATAATTCCAAGGATGATACAATCCTGATCCACTTACAAGATAATCAGTCCCTATCACTTTAGAACATAAGTCCAAGGACGATGCAATCTTGATCCACTTACAAGATGATCAATCCATATTACTTTAAGACACCATATAATGTCTAGGGATGATGCAATCGCAACCATAGTTCCCGTCCTTTTTCATACTGGATGTGACCTAGATTAAATATAGGATTTTTACAACCTATGAATGATCACCTACTGCTGCACTGAGCAGTCCAGGAGCGAACATTACATCATTAGAAGACCTACGAATGATCACCTACTGCTACACTGAGAAGTCCAGGAGCGCACATTACATCATTCCAGTCAACCACAGAGCCAATACTATTTCAACTGGGGTGTGACCTAGATCAAATATAGGATTTACAACCACAAAGATAGTACTATTTCAACTGGGGTGTGACCTAGATCAAATCAAGGATTTACAACCACAGAGCCAGTACTATTTCAACTGGGGTGTGACCTAGATCAAATCTAGGATTTACAACCTGTGAATGATCACCTACTACTCCACTGAGCAGTCCAGGAGCGAACATTACATCATTACAGCTTCTATGAATGATCACCCACTGCTATGCTGAGCAGTCCAGGAGTGCACATTACATCATTCACCAACATCTTTCTCGAAGACAAGAGTCTATGGATTCCTTTAGGTCCTGTGTCCAAGGATGATACAATCCACTCGTCAACTTAGACTAAGTCTAAGGACCACTCATCGACCTCATCGTCGGGACAAGTAACCTCATCATTGACCTCATCGTCGAAACAGGTAACCTCATCATCAATACAAGTATCCACATCAACGACACAGTATCCTAATCATCGATACAATATCCTCATCATCGATACAAGTATCCTCGTCATCGATACAAGCATCCATATCAATACAGGTATCCTCATCATCGATCTTACGTCAATATAGGCAATATCATCATCGATACCAGTATCCAAATATCATCATCGACCATATCACTCCCCCTTTCGAGGAGGGCCCTTCTGAATAACACCAAGCTTGTCTCGAAAATACTCAAACGTTACTCGAGATAGAGGTTTGGTCAATATATCAGCAACGTGTTCGTCAGTGCTCACATACTCGAGCTTGATAGCTCATTTCTGCACCATATCCCATATATAAAAATATCGGATCTCTATGTGCTTTGACTTATCATGGAACACTGGATTCTCTGTCATCTTGATACAACTCTGGTAGTCAAACAGGATCACAGTGGGGTCCATCTCCAAGTCAAACAATCCTGATAACAACTTCCGAAGCCATATCGCTTCACAACTAGTAGAGCAAGCTGCTATATATTCCGCTTCATTTGTGCTGAGAACCACACTAGACTGCTTCATACTAAACCACGAGATCATGGCAGGTCCCAAACAATAACATTCGCCCGATGTGCTCTTCCTATCTGATACACTTCCTGCCCAATCAGCATATGTGTAGCCATACAATCTGAAGTCATGATCTCCAAGATAATATAGACCAAAGTATATCGTACCCTTTAGGTACCTCATCACATGCTTTGCAGCTACCAGGTGAACACGTCTAGGTTCCACTAGATACTGACTCAAGGTGTTCACAGCAAAGCATATATCTGGCCTGGTATTCGTCAGATACATCAATGACCCAATAATTTGTCTGTACAGAGTCACATCCACTAACTCTGATGAGTCATCAGCTAACAACTTCAAGTTGTAATCCATGGGAGTGTCCATGGCTTTTCATTCCAACATATCAAATCTTTTCAATATTTCCACAGCATACTTTCCCTGGTTGAGAAAGATTTCTTTTGGTCCTTTCTATACTTCCAGACCTAGGAAGTAATGCATCAATCCGAGATCTTTCATCTCAAATTCTGTAGCTAGCTTCTTCTTTCTTTCCATGATATGTTTCTCATTCCCTGTCAGAATAGAGATCATCCACATACAATAATAGTATAACAGGTTCATCATCCATAACCTTAAGGTAAAGGTTAGGATCATCTTTACTTTTGGTAAAGCCCAAGCTTTTCAAGAAGCTATCAATTCTGTGACTGAACATCATTCACACTCTGCACTGAGTGATCTTCTGCATATCTATCTGTGCCATCTATCGTCAGATGGGTCTACTGATATGAGCCTCAAGATCATTCGAATCTATGGTGAGTTCCTTCTTGGATCCATCTAAGAGAAGAATGTCACCTTTATATAGAAACCATCTTCAACCTTGTAGAAAAGGTTGAAATCCGCATCACCCATGGTGATGATTAAGCTCATCAAATGACTATCGATCATGGGCACTTGTTGAACCCATACAGAGCTTTCTCCAATCGAATCCTGGGGCTTTGCTCGATATGCACTTCTCCTTTAATTACACCATTCAGGAGAATGGTCTTGTCATCCATGGGTGTAATCTATCTCTGGAAGTGTGTCTAGCCACTTGGACCAAATATCTCTTCATGATCCTCTCCCTCTTTCTAAGAGAATCCTCTAGCCACGAGCCTTTTATAGTATGTTTGATTTGCAAGTCTTCTTGTTGAACATCCATTACTTGTTCGGTGTTCATCATCCTTCTTTCATATATAATAGCACATGATCTTTCCTACAAATCAAAGTTAATTACATGATTAGTAATACTTCATAATCATCAAATCATGTTGACATGATAACCTATTATGCATACTGATATGATTCACATAGTTATGCAACTATCTTGACCAATACTTTGGCACAACACTTTTCCATATCCTGTTTGCATACAGTGGCTATCTAGATGCCTTCCATTTCTACCAGAAAATACTATCAAGAGCGTGCATAGCTCTCAGCATGTCAGCAAAGAGGTTTCATTCTAGACAAGCAACAATGGAATGTTTTTCCAACTTACCCATCATATGCATAATAGTAGTATATTGTTCAATGCCATATGAATGCTTACACTATGCATGATATATTCTAGGAATACAAATATGCATACAACTATTACGAGCAATATCATTAACTATTCAGAGATTCAAATAACAACTCAAATACTTATCTTTTATGTTTGTGTGGTTGCCTCGTGGTTGATCTCTAATTTCCCTTTATGATAGCATCATGATTATATGTCTTTCCTCAAGATCTCATACATAATCATACATTCATTAGTATAATCTTAATATTATCAAAACGTTATAATCTTAAGCATGTATCGTCATGATCATTTCATACACAGGTATACTTACCTAAGATCCTAACACAAAGTAGGATTCTAACTTGATATAGGAAAACATGCCTGGATTATCATGCTTGGTTATGTCTAACATACCCAAACAATATCTTCTTTGTTCTCTTCAATGATTTAGAGACCTTGTGCTAGTAACCTGCATATCTCATAAGTTAAGCATAGTAGAACAAGATCATACATACCTCGTAAGTAGAGATTCTATGTGATCAAAGACTATGGATGAGACTTTGTCTTCATGTCATCATAGTCAAGTTAAGCATAGTAGAACAAGATCGTACATACCTCGTAAGTAGAGCTTCTATGTGATAAAAGACTATGGATGAGTCTTTGTCTTCATGTCATCATAGTCATAGAACTTTATTTCTCTTTCTTGATGTACCTTTCAAGTTAGCAGACAACATCATCCTCATACAACACCACAAGTGCATTAGTACAATCATAAGTGTCATAACCCTAATCAATGAATGTCTTCTATCATTCACATGCATTCATACTTTTACTAAGGTGATAAGACAATCTAAAATTAATCATGATTGTACTAATCTCAATAATATGAAGACAAACATATTATGAACTTAATCATGAAACAGATTTCAAAACATACCTATATCTTCTCAAGTCATACCTGTCGAGTAGTCTTCTCTATAAGGGTAAAACCCTAACCATACAAGGTACATATCTTGTAAACATCTTATATAGGTTCATGGTGCTAGTATGATAAATATCAGTGACATTTAAACCTCCTTCATTGCTTCCCTATGAGTCTCCTAACTTTGCTAGGGTTTCTTCTTACTTGGAAACCCTAATTTTCAATCTCCTTCCTCCCACAATATTTTGATGGAGGATCAATATCTATGATGAATGGATTCCAAATCCATTATCAAAGTTTCCAATGTTGCATCAGGTGTCTCTAGCATTGTATCAGGTCCTTCCATACCTAAAAAACTGAAAACCCTAAGTGAGAGCTCTTCCTCCTCTTCTTTGATTTCCTCCGTTGAGTCATTTCAGATGTGTCGTATTGTTTCCAGTGCATCTCTGAAATTTTGGATCTGCAGGGTCTGAAACTTCGACTTGTGGTATCCTGACCTGTCATATTTCCAATCCCATAGGTTTGAGCTTCATTAGATTCTCCATCAGAGAGATATGCTCAGTTTCCCAACATGACCTGTTTAAGGGATGAAACATCATAGCGAACTTTTATGGAGTTCCACGTGTCATTGTTTCAACTTCGGCCTCTGAAAATAAGACCTGTGAAACTATAGTCTGTTCCCTAAATGCCACTTTTTACGGAATTCCATTTGGAGCTTCCAATCCCGATATATGACCTTTTTCCCTAGGTCACCTATTTAGGACTGCATTCTAGAAGAGGCAGAAACCCTAACTTATACAAATCATATCTGAGAAAGTACAACGAATCTAAGGCTGAACTTTGGACACAAGGTACAGGAAAATTTCATCTTCGGCCTATCCAATTTTCAGATCCTGAACCTTTTCCAAAACCAATTTATAGCGAACATTCCACGATGACTAGGTTTTGCTATACAAATCCCTAACTTTCAAATTGTCGCAAGTGAGACAAGTGTCGTAAGTGCCATACATTGCCTTCCTTCAAGTTAGCTCTGATACCATGTTAAGATTCAATATGCTAATATAGATAATATCAGTATTCCATTCAATTTCACAACAATAGCATATACAGGATCACTGAAAGAACAACAAGCACAGCATAAACACAAGAGACACAGATTTATCCTAGGAAACCCTGATGGGGTAGAAAACCCAGCAAAGCTTCCGCAATATAGATGACCAACAAATACAAAGATGTAGTCCCCAAACAAGAGATCCTTATCCTCCTTTACAAATCTCTCTCTCTCCTATGTGAGTTTCACAAGTGAGTGTGAGTGTGTTAAATGAGGAACACACCTCCTCTATTTATACTTTACTTCACTTGACTTTTAACCCTAACTAGGTCGGCCCCAACTTAACCACTCAACATAATGCTGACTAGGACGACCCCACTAGGGGACTTAAACACCCCATTAAAACTGACTCTGGGTCGACCCCACTAGGGAAGTCTAATAACCCAATTTACCACATTCCGACGGAGGAATAAATATCTCGGGATATACAATAAGGACCCGACAGAGGAATGAAACATCTCTGGATAAAGTACAAATAGAATATTCTTAGAAGTTACAATATTTCAACATGCATAGTGGTCCAGGATGGATAGAAGTTCAAAGACATAAATGATATCATAAAGGAAGCAAAGATCAAGAGGGAGCACACTCCAGTAGTTCCTGCAAGGAAGCAAAGATTAAGAGGGAGCACACTCCAGTAGTTCCTGCAAGGAAGCAAAGATTAAGAGGGAGTCCACCTAACAACTAAACAAAGATAAGTATTTGAATTATCATTTCTTGTATATATGATTACTTAAATGATGTTGTTAAGTCATGTACATACTTATGTTCCTAGATTTAGGATGTATATTATGCATTTTAGAAAATTTGCATTAATGAACAAGATACTACTAATATGCAAGTAATGGGTAAGTGGCCTATGGTACTGTACAACATTCCATTGCTAATTATCTAGAATGAAACCTCTTTGCTGACATGTTGGGAGTAGAGCACACTCTTAACAATGTTCTGGTAGAGATGGAAGGAATCTATAAAGTTACCGTATGAATACGGGATATGGATGAATGTTGTATTGAAGCATTGGCTAAGTTAATTGCATGATTGTATGACATATGTCCTTATGTGTAAGATTTTGTTCTGAAAACTATGAGAAGTTTCTAATCATGCAATTGAATTTGACTTGTAGGAAAAATCGTGTACAATCACCTACAAAATAAGAACAACAACATTTGTTCCAGTGACGAAGTTAAAGAAAACTACCTATTGAATATATTGAAGAATCTGAAGTTCCCAGGATCAGGGATATAGTAATAGAAGGATGCCTGATCAAAGAATGCCAGTCGATCATGAAGAATGATGTTTGGGATGTGGTCTCAAGACCAGAAGGGAAGTCTATTGTGACTTCCAAGTGGATCTACAAGATCAAGCATGCTACAGATGGTAGCATAGAGAAATACAAGGAAAGGTTTGTGGCTCGTGGCTTCTCCCAGAAAGAAGGGATAGATTATGAAGACACTTTTGCACCCATAGACAGATACAATTGCATCAGAACTGTACTTGCTCTGGTTGCAGTGATGAAGTGGAAGATACACCAGATGGATTTCAAGACAACTTTCTTGAATGGTGTAGTCGAAGAGGAAGTGTATGTGGAGCATCCACTCGGATTTGATACACGTGACAGGGAGTCACATGTGTGCAAATTAAATAAATCCTTGTATGGTTTGAAACAGGCACCCAGGACATGGTACAACAGGATAGACAGCTTCCTCACTAGTTTGGGATTTACCAAGAGTAAAGCGGATTCCAACCTTTACTACAAGGTTGAGGAAGGAAATCCAGTGATACTCCTACTATATGTAGATGACCTGTTTGTGACAGGTGAGGATGGACTGATTGCTGATACGAAGAGGAATCTTGCTGCCGAGTTTGAGATGAAGGACTTGGGTATGATGCATTACTTTCTAGGTATGGAGGTGTGGCAGAGTGCAGATGGATTCTTCCTTAGTCAAGGGAAGTATGTAGTAAAGATCCTGAAGCGGTTCGGGATGATGGACTGCAAGGCCATGACCACATCTATGGCATCGAACCTAAAGCTATTGAGTGATGCTTCATCAGAGTTGGTTGATGCCACGATGTATCGTCAAATGATTGGGTCCTTGATGTACCTGACGAAAACGAGACTAGATATTTGCTTTGTTGTGAACACTTTGAGCCAATTCTTGACGGATCCTAGACATGTTCACTTGATTGCTGTAAAGCATATTCTAAGGTACCTTAAGGGTACTGTTGATTATGGGCTCAAGTATGATGCAAATCAAAAGTTTAACCCGGAGGGTTATGTTGATTCAGATTGGGCAGGCAATGTTGCAGATAGGAAGAGCACTTCAGGGTGCTTCTTCAGTATGGGATCAGGTGTGATCTCTTGGTTTAACAGGAAGCAAGCCTGCATAGCACTGAGTACAGCTGAAGCAGAGTATGTCACAGCTTGTTCGACTAGTTGTGAGGCAGTATGGATAAGGAAGCTACTACCTGATTTGTTTGATCTCCAATTGGATGCTACGTGTATCTTTTGTGACAACCAGAGTTGTGTGAAGTTTTCTGAGAACACAGTGTTCCATGACAAGTCGAAGCACATCGAGATCAAGTATCACTATATCAGGGATATGGTGCAGAGAGGAGCAATGAAGCTCCTGTATGTTGTGATGGACGAGCAGAGAGTAGATGTGTTGACCAAACCACTAGCCAGGGTGAAGTTCGAGTACTTCAGAGAGAGGCTTGGTGCTCTTCAGATTGAAGGTACTTCCAGGAGGAAGTAACAGGACACAAATGTTGGATCCATTCCAAGCATGGTGGTAGGAGGATCCTTCCCATGGTTGTGGATGTAAGTGTTGTGTGATGAGCATCAGGACGATGCTCAGCTATGAACATCCAAATGATGTTCTATATGATGATGATCAGTATGATCATGAGTATCAAAAAGATGCTCCTTGCGAGGATGATCAGTACGATCATGAGTATCAGGATGATACTCCGTGGCCGTGGACAGGTTGTGCAGTAGCATGAGCATATAATAGCTCCTTGGGATATCCTATAGGTTGAGTAGGAAGCTCGTAATCAGTCATGGGATGCTCTTTCAAGTTTTTGCTTGTGCAGAGGCATGTAATTAGTCCTGGGAGATCCTATAGGTTGAGCAGTAAGCTCGTAATCACTCCTGGGATGCTCTTTCGAGGTTTTTCCTGATAGCATGTAATCAGTCCTGGGAGATCCTATAGGTTGAGCAGGAAGCTCGTAATCAGTCCTGGGATGATTTTTCAAGGTTTTGTTTGGTCGCATGTAATCAGTCCTTGGAGATCCTATAGGTTGAGCAGTAAGCTCGTAATCATTCCTGGGATGCTCTTTCGAGTTTTTGCAAAGTCTGCATATAATATCTCCCTAGGATATCCTATAGGTTGATCAATAAGCTCGTAATCAATCCTGGGATGCTCTTTCAAGGTTTTGCAGATGCACATAATCAACCCTGAGATTCCACATTACGGGACACTTGCAGAGATGATGAAGACCTACATGGAGGCTAGGCCTACATCCAGCATGAAAAAGGGTTGGCTCTGTAGAACTTCCTATGACGAGAAGAATTGAGAGATAGCACCAGCGATCGAGATGACGAGTACAGTAGCAGTGACGATGATGCTCCAATGATCCTGTGACGATGATCCAACTCCAGTCTATGTATTGATGACCTATGTCAAGAGAATACCTTCCTAGTTAAGAGGGAGTGTTGATGTGTTTGTAACTTCGGAATATATTCACTTGTATATTGTATGTATTATATTTGTACTTTATTGTATCCCCAATGGAGATGTATTATTCCTCCGATTGGAAGTGTCGTCATTTGTATTTGCAAGTGTCGCAAGTTATATTGTAAGTATCATAACTTATATTTGATGGGTTATTAGACCTCCTTAGAGGGGTCGACCAAGTATGAGTTAAAGGGTTATTAGACCACCCTAGTGGGGTCGACCCAATGACAAGTGGTAATGGGTTATTAGACTCTCCTAAGGGAGGTCAGCCCAGTTAGAGTAAACGGAAAGTAAAGGTAAAGTATAAATAGACAGGAGCACCTCTCTATTTATCAATTCAATCACTCACTCACTTTGCATTAGTGAGAGAGAGGAGGAGTGCGCACAAGTGGAGGAGGAGAAGCTGCTAGGAGACAATCTCTTGTTTTGGGGTTTGATCTTTGTGATCTTTGTATTGGTGCTCATTCTATCTCTGGGGAAGTTGCGGGGTTTTTCACCTTCTTGGTTTTCCCTGGTGAAATGCTTTGTGTCTCTTGTCTATTATGTTTGATATGCTGTACATTTTGTTCTCTCAGTTAAGATCCTAGATCATATTGAATTAAATGATGAAAAACTAATAGAAATAAAGAATAATAAATATGATAAATTGTTAAGTTGATATAATATAATGTACGATCGAATTTGTATTTAAAGTATATATAAGATAAATAATTAATTTTAATTATTGATAATAAAAAAATATTAAAACAATTTTTTTTTAATTTTATAAAGAAAAATTATTTTTATATTATTGATTTGAAAAATAATACTTAATATAAAAATATTTTGTAACAATAACAATGTAAATAATTAATATAAATCTTTAATAAATAATATCATATTTATTTCAACAAAAGTACAACCACTATTCAAAACCATCATCAAAGTGCATGATTCTTGATTCTTCTCTTCAATAGGATGGTAATGCTCATCCTTCATTATTCTTATAGCCACTACTCAAATTATAGCCATCATCAAAGTGCATTATTCTTCTCTTTACTAGTATTGTCATGCTCACCCTTCATTATTCTCTTCTTTGTTATGATTCTCATGCCTTGTGCTTTTTGGTGTTTTAGACTTAGTATTTTCAAGCTAAGGCTTTTTAGCTTCTTTGAGATTAAAAAACTATGTAGTATCAATCTTGATTTTGTCACTAATTTCTCTCGGCTCTAAATAAATCTATAACAACTTTCTAAAACACTTCAACATGTTAAAAAATGGTTATAATCAATTTTAATGATGAAGTCATGGACATGTTAATCTTTTTTTAATAAATTTTTAAGTACATTTTCCTTAAATTTAGCTCAAATCTTAATGTATCCTTTCTTCTTTGAATTGAATTCTTAAATTCCTATCTCATTACTTATTCACCTCTTCCATAAAAGATTTTCTTCTAATACATGAAGTTATAAACATATTAATCCTTCTTTAATAATTTTTTAAGTACATCTTCCTTAAGTTTAGCTCAAGTCTTGATGTATCCTTTCTTATTGAATTGGATTCTGAAATTCCTATCTCATTAGTTATTCACCTCTCCCATAAATGATTTTCTTCTTAAAAAAAATTTTTTCCATCTTACTTTTGTAAATGTAGGTCCTCAATGTGACTAAAGTATCATTGACCATACTCCTTACAAAAGAAATCCATATAAAGTTATATATTGATCTATTTTACTATCACAATGCTATCCAAAAAAAATTGGTACCCTCACAATTTTGTAATAATTGGTTTAGAGAAGGAGGTGTATTCGCCATGATCTCTTTGAAGGTCTCGAGATTTCGTAAAGGACTTGTCGAGTTCCAACACTGAGTCAATTTTGAGATCATCAAAGTGAACCATAATGGTCAGACTTTTAAGAAGGATTTTAGACATTTCAAGAAAAGCATGGCCAACAAATCAGACTATATTATATTTTATGAAATCCTAACCTTTTACCTTGAAACAATACTTTTTGTGTTTGTGAATGGAAAAAGGGTGAAGTGACTAAAGCTAGTTGGAATGTGTAAAGCTCTTAGCAAGGTGGAGACCACCCCTTTTAAATGTCATATCCATGACTTAGTCCTTCAAACTCAAGAAACGGTCTTGTCTCATTAATACATACCACCTCCACTTACCTAACACATCGATTCAAACCTAATATTTTATAAGATTGATTTATTGTAACCTTATTGATCCCCTTGTACTCTTGCTCATTAAGGACATGCACTCCCTCATCTACTACTTACTTTTTGTAAGTTATAATTACAAACCATGCTTTAATAGGGGTTATAGTTTTTGGTTAAAATTCAAAAGGCTTTGACTTTCAATTATATATCGATAATTTTGTAAAAGATTTCCAAAGTTGGGTGAAATATATATATATATTTCCAAAGTTGGGTGAAATATATATATATATATATATATATATTATATTTAATATATTTTTTTAAAACTTATATATCTTTCTATTTTTTAATTATTTTAGTACATTTTTAATTTGATTAGCACAATGTGATGTGACTTTAATTTTTTATGTGAATTTTTTTACCTTTTGTCAGGATCAAAAAATAATATTTTAAGTGATTGTTTTGGAGGCTCTACATATGCACTGCAGTCACTCCCTATCATGGGCATTAGAATCTATGTTGGTTCCATGGGCAATGTAGTCAATACCTCACTATTTTTTCACGTTGCCATCACCACCCTCTACTTGCTATGTTGCATGCATGCTCCACATGGTAATCTCCATACGCTAATATTTCTCTACCCATTCACATATTATAACTATTTCTTCTTTTGTGTTTAATTATTGATGTTACTTTTGCTCATTATCATCAGTAATCAATAAGTCCTTATTTGGCTCTCTAATTTGTTTATTTCGATATTGCTTTGGAAAATATCAGACAAAATACAAATGACTAGGACAAGAAATTAGATTGACACAACAAACCAAAACCAAAATTACAATGCTAACTCGTACTCTAACTCACTCCCTATGACAGAAGTGCTACTTTGTAGAATCATTGAGCAAAGATGTAGGTCTTCAAGTGTGCAACAAGAACCTAACCTGGTCTGAGAATGCCATCGAGTTGTGCAAGTTTAACAGAGCCCGAATCTTTGACTTCCGCAACCAATGCATCTTAACTTGTTGTCATAGAGTAAGACTTGGATTCCTTTTGTAAAATGTTTCTTCTTGATATGGAAACATGCCAGGATTTCTGTCTCACTTTTTCTACTATTGTGTGATAATCGGCTAAAGAACGAGATTCTTCTAATACCATTAGTTATGTGAGTCGTTTAAATCATCTTCAGTCATATGCATTGCATGTGCAATGTACAGACTAGGAATAACGAATTCTATTGTAAGCACTGCTTCTCTACATATACCGGCTGCAATGGGGTCTGCTTGTAAAGTTTATTTGTAGTGCTATTGTATGCCCATAGAACTATGGGAATTCTTTCATCCCAATCATCTCATTTTGTGGAACATACCTTTGTTAGCCCTGTTTCTAAAATTTTATTAAAGGCTTCAACTGTGCCATTTGCTTGTGGATGATATTGACTATTCTTGTGATGATGTATCAGAAATTCCTTTGTCAAGGTCGTGATAGTGTTGTAAATGAAATGCGTTCTTTGATAATTGGTGAGGCTTCTAGGACATCCAAACCGAGTAATGATGTTATGATAAATAGATTGAGTTGATGTCTCTGTGGAGCAATCTTGTACCAGTGTTGCTTCGTCCCATCTTGTTAAATAATCTAGTGTAGTAATATGTAGCATCTTTTTGAGTGTTTCGCAGGAGGACTGATGGGGCCAACAAAATCAACCACTCACTATTCCAATGGTTGTAAGGAACGTACAGGTTGGAGTGGGAGCTCATGTAACGTCCCCTTCACTCAATACGACCAATGGGAGGGGACATTAACTAATTATGGGCTTCTAAATTTTTCCCCATAGCCATAATACAAATTCATGACATTTAAAATGCATGTGCAATGTAACTTATCTGGCAACCTCATTTGACCATAAAGACCACGGGGTACTCAAATTTTGTGTCTGAATTTACTCATTCATATCCAATTTCAATTTTATTTAATTTAACAATGAAACATAAAATTGTATGATGACCCAAATGATCTTGTGCATTTGTCATTAAATAATTACAAGAAATATACATATTTAAGCATAAGCACACCCAAGCCATGCCAAGAAATTCCATGCATTTCAACATTCATATAACAATAATTTAAATAGCATATAAACACACAATTCAACAATATCATTCATAATCGAATAGAGACTTATATTTAAAGCATTTTTTCTCCAACTAGCTGCAAGTGAAGGACGTTCCTCCCAGCCTTAGGCACTATCAAGCCAAAGCTTACTTTGACATGCCACCCCTGAGCTAGGTCTATCAATCCACAAGGGCTAATCGTTTTCCATAGCTTCTAATTAGCTCAATATCTCATGCAACCCACTGGTGCAAAAACCCCCTCCACAACTATCCCAAGCCTTAATTCTCCTACCCCATCAACCTGCACAATGCCAAGAACAAGCTCCCTTCACTTAGCTAACAGTCCCTCGGGCAGCCTCGAGTTCCCTTTTAGTGCTCCAGCACAAGCTAGACAGGAAGTCTCTGAATTGGGACTCCAGGGCACAAGCTATAGGCCAAGTTCCTCTCTCGCACCAATCTACCTAGGTTAAAGGCATGCATAATTCATTTCCAACAATGGCTTATGGGTTCCCTATCATAGGTACCAAGCACTGTAGTTCAAGGTGGTGGCAAGGTAGAGGAGGAAAATTCAAATGGTGGCCAAAAAATTAATGAGGAACGAACCCCTTTCTATCTTGATTTCTCATTTTTATAGGCAAAGATCATGTTGTCATGTGGCCACTCCACATGGAACCACTTTTCCCCTCTTAATCCCCTTCTTAAGGTAATTAAATAATGCTTAATCAAAGCATGGCCCTTAATCAAGGTTTAAGTACATGGGTTAAATGGATAAGGCTAAAAACACAATCTAACAATTACTAAGGTAATCTCCCTTAGCCTAATGTCTCCCCACTTGTGGATTCATAACCCCCCATATCTTCTTCGTCCTTCTTCCTCTGCAACCATTATAGTTTTTATATTAATATAAATGTACATATTTACATAGTCTTGGTCATCCTGACCATTTGTTTATGGCTTCTAGCCTTTTACAACAATTTTTACAAATTTACATTTCAAGGTCAAAACTGGGATATTACATTCCCCTCCCCCTTAGTTTATGCATTGTCCTCAGTGCATCATCAACACTATGTACATTTACAAAATTTTAATCAAAATTTTAAAATAATTGCGAGTATGCCTCCTGCATCACATCCTCGAGCTCCCACGCTGCTTCTTCGGGACTGTAATGGGTCCATTGGACCTTTACATGTTCGATGGCCCTGTTCCTCAGCAACATGACTTTCCGATTGAGGATACACACAGTTTGTACTAGAATATCACCTTTCGATCCACCTGGATCACAACCTAATCAATTATATGGTTAGGATCAGGCATATATTTCTTTAATAAAGATCCATGAAATACATTATGCACACACAGACAAGCAGGTAACGCTAATGCATAAGCTACATGTCTTATTCTATCCAGAATTTCAAAGGGCCCACAAAATTGGGCTACAAGCTTTGGACAAATTCCCAGTTTCAAGGAACTCTTCTTTGGCCCGACTTTCAAATACACATGATCCCCCACTTTAAATTATTTTAATACTCTTCCTGTGTCTACATAACTCTTTTGTTTGTCCCGTGCCACTTTTAAATTATGCCTGATTTTTACCATCTGCTCTTCCATTTTTCTAAGTAATTTTGACCCAATTATCACTTTGTCGACTGGATTGTCCCAACTAATTGGAGTATTGCACTTTCTGCCATACAAGGCTTCAAATATACTCATCTTCAAGGAATCATGATATCCATTATTATATTCAAACTATACCAAATATAGGTAGTCTTCCCATTTTGATGGTTAATCCATCACATACATTCTTAACATATCCTCAATAACTTGATTGTCTTTCTCAATCTGCCCATCTGTCTATGAATGATATGATGTGCTTAAATTTATATTTGTTCCAAATCCCTTGAAGAATCCCTTACAAAATTTTGAAGTAAAATTTGGATTACTGTCTGAAACTATTACCTTGGGTATCTCGTGTAAACTGGCAATCTCTTTCATATAAATGTTTGCTATATTGGCTACCTTATGGGTTGAATTGAATGGTATAAAGTGAGCAGCTTTTGTTAACTTATCCACCAACACCATAATGGAATTGTGTTGCTTTCTTGTCCTGGGAAACTTAGTGATGAAGTCAATGGTCACCACATCCCATTTCCACTCAGGTATTGATAATGGTTGAAACAATCTTGTTGGATGTCTATGCTCAACCTTGACTCTTTGACATTCAATGCACCTTGCTATATAATTAAAAATATCTTTCTTCATTACTAGCCAAAATTATTGACTTCTTAATGCTGCAATTGTCTTTTGGTATCCATGATTCCCTGCATATGGTACATTATGCATCTCATTCATTACCAATTTCCTTAATTTTCCTAAATTAGGAACATAGACTCCATTTTTGTATGTAAGAATTCCATTTTTTTTCAACCTGTAACTTTCATATTTCTGTTGTACATTTCCCCATTGTAACTCTTGTTTTACCTGAAGGTAATGTTCATCTTATATGATGTCCTCAAGAATTCTGGTTTTTAAATGATTTGCATATACTAATGGCTGAAACATGCATAGCATGAACTCTTCTACTAAGTGCATCAACAACGTTATTGTCCATACCTTTAATATGTTTGATATCAAAATCAAACTCACACATAAATTCGAGCCATCTTGTTTCTCTGGCATTCAAATTTTGCTTCTCAAATAAATATTCCATCCCACTATGATCTGTTCTCAACTCAAATTTTATTCCCATGAGATAATGCATCCACATTTTTAAGGTGTGCACAATAGCAACAAGTTCCAAGTCATGTGTAACATACTTTTTCTCATGTTCCTTAAGTTCTCTAGATTCATAACAAATCGCATGTCCATTTTGCATAAGGACTCCACCAATTCCTTCTTGGAAAGCATCTATACATACTACAAAATATTCATTTGGATCAACAATATTGAGTACTGGTGTACTAGTGAGCAATCTATTTAACTGCTAGAAACTTCCTTCACATTGTGGTGTACACTATAACTTGACTCCTTTCTTCTATAATGATGTAATTGGATGTGCCACTTTGGAGAATCCTTCTATAAATCTCTTGTAGTATCCAACTAATCACATGAATGACCTTACTTTTGATACATTCTTGGGTGTAGGCCATCCTATAATAGATTATATCTTCTATGGATCCACTGTCATTCCTTCTTCATAGATGATATGTCCCAAGTAATGAATTTTCCTCTGATAGAAAGAACATTTACTCATCTTGGCATAAAGTCGATGTTCTCTTAACACTTGTAGTACCAATCTCAATTGTTCTTCATGCTCCTCTTCTGATTTTGAATAAATAAGAATGTCATCCAGAAATACAATGACAAACTTATATAAATAATTCTTGAATATCCCATTCATCAAGCACATAAATGTAGTTGGTGCATTTGTTAACCCAAATGGCACCACCGCAAACTCAAAATGACCATATCTGGTCTTGAAGGTTGTGTTGCTAATGTGTTCATCTTTTATGCTTACTTGATGGTAACCAGATCTCAAATCTATCTTTGAGAAAATATTTTCTCCTATGAGTTGATCGAACAATTCATCGATTCTATGAAGTGGATATTTATTCCTCAGAGGTTACCTTGTTCAATTGTCTAAAGTCAGTACACAATCTCAAATTGTCATTCTTTTTCTGTACAACTAGTATTGGTGCTCCCCAAGGAGACACACTTGGGTGTATGTACCCTTTCTTCAACAATTCTTCTAGCTGCATATGTAACTCTTTTAGATTAGGTGTGCTCATTTTGTAGGGAACTTTGGAAATTGGGGCAGCTCCAGGCATCAAATCAATAGAGAAATCAATATCTCTTTTTGGCGGCAATCTTGGTATTTCTTCAAACACATCTGCAAAGTCTTGCAATATTGGAAAGTTCTCTAAGCTTGGGATTTTACACTTTTCAAGTTCTTCCACATGAGTTGCGTACAAATGACATCCTTTTCTGAAGCACCTCTTTAATTGCAAAGATGAAATTTCTCTTATGGAAATAGGCCTTGGAACGCCTTTCACTATCTTTTGCTTCCCTTCTTCATCAAGACAAGTAAATGACTTGTTATGACAATCCAACATCACATGGTGTGTCTTTGACCAATCCATTCCAATCAGTACATCATATGAGTCAAGTGGTATTATGTTCAAATCTACAGAAGTGTTCAATCCATTCATATCCAATGGATAACCCTTTACTAATTTATTAATTTTCCTTTTTGCTCTAGTAACCAGTTGAACCATCCATGTTTTATCATGCTTACTTTTCTTTAGCTGAAATATTTCAACTAAATTAGGAGAAATATAACTATGACTTGCTCCAGAATCAACGAGAATAGAAATAGGTTGATTGGAAATTTTACCTTCAACCTCAATCGTGTTAGATTGATGATATTCCTGTCTGTTGTCCAACGCTGCATATATGATGGGAATGTTCCTTCCTACATCCTCAACAGTATTTGCTTCCTATATATTATGCACATTTCTCATTATATCTCCCCTTTGTGGAAAATATTTATACATATGATTTCCTTCACATCTGGGCAACATTTTACTTGTTGCATGGTTCCTTTTCCAATAGATTCTATCATCCTGGGCCCAGTATGAGTTGGATTACTTTGTTGATATGAATTATGTTGGTTCCTGAAGAAAGATGGTTTGAATAATTTATTTATTTCCTCCTACTTATACTTCATCTTATCTCTCCAATATTTTTGAGAATTTTTCCTTCCTTTGTTCTAATCATACATGTGCTTGGCCTTCTGAATTGCTTCTTCAAGAGTCTTGGGTTCATCATATTGAATTTTATCCTTGTAAAATGAAGGAAACCCACTTTAAAAAATGTGTATCTTTACCTTCTCCTCCTTGATAAACACAACATATCTTAACAACTCTAAAAACTTCTTTTCATACTCATCCATGCTCATGCTTCCCAATTTGAGTTCAAAGAACTATTCCATATTCAGAACTATTCGCTTTAATGAATATCTTGACATTGTTTAGTATTATTCCCTGATTTTCTTATTCATTTGATTTATTTATGAGCTAATATTTTTCAAAGTATTATTCATTTGTGATGAAGCTATAGGTGGGAGATTATCTAAAAGCTAAGTGAAAGAGATCAACTTACAAAAATCAGCTCAATCTCTCCCAATTAGTTCACTAGAGTTTGTTGGAGAGATTTAAGGGATTATGCCCCCTCTTGATTCTCATGAGATTATAGTGCATAAATAAGGACTCAACATCATCCCAAGTTGAAATCATGGATTCCAAATCTAATTTTTAAAGAGGAAAGAAATCCCACCAACTTGCATACAAATTACTAGTTAACTGGGACATCTTCCACAAATCAAGGAGTTGATTTGCATGAGCAGTTTTTAGTTATTCTTGTATAAATAATTGTGCATATGATAGCATGATGGGAAATCTTCTATTATTATTCTTCTCTTATCATTTCATTTCTTTTTCTCTTGTTGTTCAAAGCGAATTTGTAAAGGGCGGCTTGCTGCCCTGTTGTAATGGCATATTTTTAATGAATAAAAGCTATTTTTGTTCCATCTTTAATATACTTGCTTAAGCATGGGTTCCAAGAGATTCCTTGGGTTGTTACATCTCAAGGGAAGAATTGAGAACCCCTGCATGTCTTTCATTTAGTTTATTTTAGTTTGTTTCATTTGACTCCATGCGTTTTTCTTTTATGTAGTTTCCTGTAACGTCTTATATAGTTTCCTGTAACGTTTCCGTAGTTTCCTGTAACGTCTTCCGTAGTTCCCTGTAATGTTTCTGTAGTGTCCTGCATAATTTTTTTTCTTACAAACAGATTAGTCATTTCATATTGTGGTGTATTTGGTTCCTACAAAATTAAAGTAGTTATATGAATTTACGTGCTTTCTTTAATTAGATTAACTTTACATGCTTTCATAGATTAGATTCATGCTTTTATTTAGTTAGATTCATACTTTCATAGAATAGATTCATGCTTTCATAAAATAGATTCACACTTTCATAGATTAGATTCATGCTTTCATAGAATAGATTCTTGCTTTCATAGATTAGATTCATGCTTTCATAGAATAGATTCGCGTTTTCATAAAAATGTTTTATGCTTTCATAAAATAGATTAACGCTTTCATAGGATAGATTCATGCTTTCCTAGATTAGATTCATGTTTTTATTTAAACTAGATTCATGCTTTCATAGATTAGATTTTTGCTTTCATAAATTAGATTTCCATGCTTTCATAGATTTACATTTCTTGTATTTCTTAATTAGCATTTCAAGTTTTCCTAGATTGAGTTGTTGCTTTACATTTATTGTCTTCCTTAATTAGTCTTTCAAGCTATTTCCTTTGCAATTGCATATACAGTGCACGATACCTCTAAGTTTGCACGAACTCCTAGATTGATAATTTAAGTAATGAGTCAAGGGATTCAGTTTTATAATTGCAATTCTTTGGCCCACCACTTTTTGGCGCCGTTGTCGGGAAGATACTAAAATTGCATTAGGAAAAGTTTGAATTTTTATTGGAAATTTTTTTTAAAATATATAATAAAATAAAATAGTTTGCGTGCATCCATATGATTTATGTGTATCAAACCCCCAATTTTGCAATGTATGTTTAAGCAGGAATTCATGGCCATCATGATGCTAAAGATATTGTGGGAGAAAGGAGGACGAATTAATGCAAGGATTTTCTCAAATTTCTATTGTACACGAATAAATCCAAACAGAAATAGATCTGCATCCCAAACAACCATAAAAGAAGGGATCCATGAGCAAACTCCAGAAGAAGATAATGAAAATTTTCCTTTGTCTTTATATTTCAATGAAGCTTACTATGGAATCCATGAAAAATAAGTTTTTCTCATACATCTAGTCATGCATGCGAAAGAGAATGCAAAGCCATGCTTTTCTCTCATCCAACCTTGCATACATACAAAGGAAATCAGATATTCATGGATAAAATTTGATCGGGAGCAAACATTAGAGGCTGAAGTTGAGGAATTTCTTGCATTCAAAGAACAAAAGATCCAGAAATATCATGACTAAATTGATTCTTGGTTTCAAGCAATCATCAATAAGTGGTATCACTCCCATATTCAACATTTCTTGTCACCTTATCCACTGGTGCAATCGGTCTCTCAAATAATGGCATCTATTGAGGTATATTTTTCAAAATTGGATATGAGTTTTCCTGAGATTCTTATATGCAAGTGGGTGCATTGGAAGTATTCCTACACTTGAGAAAAGAGCTAATATTTTCCAAGTAGGGTAGGTAGGTAGACTTGTTTTTGTGAATAAAAAAATTCCTATGGTGAAAACCTCTTTGAGGTGCCTAAAACAGGTCTTTACTTGAAAACCTCCTTTGAGGCGAGTAAATGTCTGTAGAAATAAAATATTACTCATGGTGAAAACCAGCAATGGATCCATCAGGCAGAGCATTGGTGAAAACCAGCAATGGCTCCATGAGGCAGAGCATTGGTGAAAACTAGCAATGGCGCCCTTGCTTTGAGAAAAATAAAAGAGAAAAAATTGTACTTGGTACTTCTTACTTCTGCTCTCATAGGTCATGTAAGAAAAGGATTAGAGCTTATATTTTACAAAGGGATCAAATAATGTTCATACAAATTCAGGGATGAATCTAGTTTTCCAAGGAGAAATCAAAATCATAGCATTTGAGCATCAAGAATCAGTATGGTTTGGTGTCCCGAATATTACTCCCAAATGCATGCACATCAGAGGCTGAAATTTTTACAAGCAGCTTGAAGATTTGAAGAAATAGTTTTGACATGGGTACGATGTTTTGACTCATACTCTCTGATGGTTCGAAATAAAGGTCGGAAAAAAATTGGGGGTGTAGATAACATGTTCCTCTAGCTCCTCATACAATTTTATAAAAAATGAATGAGCTTAAGGTGAGTTAAAAATTCAATTACAGTAAACTACAGAAAGCTTGCATATTTAAAGGCAGATTTGACATAGGTACTGTAGTTTTATCATTGCTCATCCATAAGTTGGAATCAAGGTCTGAAAAAATTTGAGGGTTTATATAACATGTTCCTCTATATCCGCATACAATTTTATAGAAAATGGATGAGTTTAAGATGGGTAAAAGATTCAATTACAGTTAACTACAGAAAGCTGCCAAATTTCAGGACAACTCTGACATAGGTACAGTTTTCATCTCATTACCCCATCAAAAGTTGGATTCGAGGTGTGAAAAAACAATTATGGTGTAGGGTACATATTATTCTATCTATACGTGAATTCTCATTGAAAAATATTTAAGTTTAAGTGGGGTAGAAAATTAAATTACAATCATGTAAAAATCTATAACAGTTTGACATGGATGCATTAGTTTTACTCATACTCACTAATGGTTTGGAAAGAAGGTCTGAAATTTTTATAGAGAATAATTTCCTACTCTATCTATGCATAAAATTGCATAAAAAAAAGTGAGTATAAGTGGTTCAAAAAAATTAAATACAATCACCTACAGGAGGCATGGGGATTTGAAGGTAAATCTGACATATGGTGGTATTTTGATTGTTAATCCTCAATGACATGGAATAAATATTTGAAATATTTACAGGATGTAGAGGATATCCTCCTTTATGAACTTGTACTATTTTATAAAAAATAGAGGTGTATAAATGTGTCAAAAATTTCAATTATAGACCTGCATCCAGGAAATCCAAAGAAGAAGAATTGGAAATGAAGTGAAGGATATTCTAGTCTTCCAAGGGCAGAGTTTTTCAAGATCTCAAATCCCAATTTGGAGAGATCCATTTTTCCTACAAAGAAATTAAACCCCATACAATCAAGCGAGCCTGCAATTATTTCAAGCGAGCCATCCCTCATTATTTCAAGCGAGGAAAACCTCATTCTTTCAAGTGAGCCTGCAAGTATTTCAAGTGATCCATCCCATCCATGAAATCAATTGATCCAACTCCAACCCCAATTTCTTCAACGCTTAGTCATCTCAAAGATCAACTTGCATGCAATCATTCAAAGGGTAAGAAAAATTAGGTAACTTACTAACCTATGTCATTTTATTCATTTAAACAAGCATGCAAGGCTAAAAGGTATATCATGAAGTTTCAAAATTGCTGATGGCACCGAAAAATGAGTTGGAAATTGTATTCATTCAGACTCCAGATATTATGGTCCATACTAATATTCAATGTGGGAATCGAAAATAGAGTCAGGAGAAAGGAAAGTTGAGACTTTCTATTTTATGAATTCAATTTGCATATGAATAAAATCAACTGTGATAAAATGCATGTTGTTGGAACACAAGTCATGGTAAAACCAGCTGTAATAAAGTGCACGATGTTGGATCTCAAACCCATCCCTTTGCATATTTAAATCCTGGTACAAGTGGTTAAGAGAAAAAAAAAATCAAGAGGAAACAAAGCAAACATGTGAGGAGCGTGCAACAATTAATTGATAAAATGCACAATATATGAGATCACATAATATTTTTATTGATCGCAGGCCACTTCGAGGGGGAAACCTCCTTTGAGCAAGATCAATACAAATATCTTCATGGTGCCTTCATTGGCCTCAACACACACTTATATACTAAGACTATGCCCAATACTATGGGTCAATACCATGGAACATATAATACTACGGGACGACTTACAAAGCATATGCGTCCAATACTATGGGTCAATACCATGGGCTAATACAAACTATGGATCAACATATACTACAGGACGACTTACAAAGCATATGCGCCCAACAATAATATACTAACAAATTAAAGAGAAGGGTTGAAACAGGTTCCTAACATCCCCTCTCCCTTAGAAAAAGCTTTTTCCTCAAAGCTTTAGATGTGGGAATTGATGCGGAATCTGAAGGAGTGGTTCTGTTGTAGCATCCTCGAGTTGCATTACGTGCCACTGAATGAATACCTCTGTGATAGATTGAGAGAGAAGCTGACACCTTTTGAGCTTCAGGGAGGATTGCTTGGAAGGTTGTAGATGAAGAAGAACCATATCACCTACTTGAAAAGTGTGCTCAGAACGGTGTTGATCGGCTTGTTGTTTCATTCGAATTCTTGCCATGTGAAGAATGTCCTGCAAAATGGGAAGAATCTGATCATGGTTTCGAAGAACCGAGTCAATTTCCTGGACTGGGGAACTGCTGAGGGTGTATGGAAGAAGAACTAGCGATGCCTATCCATAGATTGCTTCATATGGTGTCATTTTTGTTAGTTTTTTCAGCATTTAATTCAATCTGATCTAGGATCTTAACTGAGAGAACAACATGTACATCATATCAAACACAAGAGACAAGAGACACAAAGCATTTCACTAGGGAAAACCAAGAAGGTGAAAAACCCTGCAACTTCCTCAGAGATAGAATGAGCACCAATACAAATATCACAAAGATCAAACCCCAAAAAAAGAGATAGTCTCCTAGTAGCTGCTCCTCCTCCACTTGTACACACTCCTCCTCTCTCTCACTAATGCGAAGTGAGTGAGTGAGTGAATGAATAGAATGAGAGACACACACTCTCTATTTATACAATGACTTGACTTTCCTTTAATCCTAATTGGGATAACTTCCTAAGGAAGCCTAATAACCCATCCACATGTCACTGAGCCGACCCCACTAGGGTGGTCTAATAACCCTTTAACCCACACTGGGCCGACCCCTCTAAGGTGGTCTAATAACCCATCAAATACTTGCGACACTTGCAATAATACTTGCGACACTTGCAAATACAAATGAGGACACTTCCAACCGAAGGAATAATACATCTCCGTTGGGGATACAATAAAGAACAAATGTAATACATACAATATACAAGTGAATATCTTTCAAAGTTAAAAATACATCAACACTCCCTCTTAACTAGGAAGGTATTCTCTTGACACAAGTCATCAGTACATATAGGCACATGTCTTCAATAGTGGAGCTGGAACATCGTCACTGGATCATGGAGCATCATCGTCACTGCTGTTGTACTCGTCATCTCGATCACTGGTGTTATCTCTCAATTCTTCTCATCATAGGAAGTTCTACAGAGCCAACCCTTTTTCATGCTGGATGTAGACCTAGCCTCCTGTAGGTATTCATCATCTCTGCGAGTTGGCCATCCTGTGGAATCCTCAGGATTTATTACGTGCATCAACAAAACCTCAAAAGAGCATCCCAGGATTGATTACGAGCTTACTACTCAACCTATCGGATCTCCCAGGACTTTTACATGTGACCTCCACAAAACCTTAAAAGAGTGTCTTGCAACATGCAAGATCTCTAAAGAGCATCCGAGGACTTTTACGTGCCTAGCACAACCTGTCCGGATCTCCAAGACTGATTACATGTGATCTCCACAAAACCTTAAAAGAGTGTCTTGCGACCTGCAAGATCTCTAAAGAGCATCCAAGGACTTTTACGTTCCTAGCACAACCCGTCCGGATCTCCAAGATTGATTACATGTGGTCTCCACAAAACCTTAAAAGAGTGTCTTGCGACCTGCAAGATCTCTAAAGAGCATCTGAGGACTTTTACGTGCCTAGCACAACCTGTTCGGATCTCCAGGACTGATTACATGTGTTCTAGCAAAACCTTAAAAGAGTGTCTTGCGACCTGCAATATATATAAAGAGCATCTAAGGACTTTTACGTGCCTAGCACAACCTGTCCAGATCTCCAGGACTGATTACATGCTACCCTCGCACAACCTGTCTACGTCCATGGAGTACCATCCTGGTACTCATGATCAACCTGATCATCCTCGCAAGGAGAATCATCTTGATGCTCATGATCATACTGATCATCATCATACAGTACATCATCCTGATGCACATCATCACATCACATGATCGTCCTAATCATCATCATAGCATCGTCCTGATGCATATCATCATCACATGATCATCCTGATCATCATCATAGCATCGTCCTGATACATATCATCATCACATGATCATCCTGATCATCATCATAGCATCATCCTAATGCATATCATCATAACATGATCATCCTGATCATCATCATAGCATCATCCTGATGCATATCATCTGGAGCATCGTCCTGATGCTCATCACATATGATCATCCTGATTCTCATCACACAACGCTTACATACACAGCCATGGGAAGGATCCTCCTACCACCATGCTTGGAATGGCTCCTGCAAATTTGTCCCATCACTTCCTCCTCGAAGTATCTTATGTTTGAAGAACACCAAGCCTCTCTTTGAAGTACTCAAAATTCACTATGGCTAGTGGTTTGGTCAACACATCTGCAATCTGCTTATCCGTCGCAACGTACAGAAGCTTCACTGCTCATCTCTGCACCATATCCCTGATATAGTGATACTTGATCTCGATGTGCTTCGACTTGTCATGGAACACCGGGTTCTCTAACAACTTCACACAACTTTAGTTGTCATAATAGATACAAGTAGCATCCAACTAGAAATCAAATAAATCATACAGTAGCTTCCTTAGCCATACTGCCTCACAACTAGCCAAACAAGCTGCAACATACTTTGCTTTGGTTGTACTCAGTGCTACGCAGGATTGCTTCTTGCGAAACCAAGAGATAACACCTGATCCCATATTGAAGCAGCACCCCGAAGTGCTCTTCCTATCTACAGCGCTGCCTACCCAATCTGAATCAACATAACCCTCCAGGTTACACTTTTGATCTGCATCATACTTGAGCCCATAATCAACCGTACCCTTCAGGTACCTCAGAATATGCTTTACAGCAATCAGGTGAACATGTCTAAGATCCGTCAGGAACTAGCTTAAGGTGTTCACCGCAAAGCAAATATATGGTCTTGTGTTCATCATGTACATCAAGGACCCAATCATCTGACGATACATAGTGGCATCAACCGACTCTCATGAAGCATCACTCAATAGATTCAGGTTCGATGCCATAGGTGTGGCCATGGCCTTGCAGTCCATCATCCTGAACCGCTTTAGGATCTCTACTGCATACTTCCCTTGTCCAAGGAAGAATCCATCTGCACTCTGCCACACCTCCATACCTAGAAAGTAATGCATCATACCCAAGTCCTTCATCTCGAACTCGGCAGCAAGCTTCCTCTTCGTGTCGGAAATCAACCTATCCTTACCTGTCACAAACAGGTTATCCACATACAATAGGAGTATCACTGGATTTCCTTCCTCAGCCTTGTAGTAAAGGTTGGAACCCGCTTTACTCTTGGTAAATCCCAAACTGGACAGGAAGTTGTCTATCCTATCGTACCATGTCCCAGGTGCTCATTTCAAGCCATACAAGGATTTCTTTAACTTGCACACATATGACTCTCTGTCATGTGTCTCAAAACCGAGTGGCTGCTCCACATACACTTCCTCTTCGACTACACCATTCAAGAAATATGTCTTGACATCCATCTGGTGTATGTTCCATTTCATCACTGCAGCCAGAGCAAGTATTATTCTGATGGAAGTGTATCTAACTACAGGTGCAAAATTCTCTTCATAATATATCCCTTCTTTCTGGGAGAATCCACGAGCCACAAACCTTGCCTTGTATTTCTCTATGTTGCCATCTGCAGCATGCTTGATCTTGTAGATCCACTTGGAAGTCACAACAGACTTCCCACATCCCAGACATCATTCTTCATGATCGAGTGGTACTCCTCGATCATGGCATCCTTCCATTACTGCATCCCAGATCCTAGGAACTTCATATTCTTCAATATCTTCAATAGGTAGTTTACTTGAACTTCGTCACTGGAACAAATGGTGTTGAGTCTTCGTTGCTTGTTCTTCGAAACAGGTCTCTCTTGTAGGTGATGGTACACGGTCTTTCCTACAAGATAAGTTCAATTGCATGATTAGAAACATCTCATAGATTTCAGAACAAATTCTTACACATAAAGACATATGTCATACAGTCATGCAATTATCTTAGCCAATGCTTCAATACAACATTTATCCATATCCTGTAACTTTCTAGATGCCTTCCATCTCTACCAGAACATTGTTAAGAGTGTGCACAACTCCCAACATGTCAACAAAGAGGTTTCATTCTAGATAAGTAGCAATGGAATGTTGTATAGTACCATAGGCCACTTACCCATTACTTGCATATTAGTATTATCTTGTTCATTAGTGCCACTTTTCTAAAATGCATAATATACATCCTAAATCTAGGAACATAAGTATGTACATGACTGAACAACATCATTTAAGTAATCATATATACAAGAAATCAGAATTCAAATACTTATCTTTGTTTGCTTGTTGGGTGGACTCTCTCTCAATCTTTGCTTCCTTGCAGGAAATCCTGGAGTGTGCTCCCTCTTGATCTTTGCTTACTGGATTATCTGTCTTTGAACTTATATCCATCCTGGACCACTATGCATTCTTAAGTGTGCACTAGTGTTATCATTGTGTCATCCTCAAGATCTCATACATAATCATACATGCATTAGTATAATCTCAATACTATCAAAACATTATGATTCTAAATATGTATGGTCATGATCATTTCATACACAGGTAATTTATCACAAGCGTTAGTATTCAAGGTTTCAGGGAGTACTTCTTTTACTCATACATATTCTTATTTGACCATTGGACTCTTCTAGTTTGTTATGTCATTAATCAAAGTAAGAAGCATAATATGCATAAACCCATGATTATTCAAACCTATAACTTCATGAATAATCATTATCAATCATATGAAAGTATACTTATATGAGATCCTAACACAAGGTAGGATTCTAACTTGATACAGGGAAAGAACATACCTGGATTATCATGTTTGTTAGTTATGTCTAACATACCCAAACAATGTCTTCTTTTTTCTCTTCAATGATTTAGAAACCTTGTGCTAGCAACCTACATATCTCATAAGTTAAGCATTGTAGAACCAAATTATACATACCTCATAAGTAGAGCTTTTATGTGATCAATGGCTATGGATGAGTCTTTGTCTTCATGTCACCATGGTCATATGTTCTTGATCTAGAACTTAATTTGTCTTTCTTGATGTTAGCGGACAACATCATCCTCATACAACGCCACAGTGCATTAGTACAATCATAAGTGTCATAACCCTAATAAATGAATGTCTTCTATCATTCACATGCATTCATACTTTTACTAAGGTGATCAGACAATCTAAAATTAATCAAGATTGTACTAACCTCAATAATATGAAGACAAACATATCATGAACTTAATCCTCAGATAAATGAAACAAATTTCGACACATACCTGTATCTCCTCAAGTTATACCTGATTTATGTTCTTTCCTTCAAACAGCTTGGTCAAGGAATCAAACATCTCCTTGGGTGTCTTTAGTGAAGACAGATGTGGTATGAGATGGTCTTTGATATAATCTGCAATGATCCTATTGGCCTTGACCAATATCTTCTTATGTAAGGTCTTAGCCTCATCTCCCTCTGGAACTGGAACTTCTTCACTTATGTATGTGTCCAATTCATTCTTTTCTAGGATTAACCCAATCCACTTGATTTGTTGAATCTGGATCTGGAGTTGGCTAGGGTTTGTCAGAGAAACCCTAAAAATCCAAACTTGGAATTTCAAACTTTTGTCTGGACAGGGAGATGAAGATGACTGAGGCAAGCAAGCTGGTGTGCCCAGATTTTGAAAAATCCAAAAATTGACCCCTCAAAATTGACCTGTGAGTTTCGGATCTGCAGCTTCTGTCAAATTTTGGTTTTCTGGTTTTTCTGGTTTTCTGGTCAAAATCCCAAACTAGGGTTTGATAGAGCTCGAGGTTCTACCCAACCAAAAACTTTGATCTTGGTCTCTAAAATTTGATTTTGATGAGGAGCATCCAACCATGTTCTCCGATTACAAAAATCCCAACTTTTGCAGAAACCCTAATTTCCCACAGCAGTGACAAACCAAAAAATGAAAGTGCTCATAATCCAATTCTGTTTGGACAGAAATATATGCCATATTGTTTATGATGTATCTCTGAAATTTTGAATCCTCAGGGTCTGAATCTTTGTCCTGTGGTAGAATGACCTGTCATCTTTCCAAACCCACAGATCTGAGCTTTAATGGATTCTCTGAGAGAGATATATTCCAAGTGTCGCAACGTGACCTATTTATGGGATGAAACAGAATAGCAAACTTGTACGGAGTGCCACGTGTCACTGCTTCAACTTCGGCCTCTGAAACTCAGAACTATGAAACTACAGTCTGTTCACTAACTATAAATTTTTATGGAATTCCATTTGGAGCTTACTATCCCAATATATGACCTCTATTCCTAGGTAACTTGTTTAGGACTGCATTCTGGAAGAGGCAGAAACCCTAACTTGTACGAATCATATCTCACAAAGTACAATGAATATGAGGCTGAGCTTCAGACACAAGGTACATAAACATTTCATCTTTGGCTTGTAAAATTTTCAGATCCTGAACCTTCGCCAAAACTGAATTATAGTGAAAGTTCCACGATGACTGGTTTTTATTATACCAAGCCCTAGCTTCCAATTTGTCACAAGTGCAACAAGTGTCATAAATGCCATACAATGCCTTCCTTCAGGCTAGCACTGATACCATGTTAGTTTTTTCAGCATTTAATTAAATCTGATCTAGAATCTTAACCGAGAGAACAACATGTACAACATATCAAACACAAGAGACAAGAGACACAAAGCATTTCACCGGGGAAAACCAAGAAGGTGAAAAACCCCACAAATTCCTTAGAGATAGAATGAGCACCAATACAAAGATCACAAAGATCAAACCCCAAAAAAAGAGATAGTCTCCTAGCAGCTGCTCCTCCTCCACTTGTGCGCACTCCTCCTCTCTCTCACTAATGCAAAGTGAGTGAGTGAGTGAATGAATAGAATGATAGACACACACTCTCTATTTATACAATGACTTGACTTGCCTTTAATCTTAACTAGACCGAGTTCCTAAGGAAGCCTAATAACCCATCCACATGTCACTGGGCCGAACCCACTAGGGTGGTCTAATAACCCTTTAACCCACACTGGTCCGACTCCTCTAAGGTGGTCTAATAACCCATCAAATATAAGGTGCGACACTTACAATAATACTTGCGACACTTGAAAATACAAATGAAAACACTTCCAACCGGAGGAATAATACATCTCCGTTGGGGATATAGTAAAGAAAAAATGTAATACATACAATATACAAGTGAATATCTTCCAAAGTTACAAATACATCAACAATTTTAGATGTGGTATTTTACCACCACAGTGCTTCAAAGAAATCCATAGAAATAGTTGTCCAAATCTATGTAGGGATGGGCAAGGGTTCGAGCAGTCCCGAAAGGAGTGTCGTTTCACCCTTGTTGACCTAGAAAATATCACAGTCAGCCACCATCTCTTGAATTGTCATTTTCAGTCCCTTCCAAAAGAAGTTACATTGTTCCCGGTCATACGTTTTGAGGAACCCAGAGTGCCCTGCCGATGGAGAAGCGTGGAGTTCATAGAAGACATAGCCCTATTGAACAGATTGCAACCAATTTGGAACAAGCAGAGAAATAGATGAAAGAGAAACTGGGGCATCAAATGTGCGATAAGGAGCATCCGCCACCATATTGTCCTTACCCTTCTTGTAAGTGATCGCATAGGCATAACCCATGAGTTGGATAACCCATTTCAGGTGTGTTAGGGAGGAGACCCATTGTTCCAAGAAACTTTTCGGACTCTGGTGATCAACCTTGATGCCAAAATAATTCCCTAATAGGTATGGCTGCCACTTCTGTACTGTGGGAAAAATAGCCATCTTCTCAGATGTAGATGCAGCCAATTTTTTACCTAAAATGTCTCTTGAAGGCGGCAAGTCCACTGGCTCAGGAAAGACACCTGCATATATATCCAAGGTAGTAGTGGAGACCGCTGATGGGTGCATCTGAATGGAATGGAGCGGAGCGATGACACCATGTGAATTCTTCTTAAGGATATTTTCCAGGCGATGTGAACTGATGATGCGGAGAGACCCTGGTTGTAAGCCCGTAAATGTGTGTTGTTTCCCATTGACTGAAAACTGCATCCAAAGTTCAGCAAAATCCCATAAGATGGGGCCAAGTGTGCGTAACCATTGAGCTCCCAAAACCACATCACATCCGCCTAAGGACAAGGAAAACGTGTCAGAGCGCAGGTTATAAGCTTCCATAGAGATACTCACATTGCGACACTTCCCCTTGCAAGGTAAGGTGCCCCCATTGGCAACCATGACTTCAAATTTGGAGCAAGGATGGACAAAACAATCAACCTGTTTGGCAATCCAAGGGAGAATGAAGTTATGAGTGCTACCAGAATCAATCAAAGCCAAAATTCAGATGCCAAAATTTCTTAAGAAGATCCATGCACGGTTGCATGAGGACATGCAACAAGTTCAGTTGGGGAGTATGTTGGGACTCAGAAATGTCATATTTTCATCCACTTTACCTTCTGCTATTCCTCACATTTCATCATACCATTTCCATACATATACTTGAGTTTCATCTTATTGTTTTCCACTTTATTCATTTTAGTATTATAAGTGAATTTATGATTAAATATTGGAAAATAACATGTTTTCCACTAATATCTCAAGTATAGATGAGATTTGTAATGTGTAGGAATATGGAAGGATCAATTCAAAGAAAGACTCCTCAAATATCTCCTCCACCATTTCAAGAAGATAGTTATTCAAAGAATATTCCAAGGATAATATCATGGAGATTTGGTTGTCATATCTTATCTAGGATGTATGAGAAACATGTGGAGAATTTGTGAGAGACATGTGGAGGATTTGAAGGGATCATATTTTGTAATAATAGGAAAGTAGTTGAGAGTGGTTGAGAGAATAGTGGATCTGTCATTATGAGATGGTTATCTTCTTCTCAAATAAATTCATGTATAAAAGAGAGTGCTCTCTCTTCATTTTGGAGGAGTAGATTAAGCGTAGATTAGGAAGAGATTAGTCTCAGATTGTAGAAGTTAGTTTTGACTTTGTAATATGGAGAAGGGGCTTCTTAGCTTTTGTTCATAATCTTAGTTTTGATGCTTTCATGATTTGTCATTGATTGGTGTGATGTAAATTAAGATTTCTTTATTGTTAATGTGAGCTCACATGTGTTGTCTCGTTGCTCTTCATATGTTGTCTTTCTTTTATGCAATTTACTTTCAGCCATGTGTTTCAGCTTCCAGCATTAGATTAGCAGTTGTGTGTTTCAGCTTAAGTGGGGATTAGATTAGCAATTAGAAATTAGCAAGGGGGTTAGATTAGATTAATTCAATTCAATCCTACATATATTTTGCGTGTGCTTCGTAAGCCTACGAACCTCGGATTGACAAATTAAATAGTTGGGCAAGTACTACAACGGAATTAAACGATAATTTTTATGCCTAACATTTTGGCGTCGTTGTCGGGGAAGCACAATGGATTGAAGTTTAGTTTGATTTTCTGCAAGCGTACACTAGAAGTGTGAATTTCGATTTCTGCAATGAGTGTTTCAATTCTGCAAGTGTGAATTTTAATTTCAGCAAGTGTGTTTTTTTCGCAACTGTGAAGAGTAATTGTTTTCTGTACAGAGTGTTTTTTTTCTGGAGTGTTTTTTTTTATTTTCTTTTTTTTCATTTAGATTTGGGTGCTATAAGAATAATTTTTTCAAAATGATTTAACAATGAGTTTAATCTTGGAACAGCTCACTCAAATCCTTGCAAAAGTAGGTATCTCATCTTCTCATGAAGAGGAGATCCTGACAGCAGCCGAGAGCTTAATCACTCCTCCAAAAACAGATGAAGAATTAGCATACGAAAAATCCTGCACATTTGATGGAGAACAATTATGCGAGCAGGAGGTTGAGGAGGAAAACGAGGAGTTGTAGCATGATTTGAGGAGTGAAAACTATGCCTATGAAAGCCCTATCGAAAGATGGTTTCAAGCAACTACCAGGTTAGTTCCATTTAGTTTTTCTTTTTATTTTGTTAATTTAGAGTTTCAGCAGTTAATTTCGCATGCTTACACATATTTCCGATTTTTAACTGCGAAATTGAAAGCTAACATATTCCTATTACTATTGCGTGCATGGCTACACTGGAAGTTTGCCTACACGTAATTAATTTTTAAATTTTAATTAGCATAGAGTAGGTAGGATTTTATTTTCAGTTAGTTTTCAATAAGTATGCTCTCCTCCACGCTTCGTGCAATCTAAGTAGGATGTTTTCTAACGTTTTCAGGAAATAATAAATTAAGGTTTGCAAATAAGCCTAATCGATTTCATCCTTAATTTTCAAATCATTTATCTCCATTTGCTAAAACTTTTTCAATTTGTAAAATAAAACTGGCCTGCAAATGCATGTGGCAAATTCATTCTAATCCAAAACAATCGCTGAATTTATAATAGCTGAAACAGTGTCACGCCTGTAAGCTTCTCGTCCATTGGAGTCGCAACCATATCTTTTCCTTCTTCCTTCATCCTATAGTTCAATAAGTTTGGGAGAAGAATTTCCAGAGTTCTTTTACTTTGATTTTCTGAAAAACATAATAAATGGTCTGCAATTTAATATGGGTTGAGAGTGAATCGAGTTTTTCCACGCTTCAACTTGCGGAAATATACCACGAATGATTACATTACCATATTTCCTCACTCAGAATGTGCTATGCAAGGTAGAGCTATGTTCTTCCAAGCTGAAACAGCGCCAAGACAGCAGCTGAAACAATAGCAGAAACAACACCTTCATGTTTGTTAACTTTATCTTACTGTTTTAGCCACTCGAACTCTATTTCAGTTTGGTTTACTTTTTATTGGAGTCGCCTTGACTTTCCTTTATCCTTCAAACCTCAATTTAAACCTAACAGTGCATTTATCTTCAGTCTGTTATAGCTCTTCAATTTTATCCTTTGACCTGCACACAGGAACTATTAGTGGCATACTCTGAATTGATTGCGAGTAAAAGAAATTGGAGGTTGAATGAAATGCCTAAATTTATACCTAAACCTGCAACCAAAACACAACGGCATGGAATAATTTAATCACTCAGCCCCCAAGCTTCAAGATTGCATGCCTCTAATATTTCCTTCTTTGGAATAAAGAAGTGGAACAATTAGCTCTCTCAGTCAACTTGGAGAGCATCTCGACCAAATGGTGACGTGCTCATCTCGTTGATAGTTAAATCTCAATCATGGATAAAGACACACAACAAGAAAATCAATCATTATTTTCCTAGACCTGGGTAGTTAGGTGAGTTTGTTGCAGCTTCATCCAAATGGAAGGGAATCAAATAATCCTACAACAATCTCAATAATGTTTTGTGGGAGAAAGGCGCTTCTTCCATAGATTACCAAGCGTCGCAATAAAACATATAACGGCCCCTTAAGAACTTCACATTATGCAGCAGGTTTCGGGCGATCCTCCATGATTTCTCCACTATCTTTACATTCTCCCCATTTCGACTCTGTCGCCGTTGCAAATCTACCCGCCGTAGAAAACGTTCAGCTGTAAATAGATATGGCTGTTACAAAAATAGCTAGGTGTAAACTTAGGTTTGGGGATATCTATATTTCCAGGATTAGCATAACTCCAACCCTCATGGCGTGGCCAGCTGAGTTCTCAAAGTCCCACAGGAATTAGCAGTCGTCCTTCTCGAGCTCCATATCCATGTTTACCAAACTTGCCTTGCCCTCTCGTCATAACGTATGATGTTATAAGACTTTCGTCTGCCTGATCACATAAGGCCACGATCCATCAACCAAAGACACGCAAGAAAAAGCACCAATAGATGATCGACCTTAAGATCTCTACCATGCTATGAAGGAGGCTATCGAACCTACAGGTTGGCTCAGTAATTAAGTTATTGCCTGGCATGATATTAAGTTTTGAGGTGGATTGACAGCACCTTCTTCACATTCTTCTGACACAAGTTCCTGTACACACTGGGATCTATTCAGAGAGCTCGGTACCACCATGAATAGGGAAGGTGGTCTACAACTGGAACATGATGCAACAACAACACTTGTCGTGCTTCTGTATCCTACACTGGCTGTCGAAAACTACCAACAATCCAACCGAAAAAGCCAAGACGTTTCCTGCAAATACCACTGACAGCGACAAGCTTATAAGAAGGCGACTAATGGGAAATGCAATACCTCTCGTCTAGAAATATTTAACTTGAAGAACATGATTGACAGAAGCAATGAGAAATTTGTCATTTCATCCATAGTCTGTATTAAATAATGAAATGTTATGTCTGCCTATTAATAAAGAGAAGAGATGAGAACAACGAGCCACAAGAAGGAATTTGAACTTTTGAGATTATTGACATCTATGGACTTGTGAGATTTGACAGTGCAGTGCTTACGAATTTGCTTGAATCTGCTTGACCGGTTAAATTCCTTTGATAATGCAATCTTCTTTTTGCAAATTTGCATAATTTTGATATGTAAAACAAAAACAATAAAAATTATAAAACCATGAAAAGAAAGAAAAATAAAAATAAAAACATTGTAAAAAATTCAAACACTAATTTGTCTTTATTAAGTCACTTCACGCAACAATCAATGACGAACCAAGCGCGCAATGGCAACAGGTAAAAACACGTTTTATTTTTTAACTTTGATTTGCCGCATTCGTACTTTTGTCTACATGTTATGTTTTTCAAACTTCTCACGAATTTCATGCAGGATTAGTACTAAGTTTTTTTCAGGTTCAAAGACGATCACATTTTGCTGTTGAAGTGGATTTTTTCAAGAATCACAAAACTTTTTGAGAAACATGCTTGATAAGACAGCTTGAAGGAGTTGTTACTCATCATAAACATCATGACGTTTGCTATTACACAGAAACCATTCATAAACCCATTTGCGTCATGAATGTTTAACCACATATCTCCTTCAAAGCACATTAGTCATCCAGGTTGAAGTCCACTTTCCATTGCCTTATCCATCGTGACTTCACACACACCTATCTTTCTGAGTTGCATACATAATTCCCTTCTTTTTCAGTCCCTTTCTGTCTTTTGAATAAGAACATCCATTTCCCTTTCCATAATTACATTTCCTTTCCATAAACATTGTTGCTACTGAGATCTTTCCTATAGTCCTACCAATCTTTTTGTAAAAACTCACGTTGACTGATGTGGGATTCCTTAAGGCCCACCTTTCAACAAGTCTTGCCCATCGACCTCAGCACCATACCTGGGATATAGACTAGAGTTCCTTTTTGAGTACCTGGAGGCTTGCATGCCTTAATGGCAAGTTCTCTCGCTGACAATCATGGGAATACATCAATGTCCCTTGATCATCATATATTGCAAGTGGCTCGACATCAGCACATCTATTCGCACTTTGCAAAATGTATTCAAGTACCTTGGCACTCATTGACATCAATGGTGAGTTTGCCTCGCATTGGTTAACGCCATTCATCAATGGCCGGTAATCCAATGACTTCTTCTCATTCTCAACATCGACACATTTATTCACATGACTAGCATTGTACAATCGGGTTTTGTAGCGGGTGAAGACTATACACTTTTTCATGACTCCCTTAGCAATTACAGCAACATGACTTCAGCTATATGAGAGTACCACGGTTCCACTTTTTGCCTTCGACATTTCCCAGGATCCAGTTACAACTGCAACAGCATTTGCAGTTACATTTTCATGATCCTGCAGCTGTGACATCTTCCATGATCCAGCCACAGTAGTCACATTCTCCATAATTCAGTCGCAACAATTTCAGTTACATTTTTATGATCCTGCAGTAGTGACATCTTCTCTGATCCAGCAGTTATAGCAGTTGCACCAGCAACATCACCAACCACGTTCCTATTGCATAGTTCATCATCATTCTTGGGTAAGTGGAGGTATGTTGTTTTCTGAACTTTAATCATGCAATTCCTTACATGCTAGCAATGAATAATTTGGAAAATTCCCTCACCATGCTCCATTTCCTTTTTCACTTTCATAACCCATGCCAATTTGCACGAGGACATGCAACAAGTTTAGTTGGGGAGGATGAGATAGAGGTTGTTGAACACTCTATAGGATCTCAAATGCAATCATATTTTCAGAGGACATGAAATCTTTTGTGGCAATTTATTCATTTTCTCATGCATATTGTTCCTTATATAAAATGCAGAATTTGAATTGAGTATATCTCACAAACCATACATTGGATCCTCATGATTTTTGGACAGGGAATGGATAATATTATGATGAACAAAATTGGAAAGTTTCAGCTCAATCCAATGCACGGATTTCGAAAAAACAGCCATCATCACCTACAGCTAATTTACAATTTTCTCGAAATCCGTGATGTGGGTTTTTCTGATTTTTGGTGTGGCGATGCATTGGACTAGTAAAAACTTGCCTACAAAATTTCATCAAAAACCAGTTTGTATTTTGGGAGATATTAGTTCAGGAAGTTGGCTGCAACTCTGAACTATATTCACTATCATCATTTCCCTACCATCATTCCATTTTTCCACTGCCATCACTCCATTTTTCATCTCATTTATCATTACCAACATTTCTTTTCCAACAAATCCTCTGTTGCACTTTGCTTCATACACATTGCTACACATATTGGCATGATTCATAAAGGTAAAGAAAAGGCTTTCTTATACACATTGATGCTTTCTTATGCACATTGATATCTTATCATTTCCAAGGAGTACATGGTTAAATTATTATTGCAGCAAGAAAATAGATAATCAGATAAATGTTGTTAACACAAAAACCAACATTCTTTGTATTCATGGTTGTTACACAAGAACCAACCATAAGAAAATGTTCGCTGCTACTCACACCCTGGAAACATTCATTGTTGGAAAGACATCATCAATCAAAGCCAAAATTCAGATGCCAAAAGTTTTTAAGAAGATCCATGCACGGTTGCATGAGGACATGCAACAAGTTCAGTTGGGGAGTATGTTGGGACTCAGAAATGTCATATTTTCATCCACTTTACCTTCTGTTATTCCTCACATTTCATCATCCCATTAACCTTTCATCATACCATTTCCATACATATACTTGAGTTTCATCTTATTATTTTCCACTTTATTCATTTTAGTATTATAAGTGAATTTATGATTAAATATTGGAAAATAACATGTTTTTCACTAATATCTCAAGTATGGATGAGCTTTGTAATGTGTAGTAATATGAAAGGATCAATTTAAAGAAAGACTCCTCGAATATCTCCTCCACCATTTCAAGAAGATAGTTATTCAAAGAATATTCCAAGGAGAAGATCATGGAGATTTGGTTGGCATATCTTATCTAGGATGTATGAGAAACATGTGGAGAATTTGTGAGAGACATGTGGAGGATTTGAAGGGATCATATTTTGTAATAATAGGAAAGTAGTTGAGAGTGGTTGAGAGAATAGTGGATCTGTCATTATGAGATGGTTATCTTCTTCTCAAATAAATTCATGTATAAAAGAGAGTGCTCTCTCTTCATTTTGGAGGAGTAGATTAAGCGTAGATTAGGAAGAGATTAGTCTCAGATTGTAGAAGTTAGTTTTGACTTTGTAATATGGAAAAGGGAATTCTTATCTTTTGTTCATAATCTTAGTTTTGATGCTTTCATGATTTGTCATTGATTGGTGTGATGTAAATTAAGATTTCTTTATTGTTAATGTGAGCTCACATGTGTTGTCTCGTTGCTCTTCATATGTTGTCTTTCTTTTATGCAATTTACTTTCAGCCGTGTGTTTCAGCTTCCAGCATTAGATTAGCAGTTGTGTGTTTCATCTTAAGGGGGGATTAGATTAGCAATTAGCAATTAGAAAGGGGGGTTAGATTAGATTAATTCAACTTCAATCCTACATATATTTTGCGTGTGCTTTGTAAGCCTATGAACCTCAGATTGACAAATTAAATAGTTGGGCAAGTACTACAACGAAATTAAACGACAATTTTTCCGCCTAACAAAACTCAAAAATTAACTTTGTTGATTTATAAAAAGAAAAACGGGGGTCAAGGGGGCTTACCACCCTCATTTTTTTTAAATCCTCTGATTTCATGCATTCTAGTGCATAAGATCAACTGTAATTTTTTATTTTCAGCACCCGAAAATAGTTGTTGAGACCGCTCCTATTTGTTACCATTCATGTACATTTACAGTGTTGAAATGCTTTTTCTATCATCGATAATTAGTTTTTTTTCCCGTCATCGATCAACAGTTTATGGTTAATGATTTTCCCTTTTTCCGGCTTTTTTCATGCCCGTAACCTTCCCTTTGCAAATGGCCATGATCTCATATCACTACGGCCAATATTAAATATTATTTGTCGATGGACCATTCCATAAGATACACCACGAGCAAGCTCCCTTTTTCAGGAACGTCCAAGATTAAAAGTACAATCTTCCCGATCTAATCTTAACCATTGGTGACGGAGTACCTTTATTAACCCCTCGTGCACTTTCCTTTTTCGCTAATGGCCAAGATCACATAATGGTATTTGTGGGATCAAATATCCACCATCCATGGTGTGGTCACCTTTACGACTCCCGTGCATCTTGTATTGAGTGAACGGTCAGATCTTGTTCGATCCAAATTACTTAATCAATATGGACCATTGACGGAATGATCCTTATATTAAACCTTGTACATTTTTTTTTGCGTGAATGACTCTGATTTGCTCAACAAAACATGCTCGCTCGATCTAGGTCATTGACGACATGTACAAACTTCTTCTTGTCCTATGTGAATACTACCCATGCATATTCCCCTTCCAATGTTGCCACATGTACTCAGTATACATGTGGTTGGTTCACATCATCATGTCTGTGTGGCCAATGTGGGTCCCACATCAAATTTTTTTCTGAAATTTATATAAAGGCTTAAATTTTGAAATTTCTTCATATATGCATATGGTTTAAGTGGGTTCCAACTGGCATTATTCCGACAACATATGTTGATTCATAACTCACACTTGGAAACACAAAATTTACACTTGGCCCGTTGACAGAAATTTTCATATGAATTAACAAAGATTGTAATCTTTGGCACAGGTTAGAATTTTCACTTGAATTTCATAATGACATTATGTCAAGTAGTTAACTTGCAAACTGTAAATTTTTCCCAATTTACAAATAATTGACTCAAACCTTAAAAAATTTATTGTGGTTGCTCTGCACATTTGGCCCAATCCATAATTCAATCATATATATGCCGATGGATACTATGAATTAATCCATTGGTATGATTCCATACTATTTTTCTCATAAATTTCCTTATACACCTTTATTCAAACACTTTCTGTGCAACCTCTAAAACTACCTGTAACATCGAATTCCAACCTAGTCAAACCCAATGCTAAAAACCTTGGCTCTGATGCCCATGGTGCCCATAACTCTGAGAGCAAAAGAACCAACAAGATCTACTGCAAATCACTCGATTTCCAGACCCATTCCAGTGATTTTCCATGGCATTCATCTAGCTTCGCACACAATTCAATAATTAGGGTTTTTTCTCCATATACTTCCACACACAGATCTCGGGCTCGTTTCCATGCATAGGTCTTCTACAATCTCGGGAACTTGGCATCGCATACATTGGCTAGAAGCAGAAAATTTAGAGACTTGCTCTTCACACTTCGAACATATAATATTTCAAAGATACCATCTTGGTTGTTGAGATGCTAACAACGAATGATCTATTAAATTTCCTTGAAAGTCAAGTTTGTTGAAGAATGCTTACCTGAAAATCCTTCTAGCTTAATGGGTTTTCATGCTAGTTTTTGGTCCTTGATTACCAAGAAAATGAAAATTTTGTGTACAAAATTCTCAATCTTCAATGAATTCACAAAGATGAAACAAACTACTCTTTTTTTCTTCAGGGATATCTTGTATAAGAGTATATTAGTTATCTTATATTCAAACCCCCCTTCTTCTCAGAGTATATTACTTGGCACGGAGATTGAATAAATACAACCATAATATTGAACTTATCATAAAATTCATGGTTGTCTTCATCAAACAATCCACACTCGATTCATTTCTTGTTTCATACAATGTAGTAATAACCAAAGTGGCGATGCTCCGGTGATTCCCAACTTGGGTTGGATCCCACTATCCTCTACTGTGTAGTTGGTTCTACAGTAATATTCTAACGAAACTAGAGATTGTATCTCACCTTCGAGCTGGGGAATAGAAGCAGAGGGAGAAGTAGCACTTAGGTTATAAGATCGAGCACTATGTACAATGAAACCGTGCATTACTCCTTTGAGCATTTCGCCAGAGAAACCTCCTTCAAATTCGAAATGTATTGCACCACTCTTTTGTTGTGGATTAATTGATGGAATGAAACATCGACATTTTGTCAAGATGTAGTCTATGTCTTTAATCAAAGTGCAGGGAACACTTCTGGCTGGAAAAATTGAACATTATGAATCACTTAGCTTTACATATATGTATGTTTGTGTGGATGTTGTGGGATTGGTGGCTACTATAATTTATGAATAGTCTGCATGCAAATGGATCATGGAGATATATATACCCATAACCAATACCACGTAGGTGAGAAATGGCTCATTGGTGCAATAGCACACAGGGATATACCATGAAAAAGGACTTAGGTCACAACAAGTAATATATATATATATATATATATATATATATATATATATATATATATATATATGCAACAAAATAAAAACGCAAGTTTGGGTTTATATATATATATATATATATATATATATGCAACAAAATAAAAAATACAGGTTTGCGTTTAACTTTAGGTTTAGGTTTAGGGAAAAATAATGCAAGGAATAGTAAAATGACAACGCATAGGTTTATACACACGGAGATATATGAAAGCAATGAAGAGATAATCTCTATCCAAGTAATAACCACACACAGTATATACTACCAAGAGAATACACCACGTATACCTCACACAAGTTATGGATTTGCACATAGGTATGCCGAAGGTGATGAAGCCCCAACACACAAGTTCAACACATAGGTCTAAGATTATAAGAGACTCCTTCATGTGTCCTTTGGCATGTAGTTGCATCACTGGTTAATACTCACGGATTAGTTGTGGAGACCCTTCATTTAACTCTACTATCATGTAGCTCCAATCCACAGCTCTTTATTCAATAGATCCAATATGTATCTCTTCAAAGAGATTTCCCTTCACAAAAATGCTCCCCATCCTTCACATAGCCTTCACACAAAATAGCGATAGTGCGGCCTCCAACAACACACACATATACTTCACACAGATGGAGAATAGACGCTCACTTCTTCCACACAGAGAATGGGTGAATTAGGGATTTCTAGAGAGGAATAAAACAGAGCGGTTTGCAAGCTGAGCAAGACAGAGCTTGGAGAAGGATAGTACACCAGGGAGCGGGTTGGATTTTTTGAAGAGTTGAGTAGGCAAGTATGGCAAAGCTGAGCAGGTAGACTAATAAATAGGATTCTAAGCACATGCCACAGAGCTCAAAATGGATTTGATACCAATGTTGGGATACCCAGTTGGGAAAACATGGAGAAACTAAACAAAGACAGTGAAATTAGGCGTGAAATTCCATTTATTCATTAAGAGAATGTACATATTTATACAATATAAGGTGACGCTTGGATTTCATCTTCCAAGTTGTCCCTTGAACTCCTCATGACTATTCGTTTTCACTTAACCCTAACGAAATAAGTTCCAAAAATCATGAAATCATAGTCTAAGTCACTAGGTAGGAGAATGAAGCTAAGGAGAGGGTTATTATGCTCTAATAGGTCCATGGTCACAATATTTTCTTTGTGAGGGAAGTGAAATACATGGAAAATTGAAGACAAAACTACCATCATGGCATAAGTATAGCTACATCCTAATGGGAGATTATAATTTAGAGGAGCATCAACAACCTCAATGGATATAGTCTTTCCCCCTATCTCGATAGGGAGTGTAGGAATAATTCCATGAGGCCTAAATAGATACCCATCAAAATATTTTAGCGTTTTCGATGACGGAACAATCTCAAGTGATTCAATAGCTTTCCAACATGACAAGGACATAGCACAAGTTTAATCTCCCTCATCTACCACAGTGTGAAATATGTTTAACCCTCAGGTCAAAACTTGAATTTGGAATGTAGCAAAATGGGGAAGTTGAGGCTTCCAATTTTTCAAGTCAAATGTTATAATTTGTGAGTCCAAAGGGTCTAATTTGCCAATAGTCGATAACAATGTCTTTCGCTATGTGAGGAAACTCTAGAGGATTGTTCACGGAACTTGGGCCAAATATTTAACAATACTATAATTAGGTTTGTGCATAGATCTCTTCAACACACCTTTTGGGATGTGTGTAATTGTGTCAATCATTGGTTTCTCTATATGCAAAGGGTTTGACAACTCATAAATAGATGTTTCTTTACCTTTGGAAATAGACTTAGTTACATCATAATTATGAGCTACGGTATGGACATTCACTTCCCATTCATACGTATATATATATGTTCATGTTTGATGGGTTTCTCTCTTGTAGCTCGACTCCTAGTTGCCTCCTTGCAAGGGTATAGGGTTGTGAGGAACTCCATCAACCATTTATTGGTTCTTGGGAGGGAAATGAGTCACGAGAAAAAAAGGTTATTTTTTAGAATCACGTTGCACCAACAGTCGGTGGAAACCTCCATCTTGGGGCAAAGGTGCACTGTTAACTGTGGTTTTCTCCACTAAACTAGTCATGGGAAAGTTTTCATATAGCATCCTTGATTGGGAATACACTAGGTCCAATTGTTGGTCCATGATGATAGCTTTCTCCTCAGTCATGACCACAGAAAGTGTGATAGTTTTTGCAATGTATGGTAACAAATACTTTATAAAACAATCCACTAATATTTCATCAAGTATCTGGAATTTGATCAAATGATGTCTCCTTTTCCACTTGTGAATGTGGTTGGAGATATGAATGGACTTATCCTACCAGAATGATGTCGAGAGTTCGGTCCTTACCTCATAGAATACTAGCAATTGAAATTTGTTTAAAATTTTCATTGTTAAGGCATCAAAATTGTAAAATTAATCTCTTGGGAGTTCAATGTGATGGACCCCTATTTTGGGCAAGGAAATACCATCTATTCCTTATTTCTCTAAGGTTTGAGAATTCAAGTAAGCCAAAAAGGGAACATTATGGACAGTGGATCAATTTATGTTGCATGCTTTATAAGTTGGATTGTATGTTGATTAAAATTATTTTCTTATTTGTTAAAACTTCCTTTTTGAGTAACTAAGTGCACACGAATCTTAATCAGTTGACTACAGTTATGAATTTTAGAGCAGATCCTCGTTGGCACACTTTGAAGAATATTGAATCAAGTAGATCCATGTTGAATCAATCAAGCAGATCCATGTTGGCACACATTGAGGAACACCAAATCAAGCAAGTGGCTTGTCATTCTGACTATCTATCCAAAAGAGATTCCAAACTATCCAAGTGTCATATCATTTTGATACCATTTTGATCATCGAACTCAGACGACTATGCACTACTACTTTGATTATAGGCACAAACATTATGAGGCCTTTTGAAGCTTTAGTTAAAGGAAATTTATTGAGATGATCAAGGAAACCATTTTTGTATTTAAACAATGGAGCAACTGATCCTTAGGGAATGTGCCATTTCTTCTCTCACGATTATGTTATTGTATTTAGTTGCTTCTATTTGAGTTCAAAAACATTTCTAATGTAATTTTGGTTTTTCTACATTAATGAAAGAAGTACTTATTGCGGCCTATATCTGAGTAGTCATTTAAGTTCGAGAAGCGATCTTGGGTAGGGCCCACCCAAGGAAAGTGCAAGGACTCGTTGTTGTTAGGATAGTTTTACTTTCAATATCATTTCATTTTTTTTGTAGAAGAGTGTGGTTTGTTAAATTTTTCCTACAAGTTGTAGATTTCCTACTTTTTTTGTAAATGATGTTTTTCCAATATATGTGCACGGGAATGTTATAGATTTGCTTTTGATAGTTTAATTTACTTTCATCATGTCGTTTATTTTATATGTATGAATTCATTATTCAACCCGGTTAAGGCTAGCCCTCTACATATTTGAATATCTATATGGAACTCTTAGGCTTCTTAACTTCCTGCATTCTATATCCCTGAGGTAGAGTAAGGTATACTTTCACTAAAGGCAGTTATAGCCAAGAGTATCAAATCCGCGTAAGCTTTCCCCTAAAGGGAGTGATTAGGGATTAAGTGCCAAGTGGAATATTTGGATCTTACACTCTTGCAACCTGTATTTAGCAGTCATTTAAAGTTTGTTGTAGAATTCTTTTATGTATTTAGGATAAATTTCATTTCTTGTTAGTTAATTCCATTTTCATACTAATAGACACATTTTTCCCTCTTTTGTATATGCATAAATTTAGTTGAACCTTCGTAAGTTTGTACGAAACCTTGGGTTGACATTTTAAGTAAGGTTGTAGATGTAGTATTCTTATTGAATCTTGTCTTGAAGGATATAGTATTATTGTTGATACATGGAGCCCACCGTAATGCACCATTTTCTCACTACCTTGGCTAAAGTTCATTGGAAAATCCTTAACCTAATACTGTCATTCATCAATAAGTTTTACGAACACCATATATGGAAGGTCATCACTTGAGTGGCAGGGTCTTCTCCATCCTTCCCTTAAAAATTAGGTGTGTCTTAAGGTAACTTGGTCAAGATAGGGGACCAATTAGAATTATTAATTACCAAATAGTTTGTTAAATTTCTCAAATCTAGCAAGTTTAAGGTTGCGAGGAACAACAACTTAATTTGAGTCAACAAATTCAAACTTCCATGAAAAAATAATGACATTTGGTTTGTATTGGAAAAACAATAACCTAGTGTATAAGCACTACCAAGCATGAAAGGAGAGTTAAATTGATTCCCATGGTTTTGAGGATAACTAGATGGACCTTGTACATGTGGTATGAAATCCCTAGTGCTCATGCTTCATATTGTGGGAAAGGGCATGTTTCCTTGAGACATGTCGAGCCTTGGGTGAGATCTAGTTCCTATAAAGGGTACAAGCTGAGGAATTTATCCACCTCCAAATAGAAATGCATTGAATGGGACTAATGAACTTCCTACTAGTGTGCTAAAGTTTGAAAAAGTAGGAGGGTTGTTAAAAACTGCATGTGGTATCCCATTCGATGGTATTCTAAGGGAAAATGGTTTATACCCTGAGGTATAGATGCCAAATTCGTAAATCCACTATTAGGATTTGAAATAGAGAGAAAATATCCTCCCATAGATAATTCAAAAGTGGATGGTCACGAACTTGAAGCTAATATACTCAAAACGGTCATACTAACTCCTCCCATAGGAATGTTAGAAGTGGGGATTGGGGCGCCCCCAACTCGTGGACTACCACTAGTTTTACTTATGTTAATCCAATGGTGTAAGGGATTGGAGTGTGAGATGTGATCTTGATTATAAAATTTATGGTGATGAAAATGCAAAGGACTCTAGGATATAGAGAAAGGTAAGTTAAAATCGACAAAATTTGATGGGTATGTTAGGTCCTTGATATCAATTGGACTGAGATTTTTTGATTAGGAGGGGATGGGACACTTCTAGGTATGGAAATGTGACCATTAGGACCTCTTAGGTTCCCTTTCTCAGGTAGCTCACTATATTTATTAATTACTTCCACTTTTACTTCCCCTGTGGTATTGTTTGAAGGATCTTGTTTTTCTTCATCTAATCCTTGTGAGGGAGTGTTGGTGTTATCCAACCTACAAGTCTTAGAAGGAAAACCCATGTTCTCTAGAAAGAGGCCTCTAGTCCTTCTGAACCAATAGAGAGGTCATTCAACCACCTTGACTCAAACAATATCAAGACAAAGAATTCCCATAATCCAATGTTCAATACAACCACACTCAGCTAAAAATTTCATAATGATTTAATCAAGCAATACCAGTCTTCCAAAGACAATCCCAAGGTGGTTAAATACCTACAGAGAAATCAATCAAGAGTCCAAAAGGACCTTCCAAAGGTCATCCTAGGATGATTAGGGCCCAATTCTAACCACTGAAGGTGTGAGAGATAGTTATGGTAACCATCACGTAAGAATCACCCAAGGTGAAAGTACCCTCATGAAGATGGGAACCCTCCAAGAGAATTGAGGTGGATGTTATGTGTCTATCTTAGGTATTGTTAGAAAAATAGAATCACAGAACAATAGCATAAAATAAGATGCAAAAATAAAACACATAAACATAATACAAGAGAGACACCAATATACATGGTTCACCCAATATGGGCTACGTCCATGGAGAAATTTCCAGTCCTTTTATTATACCGTCTAGCAAATGAAGCTGCAAATTCCTCTTCACTCTCTCACGGTCTCTCTCACACAATCATAGAGATATTTACAATACCCAGTCTTATTACAATGCCTTCCTTTTAATGAGGGATTACCATGGGAAAATACCACAGGATACCCAATACCATGGGCCCGTAAATTACCCATTGTTGACCAAGCCATGACTATGAAATTACAACATTTTACAAGGCATTTTTCCAAAATTTTCCTACAGGAGTGCTGCCTTCGAAACCCCGCCAAGGGGGGATCCCAAAAGTAGTCACCCTCCACATGTCAACTATAGTTTGGGGGGGGGAATCCCCCCCACACCCCCCATCATGGGATGGGATCCAAACACGGCTGAAACACGACCTCTAAATCAGGACTCAGATCAGGCTCCACAACCAACCGGTACCACAATCACTTCCCATTTGCAGTCACCTGTGAGGAACATAGGTCATGCAACTAACTTTACCACCTCACATTTGACAATTGGGAGGAACAACCATGTGTCAAATGTCTGCAAATGGGCAGGAAATGTACGAACCAATCCTAGACTTGAAGCTTCAGATAGAAATGGTGTCACCTTGAGGACTTGCCACTTCTCTTAAACTCATTTACTCGCATAGCACACAAAGAAGAAATGAGGAGATAATCTGAAATGGATACTCAGCTGGACATGATTTCCCAACATGTATTTAATTCTATTAATGGATTTGCACTCAACCAGTGAGATCCTAGTTTCATTTTAGTGACCTTGGAGAATTTACTCTCCATATCTACACCAAAAGCCTAGAATCTATACTATTGTTGGTTTCCTACCAAAGAAAAACGAGTCTAGTTCATTTTAGTTATGTTGTTTTTTAAGGGTTGTTGTTACTCAAAAGGACGTGGAAGTGAGGAAAGGATGATATTCTCAAATGAAAAACATGCCAAAAGTATATTTCCAAATGGAAATTATTACTTTAAACTTTGAAAAAGATGCTTGAACAAAAAATAAAAATAAAAATAAAAACATATGAAAAGTACAAAGACCAAGCAGAAACTTTTAAAACCTAAAAGAGAAGCAATCTTTTGAGACAAATCGTATAGCCAAAGGAAGCAATTCTTTAGGATTTTCATAAGAGCGTGCTAATGAAAGCACTATAATATTTCAATCAAGAAGCAATAAGTGAAAAGAGTATGTTCAAAAGACACAAAATAATTAGAACCCATAGGAATATTCAATTCATTTATAGAAGTCTCATTCTTCTTTGAAAATAGATTTCCAATTCAATTTCAATGAACAATTTCCCTAATCACCCATTTCTTTTGTCTTCAAGAACCAAGAAACATGCATTCATCAGCTCTTTGGAAGGTAAAATGCAACTACAACCTAGTACCTACAAGGCATAAAATGTGTGGAAAAGAACACAAACAAGCAATATTTGATTTCTTTTATTTTTTATGAAACCAAACATGCACTTATTAAAGCACTCAAAATAGGTAAATTTCCCTACAAGAATACCTACAATCCTTTGGATTTCCTTTGGGATCAACTGCAATAGCAAATAGGGCCAAAACACTCTATTTCCAAACCACACACTCTTATTGCCAAGAAAAGTATCCTGCACATGTTCCTTTATAAAGGGAAAGGAGTATGTACCCCTTGAGTGCACACCTCTATGTCCTCTAGAAGTTGCATGTACCCTTTGCAGTGTTGAGATATTGTAACTTCAAAGAATATTATAATTGTACTTTATTATTCCGAAGATGTTTCATTCCTCCGTAAAGATCTTATTGTATATCCGGAGATGTTTATTCCTCCGTCGGAATGTGGTAACTCGGGTTATTAGACTTCCCTAGTGGAGGTCGGCCCTGTATGTGTTATGTGGGGAAAAGGGTTATTATACCACCCTAGAGGGGTCATCCCAGTCAGTTGTAGTGGGGTATTTAACCCATTGGTTAAATACGAGCCTACATGTACTTGTGTAAAAGATATGTCAGAGTAGTGTATAAATAGAGGAGGTGTATTCCTCATTTGATACACTCACTCACTTGAGAGTGGCACACTTGTGGAGGAGAGGTCTGCTATGATGGAGGAGGAGATCATGTCTTTGGTTTGCATCTTTGTATATTGCTGGTCATCTATATTGAGGAAGCTTTATTGGGTTTCCTACCCCATGAGGGTTTCCCAGGATAAATTTGTGTCTCTTTTGTTTATGCTGTGCTTGTTGTTTCTTCAGTGATCCTGTATGTGCTATTATTGTGAAATGGAATGTAATGCTTCTATTTTCTGTCTTAGCATATTAAATCTTAACATGCAGTAGCCCAAAAAGACCAAAACTCAAAACATTGAAAATTTTCAACTTGCCCAAGGGTTTAACATTGTTCCAAACATGAAATGATTTCAACGTAGTTTGATTCAAAGCTATAACATAGTCCAAGGCGGCCCTATAAATAAGAATTCAATAATTTATTGGAGTTGCATGTTCTACTGAAGAGAAAATCTCCTAAATAGCTAGAGCAAACTATAATAGATGGAAATGAGAGATAGCATACTGAATTCCCTAGGATTATTTAATGATGATCAAGCAAGCAATCATGAAATAAGAGATGAGGGTTACCTAGATTTGGATGGTTGTCCTAAAGCTTTATTCAATGCCTAAATCCCAATGTAATCCAATCAAAGAGCCTACAACTTGCACACAAGAGCAATAGTGCCTTCCTTAAATCTATTGGCTAGATAACAAAATGAATCGTACAACAATTTGGATCTATCACTAATTGATCCTAATTAATCTATAAAAAATATTGATCCTTCAAACGAACATTCATCACATGCGATTAGACATTTAATATCAAATTGGGGGGGGAAGAGGAGATATCTTTATTTTATTAACAATCAACATCAAGTACAATTACCTGATCTTTCCATGGGTAGCAATTTGAAGCCATACAATAGGTCCCTCTACACCTGATCCATTGATGCTTCAGCTCCCTATCTTGTATCTTCACTTTGAACGACGTGGAGAGACCAGATGTGGATATGGACTTCAACACTCAAGAGAGGAAATAATTCAAAAACAAGGGTTTTTGAGGGAAGAGGAAACATAAAAACTCAAAATCTCTACGACAATTTATGTAGCATAAGGATAATGATGGAATGAGTCCCTCATCACTCCCATGAAGCTTTTATTTGTACATGGTTTGAGACAATGAAAGGGTGGTTCCAATGAGGTACAATGTCTAAGAAACAATTCTTTTCATAAAATTTTATTGTTTTTCCATAATTTCAAGGTACACACTCCTTTATTAAAGGGAAAGAGCATGTATACATTCCCTTATCCAAGGGAAAGAGCATGTAACCCTCAAAACCAATTTTTTTAGTGTTTTGGGTTTGGAGTGAACTTTACTTGATTTTTTATGTGGACCCATCAATCATGTAAGACCCTGATGTGACATTAAGGGCCTTTAGATACTATTGTGGACTCTTCATATGGCATTAGGGACATTTGGATTCCATTAGGGACACTCATATATAATTAGGGTCATTTGGGCACCATTAGGGTCATTGATTTGTCATTAGGGATACTAAAGTGCCAAATAATTCTATAATAACTAGGCTACACTTATCTATAATACTTTCTAAATAAATTGTATCCATATCCCATCTTGACATGGATTGGAAACAAAAAATAGACAAAGAATTTCCTTCCAATCACGCAAAAATCATAAAAATTGTATGCAACATTTATTTTTGAAGGAAGATGTTGGATAACTTGCAAACAAAAGAGATTTTTCAGAGATTTTGAGGTGGGGCTTTGTGCACTTTTTTAATTTCTCAATAATGCACATGTGTTCTAAAGTGGATGCACATTATGCTCTAAAATGCACACGACTTCCCACTACAATGGACCTAAATTACCAAACTCCGATTATAAATAGGCACCATTCATAAGATTTACATAGTAGGATTTGGTATCAAGGTGAAGTGTGGTGGTTTGAGGCATCATGTTTGGCCCTAGATGCTTCGAATATTTATTTATGGGATAAATGATTTATTTTATATTGAAATCTAGCACCCAAGTCATTTATGCACCTAATGTGACTAATTTGAAACCCTTGAGAGCTCAAATGTGGTGGTTTGAGGCATTGTGCTTGGCCCTAATTGCATTGAAGCTTTGATTATCTACTAAGGCTTGGGTTTCCTCTCTTGACCATATCAAGTCTTTGTGACCCCTACCTGATGTTGAATGCACTAACATACTTTCTTAAATGACAAATATACACTTGAGAAGTCATGTGTGGTGCTTCAAAGCATTAATATTCATGGCTTTGAATGCCTAAATTCTTTCTTTATGGCCTAATGCATGGTCTTCTTCCCCGGATAATTTACAAGGCCCTAACACACATACTTACTAGTTAAAACTACCTAACACCAACATCCCCAACCACAGGAAAAGCATAACTTCAAGTGGCCATCTGTGATTTTTCAAGGAAACCTTCTAGGCCCTAGATGACAAGAAGCTTTCTTTAGGGCCTATGGTTTAGGTTTCCTCCCATGGGCATGTCTAAGGCCCAAAGAGTACACAGTGTTTAGAAATGCTAATGGAACCTATATACCTAGAAAGAGGCAAAGGATCCCCTCAAGTAGTCCTTTGGGGTGGCTCAAGGTGTCATTCTTGGCCTCAGATGCTTGGATGCTTGATTTAGGGCCTAAGGCTTGAGTTTCTTCCCTTGACCATATCTAAGGTCAAAAGACCCATATAAAATCTTTTTTACAAAATAAAAATGTAAATATTTAATATAAATCTTTAATGAATAATATCATATTTATCTCATCAAAAGTACAACCACTATTCAAAGCCATCATCAAAGTGCATGATTCTTGATTCTTCTCTTCACTAGGATGGTAATGCCCATCCTTCATTATTCTTATAGCCACTACTCAAAGTATAGCCATCACCAAAGTGCATTATTCTTCTCTTTACTAGTATGTTCATGCTCACCCTCCATTATTCTCTTCTTTGTTATGATTCTCATGCCTTGTGCTTTTTGGTGTTTTAGACTTAGTATTTTCAAGCTAAGGCTTTTTAGCTTTTTTAAGATTAAAAAACTATGTAGTATCAATCTTGATTTTATCACTAATTTCTCTCAACTCTAAATAAACCTATTACAACCATTTTAAACACTTCAAAATGTTAAAAAATGGTTATAACCAATTTTAACGATGAAGTCGTGGACATGTTAATCTGTTTTTAATAATTTTTGAAGTACATTTTCCCTAAGTTTAGCTCAAGTCTTGAGGTATCATTTCTTCCTTGAATTGAATTCGTAAATTCCTATCTCATTACTTATTCACCTCTTCCATAGAGGATTTTCTTCTTAATACATGAAATCATGGACATGTTAATCCTTCTTTAATAATTTTTTAAATGCATCTTCCCTGAGTTTAGCTCAAATCTTAATGTATCCTTTTTTCCTTTAATGGGATTCTTAAATTCCTATCTCATTAGTTATTCACCTCTCCCATAAAGGATTTTCTTCCTAATACACTATTTATTGTCTTATTATTTTTTTTCCATCTCACTTTTGTAAATGTAGTCATCAATTGAGTTCCAATGTGACTAAAGTAGCATTGACCATATTCCTTACAGAAGAAATCCATACAAAGTTATGTATTGATATATTTTACTATAACCACAATGTTATCCAAAAACAAATTGGTGCCTTCACAATTTTGTAGTGTAATAATTGGTTTAGAGAAGGAGTTGTATTCGCCATGATCTCTTTGAAGGTCTCGAGATTTAGTAAAGGACTTGTCGAGTTCCAACACTAAGTCAATTTTGAGATCATCAAAGTGAACCATAATGGTCAGACTTTTAAGAAGGATTTTAGCCATTTCAAGAAAAGCATGGCCAACAAATCAGAGTATATTATATTTTATGAAATCCTAACCTTTTACCTTGAAACAATACTTTTTGTGTTTGTGAATGGAAAAAGGCTGAAGGGACTAAAGCTAGTTGGAATGTGTAAAGCTCTTAGCAAGGTGGAGACCACCCCCTTTAACTGTCATATCCATGACTTAGTCCTTCAAACTCAAGAAACGGTCTTGTCTCATTAATACATACCACCTCCACCTACCTCACACATCGATTCAAACCTAATATTTTATAAGATTGATTTATTGTAACCTTATTGATCCCCTTGTACTCTTGCTCATTAAGGACATTCACTCCCTCATCTACTACTTACTTTTTGTAAATTATAATTACAAACCATATTCTTAGTCCCCGCTTAAGTAGGGGTTATAGTTTTGGGTTAAGATTCAAAAGGCTTTGACTCTTCATTATATATCGATAATTTTGGAAAAGATTTCCAAAGTTGGGTGAAATATATATATTATAGTTAATATATATTTGTTAAACTTATATATCTTTCTAATTTTTTAATTCTTGGTGCATTGCTAAATTGCATAGCACACTGTGATGTGACTTTAATTTTTGTGTGAATTTTTTTTACCTTTTGTCAAGATTAAAAAATAATATTTTAAGTGGTTGTTTTGGAGGCACTATCTGTGATGTGACTTTTATTTTTGTGTGTGAATTTTTTTCACCTTTTGTCAAGATTAAAAAATAATATTTTAAGTAGTTGTTTTGGAGGCACTTCATATGCGCTACAGTCGACACTCCCTATCATGGGCACTACAATCTATGTTGGTTCCATGGGCAATGTAGTCAATACCTCACTATCTTTTCATGTTGCCGCCACCACTCTCCACTTGCTATGTTGCATGCATGCTCCACATTTTAATCTCCCTGCGCTAATATTTCTTTAGCCATTCACATATTATAATTATTTCTTTCTTTTGTGTTTAATTATTGATGTTACTTTTGCTTATTATCATCAGTAATCAATAAGCCCCTATTTGGATCTCTAATTTGTTTCTTTTGATATTCCTTGGAAAAATATCACAAAAAACACAAATGATTGGAACATGAAATTAGATTGACACAACAAACTAAAACCAAAATTGTAATGCTAACTCGTACTCTAACTCACTTCTTATGACAAGAGTGCTACTTTGTAGAATCACTCAGCAAAGATGTAGGGCTTCAAGTGTGCAACATTCACCCAACTTGGTCTGGGAATGCCATCGAGTTGCGCACATTTAACAAAGCCTGAATCGTTGACTTCCGCAACAATAAATTGTCCCAACCAATGCATCTGAACTTGTTGTCATAGAGTAAGACTTGGTATCCTTTTGTTAAATGTTTCCTCTTGATATGGCCACATGTCGGGATTTATGTCTCACTTTTTCTATTGTTGTGTGATAATCGGCTAAAAAACGAGATTATTTTAATACCATTAGTTATGCGAGTTGTTCCGCAACTAAATCATCTTCAATCATATGCATTGCATGTGCGATGTATAGACTAGGAACAATGAATTCTATTGTAAGAATTGCTTCTCTACATTACCAACTGCGATGGGGTATGCTTGTAAAGTTTATTTGTAGTGGTATTGTATGCCCATAGAACTACGGGAATTCTTTCATCACAATCATCTCAGTTTGCACAACATACCTTTTTTATCCCGTTTCTAAAAATTTATTAAAGGCTTCAACTATGTCATTTGCTTGTGGATGATATTGACTATTCTTGTGATGATGTATCAGAAATTACTTTGTCAAGTTCGTGATAGTGTTGTAAATGAAATGCATTCTTTGATAATTGGTGAGGCTTCTAGGACATCCAAACCAAGTAATGATGTTATGATAAATAGATTGAGTTGATGTCTCTGTGGAGCAATCTCGTACCGGTGCTACTTTGTCCCATCTTGTTAAATAATCTTTGAGTGTTTTGTAGGAGGACTGATGGGGCCAACAAAATCAACCACTCACTTTTCCAATGGTTGTAAGGAACGTATATGTTGGAGTGGGAGTTCATATAACGTCCCCTTCACTCAATCCGACCAATGGGAGGGGACATTAACTAATTATGGGCTTCTAAATTTCACCCCATAGCCATAATATGAATTCATGACATTTAAAATGCATGTGCAATGTAACTTATCTAGCATCCTCATTCGACCATAGAGAGCATGGGGTACTCAAATTCCATGTCTGAATTTACAAATTCATATCCAATTTCAATTTTCTTTAATTTAACAATGAAACATAAACTTGTATGATGACCCAAATTATCTCATGCATTCATCATTAAATAATTACAAGCAATATACATATTTAATCATAAGCACACCCAATTCATGCCAAGCAATTCCATGCATTTCAACATTCATATAACAATAATTTAAATAGCATATAAACACATAATTCAACCATATCATTCATAATCGAATAGAAACTTATATTTAAAGCATTTTTTCTCCAACTTGCTGCAAGTGAAGTACATTCCTCCCATCCTTAGGCATTGTCAATCCAAAACTTACTTTGACAGGCCACCCCCAAGCTAGGGTTATCAATCCACAAGGGCAAATCATTTTCCACAGCTTCTACTCAGCGCAATATCTCATGCAACCCACTGGTGCAAAAACCCCCTCCACGGGTGTACCAATCCTTAATTCTCCTACCCCATCAACCTGCACAATGCCAAGTACAAGCTACCTTTGCTTAGCTAACAATCCCTCGAGTAGCCTCATGTTCCCTTTTAGTGCTCCAGCACAAGCTAGACAGTTGTCTCTGAATTGGGACTCCAGGGCACAAGTTGTTATAGGCCAAGTTCCTCTCTCACACCAATCTACATGTGTTAAAGGCATGCATAATTCATTTCCAACAACGGCTTATGGGTTCCCTGTCATAGGTACCAAGCACTGTAGTTCAAGGTGGTGGAAAGATAGAGGAGGACAATTCGAATGGTGGCCAAAAATGAATGAGGAATGAACCCCTCTCTAGCTTGATTTCTCATTTTTATAGCCAAATATCATGTTGCCATGTGGCCACTCCACATGGAACCACTTTTCCCCTCTTAATCCCCTTCTTAAGGTAATTAAACAATGCTCAATCAAAGAATGTCCCTTAATCAAGGTTTAAGTACATGGGTTAAATGGATAATGATAGAAACACAAGCTAACAATTGCTAAGGTAATTTCCCTTAGCCCAATGTCACTTCCCCACTTGTGGATTCACTACCCCCCATATCTTCTTCATCCTTCTTCCTCTGCAATCATTAGAGTTGTTATATTAATATCAAAATGTACATATTTACATAGTCTTGGTCATCTTGACCATTTGTTTATGGTGTCTATCCTTTTACAACAATTTTTACAAATTTACATTTCGGGGTCAAAACTGGGATATTGCATTCCCCTCCCCCTTAGTTTATGCATTGTCCTCAATGGATCATCAACATTATGTACATTTACAAAATTTTAATCAAAATTTAAAAATAATTGCGGGTATGCCTCCCGTGTCACATCCTCGAGCTCCCACGTTGCTTCTTCAGGACCGTAATGGGTCCATCGGACCTTTACATGTTCGATGTCCCTATTCCTCAACAACGTGACTTTCTGATCGAGGATACACACTGGTTGTACCAGAATATCACCTTTTGGTTCCACCTAGATCACAATCCAATCAATTATGTGGTTAGGATCATGCATATATTTCTTTAATAAAGATCCATCAAATATATTATGCACACATGGAAAAGCAGGTAATGCTAATGCATAAGCTACATGTCCTATTCTATCCAGAATTTCAAAGGGCCCACAAAATCGGGCTGCAAGCTTTGGACAAATTCCTAGTTTCAAGGAACTCTTCTTTGGTCTGACTTTCAAATACACATGATCCCCCACTTTAAATTATTTTACTAATCTTCCTTTATCTACATAACTCTTTTGTCTTGCATGTGCCACTTTTAAATTATGCTTGATTTTTACCATCTGCTCTTCCATTTCTCTAAGTAATTCTGACCCAATTATCACTCTGTCGACTGGATTGTCCCAACTGATTGGAGTATTGCACTTTCTGCCATAAAAGGATTCAAATGGACTCATCTTCAAGGAAGCATGATATCCATTATTATATTCAAACTCTACCAAATATAGGTAGTCTTCCCATTTTGATGGTCGATCCATCACATACATAATTCTTAACATATCCTCAATAACTTGATTGACTCTCCCAGTATTCCCATCTGTCTATGGATGATACGTTGTGCTTAAATTTAGATTTGTTCCAAATCCCTTGAATAATCCCTTCCAAAAGTTTGAAGTAAAATTTGGATAAATGTCTGAAACTATTGCCTTGGGTATGCCATGTAAACTGGCAATCTCTTTCATATAAAGTTATGCTATATTGGCTTCCTTATGGGTTGAATTGACTGGTATAAAGTGAGCATGTTTTGTTAACTTATCCACCACCACCATGATGGAATCATGTTGCTTTCTTGTCCCATGAAACTTAGTGATGAATTCAATGGTCACCATGTCCCATTTCCACTCAGGTATTGATAATGGTTGAAGTAATCATGTTGGATGTCTATGATCAACCTTTACTCTTTTACATTCAATGCACCTTGCTATATAATTAACAATATCTTTCTTCATTCCTGGCCAAAAGTATTGACTTCTTAATGTTGCAATTGTTCTTTGGTACCCAGGAGTCCCTGCATATGGTACATTATGCATCTCATTCATTACCAATTTCCTTAATTTTCCTAAATTAGGAACATAGACTCCATTTTTGTATGTAAGAATCCCATCTTTTTCCAACCTGTAACTCTCATATTTCTGTTGTACATTTCCCTACTGTAATTCTTGTTTTACCCGAAGGTAATGTTCATCTAATATGATGTCTTCAAGAATTCTGGTTTTTAAATGATTTGCATATACTAATGGTTGAAACATGCATAGCATAAACTCTTCTATTAAGTGCATCAACAACTTTATTCTCCTTGCCTTTAATATGTTTGATATCAAAATCAAACTCACACAGAAATTCCGACCATCTTGTTTGTCTTACATTCAAATTTTGATTCTCAAATAAATATTTCAGCCCACTATGACCTGTTCTCAACTCAAATTTTATTCCCATGAGATAATGAATCCACATTTTTAAGGCATGGACAATAGCAACAAGTTCCAAGTCATGTGTAATATACTTTTTCTCATGTTCCTTAAGTTTTCTAGATTCATAACAAATCGCATGCCCATTTTGCATAAGGACTCCAATTCCTTCTTGGCAAGCATCTATACATACTACAAAATATTCATTTGGATCAACAATATTGAGAATTTGGTACTATCGAGCAATCTCTTTAACTGCTGGAAACTTCCTTCACATTGTGATATCCACTATAACTTGACTCCTTTCTTCTACAATGATGTAATTGGATGTGCCACTTTGGAGAAGCCTTCTATAAATCTCCTATAGTATCCAATTAATCACATGAATGACCTTACTTTTCATACATTCTTGGGTGTAGGCCATCCTATAATAGATTCTATCTTCTCTGGATCCACTGCATTCCTTCTTCATAGATGATATGTCCCAAGTAATGAATTTTCCTTGAATAGAAAAAACATTTACTCAGCTTGGAATAAATTTGATGTTCTCTTAACACTTGTAGTACCAATCTCAAGTGTTCTTCATGCTCCTCTTCTGATTTTGAATAAATTAGAATGTCATCCAGAAATACAATGAAAAACATATCTAAATACTTTTAGAATATCCCATTCATCAAGCACATAAATGTAGCTAGTGAATTTATTAACCCAAATGGCACCACCACAAACTCATAATGACCATATCTGGTCCTGAAGGTTGTCTTGCTAATGTCTTGATCTTTTATCCTTACCTGATGATAACCAGATCTCAAATCTATCTTTGAGAAAATATTTTCTCCTATGATTTGATCAAACAATTAATCAATTATATGAAGTGGCTATTTATTCCTTAGAGTAACCTTGTTCAACTGTCTAAATTCAATACACAATCTCAGAGTGTCATCCTGTTTCTTTACAACTAGTTCTAGTGCTCCCCAAGGAGACACACTTGGGCGTATGTACCCTTTCTTCAACAGTTCTTCTAGTTGCATCTGTAACTCTTTTAGTTCAAGTGTACTCATTCTATAAGGAACTTTGGAGATTGGGGCAGCTCCAAGCATCAAATCAATAGAGAAATCAATATCTATTTTTGGTGGAAATCTTGGTATTTCTTCAAACACATATGCAAAGTCTTGCAATATTGGAAATTCCTCTAAGCTTATGATTTTACACTTTCCAGGTTCTTCCACATGAGTTGCATACAACTGACATCCTTTTCTAAAGTACCTCTTTAATTGCAAAGATGAAATTTCTCTTATGGAAATAGGCCTTGGAACTCCTTTCACTATCTTTTGTTGCCCTTCTTCATCAAGACAAGTAAATGAATTGTTATGAAAATCCAACATCACATGGTGTGCCTCTAATCAATCCATTCCAATCAGTACATCATATGAGTCAAGTGGTATTATGTTGAAATCTGCACAAGTGTTCAATCCATTCATATCCAATGGAAAACCCTTTACGGATTCATTAATTTTCCTTTTTGTTCCAGTAACCAGTTGAACCATCCATGTTCTAGCATGCTTACTTTTCTTTAGATGAAATATTATAACTAAATTAGGAGCAACATAACTATGACTTGCTCCATAATCAATGAGAATAGCAATAGGTTGATTGGAAATTTTGCCTTCAACCTCAATCATGTTAGATTGATGATATTCCTGTTTTTTTTCCAACGCTGCATATATTATGGGAACGTTCCTTCCTACATCCTCAATAGTACTTGCTTCTTGTATATTATGCACATTTCTCATTATGTCTGCCCTTTGTGGACACTCTATATACATATGATTTCCTTCACATCCATGCAACATTTTACTTGTTGCTTGGTTCCTTTTCCAATAGATTCTATCATCCTGGGCCCAATCTAAGTTGGATTTCTTTGTTGATATGAGTTATGTTGGTTACTGAAGAAAGATGGTTTGAATCATTTATTTCTTTCATCCTACTTATGCTTCATCTTATCTCTCCAATATTTTTGAGAATTTGTCCTTCCTTTGTTCTGATCATACATGTGCTTGGCATTCTGAATTGCTTCTTCAAGAGTCTTGGGTTCATCATATTGAATTTTATCCTTATTAAATGAAGGCAACCCACTTAAAAGCCTTTGTATCTTTACCTTATCCTCCTTGATAAACCCAACATATCTTAGCAACTCTGAAAACTTCTTTTCATACTCATCCATGCTCATGCTTCCCAATTTGAGTTCAAAGAACTATTCCATCTTCTTATCATAATAATGCTCTGATAAGTACTTTTTCTAGAAGTACTTATTGAATTGACTCCATGAAATTCTCTTTTTCACTTATATTTTTTACTTGAACCAATTGGTCCCACCAAATGGAAGCCTTGCCTTGTAAGTTGTAAATGGAAATCCTAGATTCCATGTTAGAGGAGTAATTATGTAGTTGTAGATATTTCCTCATTCCCAACAACCAAGCTTCAGCATCTTCTCCCTTTTTGTTCTCACCATCAAATGTGGGAGGCTTAATTTTTCTAAGTTCCCCTTGCAGTTCATCTTTCACATACCTTCTTTTATGATGTCTAACTGGAAACATTTATGGGTTGCCGCTAGAACTCTCAGATATATCTATGGCTTCCTGACTATATAGTGTGGTGAATAATGCTTCGTATGGCTCATGGCAACACTCTTAGAATGTTCATATTTTTCATGTCACATAGACTTCCTTGAGCCTTCTCTTCCTTCTTTCTTCTCAATTGAGGATGAGCCCATTTTCATTTTCCTTTGTACCATATTTAGACTCTACACCAGCTAATTATTTAGTTCATTTTGTTTTTCCTGGGCTCTCAAAATCCTTTCATTGTCTTCCCTATAACTTTGTACCTCCATGCTCATACTTCATGGTTTCTACAAATTCCTGTGGATTTATATATTCTCTATGGCCATTTGTTTCTATTTTTGCACTTCCTGCACTGATATCTTGGCCTCTGACATCATCTTCATGGTTGTATGGAAGCTCCCCTTCTTCCATTTTATTGTTATGTATTATTCTAAAATATTGTCCTGTGACAGCTTAATTTCAAACTATATCTGCAATGTGTTCATGATCTTACATTTGTTAGACAAAATTTAGTTCTAAAATTCAATAAAAAAATCCATATATATATATATATATATATATATATATATATATATATATATATATATATATATATATATATATATATATATATATATATATATATATATATCTGTGTGTGTATTCTAAAAAATACTATTTGACATCTTTGTCAAATAGGACCTACAGGTCTCTTTCTGCTCATTTCCTAAAAATATCTGTAAAGCTTTATTATGAAAGCCTATTAAACTCAAAAATTAACTTTGTTGATTTATAAAAAGAAAAACGGGGGAAGGGGGCTTGCCACCCTCAGTTTTTTTTAAATCCTTTGATTTCGTGCAATCTAGCGCATAAGTTCAACTGTAATTTTCGATTTTCAGCAACCGGAAATAGTTGTTGAGACGACTCCTATTTTTTTACCATTCATGTACATTTACAGTGCTGAAATGCTTTTTCTGTCATTGATAAGTAGTTTTTTTTCCTGTCATCGATCAATAGTTTCTGGTTAACGATTTTCCCTTTTTCTGACCTTTTTCATGCACGTAACCTTCCCTGTGAAAATGGCCATGATCCCATATCACTACAGCCCATATTAAATCTTATTCGTCGATGGACCATTCCATAGGATACACCACGATCAAGCTCCCTTTATCATGGACGTCCAAGATTAAAAGTTCAATCCTCCCGATTTGATCTTAACCATTGGTGATGGAGTACCTTTATTAACCCCTTGTACACTTTCCTTTTCCGCTAATGGTCAGGATCACACAATGGGATTCGTGGGATAAAATCTCCACCATCCATGGTGTGGTCACCTTTACTACTTCCTACGCATCTGGTCTTGCATGAACGGTCGGATCTTGTTCGATCCAAATTCCTTAATCAATATGGACCATTGGTGTAATTATCCTTAGATTAAACCTTGTACACATTTTTTTTGCATGAATGACTCAGATCTGCTCAACAAAACCTGCTCACTCGATCTAGGTCGTTGACGGCATGTACAAACTTCTTCCTATCCTATGTGAATGCTACCCACGCATATGCCCCTTCCAATGTTACCACATGTAATCAACATACAAGTGGTTGGTACACATCATCTTGTCCGCTTGGCCAATGTGGGTCCCGCATCAAAAAAAAAATATGAAATTTATATAAATGCTTAAATTTTGAAATTTCTTCATGTATACATATGGTTTAAGTGGGTTCCAACTGGAATTATTCCAACAACATATGTCGATCCATAACTCACACTTGGAAACATAAAATTTACACTTGGCCAATATAGAATTATGACAGCCTCTTTCTCGTTGACAGAAATTTTCATATGAATTAACAAAGATTGTAATCTTTGGAACAGGTTCGAATTTTCACTTGAATTTCATAATGACATTCTATCAAATAGTTAACCTGCAAACTATAAATTTTTCCCAATTTACACAGAATTGACTTTAAAATTTGTATTGTGGTTTATCTCCACATTTGGCCCAATCCATAATTCAATCATATATATGCTGATGCCTGTTATGAATTAATCCATTGGTATGATTCCATAATATTTTTCTCGGAAATTTCCTTATACACCTTTATTCAAACACTTTATGTGCAACTCTAAAACTGTCTGTAACGTTGAATTCCGGAATAGTCAGACCCAGTGCTAAAAACCTTGGCTCTGATTCTCATGGCTCCCATAACTCTGAGAGAAAAAGAAACAGTAAGATATAATGGAAATCACTCGATTTCCAGACCCGTTCCAGTGATTTTCCACAACATTCATCTAGTTCCACACACAGTTCAATAATTAGGTTTTTTGCTCCATATACTTCCACGCACAGGTCTCGGGCTCATTTCCTTGCGTAGGTCTTCTACAATCTCAGGAACTTGGCATCGCATACATTGCCTAGAAGCGGAAAATTTAGAGACTTATCTTCACACTTTGAACATATAATATTTCAAAGATACCATCTTGGTTGTTTAGATGCTAACAACGAATGCTCTATTAAATTTCCTTCAAATTCAAGTTTGTTGAAGAATGTTTACCTAAAAATCCATCTATCTTAATGGGTTTGCATGCTATTCTTTGGTCCTTGATTACCAAGAAAATGAAAATTTTGTGTACAAAATTCTCAATCTTCAATGAATTCACAAAGATGAGACAAGCTACTCTTTTTTTCTTCAGGGATATCTTGTATAAGAGTAGAATAGTTATCTTATATTCAAAACCCCCTTCTTCTCAGAGTATATTATTTGGCAAAGAGATTGAATAAATTCCACAACCACAATATTTAACTCATCGTAAAATTCATGGTTTTCTTCATCAAACGATCCATGCTCAATTCATTTCTTGTTTCATACAATGTAATAATAGCCAAAGTGGCGATGCTCCAGTGATTCCCAACTTGGGTTGGATCCCACTATCCTCTAATATGTGTTTGGTTATGTGGTAATATTCTAACGAAACTAGAGACTATATCTCACCTTCGAGCTGGGGCATAGAATCATAGGGAGAAGTAGTACTTACGTTATAAGATCGAGAACTATGTACAACGAAATAGTGCATTACTCCTTTGAGCATTTCCCCAGATAAACCTCCTTCAAATTCTAAATGTATCGCACCACTCTTTTGTTGTGGATTAATTGGTGGAATAAAACATGGACATTTTGTGAAGATGTAGTCTACGTCTTCAATCAGAGTGCAGGGATCACTCCTGGCAAGAAAAATTGAACGTTAGGCATCACTTAGCTCTACATATTCGTATGTTTGTGTGGATGTTGGTGGGACTAGTGGCTACTATCATTTATGAATAGTCTGCATGCAAATGGATCATGGAGATATATATACCCATAACCAACACCACGTAGGTGAGAAATGGCTCATTGGTACAATAGCACACATAGATATACTGTGAAAAAGGACTTAGGTCACAACAAGTAATATATATATATATATACAACAAAATAAAAATGCAAGTTTGGGTTTAACTTTAGGTTTAGGTTTGGGGCGGAATAATGCAAGGAATAGTAAAATGACAGCATGTAGGTTTATACACACAGTATGTACTACCAAGAGAATACGCCACGTAGACCTCACATAAGTTATGGGTTCGCACATAGGTATGCAAAAGGTGATGAATCCCCAGCACACAGGTTCAACACATAGGTATGATATTATAAGAGACTCCTTCATGTGGCCTTTGGCATGTAGTTGCATCACTGGTTAATATTCACGGATCAATTGTGGAGACCCTTCGTGCAACTCTACTATGTAGATCAAATCCACAACTATTTATTCAATAGCTCCAATATGTAGCTCTTCAAAGAGATTTCCCTTAACAAAAATGTTGAGTCCCCATCCTTCACGTAGCCTTCACACAACAAATGCGATAGTGTGGCCTCCAACACCACACACATATACTTCACACAAATGAAGAATAGATGATCACTCTCTTCCACATAGAGAATGAGTGAATTAGGGATTTCTGGAGAGGAATCACACAGAGAGGTTTGCAAGCTGAGCAAGACAAAGCTTAGAGAAGGATAGTACACCAGGGAGTAGGTTGGAGGTTTTGAAGAGCCAAGCATGCAAGTATAGAAGAGCTGAGTAGGTATACTAACAATTGAGATTCTAAGAATAGGCCACAGATTTCAAAATGGCTCTCATACCACTGTTGGGATACCCAGTTGGGAAAACATGGACAAACTAAACAAAGACAGTGAAAGTAGGCATGAAATTCCATCTATTCATTAAGAGAATGTACATATTTATACAATATAAGGTGACGCTTGGATTTCATCTTCCAAGTTGTCCCTTGGACTCCTCAAGACTTTCACCTAACCCTAACGAATTAAGTTCCAAAAATCATGAAATCATAGTCTAAGTCACTAGGTAGGAGAATGAAGCTAAGCAGAGGGTTATTATGCTCTAATAGGTCCATGGTCACAATATTTTCTTTGTGAGGGAAGTGAAAGACATGGAAAATTGAAGACACAACTACCATAATGACATAATTATAGCTACATCCTAATAGGATATTATAATCTAGAGGAGCATCAACAACCTCAATGGATATAGTCTTTCCCCCTAGCTCGATAGGGAGTGTAGGGATAATTCTGTGAGGCCTAAATAGATGCCCATCAAAATATTTTAGCATTTTCGATGACATAACAATCTCAAGTGATTCGATAGATTTCCAACATGACAAGGAAATAACACAAGTTGAATCTCCCTCATCTACCGCAGTGTAAAATATGTTTAACCCTCGTGTCGAAACTTGAATTTGGAATGTAGCAAAATGCGGAAGTTGAGGATTCCAATTTTCCAATTCAAATGTTATAAGTTGTGATTCCAAAGGGTCTAATGTGCCAATAGTCGATAACAATGTATTTCGTTGTGTGGGGAAACTCTAGAGGATTGTTCACGGAGCTTGGGCCAAATATTCAACAATACTATAATTATGAGCATCTTGAGCATCAGGTTTGTACATAGATCTCTTCAACACACCTTTTGGGATGTGTGGCATTGTGTCAATCATTGGTTTCTCTATATGCAAAGGGTTTGACAACTCATAAATAGATGCTTCTTTACCTTTGGAAATAGACTTAGGTACATCATAATTATGAGCTATGGTATGGACATTCACTTCCCATTCATGCATATATATGGTCATGTTTGATGGGTTTCACCCTTGCGGCTCGGCTCCTAGTTTCCTCCTTGCAAGGGTATAGGGTTGTGAGGAAATCCAACAACCATTTGTTGGTTCTTGGGAGGGAAATGGGTCATGAGAAAAACAAGTTATTTTTTAGAATCATGTTGCAGCAATAGTTAGTGGAAACCTCCATCTTGGGGCAAAGGTGCATTAAATGGTCTTACGTGTAGAGTTTACATGGAAAATTAAATTATTTTTATCCTTTTTACCCCCACCGACATTATTGGTGCTTGCATTATTCCCCTCGTTCCCATTCTTTATTTTTCCATTTCTTATTTCCTTTAAGTTGTTGGTTTCCTTTTGGGCTAGATGTATGTATGGAGAGGACATCAGAGGATTTAGGGGGACCAAGGGTGTTGTTAATAGTTTGTGTAGCTACAGGAACATTAGAAGTTAATACATTTGTCCCATTTGGTTTTCTACCTGATTAACTATGGTTTTCTCCACTAAACCAGTCAATGGAAAGGTTTCATATAGCATCCTTGATTGGGAATACACTAGGTCCAATTGTTGGTCCATGATGATAGCTTGCTCCTAAGTCATGATCACATAAAGTGTGACGTTTTTTGCAATGTATGGTAACAAATCATTTATAAAACAATCTACTGAGAATTCATCAAGTATCTGGAATTTGATCAACTGATGTCTCCTTTTCCACTCGTGAATGTGGTTGGAGATATGAATGGACTTGTCTTACCATAATGATGTTGAGAGTTCAATCCCTATCTCATAGAATACTAGCAATTGAAATTTGTTTAAAATCGTCATTGTTAAGGCATCGAAATTGTAAAATGAATCTCTTGGATAAGATGAGGTAACTATGACAGCTATATGAAGCCCCGAGGAGAGATGCGGAAATGGTCGGCTAACCCTACTTGAGTGAAGAAATGGTAAACCAGGTGTGGAAGAGGAAGCCACCATGATGGTTCCTAATTTGGAAGAAAGACTACAAACAATATAAATTGTCCTCAAGTCTTAAACATATATGAAATGTAAGTTGACAACTCCCCACCTATAACCTCTCCTGCATTAAATTGTCTCATAGTCAATCATATTTTAAGGAATTGGTTGAATCTAGAACATGATTCCTCATCAATATGGAATTGATTAGATGAGAATGGATAAATAATTGATTATATATGTTTGCAAAGCTTAGGTAGAGAAGGTAATTGGATAAAAATCACCCCTAAAAATTGTTGAAATGATTTAATTGTTTGGTTCAAAGATTTCACAAAACTACCCCCTTGCCAAATTTAATGTATGAGGAAATTCAATCACCAATAAGTGAGAGGTGCACTAAATATATGCACCTAAAAACAAATGGTTTCATAGAACATAAAGACAAGTTTTTCTAGATGGATGATTTGGAAGACGTTTGCAACAAGGAATAAAATTCAAACTGAACTATCTAAGTCAGAGATTTGATCCAATCGACCCTATTTATTTAGTCGACCCCCATGATGCAATCAAATCCTCTTATTTAAAAAATTCTTCCAGTTAATTTGAACACATTGACTTAGTCGACTCAAGCTAACTTTGTGGATAATAATTTATCATCGTATCCACCTCCATTATTTATATAAATTCTGTAAATATGTCAAACAACACCACCAAATATCTTCCTCTATTTGATGGAGGTGAAGATCCTTAGAAACATTGGTTCATATGTAAGGTCTATGAATCTCAAGATATATCATATGAAGGAAAACAAATGGCACAATTCATGGTACCACTGTGAAAACAACACTTACTTGGTTCATGAATGATCAGAAAACCAAGAATGAAATTAAGCAAGCATTCTTTCAATTCTTCAAAACCTAGGATGTTAAACACCTCGCAGCTCAAAGACTCAAAGAAATAAATCAAATTCTAGGAGATTCAACGAGGGATTACAACAAGAAATTTAAATATTTTCTCAATCAAATCCCATATACGATTGACGTTGAACTCCATATCCAGTGGTTCGTGGTCGGACTTTTACAAAGAATAAGGACTCCTTTGAGAATGTGTGAGATTAAAACATATTGAGATGCCCATCGAAAGGTGCAATAAATTGAGTCGGACGATGATGGATCAAAAATCCTAACAAATAGATGACTAGAAGAAAAGTTGGAGATGATGCAAGGATCTATCAGAGAATTTGCTTTAAAAAAATCCAACCTATGGTGCATATGCAAAAATGATGGACAAAGATCAGTACAAGTACAGAGAACTGATTGAGAGACACCAAGATGTACAAACATAACACATCAAATGTTACTATGAAATCTATGAGAGTGTGATGAACCATACCATATGCTATTTCCCGCACAATCTAAAGAATGCAAAACCTAAGTGGTGTACCATTTGGGAAGAGTCTTCTCACAATACAGAAGAGTACCAACTTAATGCAAAGAACCAACCAAACTATCAAAAAGTATACCATACTCACTCGAATGGCCAAAATTAGAAACATAATGGATATGGAGGTATAGGTCGATGAAGATACAATGGTCATGGTCAATATGGAGGAAGAGGGGGCCGACATGGAGGACGTGGAATATTCGATAGAAAATACGACTTTATTTGTTATAAAGAAGATCATATAAGCCCCGACTGTCCCTTCAAAGACAAAACTGACTTGAAATTATGTACTAAATGTGGAATTGGAGACCATTCTTTGGAAGATTGACCCATTAACTTTTAAAAGATAGTGAATAAGAAAAGTGTAAATCTACTGCAAACACTACTGAAATAAAAATCTATGAATTCCAAAAACTTGCATGTAGTCACTAGATCGGGACCAAAAAATAATGAAAACATCATTCGCCAAGGAAATAAGAAATTAAAAGACAAATATCCAGACCCCAAGAGAGAAAATCAAATATACAAAGGAGCTATTAATTTTATCGATGAACTATCCAAAAAAGAAGACTTTATTAGTAAAATGGCATAAGTTGACCAAACATGTCCACTGTACTTTATGAATTTCTGACAACGTTGCATGAAGAAAAGTTGATCGCATGGTTCCTATAATTAATGGAGATCATGAAAAATTATCAAGGCAGAAGCAAAATCATGAAAAATATGTATCAACAACAAGATAAAGTTTTGAAGATTTCAACCCATTGGTCGATTTAGAGATACAAAGTTGTTTACTTGGAATTTGTATTCAATTTCGGATCTCAATTAAACATTCTAACTAAAGGCACATAGATCAAACTAGGATGACCTAATCTTACCTGCTCAAGGAACTTCTTGAAACTTGTAGAACAAAGATTTGTGGAACCTATTGGATTGTTGAGAAACATCGAAACAACAATAATGGGAATCATCATAGAATTCAACTTTGAGATAATCAACTTAATTAATGGAACAATTGCATACCTTGCCCTAGTTGATCGACACTAGAGAAGAAAAATGAAATCCAATATATTCCTTTAGAAATACATAATTAAACTAAGAGGAAATGGGAGATGAATATGCATTCCTTTGGACCTAAAAGAAGGAAAACCTTGGTCAAATCCATGCAATGAAGATGCAGATGTTAAAAATATTTACCAAATAATACAAGGCACTGAAGACCATGTCAAACCAAACTCCCGTGGAGAGTTACACTTGGGTACTCCTTTGTCACTTGGTCAAAATTCCAAAGCAAAACTATATGATTGGTAGATAGAGAACTACAAATCCAGAGAAAGAGATTGTTGGACCATACAAACTATACCTAGGAATACTTTTAAAATTTGTTTCTTTATCTGGTCGATTGCAAAAGTCAAAGAGAAGAAATTTAGTCAAATCCCTAATTTGATATCGACCGATATTAACTTAACTATCTTACCAAAATTAAGATTCAAAGAAATAGACTCACCTACAACTCATGTAGATGAAGCATTCAAAAATGTCAAATACTAGGGTCGTCTACAAATGATCTAAAAATAAACATGAATTGCAAGTGCATTCACTTCAATAGTTAACTTTTAAAAGGATTTCATAAATAAACTTTAAAGAGAGCATAAATATGTGAAGTGCATAAAATCAAAAGAAGCAAACCATAAGAATGTAGATAGCAGATGATAACGGAGTTCACCCCTGATGGGATACATCTCTGAGTCCACTTCCAATGTGGTACCAATCTATTTATTCTTCAAATGCTTCAAGTTACAACAATTATAAAGACACCTCTGAAATATATCCCTCAACTACAAAAACAAACATTGTCACTACGTTCCTCTCAAAAAATCAATAAAAATGAGTATAAACTCAGTATATATGCACATGGACCTCCCCTGGCACACAATTCAAGACAAAGCACTAAATCATTGTACAGTCCCACCTCGAGAACTATGCATGTACCTTCTTGCATAGAAATTCGAACCTGAACTGTACCTATGTACCGTAGCGCATACCAAATAGTGGTTTAAATAGTACAGAGTTATGGTTTTAGGGTTGCGGGTAATGTGCCTTTTTTTGGGTCTAAAATCCTATTACAAACATAAAAGGATATTATATGGTTATGGGTCAATTCATAAGGCTTTGTCCCATTGGTAGCAATCTGCATTAAGCACGAGGAGGTCACAGGGTCAAACCTCACCAATCCCCCCCTTTTTGTGTGTGTTGTTGCATTGTTATTCGTGGCATAATATGTGTGTGTGTGTGTGTGTGTTACATAAAGTTTCAACTCCCACCAACTTTTGGATCTTCTTCTATGGTCATATAGAGTGTTTCCATGTGGTAATACACATAGCTCTGGGTTAGGGGATTATCCCCCGGTCCCTTATTTTCCCCAAATCGAATTACATTCAACTTAAAATGGGAGATACCACATATGCTAAATAAGTAATAAGTGTGGTGTATTGGTTGAATGTTGGGATTGCACGTGAGAGTGTTGTAGGTACAACAGATCCCATGTTTTAATGAAAACATGGGAGCCCCAATTTTTATATGCAAAGGTAATGTTTAATTTCCTTTTTCATTTTGGGATTTTTCATCCTGCTTATCATGCTTTATGTCTTTTTCATGATTTGATTCAGTTAATAATTTTTCTCTTTGAAAATTCTTTCATTTTTGTGTGTTTTTGTGAGTTGTGGAAAGAAGTAATTTTCCCAAAAGTATGCTCTTTCCGCAACCCGCAATGCGGATTGCGGAAGCTTGGTTTTGGATTTGAAACTTTTTATTTCCGCAATCTGCAATGCGAATTGCGGATGCGGAAATATTTTTCAACAATCGTGGTTTGTCGCGCCCGCAACTCGCAATTGCGGATTGCAGGAATATTTTCAAAATAAATTTGCGCTTTTCTTTTCCGCAACCCGCAATTGCAGATTGTGGATTGCAGAAAGGTCATTATTTTAGTTTGTGTCGTTGCATTTCCGCAACTTGCAACCCGCAACCCGCAATTGAGGATTGTGGAAACTTTTGGTTTGTTTATATTTAGAGTTGTGTTTCCGCAACCCACAACCCGCATTGCAGATTGCGGATTGCAGAAAGAATATACATATTTGTTAAAATAAACTCCAGCAACTCGTTTTTCGCATCCCACATGTTTAATCTTAAACGTTGAATTTGTCTTAATCTTGTGGATGGGATTACACTATGTGATTTGATTAATTATTTAGTTTTCCGTTCTTCTTCACCGATTTTCAAATTTCAACCAAGTTCCTAACTGCGATTTTCACCATCGGGAAAATATGAAATCATAATCATTGATCCGACTAATTCATAATGATCGAATGTTTAGATTTGACATCAAATCATACATGATATAATGAAAATCTTATCTCGTCTTAATCCAAATTTTGTTGACACATGCTATGTGTTATTTCGTTGCAGATGTGAAATTGCAGTTCTCAGACCGAAAGGTTTTAATCATGGCAATTCATTACAGTCAGTCATTATGGAATCTTTATTGTTCGTTTTAAATACAAATATTAATATGAGAAATGCATTGGTCGTTAGTATTGCATAGAAAGTCTTGTTAATCAATTTCGAAATATTTCCTTCTAACAGTTACATATTGTGAGCAAGATGCATAAAGATCACAAATCTACAGTCAAATTTTGTGACGAGAAAGAACTTCAGCCTCTTGAATATCGTGAACCGGTGTCGCCACCTTTTAAAGCAGATGTTTTGGATGCCAGCACTGATAGTGAAAAACAAGACTCTGAGACTCACTCCATGTATATACGACTCCCTCAGAGGAAGAGAAGCAAGATCACTAAAAAATATGTTGATTGAGACGATACGATTATCCAGGATTTGATAATCAATGCAATACCAGTAACTCCACCAATCCCTCTGAAGGAAGGTCAAGTGGCCAATTTTTCAGTTTTTGAGGACATTTTCGATCATTATGGATCTTTTAAGAAAGATCTTTCAATTCCCGTATCATTCGTCGCAGATAGATAGTAGATTGTCGGTATCTTCCACAGTTTATTACGGGATACTTCCTCGAAAGTATGTGATGAAATATTTTGGGAATTTTGTGAAAGGATCGGTATTAATCACTCTTGAAGATGCTTTTAGCACGGGAAGTAATATTTTGTAATCCCTATTTTATGGAAATTTATTCTTTGTAACTATTTTGTAATTATTATTTAAAGGGTAGAGATCTCATAGGGGAAAGGGGGGAGAAAATCATCAAAAGAGGACTAGAGAGACTCTGATTCGTAAGAGATTGTAATTCTTTGCAGCCTTGAAGAAATACAGTTAGTTTCCTCTTGATATCTCTTTTGTCAATTTATCAAATTTGTTTGATGAATGTTGATTTTCACTTCAGCTTATTAATGAACACTGTTTAATTTTTGCAATCAATAACCAATACATTGATCTACAGTTTGGAGTTGTCTTAATTGATGATCTGTGTGTCTTTATGTTTTAAGTGAATTTATTTATTTAAAACATTTATCTATTTCTACAAATGATTAACAAACATTATTAGCTTAATGTTAATTTTTCAATTAACATTCCAACTACAAGATAATCTTGCATGTGCCTAATCCTTAAACTACCATCATTTGATTTTCATTTTCTGGTTGTATTTTAAGATAATAAGTAAAGATCTAATTTCACATTTTTGTTAAACTGGTGAAAAGACTTATTAAAATTCAGATCAAGTTATCCTGCACATAAACAAAACACTTTCTTTAGATTAGATATAACTTAGTTTACATTTCTTTTAAGGTAGATTCACTTCTAGAGTTAGAACACTTTGATCTTCCCTCACTGGAAGACAGATCCTTTCCGTATAAAACCCCATAAGTGCCAATGGAGGCCTTTATATCTGTGGGAGTTAACTATACCAAACAGTCTGGGGATAGAACTGCTCTTGCGCAGATATTTTTGAAGCCTTTCAGATTGGGTTTTCACCCTCTGTTGCTAGCCTTGGACAACATTCCAACAACCTACCTACCCGGGGCTTCAACAAGGAGGTCAGGGGTTCAATCTGCCCTGCCCGTAAAGATTTTTGGTAAATAAGACCTGTAATGTGGCCAAATGGACTTCCATGTGGAAACCTCCAGTTGGTCCACCTATCATCCCATTGTGCAATCGAGTGTCATGTGTCAACATATGATTCGACCAATAGTCTGCCAATTCAACAGTCCACATCACATGAAAATTGACACACGGCACCTCAGGGTGCTTCCATGTCAGTGTACACCCTATCCATACATGTCACATGTCACATTGTGGGTGTGCCATGTGGCTCCCTTTTTTTCATTTTTACCTATTTGGAAGAAACTTCAAAACATGATATCTTGGGCATACAGTGTCTATTTGAGATGAAAAACACGTCGTTAGAAATCTCTTGATGAGCTCTACATGATGGTGTAATTTTATTCAACATTTGAATACTTTATCTTGGATCTATCAAAAATATCCTCCTGGACCAAACCTCCCCACTTGAAGCTTTTGTCCATAAGTTCCCACAAAGTTGACCAAAATTTCCCAAGAAATCAGGAATCTCGATCATATACAATAGATGTGGGTAAACCAAAATGAACCCAAACATTATGAAAGAACAAGTGAGCAGTCAACTCTATTGTCACCTACTTTTTACAAGGAATCAAGATGCACGTCTTACTTAACCTTTCCTAGATATAGGCAACCCTCCGAAAAAATCCATAAGCACACTTTCCCATGGACGAGAAGGTATAGGGAATGGATTGTACAAGCCCGATTTTCTATTAGTTGGCTTACTAGTAGCACACATAACACATCCCTTTACATATGTGGATGCAGTTTCATTCATATAAGGCCAATAACAATAGCTTTGGAGCTAAGCTATTGTTTTTCCTACACCAAAGTGACTAAACATAAGAGAAGCATGAGCTTCTCTAATTACATGAACTCTTTCACTTTGTAGAATACAAACTTTATCAATATGGTACAATACTAAACATAAGAGAAGCATGAGCTTCTCTAATTACATGAACTCTTTCACTTTGTAGAATACAAACTTTATCAATATGATACAATACTTATCATGAATATGATAATACAATTCTTCAATTTGCATGCCATGCATTAAAGATCCATATACATCTTTAAATTCTTCATCCTTAGAATATTGTTCAATATAACTTTCATGAGCCAAAGTACTATGTTGTAAGATGATAGATGCATTTGTTGGAGGTCTTGATAACATGTCTACAACTTTATTCTGAATACCCTTCATATATTTGATGACCAAGTGAAATTGTTGTAAAAATCCCATCCATCTGAAGTGTCGTGATTGTTGTAGCTTAGTTTGTGATTGAAGATATTGCAATGGTATATGGTCAGTATGTATGATTGTTGCTTTACCCATTAAGTAATGTTTCCACTTCTTCACACTTTGTACTAATGCATACAACTCTTTATCATATGTGGGATAGTTGATTACTGCTTTATAGAATATTTCATAATGATATCATATTGGTTTATTATGTTACATTAAGATTTACCCCATGTCATAACCACTAGCATTTGTTTGAATCTTGAATGGATGTTGTAGATCTAGCAATGCAAGCATTGTTGTACTAATCTTCTATTTCAAAGTGTCAAAGGATTTATGCTCCTTGACTACCCACCGAAAGACTTGTTTCACACTTGTCAAAGCATGTAAAGGAGAAGCAATAAATGAGAAGTTAGCAATAAAATTCCTCCAGTATTGGGTTGCTCCTACGAAGCTTCTAACTTTTGTTACATTATTAGGCTTGGGCCAATTCTTAATGACCTCAACTTTAGAGGGATCAATCCTCAATTCACCACCCCCTACAATGTATCCTAAATAAATGAAATATGTCTTTCCAAACTCACATTTGGACGTCTTCAAATACAATTTCTCCCTTGCTAAGACATCTAGGACTTGCTTAACATGCTTGACATGAACTTCTCGGGTTCAACTGAATATAATAATGTCAACTATGTAGATTATTAGAAATTCATCAATGAAGGGCCTAAACACATCATTCATAAGCCGCATAAAGGTAGCAGGAGCATTACAAATCCCAAAGGGAATTACCATCCATTCATACAAACCATGTTTAGTTTTGAAAGCAGTTTTCTAAATATCATCTTCATGGATCTCGATCTGATGATAACCACTTCTTAAGTATAACTTAGTGAAATAAATTGCATTCTTTAACTCATCCAAAAGATCATCAATACAGGGAAGAGGATGTCAATTCCTAACCATGATTTTGTTTAAAGATCTGAAGTCCACGCACATCCTCTATGTACCATCTTTCTTTGGTACTAATACAATTGGTTAACCACATGGAGAGGAACTTGGTCGAATTTCCAATCTCCCAAGCAAATATTAAACCTGCTTCTTGATTTCTGCATTTTTTATCACTGATGATCGATGCATACCAATATTCAAAAGAGGAGCATCTTGTTGCAAATGTATCTCATGTTGGATTTCCCTTTTAGGAGCCAATCCTTTAGGTTCCTGGAATACTGCATCATATTTACCAACAACTTTAACCAATTCATCTTTAAGTTTAGGATCACAAACTTTAAAAGCATCAAACTTATCAACATATTTAGCCTTAACAATCATGAGAACAATTTTTTTACTAGCATTCACTAATCTCTTCATTTGGCTTGAAGAAACAAGAGATGGATTAGTTTTCATGCGGTGAGATCTAACAATGTACTCAATACTGTATTTAGTGAGCTAGTACTTGTTATCTTCTCTGTAAAAGATGGCTTTCATGTCATAAACATAAGGACTCCCTAACACAATACCACGGATATCAAGAGGAACCACATCCAAATCAACCTCATCAATAAAACCATAAGTGATGGAAAATATAAGTCTACACTGCTTAGTAACCTACAACTATGCATTCTCACATACCCATTCAAGTGGATATGGTTTAGGATGTGACTTAGTTTCCAACCCAAGTTTCTTTACAATCTCCTTAGATATGAGGTTGGCTTGTGATCCACTATCAAATCGAGTATCTATTTTATTGTCTTTAGAGATTACTCTTATGTGGAACAACTCACTCCTTTTCTTTTCATCATGAACAGGTTCAACTTTTGAATCTCAAATAGGAGGAGATTTACCCACGATTTACCTTGAAGGCCCATGGCTGCAATTTTTGTCTCATCTCTGGAGTCAAATCCAAGATCATGTTGGACAACAACAGTAGCCTTTGTGTCACCCTTCTTCTTCCAAAAATTCTTTGGTGTGAGTTCTAGATGGAGTTTCCATCATTTGGATTCGTCGTGACCATGTTCTTACAGTGCAAGCATGTAGGCTTGTCACCGCCCTTCTTCACAATAGTTGCTTGATTTTCTTTCCCTTTACCTGTATACTTGTTTCTAGCTGGTTTGGAAGGATTCTTGGAAAATTTAACATGAGTATTCTTCCCCTTAGATTCAACGTGTGTATCTTGAACACAAACCTCATCCAAGTTACTAGGATTGAACATAAGTATTGTGACGTAAGTAACTATGCAATCCTCATATAAAATTGAGAAGTGTTTCCTTAGTGTAAAGAGGAATTCCTAAAACCAAATCTCTCTTTATGGATTCTTGTGTGCACTCTTGTACACTCTGACCTTTACCTTTCCTTAAGTTTTTACAGGCCACCATGGCTTGATGCATGTAGCCTAATGGTATAATTATTTTTTTCAATGCTACGGTGAATTCATACTAGGAAGAAATAATTTTACCTTTTGTGAGCAAATCTTCCTTGGTCCTACTCTCCCACCATTTGAGTACGGTGCCTTCAAGATGTAGAGTAGCCAACTAGATCTTTGCACTATCACCTACAAGATTTTGGATCCTACAATACACCTCAATCTGTCTAATCCGTTTATCTAGTTTTTTTGCATTAAGTTCTCCATTATATATGGGAAAATCAAACTTAACATCAAGTTTCAATAAAGGCATATTATGGTCAAATTTTTCAGAATGCTTATTTCGTGCATCAGAAGAAGAACTAGAACTAAGAGAATATGATGATGGAGACGATGGAGTAGGAGGGTCATCACCACCTCCTTCCACTTTACCTATTTCCACTTTAACCGAAGGCCCACCTTCTTCACAATATTTATGTTCTATAGAGTTCTTCTACCATAGCCTTCATGGACATAAAATCTTTAAGAAAAGCTTCATCTGATGAAAATGGACTATCCCCTTCACCTTTTGGTGAAGCCATTCGTTGTTTTGGAATGGCATGCCTTGATCTAAATTCTAGATTATATGCTTCAAGCACTCCTTCACCTCTCTTGAACGTAAGCCTGATTAACATTCACACTTGCAATTTCCTAGTTATACCTACTCTGATACCAAACATGATCTGAAAATAGCCATGAATTGCATTTGCATTCACTTCAATAATTAAATTTTAAAAGGCTTTCATAAATAAACTTTAAAGATAACATAAATAAGTGAAGTGCATAAAATCAAAAGAAGCAAACCATAAGAATTTAGGCAGCAGTTGATAATGGAGTTCATCCCTGATGGGCTACGTCTCCAGGTCCACTTCCAATGTGGTATCGATATATTAATTCTTCAAATTATTCAAGTTACAACAGTTATGAAGACACCTCTAAAATATGTCCCTAAACTATAGAAACAGACACTGTCACTATGTTCCTCTCGAAAAATCGAGAAGAATGAGTATAAACTCAATATATATGCACATGGACCTCCTCTGGCATGCAGTTCAAGACAAAGCACTAAATTGTTGTACAGTCCAACCTTGAGAACTGTGCATGTACCTTCAAGCATAGAAATTTGAACCTGAATTGTACCTGTGTACCGTAGCGCATACCAAATTGTGGTTTAAATAGTATAGAGTTATGGTTTTAGGGATGTGGGTAGTGCGCCCTTTTTGGGGTATAAAATCCAATTACAAACTTAAAAGAATATATATGGTTATGGGTCAAGCCATAAGGCTTTGGCCCATTGGTAGCGCTCTATATTATCTGTGGGGAAGTCACATAGTCAAACCCCATCGATCCCCCCCTTTTCGTATGTGTTGATTGCATTGTTATTCGTGGCATATATATATATATATATTTATATATATACATATACATATACATATATATGGTCATGGTTAAATAAATATTTGAACAAGACCGATTCGGATACTTTGTATGATACCCATGTAGTTTCTCGGGAATATGACCCTCAGCTTAATTGGACTTTGCTTGAGATAGATGTCGATAAGATTTATGATCTTCCTATGTTTAAGTTTCGTGTTGATCAGTTATTCCAGTTCACATCTGTCAACATTCCTATCACCATTGGTCAATCTGTTTATCAAATCTCATTCATCAAGCCTAACGACATTGCTTGGGGATTAGAAAATGGTTATAAATACATCCATATTGGTTTGGTTCAGTTTCGTATTAATACACTTGTCCTTCCAGGATTAAATACTTCTTGTATATCCTGCATATTAGATTCTCGTCTTAATAAGTTTGAAGATGCCTTACTTGGTGGTTTCCAGAGTCCACTAAATAATGGCCCTGCATGGTCTTCCCTTGTACCTCGATACCACGTGTCACTTACTGATCCCTATATCAATGAGTTTTACAAGCAAATATACAGTTTTCTGGTTTTGATGTGGCCCCACGGGCCCAAATTGCTCAATTACATTCCACCTTATCCATACGTTTTGTTTCTACAACTATGCCTGCAATTAATCCCAAACTGCAGGAAAGAGCACTTCAAGAAGGGGTTGTAGTTGGTCCAGGAAACACCACACCTCTCCAATTAGGATTCTCTCAGGTAACCCTACCTGATGAATGGAATAGCAGTTACTTTCCATTATCTCAAAAATATCATGAACTACAACATTCTGGTTCCAAACAGCTAAGAACAGTTTAGTCATCAGATGGTAGTACCTCTCTCCGTTTTGCTCCATCTCAGTCATTTAAATTCCCTGCATCTGCTTCTTCACCCTTTCTCAGTCGATCTGCATCACACTCAGTGTCCCTTCCCAGAAGAATATCTCCTCTCCACATACATCCTTATGAAAACCAAATGCATCAACATATCACTAATCGCAACCAGTTTCCATCTACATCCTATAAATTTTGCAAAGAAAAACATGTTAAATTTTGAGCATTAATTCATTATACTATAGGATCTTTGCTGAGAGAATAACATCTACAGTATATCAATGCATGACAATCATAATATGACAAGCATCACAAGAATCAAAAGCATAGAGACAAGAGACATAGAGTTTCCGTGGGGAAAACCCTAAGGTGAAAAAGCCCACAACTTCCTCAGAGATAGAGAGAGCAATGGCTCAACCAAAATACAACCAAATAACACTGAGATAGTCTCCTAGCAGATGATCCTCCTCCTCCTCACTAGTGCACCACTTTTCAGAGAGAGAGTGAGTTACTTTTCCGAGTGAGTAAAATATAGATCTTCTATCTCTATTTATACTCACCTTTTTGCCCAGTGACCTACTGGGGCCGACTTGTCTACTTAGATACATCCATATTATATTATATATTAATTAGGGCCGACCCCATATGGTGGTCTAATAACCCATCGACAAGTACACACACTTGTGACACTTGTCAATCCTCATGACGACACTTCCTTATAGAGGAATAACACATCTCTTATAAGGGTACAACAAATATATATATAATACACAGATGAAATACATTCTGAAGTTACATATACATCAACACTCCCTCTTAACTAGGAAGGTATTTCTCGACACAGATCTGCTAGACAAGTCTTCTTCTCTGGATCATCGTCATCGATGCATCGTCATCATCATCGTCAATGCTGCTACTATCTCAACCAATCTCTGACTCTACTCGTCATAGGAAGTTCTACAGAGCCAGTCCTTTTTCATACTGGATGTAGGCCCACCACCTGCAGGTCTTCATCGTCACTGGCCATACTGTGGAATCCTCAGGACTTATTACATGCGTCACAAAACCTCGAAAGAGCATCCCAGGATGTTACAAGCACACAGCTCTACCTATAGGATCTCCCAGGGCACCGAATTACATGTGACATCACCACAAAACCTCGCAAGAGCATCCCAGGCTGTTACAAGCACACAGCTCTACCTATAGGATCTCCCAGGGCAACGAATTACATGTAGTCATGGAAAAAACTCGCAAGAGCATCCCAGGACTGATTACGGGCACACAGCCCAACCTATCGGATCTCCCAGGGAACCGAATTACATGCCATAGGACAAAACCTCAAAAGAGCATCTGCCAGATATCCTAGGGAACCGAATTACATGCCATAGGCAAAACCTCAAAAGACTATCTGCAGATCTCCCAGGGCACCGGATTACATTTCCTCCCAGAGCAAAACCTCGAAAGAGAATTTGTCAGATGTCCCAGGGCACCAAATTACATGCCATAGGCAAAACCTTGAAAGACCATCTGCAAATCTCCCAAGGCACTGGATTACATGCTCATCTGCACAACCTGATCCACGGCCATAGAGTATCAACCTGATACTCACCATACATCATCCTGATGTATCCATGATCATCCTGATCATCATCACTGCAACGTCCTGCTGCATGTCATCTGGAGCAACATCCTGAAGCTCGTCATCTATGATCATCCTGATCATCACTGCAACATCCTGCTGCATGTCATCATACCCGATCCACCTGATCATCAATGCATCTACCTGATGCATACCAAGTATCTACCTGATACATATCATCATACATGATCCTCCTGATCATCAATGTATCCACCTGATACAAATACAAATACATGATACATATCACCATACATGATCCACCTAATCATACAATGTATCCACCTTATACATATACAGATACATGGTCCAAGCATCCAACATGATGCATATACAAAATACATACACATGATCCAACTGATCATATCCAGCATCAACATGATGCGTACATACATACATAAAAATGATCCATCTGATCATATCTAGCATCCAACATGATGCGTACATACATACATAAAATGATCCAACTGATCATATCCAAGCAGAAACCAGAACATCATCCTGATGCTCATCATCCAGCGCTTACATCCACAGCCATGTGAAGGATCCTCCTTCCAACATGCTTGGAATGGCTTCAGCAAATGTGTCCATCACTTCTTCCTCGAAGTGTCCTCGATCTGAAGAACGCCAAGCCTCTCTCTGAAGTACTCAAACTTCACCCTGGCTAGTGGCTTCGTCAGCACATCTGCAATCTGCTCGTCCGTCGCAACATATAGGAGCTTCACAGCTCCTCTCTGCACCATATCTCTGATATAATGATATTTGATCTCTATGTGTTTCGACCTGTCATGAAACACTGGGTTCTCGGACAGCTTCACACAACTCTAGTTATCACAGAAGATACCAGTAGCCTCCAATGGGAGATCAAATAACTCAGACAGTAGCTTCTGTAGCCATACTGCCTCACAACTAGTTGAATAGGCTGCAACATACTCTGCCTCAGCTGTACTCAGTGCTACACAGGATTGCTTCCTGCTAAACTAAGAGATCACACTTGATCCCATACTGAAGCAACACCCAGATGTGCTCTTCCTGTCTACAGCACTGCCAGCCCAATCTGAATCAGCATAACCCTGCAGGTTAAACTTTTGATTTGCTTCATACTTGAGCCCATAATCCACTGTACCCTTCAGGTACCTCAGAACATGCTTTACAGCAACCAGGTGAACACTCCTCGGATCCGTCAGGAACTGGCTCAATGTGTTCACAGCAAAGCAAATGTCTGGTCTCGTGTTCGTCAGGTACATCAAGGACCCAATCATCTGACGATACATAGAGACATCAACTGGCTCAGATGAAGCATCACATAGAAGCTTCAGATTCGATGCCATAGGTGTGGCCATGGCCTTGCAATCCATCATCCCAAATCTCTTCAGGATATCAACTGTGTACTTCCCTTGACCAAGGAATATCCCTCGTGCACTCTGCCACACCTCCATACCTAGGAAATAGTGCATCATTTCCAAGTCTTTCATATCGAATTCAGCAGCAAGCTTCCTCTTAGTATCTGCAATCAGTCTGTCATCTCCTGTTACAAATAAGTCATCCACATATAGGAGTATAATCACAGGATTCCCTTCCTCAACCTTGTAGTAAAGGTTGGAATCCGCTTTACTCTTGGTAAAGCCCAAACTAGATAGGAAACTGTCCATCCTACCATACCAAGTTCTGGGAGCTTGTTTCAAGCCATACAAGGCTTTCTTCAATCTGCACACATGTGACTCCCTATCATGTATTTCAAAACCGAGTGGTTGTTCCACATATACTTCCTCTTCAACTACACCATTCAAGAAGGCAGTCTTGACATCCATCTGGTGTATTTTCCATTTCATAGCTGCAGCCAGGGCAAGTACTGTTCTGATGGAAGTATACCTGGCTATAGGTGCAAAGGTTTCTTCATAATCTATTCCTTCTTTCTAAGAGAAACCACGAGCTACGAATCTTGCTTTGTATTTTTCTATACTGCCATCTGCAACATGCTTGATTTTGTAGATCCACTTGGAAGTCACAACAGACTTCTCTTTAGGTCTTGGGACAACATCCCAAACATCATTCTTCATTATTGATTGATATTCCTCAACCATAGCATCCTTCCATTCTTTCTTTTCTGTTGCCTCTTCATAACTGGAAGGCTCTTTGTTCATAATGTCACAGAGTAAAGCAACATAACTGGTGTGTGATCCGGTTCTCTTCTTTGCTCTGTGTTCTTCTTCTGGAATGCCAAATATTTATGCATCATGAATGAGCTCTCTAGCCCATACAGGTTTCCTCTTGTGAGAGTTATCCTCACGGGGTGGATCTACAGGTTCTTTTGGATCTTCAAACTCACGAACAGTTTCTGGAACTGCTTCAGTCATGGTAGTGTCCTGAAATCTTGTTTCCTTAGGTTCTTCATAAACTTCGATGGGTACCTTCCTCGATTTGATGAATGTTGAGTTTTCATCAAATGTTACATCCCTGCTGACATCAATCTTCTTGAACCCTGGAAAGTAAATTCTGTAATCCTTCGAGCTTTCATTGTAACCCACAAAGATACCCTTCTTTCCTGAAGGATCTAGTTTAGTCCTCTTTTCCTTTGGGACATGAGTGTATACTGGACAACCAAATATTCTGAGATGACTGACTTCAGGTTTCTTATAAGAAAATACCTCATCTGGTGTCTTGTTGTCCAATATCTTGTGGGGTGTTCTGTTCTGCACATATACAGTTGTTCTAGTTGCTTCTGCCCATAGGTGCATAGGAAGATCCTGGTCATGCAACATTTCCCTTGCTGCTTCCATGATAGTTCTATTCTTCATTTCTGCAACTTCATTTTGTTGAGGATTATAAGGAGCAGTCAACTCCCTCTTAATCCCTGAATCACTGCAAAGCTTCTTGAAGTCACTTGAGGTGAATTCTCCACCATTGTCGGATCTGAATGTTTTGATCTTCTTGTCAATTTGATTCTCCATCAAGGTTTTGAATTCTTTGAATTTATCAAGCACCTCATCTTTGCCCTTCAAGAAGTATACCCAAGTTTTCCTGGAGAAGTCATCAATAAATGATACATAGTAAACATACCCACTTAGGGAACTGGATGACATAGGGCCACATACATCTGAGTGGATGATTTCCAGGATGTCTTTTGCCTTGCTTTCACTGCTTGGGAAAGCCTTCTTAATGTTCTTACCTTTTGCACATCCTTTGCAAACACCTTCATGTTTGGTCTTGATTTCAGGAAGACCCTCTACTGCCTTGCTTGCAATTGGAAGTGCCCTATAGTGCATATGATCAAGTCTTCTATGCCAAAGTTCACTTGGCTCCATGGATTCATGTACCATGGCATGTTCAATTTGTCCCTTCAATTTATACAAGCCTCCCTCTTGCTCTCCAATCACTACTGCATCATCTATGTTCTTTCCCTTTGGCCACATTAGGACTTGGCCATCCACAAATGCAACCCTCATACCTTTTGCATCCAATGCAGAGATGGAGAGTAAGTTCTTCTTGAGTCCAGGGACATAAAGGACTTCTTTCATCTTCAAAGATTTTCCAGAATCTAGGTTGTAGGAGGCTTCACCACTTCCTTTGATTGGGTATTGATAATCATCCCCAAGTTTCACCTTATGAGGTGATTCATGTTCAGATAGGTTCACAAAGGATTCCTTAAACCCAGTCATGTGTTTGGAATCCCCACTATCAATCAACCAATCATTACATCCATGGGAGATGGTACCTGTAAGAGCAAAAATTAGAACATATTCTTCTTCACTTGATGAGTCATCATCACTACTACTTTCTGCCCTAGTCTTCTTCTTTGGAGGTTCATCATCTTCGGCAGCATGAGCATGAAACCTTCTTTTGTTGCCCTTCTTCTTCTTACTGGAGTTGTTGTTGTTATCCCTTTTATTCTTGGGACAATCTGAAGCAAAGTGACCCTTCTCATTACATGTGAAGCATCTTAGGTCTTTCTTGTTCTTTTGATAGGATCTATTGTGGTGAGAGTGATCCTTCTTGGTTTTGCTTCTTTTGGTGTGAGCTGCAAGAGCTTGATCTTCACCTCCCATCTTTTATTCACGAGCTATAAGTCTAGCTTCTTCTTGAGAGCATTCTTCCCGAAGTCTACTGAAGGAGATCAACTTCCTCCTTGCACAAATTCCTTGAATAAAGGAATCCCATGACCTGGGTAGGCCATTTAGAGTGGTCATCACCACTTCACCATTCTCCACCATTTCATCTACTGCTTCTAATTGTTCCTTGATCTGGGAGACCCTTGAAAAGTAAGATTGAATGGTTTCTCCATTCTGAAACTTCACTGCTTTCAATTGGTTCCGCAGGGTCATCTTCCGATTTATGTTCTTTCCTTCAAATAGCTTGGTCAAAGATTCAAACATCTCTTTGGGTGTCTTAAGAGAAGACACATGAGGTATGAGATGGTCTTTGATAGAATCAACAATGATTCTTTTTGCCTTGACCAAGTTCTTCTTGTGCAATGCCTTGGCTTCTTCATCCTCTGGGATATGGATGTCTTCTTTCACATATGAGTCCAACTCATTTTCTTCCAGGATTAACCCAATCCTATACTTCCAGGCTCGGAAGTTATCATCCCCTTCAAGCTTATCCTCAAGCTTGGTGTGGAGAGACATCTTTAAGAGTACTTCAAATGGAAATAGAAAGGATTTAGGACTTACCACTTGAAGTGTTGAAAACTGGATCTGGTCCCGGATTAGGGTTTGTCAGAGAAACCCTAAAAATTCAAAATGTGAATTTCAAAATTCCGAAAGGATAGAAAGATGCGCCTTGGAGAGCTGATCAGCAAAGTCTTGTCCTTCAAAATTGCCTTTTTGTCCTCCCGGGTTCACTAGAGAGAGCCCTGAATTAGGGTTTGAGTTTCCCGGAGATCTACTCAGCCAAAAATCTCGATCCAAAGCTCTAACCTTCGATTTTTGCAAGGAGCTTCCAGCTGTGCCTTCAGTTTCCAAAAATTCTTATTTTTGTGTAAACCCTAATTTTTAGGGCCAAATCTGAAAATGCTCGAAACTGAATTTTGATTGGACAGATAGATGCACCTTGATGAGTAGATCCAATCTACTATACTGAATTTCAAAAATCTGTGGAGAGAAACCCAATAAACAAGGAACACAAGCTTCCGTCACTGCAAAATGTCTTCTTCTCAGTTTAGCTCTGATACCATGTTAAATTTTGAGCATTAATTAATTATACTATAGGATCTTTGTTGAGAGAATAACATATACAGTATATCAATGCATGACAATCATAATATGACAAGCATCACAAGCATCACAAGAATCAAAAGCATAGAGACAAGAGACACAGAGTTTCCGTGGGGAAAACCCTAAGGTGAAAAACCCCACAACTTCCTCAGAGATAGAGAGAGCAATGGCTCAACCAAAATACAACCAAATAACACTGAGATAGTCTCCTAGCAGATGATCCTCCTCCTCCTCACTAGTGCGCCACTTTTCAGAGAGAGAGTGAGTTACTTTTTCGAGTGAGTAAAATAGAGATCTTCTATCTCTATTTATACTCACCTTTTTGCCCAGTGACCTACTGGGGCCGACTTGTCTACTTAGATACATCCATATTATATTATATATTAATTAGGGCCGACCCCATATGGTGGTCTAATAACCCATTGGCAAGTACACACACTTGCGACACTTGTCAATCCTCATGACGACACTTCCTTATAGAGGAATAACACATCTCTTATAAGGGTACAACAAATATATATATAATACATAGATGAAATACATTCCGAAGTTACATATACATCAACAAAACATGCACCGAAAAAAGAAAAAACTTTTCAATCTATTAAAGCTTCGTCTTCCTCTTCTCCTTCTCATAAAGGTCAGCATTCAAGTTTTGCATAATATTCTGCATTATTCAGAGATATCAAGAGCTTTACTCTTCCTATATAAAATCTTGGTTCCTTAGTTTAGTTAGCCTCAAGAAGACTAGATTCAGGAAATTCTAGTCCTACATTTAAGGAAGGAGCAATCTAGTCAGATTTGAAATTGGTAAGGCTAAGAATCCCTACAGATCCAGAGCAAACAGAATTATACAAATTCTTGTTGGCAGGCGGTTTGGTAAGATGATATCGCAGCATCTCCGATGCTGCGACAAGGCAGAAGATGGCGCGAAAGGCTACGAGCAGAAGATTATTTTGTGCATGTGTGGGTCAATTACCGCGGATTGCGGGTTTTGGGTCATTTGGACCACATATTATGTACTGTTGAGTCGGTTATACTGCAGAATGCGGGTTTTTGGTCGTTTTTGGACTAGGTCAGTTAGATATTGAGTCATTTGTCCATAGTGTCGGTTAACAAGTTGTTAGAAAGTGGACAAGAGTTGTAAGGCGGAAGCCTATATATAGATAAGAATTGTAAGTGTTGTAGAGCATCATAAAATGTTGGAGAATAATGCGAAGCTCTGATGTGGTTGTATGTTTTTTGGGTATGTTTTGATGTCAAGAGCCATTATGGAGATCTAGTTTTTGCAGAGACATTGTATCTGGGTCGACAATGATAATATGATGAAGCTATTTTGGTACAATTGTAGCTAGGGTTTTCACCCTAGCTTGTGCAAATGAGCACCTACTAAGGAGAATAGGCTCCTTAGTAGCAGTTCAATAAACAGTAAATAGAAGACAATACATCAAAATGGAAATTATTCTAAACATGTGCATGAAACATAAAAGCCAAGAAATAGACATGGTTTTTCTTTTGTATTAAAATTTTACCTGAAGTGTAGAGGTTGGTGAAGTTATTGCAATGATCCAAGAGGGTTGCTCCAAACTCCAACTTTGCTCCTTCTCTTTCTCCAATGGTGGAAATGGGCCAAAAGGGGCACTCAATGGTGAAAGTAGCTCAAGGGTGAGCTAGGGTTTCAAGAGTGATTTTGGCAAAGTAAGGGTGTACTTGATTGTGGATATGAAATGAGGGGTCTCCATCACTTATTTATAGGTTTTTAGTGGTGGAGTGCTGGCCCATGGTTTTGGGAACCTTGGGAACCATATGGTTTAGGTTAGCAGTATAGGGTTTTTTCCTCCTTTTTCCTCTTTTTCCTCCTTTTTTATATTTTTTATTCCCTTGTTAGAGGGTTTTTGCTATATTGGAGGAATTTTGGATAATTTTTTGGGGGGGAAAGGGGTTTTTTAGCCTTTCTGAGACTTTTTTGATGGTTTTGTGGCCTTTTGGAGGCTTTTTTAATGGGATTTTAGGGTTCTGAAGGTAAATATGGTAGGAAATATGGACAAATGAGTCATGTGATGGGTAGATGAGGTAGTGAGCACTTTTTGGGTGTTAACAACAATCTCTGTGTTCAATCTGTTCAGTCATGGTAATGTGATGTTGCACTATACAAATAATGTCATGCTTCTTTGATGCGATACTTGTTTTACAAGTACTGTTGTTGCAATGATAAATGTCTTGGTTGAATATTGCTTTAATACCATGTTCAATGCTTAGAAATCTATGTCCTAGTTATGCAATAAGTTTAAGTATTATAGCCGCAACCATCCTCCTTCATTCAGCGGAAACATGGTTCCGTCTGCTCTTCCTGGATGCCTCGGGTGAGACCTCATCTGCTCTGCAGGTGTTGCTGGGCGGGATAAAATCTGTCCGGGCCGGTGGCTAGGGATACTGCGGTATGTGTCGACAGTGAGTGGAACACCTGTCGACTGGTGTCACGCTAACAAATGGTTCCGTTGTCGGAGCATGCAACGATCAACGGGTTGTCCTTGCCAACCGAGGAACAATTGGGCCGCCTGCTCACAGCGCTCAATACTTTATCCTCTGTGGCAGCGGACAAGATGTCAAGGAAAGTGGATGAAGGGTTCCATGCGATCACCGCTTGGTTAGAGTCTCTATATGATATGGTTCCAGAAAGGCACCATAGGAAGCAGTGGTACCAACCTTTGGCACAATCAGCACTGAGCCGCGGGTGAGGAATGTCGAGATTCCCCCGATTGCAATTGTGATTGACGATGAGGCTGCCAACGTCGTGCTACAGCAATTGAAAACGGTGACCATTAATGTGAATGCCTTGCTCGCGGAAGGGTTGACTACTATGCAGGCTACTACCAACAAGGAAACGACAAACCGACTATGGCAGATCAGTGGTATGTGTGTATGACTATAGGTAAGTGAGGTCGATGAGAAGCGCACTATCGAAGAATTGACCGCCAGGGATGCTTCCGCACGGCAGGCCATGGATGACCTCGAAGCACACATCAAGGGAGAACGGGCTGAGAATGCACGCGAAATCAAAGGCCTGGAAAAGGAACACGATTTCCTTATTGCGGATAAGGCTCGTATGTGGGATGACAGTGTACGGGTTGACTGGGTGATCACGGAAGCTTATCAACATGTGCCGGAGCCCACTGAAGAGGTGGATGTTCTCCACTGGGTGCAACAAATGGGGGCTGCCATTATTCAGTTGCGATAGGAGAACTAGGCATTAAAGGGCAAATGACTCCGGGTACGCCTCAAGCTGAAGTTGATGAATAAAGAAGGGAAATTGAGGAAATTATCACTCAGATGGAGGAGCTGGAGACACAGGAAACCAGGCTCATGGCCGACACTATACAATTTTGGGGCCACATTGTTCATGACGATCAGGTTGAACAACTGACTAAGTATCGGCAGGAAGCTGAGGGACAGTTGGCCACATTGAAAGCGGCAATGCGCACAATGCCACCACTGGAGTAAGTTGCTAAGTCTCAGGAGCTAAAATATTTGCAACAACGTGTTTCCAAGGCGGACGAGCGACAGAAGACACACACGGCACAGTTAGAGGAGTTCCAGGACAGCGGCGGAAAATTCATGATGTAAGCTAGTGAAGCTCTGCAGGCAGTGCAGAAATGTCGACAGCAGGTAGTGGCAAAGCTTATAGATCACCCATCTTTCGAAGACGTGGCCGCTAGTCAATCAGCGGCTACGAAAGCCAAGGAGGTGGTGCAGACAGTTGAACAACTGTATGAGGACTTCAAAGTCAAAAATGACGGAGTACACAGTATCCAGCTGACGTGGCTCGAGGGTGAACCACAAGATTGTGTTGGGGGCCTGTTGGCAGGCGGTTTGGTAAGATGTTATCGCAGCATCTCTGATGCTGCGACAAGGCAGAAGATGGCATGAAAGGCGACGAGCGGAAGATTATTTTGTGCATGTGTGGGTCAATTATCGTGGATTGCGGGTTTTGGGTCATTTGGACCACATATTATGTACTGTTGAGTCAGTTATACCACAGAATGTGGGTTTTTGGTCGTTTTTGGACTAGGTCAGTTAGATATTGAGTCATTTGTCCATAGTGTCGGTTAACAAGTTCTTAGAAAGTGGACAAGAGTTGTAAGGCAGAAGCCTATATATAGATAAGAATTGTAAGTGTTGTAGAGCATCATAAAATGCTGGAGAATAATGTGAACCTCTGATGTGGTTGTATGTTTTTTCAGGTATGTTTTGATGTCAAGAGTCATTGCGGAGATCTAGTTTTTGCAGAGACATTGTATATGGGTCGACAATGATAATATGATGAAGCTATTTTGGTACAATCTCTGTGTTCAATCTGTTCAGTCATGGTAATGTGATGTTGCACTATACAAATAATATCATGCTTCTTTGATGCGATACTTGTTTTACAATTACTGTTGTTGCAATGATGAATGTCTTGGTTGAATATTTATTTAATACCATGTTCAATGCTTAGAAATCTTTGTCCCAGTTATGCAATAAGTTTAAGTATTATAGCCGCAACCATCCTCCTTCATTTGGCGAAAACATGATTCTGTCTGCTCTTCCTGGATGCCTCGGGTGAGACCTCATCTGCTCTGCAGGTGTTGCTGGGCGGGATAAAACCTGTCCGGGTCGGTGGCCAGGGAGATTGCAGTATGTGTCGACAGTGAGTGGAACCCCTATCGACTGGCGTCGCGCTAACAATTTCCAATCAGTTTGTATAGATCAGAATCTCGACTATGTTGCTCGAGATGTATTAGAACTCAAAGAACATATGCAAACTTTGCATGGATCCATTGATGACATATCTGGTTCCATTGACAATTTGATTAAGGTTCAAAAAGAAAGAGAAACTAAACTTGTTGATATTGAATCCAGTTTAGATATCATATCTAAATCTGTCAGCAGTTTACAGTCTGTCATTCCTCATCCTCCTTCTCCCCCCAGATATAGCCAAGTTGAAAAAGAAGGCTATAAATTTTAATACCATTATGACACTTCCAACTCACACAAATATTTAAAGCAGTTAAGCCAGCATCAACTGCAGAGGATTCAGCAAGGTGTTGAATTAGCAAGAGATAAGTTTTGATCTAATGAAACAGAGGGCTAATGAATTAGAAATTCAAGATATAAAAATGGCATCCTCCCAAGTCTCTATGGATTCAGAGATTGGGGAAACTTCTGGCCCCAATTCTACCAAAAGAAATAGAATAGAAACACATTTTTTCCAGAATCAAGCAAGAAGAGTTCATGGCCAAGATGTCAGTCAGAATAAGATTCGTAGTCCATTTGTCAAATGGACAAATGAGTTGAAAAATGTTGATATCAAGATTGATTCCAAATATATTTCTAAAGGATTTTGAAACACTTTGATCATTAATTTAGATTGTTTGCATCATGATCAAATTCTAAATATTTTCCAGAAAATAAATGCATAGGCATTCCAACGGAAAGCAGAGACAAAATCCTCCTGGAAGGATATTACAACACAGTTAACTTGGGCTTTCACAGGTATAGCTAAGCTTTGGTGGGAAAAACTTTCTGAAGAAGAAAAAGAACATATTCTAGATGATATAGGTCCTCTAGAAGCTTTGTTCCAAGCCTTAGCACATGAATTTCTTGGTGCCTTTCCTCCAGATGAATCACATACAACACATATGTTTATGTCCCAAAAGCTCTGAGATATTGATCTACTTCAAGATTATTTCTATACTATGCAATCTATGCTCTATAAAATAACTTATCAGAATGTGGCATATCTTCGCCACTATCTTGCCTCTCTCCCAAGTAAGATCCCCGAATTAGTCTCTAGATATTTAAGTGATCATCAAGTTAAAATAGAAGATCTTTCTTTGGCTGGTCTCCATCAACATGTTCTCACATCCCTACAGAAAGAATGTGTCACCATGAAGACATAGAAAAATTTGAAAAAACAAATATTTCTCTCACAGTCAGCCTGCCAACAGTTTCATGAAACAACTAGTTATGGGTGTTTCCGTCCTAAGAAGACTTCCACTTCTTCCTCCTCTTGCACTTGTTCTACCTGGAAGCATGGTGGATCCTCACCATCACATTCACATTCTTCCAGAAATTTTTCAAGAAAACCTGTCAAAAATAATTTCTTCAGAAATAAGAAAAGAAGGTTTGTTTTCAAGAAAAGAACTAGGCCTCTGAAAAAATCATCATGCTATATTTGTGGCAAAACGGGTCATTGGGAAAATGCTTGTCTTGACAAGAAGACTAGATTCTAGCATAAACTCTATAGATATTCACTACAGAGTATAATCCTGCTGAATGGGATTTGGTTCCAGAATTGCAATCTGATGATGAAGGTTTCTCTATACATGAGTCAGATATTGAGTCTGAATATGTCTCTGATACAGAAGAACTAGATTTCAGGAAACTTTCTATAGAATCCTCAGAGAGATTAGATGATGAAAAAAACATTCATTAGCAATTGCTTTTTTTTAATGTTATATGTTCTCTGTTTCTTCCATAAGAAAACAGATAGAAGAGCTTGAAGAGAGAAAGGCCAACCTTTCTCCTGGTTTAGTCATAATCAGAAGGAGATTGCAAGAGAAAATTGATGGACTCTCACAAAGGTTACCAGAACCAACGCAAACAGAGTTTGATGCCGAAGACGAAAGTTGGTTTGATGATTTTCCACAAGATCAAAGTGAGTCATTCCTTCTCAGGAAAATCGCTTTCTTTGAAAATAAGATAAAAGATGAAAGAGAACAGTTGGCAAATTTAGCAACTAGTATACAGAGTTCTTTACATAAACTTGGTGAGCTGAATTCAGAATACGTTCAGTTGACCATGAGAAAAGCTCATATTTTTTGTCCAACAAAAGAATCAGGTCCTTCTAATATAGTCATTGAGCAGAAAAGTCTAGGTGATAGAATGGTTATTCCAATCCAGATAAAGACAAAAGGATGTAAGATCTACAAGCTTGATGCACAGGTTGATACGAGAGCTATGAGTAGCTGCTGTAAGTATAAAGAAATCCCTAAATACTTTTGGAAACCTACATCTATTCATTTCAGAGCAGTCAACAAAGAACTCATCAATATAAATTTCATCGCTCCATATTTCCCAATCATGCTAGGAAAAGTCAAAACATTTGTGACTTTGTATTGTTTAGATACAGGAGCAGATATGTTGTTAGGACATGATTTTGTCAAAAAACACTTACCCATGGTAGTTAAAGAAGAATCTACTGATTTCACAATTCAAGGTTCTAAAGTGTCGGTTCCAGTAAAATCGGAATTTGTAATAAGAATATCTGCAGAAAAACCAGATGTAGTCGACGAGTCAGTAAAAGACCTGACTAAAATCAAGAAAATTGTCAAACATGTAGAACTACATGGTCAAGAAATCTTGGCAGAAATCATCAAAAATTGAAAGAAGATTGTACTTCTTATCAACCAGATGCTTTCTGGACCAGAGAGAAGTATTATGTTGATCTTCCTTATAAACAGAATGCAGACATCAAGCCACAAAAGGCTTCAGCTAATAACATGAGTCCAACAGAACAACAAGCATGTAAAGAAGAAATTCAACATTTGTTAGACAGGAATTGATTGAACCCTGCAAAAGTGCTTGGGCTTACCCAACATTTTACGTTAATAAGCATTCTGAACGAAAAAGAGGTAAGAAAAGATTGGTTGTTAACTATGAAGAATTGAATAAGGCCCTAGAACCAATCAGATATCCAATTCCTCATTAAGAATTGATTTTGTCTAAAATAGCAAAAGCCAACATATACAGCAAATTTGATCTCAAGAGTGGGTTTTGGCAAATTGGTATTTCTCCAGAAGATCAGTTTAAGACAGCATTTGTTGTTCCCCATGGTCAGTATCAGTGGACAGTTATGCCATTCGGATTGAAGAATGCTCCTTCATAGTTTTAGAAAAGAATGGAAGATATCTTCATACCATTAGATTTTGTCATTGTATATATCGATGATTTGCTTTTGTTTATCAAAGATATAGTAGAACATAAGATGCATTTAGAAGAATTTTATACATTTGGTTTTAGGCATGGAATTGCTTTATCCTCGTCTCCAGATAATTTTTTCATTGCACAAACCTCCATTGAATATTTAGGTCTTCAAATATATCAAGGAAAGATAATTCTGCAACCCCATATTTTGCAGAAGCTTTTAAGCTTTCCAGATAAATTGCATGATATCAAACAGGTTTAGAGATTTCTTGGTTGCCTCAATTATATTCGACAGTTCTATCAAACCCAGGCAAGAGATAAAAAGTTGCTCCAGAAAAGGTTGAAACCGGGGTCAAAACGGACAGGAGCTATGACAGCTATTGTAAAATGCATCAAAGCTAAAATTCAGAAGCTCCCAGCATTGTCTTTGCCATATCATGAATTGACATTCATATTAGAAACATATGCATAAGATCAAGTTTGGGCAGGAGTTATACTACAAAAACATTCTAAACAGGAAGAAGTATGTGCCTACACATCTGGTACATTCTCTGATGCTGAAATAAAATACCCCTCATCTCACAAGGAAATTTTGGCTGTCAAAAAGGGAATACAGCGATTCAGATTGTTTCTCAAAAGTGTTCATTTTATAGTTCAAACAGATCTGAAGCACATGAAAGGTATGCTTGGCAATAAAAGACTACTTGAACAAGGAAATGCCCGAGTATTAAGATGGGTGGTATGGTTACAGGGTTTTGACTTTAACATTGTTTATAAAGCTAGTAAAGAAAACCATCTTGCAGACATGCGCACCAGAGAAGGTACTCTCATTCGTGACATCAACGTATTCACTCGAGGTGAATCCTCTTCTTCTCAGGGTGGTAGGAGAAACACATTTTCTGTACATATTTTCCATGAATGCCATCTACATTTTTGCATTGATTGTCTAGGAGATAGAGTAAAGATTCTTCCTACAAAACTTCAACGGCGGATTCTTCAAGACAGAATGGATTCTTCTCAAGGAATACATAGCTATGATATTAACTACAGCATGTTAGTTAATCATGTAAATATAGTTATTGGTCATTTCCAACTCTTCACAGGAGAAATCCAATTTACACATATATCTTTGATCCATCTCTCAAGTGGATTTATTTCTATGCCATTCATCAGATTACCCGAGCACATTCGAAGATTATAATTTGCTTCTACTGTGAGGATGTTCAAAACAATTACAGGATCTAGAGTCCATGGATGAAGATCTTGTTTTTTCTTTATGTTCCAAGAATTTTGCATTGGAGAAAGCCTCTCCATTTTGGTTTACATCAACATTGCAGCATGAGTTAGAAGAAGGTGCACTTGCATTCAACGTGTTCCAATTTGAATTAGTATGGAAGGGTGCAATAATCAAGCCTAATCCCGACACTAGTCAAGTGTTTGATTTTGTTATTGAAAACAATTTCTTTGGTGAAGTTTCAATTCCCGAATTCTTTCGTCAAAGACATTTCATCCAGTCACCGTTCTCTTCCTGTTTCCGAGAAAATCCTCCCAACATGGATGGAGAACATCTTGTCGTATGGTACAACTTCAAAACAAGTCTTTTCCGCATATCCTGGTCAAGGCTCTGACAATGATGATGTCTATGATGGATTTGATTCTGAGTTCTTTGATTCTGATCACAGTCCACCAAAATGACTTTAAGTCTAATCTTTCATGGGTTCTCGTGAAGAATCTCCACTTTGTAACTTTTCATACCATAATAATCATCTGCTAGTTTGTCGGCCATTTGTTTTATCTCTTTATGTCATTTCTTTCGTGGGTTCTTTCAATAAAGAATATCCACAGTGTGATTTGCAAATATTTTCCGTAAGATCTCAATCTCTTTTAGAGATATGTCGTAGATCTGTCATAAGGGACAAAATCTTATCTCATAGATTCCTAGCTCCTTGAAGGGGATTCTACCTCTTATAAAAGGAGGAAGGATTTCTCATTAGGGACATCGGGAATTTGAGCCTAAGAGTTATTGTAATCTTGTCTTTGTAATCCTGTGTGAGTTTTTCCAGATCTAATATAAGATTTGAGTTGGCCCATATATCGATCACTGTGTTTATGTTGTTCATGTTTTCGTTGTTTCTGTTATATATTGCTATACTAGTTTGCATATGCTGGAGTACCCAGGAGGTTTGGTAGATTTCAGCGTGCTGATCTTGATCCATTAAAGGTCCCAGTGCTTTGTGCAAAGGTGTATCAATTATATATATTATTTCTGTTGTGTATTCTGGTAACTATATGGTATATATATATATATATATATATATATATTACATAAAGTTTCAACTCCCGCCAACTTTGGGATCTCTGCCCACGGTCATATAGATTGTTTCCATGTGGTAATACATATAACTCGAGGTCGGGGGATTCACCCCCGGTCCCTTATTTCCCCAAAATCGAATTACATTCAACTTAAAAAAGGATATGTCATTTATGTTAAATAATTAACAAGTGTGGTGTATTGGTATAACGTTGGGATTGCACGCGGGAGGTCAGGGGTTTGATTCGCCCCACCCTGAAACATTTTGGTAGATAAGACCTATAACATGGCCAACCGGAATGTCATGTGGCATCCTCCGGTTGGTCCACCTATCATCCAGGTGATAACATACGATTCAACCAGGAGTCTACCAACTCAATAGTCCACATCACAAGCAAATTTCCACATGGAACCTCAGGGTGTTTCCACGTCGACGTACGACCTATCCATATAGGCCATGTGTCACACTATGGGTGTGCCATGTGGCACCCCTTTTTTTGCATTTTTACCTATTTGGAAGAAACTTTAGAACGCAATATCTCGGGCATACGGTGTTGAGACTAAACATGCGTCGTCTAAAATCTCTTGATGAGCTCTACATGATGGTGTGCTTCTATTCCATTTGAAGACTTTATCCTGGATCGATCAAAAACATCCTCATGGATCAATAAACCCTTCTTCAATTATTTACCATCTAAGCAACATGATGGTGGGGAGTGAATGGCCCACGTTTCCAGAATATGACAATGGAAACTACATACTTTGTTAAAATATTTTGTGGAAAGAAGCTCACAGGTACAACACAAATCACAAAATTTAAACCTGATTATGACCTTAAAAGGAACATTGAAGAATGTGAGTGTGAGTGGCGTAGAATCAAGTACAGAGATTAAATAGTATGGCCACATATGTCCCCGCTACCTTGGAATACCTACCCAACAAATGGCACAAAATAGAAGAAGCAAGAGGAGACACACTGAAATGGGAAAATATAAAAGAAATATGTGTCAAGGATTTATCCTTTGCACCAACAAAAACATAATTAGAAGAAACCATGCAAGTAATTCTATTAGAGAAACAAGTTGAAGGAAACAATACAAACAAGGGTAAGGAGAATGTCAACATATGATTGAATTCAACTTGCAATATAATTGTATGCCATGAAAACTCTAAGGTAATACATCTATAGACGGAAAACAATTTTTTTCTGGAAAAAAATTTAGATGGAATAGAGATCAACAAAAAGTTGTCAAACAAATCAAATATGTATTTGAAGTGACTAAACAAGAAAAAAGTGAGGACAAGGAAAAAAATGATCCCCCCCTCACACAATAAAATAAAATCAAAGAAGGAGAACACAAATTAGATGAATCCAAACCTCCCAATGGATGGATGTAGAGATAAAAGTTAGAGAAGTAAATATCTTAAACGATGATCGACCGAAGATGGCGAAGATAGGCGACTACTAGTAAGATCACCAAACAACAGAAATAATAGACTTTCTCAAGGCATATGAAGATGTTGCACAAGATTATAAATATCTCAAAGGATTGGTTAAAGAAATGGATGAAATGAATATTGAATTGATCTCTAATGCTAAACTTGTGAATAAAATATCATACAAATTGGCGCATAAATATAAGGAGATAGTCCATAAAGAAATCCAAAATATGCTAGCAGCCAACATTATTTTTCCAATCAACGAGTCAAAATGGGTTAGTCCTATGGTCGTCCAACCAAAAACGCATGACCTAAAGAAACTCAAATATGTGTCGACTTCAGAGATCTCAACGAAATGACACTAACAGATCCCTTCCCAAGCCATTTGCGGATGAAATAATCAATGAAGTCACATGACATGAGTGTTATTCATTTAAAGATGGATTCTTTGGGTATAACCAAGTTCCAATAGAAAAATAAGATCAATAAAAACTACATTTGTGATAGAGTTCACTTCATTTGCGTATAAATCCATGCCATTCGGGATTAAGAATGCACCGATAGTTTTTTTTAAGACTAGTGATGTAAGATTTTGAAGAATATATTTATAAAATTGTGGTAGTGTACTTTGATGATTGGACAATTTATAGCCTACTAAAGAACCGCATACAATCGCTTCGACTAATTTTGGAACAGTGTAAACAAATTCAACTATCCTTAAATATAAAGAAATGGATATTTCTCACACCGATTGGAATCCTTCTAGGTCATATTGTCTGCAAGAAAGACATCAAGGTCGACCTAGCAAAAATAAAGGTGATACTCTACCAAAAGACACTAGTAAACCCTAAGCAAGGAAGGATTTTTCTGGCACATACCAGTTACTACAGAAAATTTATCAGGTATTACTGATATATAATCTTCCCCCTTGAATAATTTATCAAAGTCAACGAATAATTCAAGTAGAGTGCTCAGTGCAATGAATCTTTTAAAATCCTCAAGAAAAAAATCAGTCAAAGTGCCAATTCTATGATTTCCCAACTGGACAAAGAAATTTCATGTTCATGTCGATGCATTAGGAATTGTAGTTGGAGCAATGCCAAAACAAACAGAGGACGGAGAGCTTGACCAGCCAAACGCATATGCAAGTTGGAAACTAAACAAATCAGAGAGAAATTATTTGACCACGGAAAGAGAAGGACTGGGAATGTTTTTTCCCTTTAAATTTTTTGACATTACTTACTTGCAAACCCATTTACATTTTACTCAAATCGTCAAGCTTTAAAGTACTTATTCAACAAACAAGTCCAATGGGGGATAATATGCAGATGATTATTACTATTTCAATAATTCAAATTTAAAGTCATAGTTCGACCATGGAAAGCTAATGTTGGACTTGACCACCTATTGAGAGTTGAAACTGGAGAAGAACCAATAGGGATTAATGATGATGTACCATATGTTCATCTATTTAAAGTCGAATTTGCACCATCTAAATTGACAAAGATTACACAATTTCTACAAGAAGGGAAATCCCCAAAGTATCTTACAAAAAAGAAGAAGAAAAGTGCTAGAAATGAAAGTTGCCCCTTATACACTTATAAATTTATGTTTGTATAAGTTGGAACCTGATGATGTATTAAGAAGACGTGCCCTAGATAATGAAAGGGATAGCATAATTCAAGAAGAACATGCAAGACCTATAAGTGGGCATTTCCACTCACATACTACATCTAGGAAGATACTATAAGCAAGGATATGGTAGCCCTCGCTATTCAGAGATTACAAACATAAAGTAAACCAATGTGACAAATTCCAAAGGATGGTTCGACCAACAAAAAGAGATGAAATACCTTTGATACCAGTGAATCCTAGTATTCCTTTTGAGATTTGGGAAATTGACTTTATGTGACCCTTATGTAAGCAATGAAAAAGAATAGGAGCAAGGTATATTATTATAGAAATCGAATACTTAACTAAATGGTAGAAGCAAAACCAATGGGGAATTGCACAAAAGAGGTAGAAACTAAATTCATTTATGAAAAAAGGTTTGGTTTCCCTCTCACTTTGATAATTCATCAAGGAAATCATTTTATCAATAGTAAACTTGAGGTGTTATTGAAATAATTCTTAATTGACCCCAACAAAATATCTCCCTACAATCCCAAAGCAAATGGAGCAATAGAAGCATTTAATAAAACTCTATCTAAGTGTCTAACAAAAATATACAATACCAATAGAGATGAGTGGAATGATAAAGTACGTGTTGTTCTCTGGGCATATAGAACAACTTATAAAATATCATTTCCCAAACTCCTTTAAATTGGTCTATTGGAAATAAGTTGTAATCCCCTTGCATTTCAAAAAAAACTCAGATAAAATAACAAATGTATTAAAGTTTGATTACAAGCAAGAAAAATAGGATAGACACTGTCAATTTAACAAACTTGAAGAAGAAAGAACAATATCCCTTCATCATCGAGAAGTTCAAATACAACAAAAACAACATGGCATGACATAAACATTAAAAACAAAGATTTTGAAATAGGAAATATTGTTCTTATCTATGATAGTAAAATACAAGGGAAGCCTAGAAAACTGGAAACAACTTGGTTAGGTCCTTTTGTAATTGAAGATATAAAACCTAATTGGGTTATCCAATTAGGAATATTACAAGGGAAGCTCCTAAACAAAGTAGAATGGTTTCCAACTGAGAAGATACCATTCTTGAAAAAAAAGCAAAAAAATAAATAAAAACATGAAGAAATAAAATAGAGCTAGTTAGAAAGTCGGTCGAATAATTGTTTAGTATAAAGAATAAAAATAGTCTCAACCAGCATAGGTATATCATTCAATAATCATGACAGTCGACTGGGAGAAACAATCAACAAGTAACAACGAAATTTCAGGACAGGAGAAGCCTCAAGCAAGCGAGCATTGGAGCAAAGCAAAGCGACCAAAAGAGAAGGAAATATCAAATCACAAGTCAAAGAATTATCAAATCACTTCAAAAAATCAGAAAATCAAAGATAGAATAAAATGCAACATTCAATACCATGTGGATCAAAAATTGTGTATCAATTCCAACAATCAAACAGAATCCAAAGAATCAAACAAAGTTGAAACAAAATCGGTTGAAGCAAAGAAACATCGATGAAAGGTCGACAAGTCAAATCAAAAGTCGACCTCCACAATTAATATGTGACTTAAACGAGTCACAGTGTCGAATTAACTCTTGCATGAGTGATCAACTACCACCCAACATCTAATGACCTATATATATATATCAACCAATCCATTCTAAAATCACCCAAAGTTGTCATCCAAGCTAGTAGAATTGCTGAGAGAGAACAGAATCCGGAGCACGGTTGACCTGATTTGAAAGAGACCTCCTTAGAAATAATGGCACCTAAGATGAGAGGCATTATTTCTCCTACCATCATCGAAAATTTGAAAAAAATCAAGCCTCGAACCAAAATATGCCATAACAAATAACCCAAAACAAAGCTAGATGTTAGGATGAGTGGAATCTTCCAAGCAAATATGGAAGAGATCGATTGGGATAAACATTGGCAGAATTTTAGGAAATGGGAAATATTTTATGGTAAATGGAGGGATGAGTTGATGGTCCTCCAAAAATAAAAAATCAAAGCATACATGAGTGCCCCCCAAGTCTCAAGATTCAATATCTAGAAAGAGGAAGCCACTAAATTCATCATCAGTCGATACCATGGATGAAAGATATGGATCGACTAGCTGATTGTAATTACTAATGACTTGATCAGTCAAATAAAAAAACTCTCAAAGATTGGAAACCCAATACCAAAGACAATTGATGCAAAGGATTGGATAGTCAAATTTGTAGGGCCATCATCAATGGAGAACTCAAAATACTTGGTTATCAACTATATAAAGGAAGAGCACAAAAAATGTACTTGCATCATAATCACCCTATGCCTAACCAATTTTGGTCTAGCATCAAACATAAAGCTAAATATGTTGGAGGCCACCGAGAAAATTACAAAAAGAGGACAAATGTATAAATAGGAAAACCATTTGGCAAAGATTGTCAAAACCAATTGTGAAGAATGCCAATGTAAATCAAAGCAATAAGATATCCATCACTACTAATATGGATAGCCATGTCAAAAATCACCCTAGTCAGCAAAGCGGTTTTTACATTAAACACATCTCCAACAATGTAGAACTTCCGATGCTTTACAATAAAATGGAAGGGCCAAACATAGTCATTATCGCATTAAAAGTTATTTCAGGAATGGGTTAAGTTTATGAACTCAGCTTGTAACAGATGGAGGGTACCTCAATGCATAAGAAGAACCCTACCTCCACTAGCACATATTCAACTAGGACTAAACTTCACAAAGGTATGGTATGTAGATGGAAAAGGGGGAGAAACATATGAGTTGGAATACTACCCCACAATCGAGGAGGTATTTCAGGAAGTTTCAAGACAAACAAACACAATAAATCAAATCCCTCCTTCAACAATGAAGCTAACTACACAGATCATAACACCCTTAATCGGCGGTGAGATAGAGAAGAAAACATAAGCAATAGTTTTCACAGTGTTGTTTGTACAGTAGTTGGGCACTTTGACCAACACCAATCCAAGAACACCAGCAAAGAAAAATGAAAGACCAGGACAAAGCATACTAAGTTGAACTCACCCACTTTGTCGACTAAGGATGACCTTGAGACATTAGTACAAAACATAGAATAAATCGACTTCGAGGGCCCTCGACTAAAGAAGAAACTAAATGAAGTCATACATAAAGTGATATTTTCCCGAGAAGAGGAAAAAGGCAAGTTTACAATGGAGCAAACAAAGAGAAGAAGACAAGTTCTAGCATCCAACGTCGGCCCAAAATACTTAGAAGCGCTTGACTAGGAAAAGGAAATAATAATCAAATCCTTGAAGAATAAGATAACAATTGAAAAGCAACTGCAAAACAACATAGAATCACTAAGGACACTTAAGGAGGAACAAATCGCCCAACAATCTAAGAAGAATAAAATAGAAGGCATAAATTTCACCATTAAAGTGATGAATCAGCCATGAACAAGGAGTGCAAGGACCTCACACACCTCCATTGACTTAACTAGGATTCCATCACCTCTGAAACTAGTGTCAGTCAAAGAGGAACAACAAAAAAAGTAGTTAGAATGGTTGACCAACCAACAACAAGTCGACAAGATGCAAAAAGACAACACCCTCACTAAATCTATCCTAACTAAATTAGAACCGATCGAGCAACAACGATGGTAGCCTGACAATGCACCAATCGCAACAAACAAAACAAGTTCTGATGAAAACGCCCCAACAAGCAGAAGAACAAACAACTAGGGGATCACATGAAGAACAACCAAGGTTGTAGAAGGATAAGCAACAGGAAAAAGATAAGGAGAAATGAAATAAAACCCCTATTAAATTAGAAAAATATGCAAAGCAACAAAAACCATGAATCCACTCAATCAACTTAGAAGATGTAATATTTGGTTCCTTGGCATACATATTTACACAAACAATCATTTATCCAGGGAAACAAACTCAACAAACACTTTTCAGATCAAAAAAGTGACGCAACCATGTAGAGAACCTAGACCATCAAAAAAGGAAACACATGGGGTGGAAGGAAGCATCAAGAAGAAAAATCAAAAGGAAAGACAAGAGAAAAGTAAGAAATTATTCACAAGCTTTAAAGTTTAGGGAGAATAGACTAACCAACCAAAAGTAGAGTTTGTACTCGAAGATGCTTTTGAAAAATAAATACAGGAACTCTACAAAAAATGTATTAAAGAACAAGAAATGCGATGGAGTAATTCCAAAAATCTATTAAAAGAGAGAACGCATAAGAAAGAAAGAGCATGGAAGATCTACAAAACACAAGCACAATAGGCACTAGGATTTTCATTCAATTCTCCACCTTCTAATTTGGTCGACTGGATGAAAATAATTTTGGAAAATGTAATCCATAATCAGATAATATTGGTTAGGGAGAATAGGCTACTCAAATCTGACCAAATCACAACAATATTAAAATCTAAACATGATAAATTTGAAGACAATAATAATAAATTGGAGGAAATAAGGGAGGATGCGCAAAATTTTGGGAACACTTTGAACAGTTGGCCAACCTATTTTTCAATTGTGTGTAACCAAATAAAAGTAAACAAAGTATTAATAAAAGAATTTGTTGCTTGACGAAGAGCTACAACAAATAATATAAGTTGGGATACACTAGGAACTTAGATCAAGGAGGCAGAACAGAAACATAAGGAATTGCAATCTTAGGAACATCAATAATTTCAGGAAGGAAAGAATGCACAGAATGAATCTCACAAAGCATCCAAGAAAATATGGGATGTTCTTTGACATGTCATCAATATGCAAAATAGACTACAACCCGGACTTAGAGTCTATAAAGGATGCTTCAATCGAAGATAAAATGAACTTTTTGTCAAAAATAAGGAAAACAATCATCACAATGGATATACTTTAAGACTTAATTGAATTAGATTGATCCTTTCATTTATGAAACTTGCACTAAAGCATGCTCCACCACCATGAACCCCTCCCAGAGTGTCTCGACCATGGCCTCAGTTTCATTTTTTCAATCCCAAAATGTCCTTAACACAACAATAGTTTGAGCAATAACAGAAGAGAAAACCAGCATTCAAGTAGAAGCACCATAAAAGTCTAGACTTATTCTTTTTTGTATTTTATAAAAAAAAATCCATCTCCCCTCTTCTTCAGGACGAAGAAGGTTCTGAGGGTGGGGGAGATGTTATAGGGGCCTAGTTGGACCAATTGAATAACTAATTAGAATCGACTTGTCAATTTAATTGGTTGGTTTGATCGACCAACTGGGCGGGTATACTGACCGAGGTAGTTAAGGAAGTTATAACTACCTCCATGAATGCAAAAGTATATAAAGGCTTTAATGTGAAAGAGAATATGTCTTGTCTTTCCATGCTAGTATAATATAATAGACTACTTGATGTTGGTTCCACTGCTACCTTCTATTCTTCTTCTCTTTCTATGTATGATTATTGTATGTTATTATATTGATATATATATATATATAGTAAAAGAGGAGGGCGCAATGGAGCTCGGAGCGAAGGACAGGTGCGCAAGTCCGAAGGTTGAAGGTTTTGTTTCACATTATTCGTAGGCCCCTTCCCTCGCTCTCACCATGTCGCAGCGCGACTATTTTTTTCCCTTCTCTTAACCTGCTCCCGTTCGGCTCCGTCCCTACCTGTCTTTCGTAACCCTGCCACTTTATCACAGAGAGACGTCACCTTTCAGTACGGATGACCCAGGTTTCAAATATTCACACCATGGTAATATATGAAGTAGATTATGATTTCGATGCCCCTGATGCCCCCATTTTCCACATGGACAAGGAGGTACGTTGCTCGTTAAAGGTTATGAAACCCCCGCTCCGCCTCAATATGCATACGTCAGAGTCCCCTCATGCACACCCCTGTAGCCCTTCCTCATCCCCCCTCCCCGGCTCAAGTTCCAAGGCTGCCTTCATGCCGCCTTTCCCATCTCATTTCTCTGACCCTCCATTAATAGCTCCCCCACCACCCAATCCCAGCAATAATGATCAATGGTACAGCTCGCAACTTTTCAAACGTCCAGAAAAAAGAAGCATCAAACCAAAAAATACCATCCCTGAGTTAGTCGTTGGTAAGGATATACGTGTATCAGAAATACCGGATTACCTAAAATACACCTTGGTTGGTCGCTTTTGTGGAAAATTAACTGGTAAAGAATCCCTTCATTCTTGGATGGTGTGTTTTTGGCTTCCTACAATTGGATATGCTCCGGATTTCCACATACTACCGCGAGGCTGGTTTCTCTTTAAATTTCACTCAAAACATAATGCAGCTGCACTTCTGAGCCAACAATGGAGCTAGGGGCCTTTTGGTTTAATTCTGAAAGCTTGGTCAGTGGATTTCAATCCAACCAAAGAACCCCACAGCTTACAACAAATTTGGGTCATCCTCCCCATATTACCAATGGTTTTTTGGCAAGGGCCAATTCTGGAAGCAATTAGAAACAAATTAGGAAAATTTATCACTCTGGAAGAAGACTGGAATTCGAAAATGGATAGATGATGCGCACGCATTCTTGTCGAAATGGATTTAAGGGATGGACTGTCTGAGGAGATCAAACTTGAAATGTGGGGGAGTACATGGATGCAAAGGCTTGACTACTGGAAGTTACCTTTCCGTTGTTTTAACTGCAGACAAGTCAGTCATCTACAGAGAGACTGCACAGCACCGAAACAAGACAGCTCTTCCAGACCTCCCTATAAGAAATCCTTGGTTAGAAAAAACAGGTTGACGGATGTCGCTGCTAGAGAACCTATGGAAGACATGTTAGTTAATACATCTGCGGCATGTATAATGACAAATACTTCCCCTAGCAGCTCCTTTGGATGTTTTAGTGGATAATCAAATTTCGGCATGCAAGGTGACAGCTCAAGCTTCTCAAGACGTTGCATGCGAAAAGGTGGAAATAGAAGCGGACACTTTGGGAGTTGGGGTTACACTCCCACTAGACAACTTTTGAAGGAAGCTCCAGCTCAGAAGTCGACGTTGCGCAAAAAGGTATTCCCTCAAGTCCTGTTTCATTTCCATCTTTTCCCATTACGAATTTTGTTGCTCCTTCGGCTGTGGTCCACTCTGTCCCTTCTTCCTCCCACCAAGACTTTCCCCACTCCCACAGTCCCGCTACAACACTTTCTTCTCCCCCAAAACGGAAATATGACCACCAGTACTATTCTACCATAGAACCCCCCGCAATTTCCACAGGTGGCATCGCTTTAGATCCACCTCTAAAAACCAAGGTAGGACGGAGATCTCTTCTTACCAAAGCACAATTATAGGCCACCAATGATGTCAAAAATGGAAAATAGAGAACTATCGGTAGGGATCTTAGAGTGGACAAATCCCTCTCGAAGGGTGCTTAATGCTAGCACTCTCCTTCAATATAAGGGGTCCAGGGGGAAGGCCCAGACAACTCTCCCTCAAAAGGTTAGTAGAGATACAAAACCCGAAAGTTATTTTACTACAGGAAACGATGATGGAAGGTATTAGAGTAGCAGAGGTGATAAAAAACCTCTTCAAGAACTGGAATGTGGAAACCACGGACGCAGACGGTCACTCCGGGGGCCTCCTCACAGCGTGGATCCCGGATGTGAAGCTTCTCTCCACTGTTGTGTTCACCTCGGCCCTCAAAACGGAATTTGAAATTCCGGAGCTAAACCAACAGTTCTCCTTTCTAAATGTTTACGGTCCCTTCCATGACCGCAAATCCTACTGGGACACCCTGAGTCTCTCAGGAGTGTTGAATTCTCATAAGCTCATTCTCGCTAGCGACCTCAACCTGACTCTGGCTACGAGATAATTCTGGGGCAAGAATGCATGTCCAGACTCACTAACCCCTTTCTTCCTCAATTTGTTCGAAAGGAAAACCTTAATAGATGTTCAGTTGGTTAAAATCATTCCAACTTGGAGAAACAACGGAGGAGGATACCAAGCAATCTCCAAGAGATTGGACAGATTCCTTGTTTCGGAATACCTGTTCCAGCTAAGGCTCATTTTCCGCTCCTCGGTCGAAGAAGGGGGTTCCTCAGAACATAGACCAATTTCTCTGTCTATCACTGTGCCGAAAAGGAAGCCTCCCGCCCCTTTCAGATTCAGCCCCTCTTGGTTAGAGCATGAAGACTTCTGCAAACTGGTGAAGGACAATTGGTGTCCTCTAACTCCCTCATCCACTACCTCCTTCATGAAACAGTTTTACATCAACCTATCTTGAATAAAATCCCTCGCCAAAGCATGGGGTAGGGAACAGGAGGAAAATGACCGGAGGGACCTAAAGGAAATTGAATGCAAACTAAAAGAACTGCACAATTCGCTGCCCAACAGCATTTTCTCCAATGAGCAATTAATCAACCTAAAAACGTGAAGGAAAGAAGGCTTCCTTACTAGCAAAAGAAGAAGCATTATGGAGATTGAAGAGTAGAGCTCTATGGATAAAGGAGGGAGACAAGAACACCAAGTTCTTTCACCATTTTGCAGCTCATAGAAAGAATACAAACACCATTTTAGAGGTCAAGGATGACCATGGAAACCTCCAGGATGCCCGATAGAAGAAATCCTAGAGGTAATTAATCTCTTCCCCACCCTAATCTCAGATGAAATGAAATGTGATTTAGAAGAGGAATTTAAAGAGGAAGAAATCCATTCAGTTCTCCACTCCTTTCATAAAGGGAAGAGCCCGGGGCCAAATGGCTTCACCGTAGAATTCTTCCTAGGGTTCTATGAACTTTTGAAGGAGGACGTATTCAAGGTCGTCCAAGAATCCCAGAGCTCAGGTAAAATACTGGGGACTTTTAACTCTACCTTCATAACCCTGATCCCCAAAAAACAAAAAGGTGAAACCTTTGACGATTACAAACCCATAGCATGCTGCAACATGATATACAAAATGTTAGAAAAACAAGATCGTAGAGCAATAACAATAAACAAAAATGAAAATATAATCACACAAACATTACAAGAGAGACACAACTATATCGTGGTTCACCCAACTTGGGCTACGTCCACACTGAAGTTGCCAATCCTTATTATTATTCCGTCCAGCAAAGTGAAGGGATACAACCTGCAGCACAATCGCTGCACTTCCTCTTCACTATCTCACAGTCTCTCTTCTTTGATCTCATAGATCTTTACAATGCATAAAACCTAATACATCCACCCTAGCCGTATTACAATGTCTTTCTTTTATAAGGGAAATACAATGGAAAAATACCACGGGTTACCCAAAACCATGGGCCCGAAAATAGCTGGCGAAAACAGCCCCAAAAATTTTTCTTGGGGGCGCTGCCCCCCAGCCGAGGGAGTGGACACTCCCACGGACCCCCCTAGGGTCGTGCTGGGATCATAACCAAACCTGGGGTACGGACATGGATGAATAATAATATCTCTAAATCTGGAGATCAGGCTCCACAACCAAGAATCTCCCACTTGGAGACTGATCACAACAACTCCACCATTGCTGCACTTGTTGGACTTGGACTTGGAAACTTTCTCCTCTTCACCTTCATGCTAGAAGGCCAACTGAAACTGAGCAGGAACTCAGTTTCTCTCTGGTCACTACCTTTGTGAACATGTCTGTAGGATTCTAGATAGTATGTATCTTTTCCAGCTTCAACAGTTCATCTTCTTGAATAGAGCGTATGAAATGGTACTTGAGCTGTATATGTTTAGTCCTGTAATGGAATGATGAGTTCTTTGCAAGATGAATGGCACTCTGGCTGTCACTATACAACCTGCTATCATTATGCTTCTTACCCAATTCCTCCATAAACCTCTGCAACCAAATCATCTCTTTACTAGCCTCTGTAACAACAACATACTCTGTTTCTGTTGTTGAAAGTGCAACAACCTTCTGCAGTTTCGAAATCCAACTTACTACTGTTCCACCTACAGTAAACACATACCATGTGGTGTTCCTCCTACTATCCTTATCACCTGCCATATCTGCATCAGCATATCCCTGTAGAACAGTGTTTGAACCTCCAAAACATAATGCCTAAGTGGTAGTATCTCAAATACCTGAGAATCCACTATACTGCCTTCCAATGTTCTTTACCTGAATAGTTCATATATCTGCTCACAACTCCCACTGCTTGTGCAATATCTGGTCTTGTGCACCCCATGGCATACATCAAGCTGCTAATTGCTGATTGATAGGGAACCTTGGACATGTAGTCTCTTCCTGTGTCTTGGGACACATTTCCTTACATAGACTGAAATGGCTGGCCAAAGGTGTACTTACTGGTTTTGCATTCTGCATTCTGAACCTCTCCAACACCTTTTGTATGTACTCACTCTGAGACAATGTCAATTTGCGATTTTTCCTGTCTCTCATTATTCTCATACCAAGGATTTGCTTTGCAGCACCCAAATCCTTCATTGCAAATGAATTAGCTAGCTTCCTTTTGAGTACATTTATATCCTGCATGTTAGACCCTGCAACAAGCATGTCATCCACATACAATAACAAGATAATATATCTTTCATTGTCTAGCTTCTTGAAATAAACACAGTGGTCAGAATGACATCTACTATAACCTTGTTCTGTCATAAACCTGTCAAATTTTAAATACCACTTCCTTGGGGCTTGCTTCAAGCCATACAAGCTCTTTTTCAACCCTCATACCAATTTCTCCTTACCTTTGACCTCATACCCTTGTGGCTGCTGCATATATATCTCTTCCTCCAAATCCCCATGGAGAAAGGTTGTTTTTACATCTAACTGTTCAAGATGCAAATCTTCTACCGCCACTAGACTTAAGATAGTCCTAATTGAAGTAATCTTAACAACAGGAGAAAATATTTCATCAAAATATATACCTTTCTTCTGTGCAAACCCCTTTACAACAAGTCTCGCCTTGTACCGCTTCTTACCTCCTTCTTCTTCCTTCAACCTGTAAATCCATTTGTTCTGCAATGCTCTTTTTCCAGCAAGTAATTGAACCAAATCCCAAGTCTGGTTTCCTACCAATGAGTCCATCTCCTCATTCATGCCTTGCTCCCACTTCTTTCTAGTTTCCACCTACATTGCTTCTTCATCACATTCTGGTTCACCAGCATCAGTCATCAACAAATAATGCATTGAAGGAGAGTATCGTTTAGGGAGTCTACTTAACCTAGTAGATCTTCTTGCAGTTGCAGGAGTTTCAGGTACTTGCTGTTGTTCTTGATTTTCTGGCACCTTTGGAACTTCATTTTCTGTAATTTCACCAAGTACTATGTACTCTGTGTTTTCCTTTTCCTGTTTCTTTCCCTGCAACTGATCTTTATACATGACCTTTTCATTGAATATGACATCTCTACTTCTAATGATTTTGTGATTTTCATAATCCCGTAAATGATAACCAAAATCATCAACCCCATATCCAATAAAGGTACATTTCTTGGATTTAGCTTCAAACTTTGTTCTATTTTCTTTATCAATATGGACAAATGCTTCATAACCAAACGTTCTCAGAAATGAGTAGTTTACCTTTTTATCTGTCCATGCCTCCTCTGGAATACCACCATCTAAAGCACTTGAAGGTCCTCTGTTTATTAAATAAACAACAATATTTACAGCATCTGCCCAAAACTGTAAGGGCAACCCTGCATGCAGTCTCATACACCTTGCACGTTCCATGATCATTTTGTTCATCCTTTCTGACACACCATTTTCTTGTGGTGTTCCTGGGACTGTCTTCTCTCTACGAATCCCATGGTATGAACAGTAACTATCAAACTCATTGCCGCAGTACTCACTTCCATTATCATATCTGAGACACTTCAACCTTTTTCCTGTCTCATTCTCAACCAAAGCTTTCCACTTCTTAAAAGTAGCAAACACATCAGATTTCTGTCTAATGCAATAAACCCAAGTTTTCCTAGTTGCATCATCAATAAATGTAACATAATAATGAGATCCACCAAGAGATTGTACCTGAGCCAGTCCCAATACATCAGTATGCACAAACTCTAACATTTCATTCTTCTTCTGTTTCCCAACCCTGAGAAATTTGACTCTCTTATGTTTTCCATAAACACAGTTTTCACAGAATTCCAAACTTACCTGCTTCAAATCTGGCAGCAACTTCCTTGAGTGGAGAATCTGCATCCCCTTCTCACTCATGTGGCCAAGCCTATGATGCCAAAATGTTGTATCTATTCATGTGGAATCTAAAGAGATAAAATGGTCAGTATTATGAGGACATAAATACAACGTACCTACCCTGTCTCCTTTTGCTATCACCATTGATCCTTTAGTGATCTTCCACCACTTTTCTCCAAATGTAGATAGACAGCCACCATCTCCCAACTGCCCTGTTGAGATCATATTTCTTTTCATAGCAGGAATATTCCTAACATCTTTCAATAGCCAATCAGTTCCATTCTTAACTTTTATCCATACCTCACCCATTACAACAATTTTACATGACTCATCATCACCCAATAAAACATGTCCAAAATCGCCTAGAACATAATCATGAAAGTATTTCCTATGGGGTGTAGCATGACATGAAGCCCCTGAATCTACTATCCAATAATCACTAGTATTATCTAATGCAAGAATCAAAGCATCTTGTAACACATCACCTGCTACATTTGCTTCCTGGGTAGTTTCCTTCTGTGCATCTCCTTTCTTCTTTAGAGATATGTAGTCTTTCTTCAAATGTCCTTTCTTTCGACAGTTCCAGCACTCTATCTTTCCCAGCCTGGACTTGGATCTGCCCGTTTTAGACTTCCCACGATTACCTTGGCTCTTTCCTCTCTCCTTTTGTCTTACCCTAGTCTCCATGGTCAACACATTTCCTGATGTCTCACCTGTGCTTTTTCTTCGCATTTCCTCGCTAAGAATAACACCAATAACATCATCAAATTTCAAGGTGTTTGAACCAGAGACAGAGTTACTTACAGCCATGACCAAGCTATTCCAGCTTTCTGGCAATGAACACAAGATTAGAAGAGCCCTAACCTCATTATCAAAGTTCACACTTACATAACTTAGTTGATTTGTAACCGTATTAAACTCATTTAAATGATCAGTAATAGATCCACCTTCAGACATATTCATATTAAATAAACGCTTCATTAGAAATACCTTGTTGGAGGCCAAGGGTTTTTCATACAGCTTACCCAATGTGCTCATCAAACCCTCCGTTGTATTTTCTTTTGAGATATTGAAAGCCATCGACGAAGCCAGGCTCAGCCGTATTGTTCCCAGATCCTTTCTGTCAAGAACCTCCCATTCTTCATCCTTCATAGCTGCTGGCTGCTTTGCTCTTCCTCCGAACGGTAGGAATAGATCCTTCTGGTACAGATAGTCCTCCATTTGCATCTTCCATAACTGGAAGTTTTGTCCATTAAACTTCTCGACCTTAAACTTTCCTTCTTCTGCCATTGCTCCCACTCGAACCAGAAACCCTAGCTTCCTGCGGGTTTATCTACCAAATAGACCTTTGGCTCTGATACTAATTGTTAGAAAAACAGGATCGCAAAGCAATAAAAATAAACAGAAATGAAAATATAATCACACACACATTACAAGAGAGACACAGATATATCGTGGTTCACCCAACTTGGGCTACGTCCACACTGAAGTTGTCAGTCCTTATTATTATTTCATCCAGCAAAGTGAAGGGATACAACTGCAGCACAACCGCTGCACTTCCTCTTCATTGTCTCACAGTCTCTCTTATTTGATCTCAGAGATCTTTACAATGCATAAAACCTAATACATCCACCCTAGCCGTATTACAATGTCTTTCTTTTATAAGGAAAATACAATGGGAAAATACCACGGGTTACCCAAAACCATGGACCCGAAAACAGCTGGCGAAAACAACCACAAAAATTTTCCTCGGGGGCTACGCCCCCAAACCCCCTTTCTCGGAGGCCCGCTAGCCCCCTAGGGTCATGCCGAGATCATAACCAAACCTGGGGTACGAACACGGATGAATAATAATATCTTTGAATCTGGAGATCAGGCTCCACAACCAACACAAAATAATCTCTAAGGTCATAGCGCAGCGTCTCAAACCTATCCTTAGCAAGATAATCACTAAAGAACAATTTGGCTTTCTCTTTAATCGTCAAATACATGATGCAGTGTCTATAGCCCAGGAAGTCTTCCACACCATCAATAAAAATAAATTACCAGCTCTAGCTCTAAAGCTAGATCTCTCCAAGGCATATGATCGAGTCAATTGGACCTTCCTCCAACTTCTTCTAATACAGATAGGATTGCCTCTGCATATGGTTGATTGGATAATGGGATGCATACATTCGACTTCATACGATGTTCTGATAAATGGCTCCCCTTCATCCTTCTTTCGCCCAACGCAAGGAATACGGCAGGGTTGCCCCCTGTCCCCCTTCCTTTTCCTGCTTGTAACCGATGCTTTGAGCCAGATGTTGCATAAATCCAATACAGAGGGGACCTTAAAAGGAATCAGTCTTTCCACCTCAGTCACTCTGAATCAGACCTTATTTGTCGATGATGTTCTACTGTTTGGAGAAGGCACCCTGGGAAATTTCAATACCATTACAAAGATCTTGGACCTCTAAAAAAAAGCCACATGAATGGTAATCAATACAGGAAAATCCAGGCTGGCTTACAACAATCTTTCAGATTCTGTAAAGGCTACTTTGGCTCTTACCTCGCCCTTTCCCCTATCTCCTCTCTCTGAGGGTATGAAATATCTAGGGTTCTCACTCAAACCCAATGCCTATGCTTTCCAGGACTGGATCTGGATATATATAAAAAATTGAAGATAGAATCTCTTTATGGGCAAATCGTTTTCTTTCTAGATGAGGAAGTCTAATCCTACTTAAATCGGTCCTTCAAAGCATCCCAGTATACTGGGCCTCGATAGCTTACATTCCAAAAGAGATCCTAGTCAAAATCAGGAAAAAAATGCTTCTCCTTTCTTTGGACAGCCAGCAAACAAAGGGAAGGAATCTCGTTGGTCAATTGGACAACCATTTCCAAGCCCAAGTCTTTGGGTGGGTGGGGGGTCAAAAACCCTGATCTTTTCTGCAAAGCTCTAGTTGCGAAAACGTTATGGAGATTAGCAGAATCTCCAAGCTCACTGTGGGGAAGAACCATACTCTCCAAATATTGTCACCCTATCACCATCACAGAATGGTTCAGGAAACCTAACAAAAGTTTCAAGAACTATTCCATAGGTTGGAAGGCACTGGTGCTAGCCTTCCCAATAATAGGAAATTGGGTGGCCTGGAAAATAGGAGATGGGAGATGTGTTCGAGTTGGAGAGAACCCCTGGGCCGGGGAAGGTGACCAGTACAGATTGTCTGCTGAACTCCTTAGAGAACTGCATTCCAAGAGCATTTACACACTGAACAATGCATGCAACCATGTGAACAGAAGAAATTGCAGAGGAGGGTGGAAATCCGCCACTCATTTGGGTCTGGGAGGAGTTCAGGAAGAAGAATGGACCCGTTACATTAACCTCATAAAAAAGGACTTCATCTTCCTAAGAGAAGGAGAGCCAAACAAGTTAGTCTGGACCAAGAACAACAAGGATCTATCATTCTCTGCAAAGATTGGTTATGAAGCTGCTATAGACACAGTGGCAAGGGAGGATTTACGACCATGGTGGAAAAAAATTTGGAAAATCTCAGCCCCCGCAAAGTCCATCATCACTCTCTGGTTTGCCTTGAGCAATAAACTGCTCGCCTGGGACAATCTGCAAAAAAGAGGATTTCAAGGTCCTAGCAGATGTGTCCTATGCAACTTGTATGAGGACTCTATCTCACATATTTTCTGCCATTTCTCATATGCAGATTACGTATGGAGGACTACAATCGAGAATCTCAACTGTGCATCTCATCTACACCAGAGCTCAGTGGAAAAGAATGTTATGGACTGGTGGAACGATCGCAGGGTATGTTTTTTCCAAGCCTATCCTGCCCTTTTCAGTTTTACTATTTGGGAAGCCAGAAACAAAATGACTTTTCAAGACACCCTCATTCCTCCAGACATCTCTGTATTGATTCTGATGCAAAAAACAAGAGAATATAAAACACAACCATCAGAAAAATCGCCAAGAGTTCTGGTTCACCCCTCCATCAACAAAGATATCCCTGGGCCTTCTTTGATGGAGCCAGTCAGGGATCCCCCTCTTTGGGAGGTGCTGGTGGAATCATACACTTCTCGAACATTAAGAAGTGGCATATAAAGTTTGCTCCAAGTCGTGCTTCCAATAGCAAAGCAGAATTAGCAGCGTTATGGGCTACTTTGATGGTTGCAGCAAAGAATCAGGTAAAGCAGATACAACTTTTCGGAGACTCTAAAATGACTATTGACTAGGCAAATGAAAAAATCCAAATAAATGCACCGCATCTTCAGCATCTCCTTCATGCAATCAGAGCTCTAATATCGAACTTTGAACATATCCAGTTCTCACATGTATATCAGGAATTAAACTCTGAAGCAGATTACCTTTCAAAACTGGCACTTGCCTTACCTCCTGGAAGACTAGAGGTAACAGGTTTTTCCAACAATCAGCCAGATTTCAATCAGATGATGGATATTTAGCTCCAAACAGTTTATTATGGGCAGTAAGAAACATCGGGAAAGAAGTCATTTTGAATAGTTGTTTTTTGAATTATCTGTGTAGCCTCAAAGGCAATCAGACTCATGACCTTATGATCACTATTGTAATCCTTTTTGATATATAATGAAGTCCCTAGGGGACAATCCATGGTCACTTTTTATTTAAAGTGATGGATATTTTCCTATTGGAAAATATATATATATATATATATATATATATATATATATATATATATATATATATATAGATAGATAGATAGATAGATAGAGATATATATCTATATTTTTTTAACAATACATATTTTTGGTAACTACTTCGATGTAATCCCATAGATTACAACAACACCTCACTTCCTGCACACTTCAAGTCGTCTTCCAAACAGTGTCCTAACACGGAAGTAGAGAAGACAAGCATGTCTTATGTACCTATTCATTAGTGGTGGGGAGCCTCATGTTTGCCATGGTGAGAACAAGACTGGATATTGCTAATGTAGTGGGAGTTGTTAGTCGGTTCATGGTGAATTCTGGTAAGGAGCATTGTAATGTTGTGAAGTGGATATTAAGATACTTAAGGGGCACTTTAGATGCTACTATTTGCTACAAATCAACTTATTTACAAATTAAAGTTTTATAGATTATTATTTTGGTGGAGATGGAGATGAATGAATGTCTACTACATGATATACTTTCACTCTTGATGGTGGAGTTGTAAACTAGACATCTATGTTGCCGCCAATGGTGGCTTTATCAACCAATAAAGTAGGATATGTGGCAGCAACTAAGGCTAGCAAAGAGGCAATATGGTTAGAGTGACTAATAGATGACTTCAAGATAATGCAAGGGAATATTACTTTGCACTGTGACAATCAAAATGCTATTCACTTAGTGAAGAATCCAACATTTCATTATAACACAAAGCATACTGATATTAAGTACCATTCCATAATAACCGTGGTGGAAGAAGGTAGGATCCTATTGGGGAAAATCGATATTGATGAGAATATTGCAGATATGCTTACAATCCCAATGAAAATAGAGAAATTTCAATAATGCAAAACTTCTTTAGGCTTGCTAAAAATGTGATGAAGGCAATATTGGGAATGGCTCATGGGTGGAAAACATTGGCAAGGAACTCCGTGTATATTGACTTCAAGTGGGAGAGTGTTAAAAGATTAATTCAATATCTGGATCTCCAATATTATTCATATAGAGTTCATCACTAGGTGCACGTGTATGAGGGTCAAAGGGGGGTCCACTAGCACCCCCCCCCCCCCATGGGTGCAGGGTCGGGGTCCTCGAGGTTCTAGTATATTTCGGTTCCTTCTAGAACCCTCATATGTATTGTTTAAAAGGGAAGTGACCCTTGGAATTGAAACATAAGAAAAGAAAGTATTGTAAGTTTTTTTACGAGTAATAATAAAATATTGAAGCTTCCATTACCCCATGGTTTTACCTATGCATAGTAGGGTATCAATGCAAATCTCAAATTCTATTGTGATTTTTGTTTTCTTTTGTTTTGTATTTTTTCTAACACAAAATCCCAATGCAATGTCATGAATTGGACCATACACCAAAATAGGTGGAAGTATGAATTTGCAAACCAAATTCAGAAGAATAACAATGCCAGAGACAATTGTGCAATGGATTCAATAAGACATATTCTGTAAATTCACAATTGGGAAAAAGAAGTGGAAGCATTTAAGGGGATTCATTATAGTATCACTTGGATATTAGCAAAAGGGTAATATCCATATATGTGTTAATAGAGAGAGTTGTGGTTCACCTTAGTGTAACCTTGGAAGTAGATCCATCATCTACTGCTCCAAATGACTCTTGTTCCATTACAGATCCCTCCCTCTATGGCCACTCTGCACTGAAAAGACAATGAGGGACAACAATGCACTTAAGACATAGACAAGATGGATGGAAAAAGTGAGGTTTCCCCAACTACTAAAAAAGAAGAAGCACGGTAATGAAGTTGGAACGGAGGCATCAAAGAATTGCCAATGGACGCTCACCATGTGCAAGCAATATAGTAAATTTCCTTTCGTGTTTTTACATGTATTGTTGAATTATATTTTGTCTTTATCAATTTATAACGCAGTATACATGCCAAGCCTCTAGAGGCTAGAATAGGAATGCTAGAATCACTAGGAAAATAAATAGACAGTGGTGTTTTTTGGACTCTTAGCCTTGGACATCTCTAAACTTTAAACTTTTTGTACTACATAATTGTCTAGTTCAACATTTGCTGATGTAAATTATACTCATTATTGTAAAAAAAATGGTGTGACACACATAAGACTTCCAATCAAAAAAAATTAGTTGTGACCTAGATTTATATTAACCCCATATATATTAAGTATAAAGAGAAATCAAAATGAAATTGAAAATAAACCTATTAGAGCTTAAATGATTAGGGTTTAAATAGATTTATGTTAATTTATTTTATTATTTTATAATAATCGATCTATATAAAATTTATATAAAGTTTGGATTTTTGGGATTTAGTTTATTAATATTATAAGTGTGATGCATTTATTGAACTATAAGTGCACCTCGCTAATTTTAATGCAATCATTTATAAAAAATATTATCAAACATACAAGTTTTGCACCTCGCTAATTTTAATGCAATCATTTATAAAAAATATTATCAACATCAAACCTCATATCATTTATTTTAACTTTAAAAATAAACCCATATGGAAGCATAATAAAGAAGGCTAGACATCAAACCTCATATCATTTATTTTAAATTTAAAAATAAACCCATATGGAAGGATAATGGAGAAGGCTAAGTTGGTGAGCAAAAGAACAAGAGCCAATGATAATTTCCTTGCACTTCTAGACAAAGAGCCAAACGTTATTTTACAAAAAGCTAAAAGTTGTTTTGCAATATTTACTAAAATGAAGCAAGTGTTGTTTTTCTTTTCTTTATTTGATATATAGTTTTATTAAAAATATTGCCATGCAATTTTTTTGTTTTGTAATGTGAATATTAACAAAAATATAGTATATGTATAAATTTATACATTTTGACTGTGATATAAAATCATTGGATGTGTGACTCGTAAAAACCATTGATGTAGTGTCTATAAGAACCTCAAACATGTACAAATTTGCACCTAACTAAATAATGAACAAAATTTGGCCAAGACAATTTCCAATTTTCAAATAAGATATTAAAGAATGTACCATTGATGTAGTGTCTATAAGAACCTCAAACATGTACAAATTTGCACCCAACTAAATAATGAACAAAATTTGGCCACTACAATTTCCAATTTTCAAATAAGATATTAAAGAATGTACCAAAGATTAAAAGGGATTTAAAGAAACCTTAAACAAGCATAAATGAATCTATATTCGGGTTATTCATTTTAATGAGAGTTTGTAAGAGGCAATAATGTACCAAGGTTAAACAATATAAAGATTCCATGCTCCTAACTATGGATTTATATGTTATATTTTCAAATAAAAGATCATTTCAATCTCATTGCAAAATATTCTAGACATAAACAAAGGTAGAGTAGGTGCTCCTCCTAAAATTTAGTGAAACAATTTACTTATACATGAATTTTATGCTCCAATCATCAACATAACACAATAAATTTAGAGAAACATTTATTTACAAGAAATGCTTAAAGTGTTGATTATATATAAAAATTACAAATTAATCACATCTAAATATTTGTGCATGCAATGAGTGACACCTTAGCATCCTGGTTACACACAGATAACTGGACCAATTAGCATTAAAAGAGGCATAGGGAATGACATATTAGCATCCTACTTGCGCATAGATAGCTAACATCATTGACATATGAAGAGATACATCTCACTTAAATAGTGAATAGAATCCACATATAGACCTTAGAGACCTTTATAGGATTTGAACCCTTAATGTGTGATTTTCACTTCTTTCCATCCTCACCACCTCTAGCCTGTGTGAGATCCAATTCTATTGTTACCAAGATAGGTCGACCTGCATAACTATTATGATGTGTGTGTGAGTGTGTATGTACGTATGGGGAAAAATAATCATAGACTTATATGAGGATCAATTTAGAAGCAAAGAGTCTAAGTGTCTTCATCTTGATTCAATCTCATGATACAAAGATTATTATTTTTCGATAAAAATGGATTTGTGCCTTTTCTTCGAGGTTTTGGTGGGGGATTTGGCTCTGAGAATTGCAGTGACCTCCAAATTTACAAGAGTGGGCATTAATTCTTTGATATTTCCACCATATCCCTTGACGTCTAGAACATGCCATTTAAATTTTGTTTGGAACATTCAACGCTATTGATGTTGTTGAAGAACCCATATCTGGGGATTTCAAATCCACGGTTGGAGATTGTAGCATGGGCTAGTAGTGTTCAAACTACAATTTGAACTTGGGGAATGTGTTGGGTAAATTCCCAATTTCTAACTTAGAGGGAGCCCATGAGTGGTTGGTCATGTTCCACACTAAGTGGGGGTATATTGGGAAAATCTTGGCTAAGGATTTCAAACCATATCCTCGACTTCACTTGAACATCTAAACAAAGCTCAACCCAAGCTTCATTTTTCAATTTGACGGTGAGATCAAGTGCTTCCTAGAGGTCCTACAGATTCAAGGCAACGACTTCAATTGAACATTCAAACAAAGCTTGGCTTGAGCTTTATTAATCAGTTTGATGGTGAGCTCGAGTGGAGTCCACAAGTATGACAAGGGAGCTAAGATTCAAAAGTGATACCACGAAATCATTAGAAAAATTGACTATTAAATAATTTTAGACAAGTTATTAGTAATATAAACACCAGGGAAATCGGATTAGGTAAAGTAATTACCATATGATGATGAGAAAATGAATCAATTTTCTAGAAATTATCAAACGACACATTTACAAACTACAAACTAAAAAAATCATGGCCTAGAGACTATATTAGCAAGCGTCAGCCTACCATTTACCTAAATAAAAAACTATCTAAGCCTCAAAATCCTCTATTATTAGAGTCAAATAAAGAAATGTGCATAATAATTCTAAAAGCGAGGTCAACGAGACCACTAATCTAGTTGGAACTCAAGCATCACAACTTGGAAATATTGGATGTCATAATAGTTACAAATGCATCAATAGGTTTAGAGAAGCAAAAATCATCCAATCAGAGGTATTGCTCAAATCTGCTTTCCCGAATGAGTTCAATATATGCCTTGTCGATGCTTTGTCACCTTCATAGCTACCCTTGCAAGCATGAAGATGCTTAAGTAATTATAATATGATAGAGAATACAAGTTCAGTGGGCTTAGAGAATGATAATATGCCAAAGAATCCTAGTCAAGTTATGGTTCATAGATTTCCTAACTTCGATCTAGTTGTTTCCATCAAAAACTATTCATGAATCCTTGTAACGCAAAGAGTGACGCATGAAGTCTTTGTTAACAGATAAATCCGTCGGTGCGGACACCAACCGATCTCCCTAGTCCGAATGGTTCAGATATAGAACAAAGAAAAACAAGAATGAAAACCTTTCCCTAGATATATCAAATTACTTGAATACAAAGAGTCTAGTCCATACCTTATTTACGAAGGTCATCCTCACAGCCTGAAGCTTTGGCAATCCTCCTTATTGATGAAGAGATTATCTGCAAAAGATTCAAAAGGACAAAGACAAGAAATTACAAGATAACATGATATATCTAAGCAATTGACCAAGGAGAACTGCTATAAATGAAATTACACATCATTTATGGGAAAGGAAGACATTGATGTATTAATTAAAATAGAGAAAAGAATTACAACCGATGAAGCCTTGGTGTTGAAGATCCTTTCGAATGGAACCTTGCCTCAATTTTCCAATCATGGAAGAATGGATTCTTTGCTCAATTTCTCTAGCATTTCGTTGCCCTCATTTCAACCCCCCTATCCCATGAAGAGGAGCTTCATTTATAGGCCAAAAGAGATGAGGAGGAGAGGAGAGGATTAAGGGAAAAGGATGAGGTGGGATCCTACTAAGCTGGGAGGCGAGTAAGATCCACCCTACATGGAAGGGGTAATCCTCCACGAGGGTCTCCTTCGAGAGACTTCTCGAAACTTCTCTTTTTCCCTCCGTAAAGGCATCGACGCGCCCTATACACTAGCAACATGCGCCAGCGACGTGCTATGTAGTGGATCAAGGTGCGTCGATCATGAAAGATGCGCTTTGCTATAAGGAAAGGTGCGTCGGCCTCTCCCAATAGGGTTTTAGTAGGGGAAAAACCTCATAACTCATCTTCCAAGGAGTTTTGACCAAGTACCTCACGTATTTAGGCAAGGAAAAAGTATACATGGTTCGTAATCATGACGAGTACAAAAATTCCATGTAATAGAATTCCCCCCAAAGTATGAAGCTAGAGTAACAGGATAGGTGAAATAATTTGATGGATAAAGTATAAAGGATCGAGGCAACGAATCATCGGTTGGAAATCTGTCAACAATAACCAAGGATATTTTTGCAGTACAATAATTTTATCATCCCAACGACTCACAACATGGTTGTCGACCAATACATTGCATATCCATGTTGATACTGACCAATGATATGGCCATCAAAATACATCATGGATCCATATCTAAATGACTGAACACAATCATGGCTACTAAAATACAAGCGTAGATCCATGATGAGATAATGACACAGCCACGACCAATACAAGAGTGGATCTGTGTGACAGTGCATCAATGAGGTCTCCACAATAACATTTGTGTGGGAACCTACTAAAAAATCTCCATCGCAACCTGGGTGTAATAGGAAGACATCAGAACAACCTAGGGTATTCTACCCGTTCCCGAAATTATACAAATATAACCATGTGATTACAATGTGTTGAAGTCAAACATGGTGGAAACCACTTGATTACCGGTCAATGATGTGAATCGTTAACAAGTGCGAGGTAAACCACCAATGATGAGAATGATCCCCAAGGTATCTCGGTACATCCCAACGAATTTGAATAAATGAGTTGGAGTCGAACATTCGTGTAATAATTTGATCAGAGGTCAATGATGTGAACTTACTGTCGAAAGCGAGAAAACCTGCCATTGAGGCATATAGGCTCCAAGGCACTGACTAGTTTCTAAGTCTAATTCCTGGATCATGAGCTGATGTCGACAGGAATAGAATCATCGAAGGAGGGCCATGATGCATCCCACATCATCGACATGAAACTAACCTAGGAAGTGATATAAGATGGTAGATCAAATGAGTGTGAACTGACACAAAGGTGTAATGGTAAGCGGGGACGATCGACACAATGGAAGGCTTAATGACTGCGAAGGTTGATTCCAGCAAAAGGCTTACTTTGAACATTTAACGGCACGAAAAGTGACTTGGCAGCATTGACTCAGCAAGGCAGAGACCAATATATAATGCAACAATGATTGAGGCATTCTTCAGATGACTTTGAAGGAGCGGGACAACTCATGAAATTGGTATGACTCAGAGGCAGGTAGATTATCCAACTGTATGACGAGACGCGAACAGGTGCCATGTTCAAAGGTGACTTTAAGCTGCCATTAATACAAACTCAAATACATCTTCCCATTCCCTTCATTTCCCCATCATGATAGATGAGTGCCTCTTTGTTTTTTAACGAGCTGGAAGAGGGTAACAAATTCTCGATGTAGCTCATCATATGATGGGTCCTATCTCACATGTTTTACGAATCTGATAAAGGGGGGGTTCGGTCCCAAAAAGGGTCCTTCCATGTATAACTTTACGAGTTCGAAGGAGGTAAACTCGGTTACATTTCACATTTAGAGAGTCTGTAACGGTCAAAAGAAGACTCCTAATGGTTCTTTTTAGTAAAAGTTAGTCTCCTCACCCAAAAAAGGATAAAACTCTGTGAGAGATAACTCTTATAATCATGATTGACTAGAGTATTCATTTTTCGTGAATAGTCTAAACGGTCTGTAAAAGGGATAAAGTATCCCCGGATAGACGTCCTTTCAAATCCTTTTACGAGCGTGAAAAAAACAAGTTTGCTCGGCAATCTTTTACTATTTAGGGATTCTGAAAAGAGCTTAAAGAGAACTCCCTGTACAACTTTTTCACGGCTGATTACCGAGTATGACACAGAAAAAAAGTAAACTCGGCACAGTTCCTTTTACATGAGTAGTCTAGCGAGGTCGGATAAAGCGATAAACATATACTCCTTAGACACACCTTTTTACTCAATTTTTAACGAGCATGACAATGGTATCAAAAGCACTTGGAGTATTTTTCATGTTTGAACCAGAGCACGAAAAAGTAAAAAGTAAGCTCAATGCCACTTTTCATGTTTCAACTAGAGCACGAAAAAAGTGAAAAGTAAGCTCAACCCACTTTTCATGTTTCAACCAGAGCACGAAAAAAGTGAAAAGTAAGCTCAATACCATCTTACTGTATTTAACGAGCTCGAAGACAAGTGAAAAGAATGTTCATGATGTCTGCTTCATTTTTTAACGAGCTTGTAACAGAAAATAAACTATGCTCAATATAATGTCCATTGGCAGGTTTCCTCCCAACATGATATCCGAAGGTTGGAAGTTTGCCCCCAACATAAGAAGCTGATGACTTATCTCCAGTATGATGTCCAGAGGCTGGAGACATGCCCCCCAAGCTTCGTTTCGTTACCTACTCTTTTCGTCATCCAATCAAACTCGTGGTCACTAATAGGAATATATTCACCAGGGGAGGAAGAAAAAAGAGGATTAAATAGCATAGGCGATTGAAACAAAGGTTCATATATTAAATATGAAGAAAGACTCAACTCAAAGGGAGGGGATCTGTTTCATTTTTTAACGAGCTTGACACGGGAATAGAACTATGCTCACTTTCTTCTGTTTCATTTTTTACCAATCTTGACACAGGAAAAGAACCATGCTCGTGAAGCTGGTTTCATTTTTACGCAAGCTTGAAACCAAAGGTAAACTATGCTTGGGAATGGTTTTATTTTTACACAAGCTCGAAACCAAAGGTAAACTATGCTTGTAGGGGTCTATTCCATTTTTTAACGAGCTTGGAGATAGAGACCAATCTATGCTCATGGGGTACTGTTTCATTTTTTAACGAGCTTGACATAGGAATAGAACTATGCTCGTGGTCATATGTTTCATTAATTAACGAGTTTGACACAGGAATAGAACTATGCATAAGGGGTACTGTTTCATTTTTACACAAGCTTTAAATAGAAAATAATTGTGCTTGAGGAGACCTATTTCATTTTACACAAGATTGAAACAGGAAATAAACTATGCTTGAAATTTGTTTCATTTTTTAACGAGCTTGACACAGAACGAGAACTATGCCCGTAGACCTCTTCATGGCTTCCAAGAGGACGGCGCTCCACAAGGAATACATGTCGAAGGATAAGCCTCGATCATGGATTCTAAGAGGTCTTCATTGGAAGTAAGATAAACCATGTCAACTCTCGAATCCAAGGTTAAAGAAGACGAGCAATCAAAGAGAATCCCGTGTTCAGTGGAAGTTGTAAGCATGGGATATAATGCCACATAATTTACATGTGGCGGGTAAGATACCGCGTTGACATAAGTCGAATGATTGGTAGTCGGATAAGAGTCAACAAACAAAAGCTAGTCGATAGTCACAATGTGTCCATCATGAGGGAAAGACAACACTCGGAAGAGTGTGGACACGAGAGCTTTCATCGCATAGACATAATCTCGTCCGAGGAGCAGATTAAAATTCAAAGGACTTGAAACTACCAAAACATCAATAAAGACCGTTTTTTCTCCTAATGAAATAGGAAAATGAGGAACAACCACCAGAGGTTGACTGATTCTTTTGTTAAAAGCTAACAAATTATGACTAATGGGCACAAGCTACGGGGAACCCATAGCCTGCCAAGAATTCGAGGACAAAATGTTGGCTACAGAACTGTCAGAGATATGGATCTAGCTAAACTAGCTTACCTATCAATGCAAAACAATAATATATCAACAATAAGTACAAAAAGAGAACAAGCGAAAAGAGTACACCAGATATACATGGTTCACCCAATTGGGCTACGTCCACAAGAAGGTAGTCTTCTATTATCTCCAGAATATCTCCATCAAGCTTACAAGAGAGCAATGCCAATAACCCCAATACAATATAGCAATACTTGTGTTGAATAAGTAAAGATCATGATTAGTGATGTGACTCCCTTGACTCTATTATATACTAAGAGATGAGGAGGAATTACTCTCACATATTACATGTGGGATAATATAATTCTCCATAATAACATCTCTTTATATAATAAATGAATATCAAGAGTAAGCTTTACCATAATGAATATGGGATATAATGTATTACTCTTTTGCATAAGATTGTGAAGATCTTCCGACATAATACAAAGACATTATTACCTTCCAAGGAATATAAAATATTCCAACATGAACCTTCATCAACTATAGTATGAAGTACATCTATATGACCAACCTACACAATGATTTTGAAAGGCAGATAGGAAGGAAGGCGAGGTGCAAAGAGTCCATTCCAATTGATAAAAATTGACTAATTCAGAACCAAAGGTGGAATGTCAGAGGCCTCATTACTTGGGGGGGGTCCTGTAATAGGAGTAATTCCCCCCTGCATGGTAGAATATGTATTAACAAGAATAACCTGAGCGGTATTAGATTCACTCTCTAACAGGAGAGTGGGATCGACCGAGGATAGAACTAGATCGATTGCTTGGGTTTCACTCTTCGAGGGAAGAGTGGGATTGATCGAGGATGAAAATAGATCGACTGTTTTGGTTTCACTCTTTAAGGGAAGAGTGGGATCGACCGAGGATGAAACTAGATCGACTACTTGGGTTTCACTCTTCAAGGGAAGAGTGGGATCGACTAAGGATGAAACTAGATCGACCACTTGGGTTTCACTCTTCAAGGGAAGAGTGGGATCGGTCGAGGATAAAACTAGATCAACCGCTTGGGTTTCACTCTTCAAGCAAAGAGTGGGATCGACCAAGGATGAAACTAGATCGACCGCTTGATCAACAATGGAAAGTCAAGAGGAAATTTACTACAACACGTTAGGGGCTGTGATTAAGAGACAGAAATATCCTCCAACAACCGAGAAGCTTCGTCCATGCGAGGATAAAGGTAAGTATGATGCATGTCCCTACATAATAAGCAAGGATTCTTGACTTTACTTCTCTAACTCTTAACCAAAGAGTGATTGGTTGACAAGGTATCATCAGTATGATGTTCAGAGGCTGACGATACGGGTTGTTCAGAATCTTGCAACCATACTTCTAAGACATTTGGAATACCATGGAAATACTTAAGAAACTGGGGCCCCTCGCAAAGCCTCCAAGGGAACTTAGGTTTACAAAGATTCGAAACAAGTACATCAATACTCCCAGCATGATGATCAGTGGCTGGTGGGTTTCCAACATGATGGTCAGAGGTTGGATCTTTGACCTTCTGCTTAGTGTTCTTCTTCTTAGACTTCCTTTTATTCTTGTTCTTATCCACTTGTTTACTAATGTCACAGCTTTCAACAGGCAAAGAGGAAGAAAGGGAAACGGACTCAACATTTGATGAAGAAGGCGAAGGATCAACATGAGGTTGGTACTCTTGTGGGGGAGGACTATGATCTGAGACAATCGATGCACTTGGGATAACCGGATTGGAGAATAACCATACTGGTAATCCTATAGTCAATCTGGGAAGGCTCAACGTGGCCATGAAGGGAGAACCAACACTTCCATATGGACGAAAAACAAAAGACATACCCTGAAAAGGGGTCTCTTGGTTGGTATTCCCAGAAAATTTTTCCATATCTAAACTCTCTAAGAACCTCTAAATTACCACACAAATCAAACACTACTCAAATATAAAAGCAACAAGCAATCTGTGAAGGGCTGGATAAATAAGTTGGATTCTCACAGGATTGTCAAATCGTCGCAACTCACGATATATTGTAGGGTCCAACAGTTATACTCGACCCAATATTTGAAAGCACTAACCAGGGATGATTTGGACCGTACCCTTGACCGTATAACCCGACTACCTAGCAGTACGTGCATAGTAATCTCCCTGAGTGTTGCTCTCGGTGTATTGCAATAATAAGACGGCCAATAGGTTTACTCGAATAGTCCTAGGACGCTAAAGGGGTCTCCCGATATACGCAAGGTACGTGGAAGCTCAAATCCGTAGTAGTGTTGTCTAATACACAACTGTACAAAAGGGACCTTCCTATATACCGTCGAATACGTGAAAGAACATTTCAATATACCATAAAAGTATGTGAAAGGTTGTTCGATATACAAACGAGTACGTGGAAGAACCACACAAACCCTGGAATGCAGTGCAGGCAAATAACGATAGCTCCTATGCTTTAAGACGTTGGAACACGTCTTTAATCTATCATTTGAGTTGCTAAAGATTTTAACTTAACTAGCGCTTGATTTTATCTTATGCGGTTAAGTGGACAAATGGAAATTTAGACCTGACTCAAAACCATGCAAGTATGAGATGCAAATATTATTTTCGATGAAGTCCTACTTAAGAAGGAGAGAGAGAGAGAGAGAGAGTTTTTCTTCCCAAATGAACAACCCTATGCAAATGCCATTTTAACTTTTTCAAAAATGGTAGAAACAAGCCAATCCACACCAATGCAAAAATTATTTTGAAACCTGGGATCTGATCTAATGAATCTTGGATCCTAATGAGTTGACAAAAAATTTGATTTGCCTCCCCATGTCCTTGCCTAGGTGGCAACATGGGGAGGCAAATGGGAGATGGGTAGAAACAAGCCAATCCACACCAATGCAAAAAATATTTTGAAACCTTAATATGAGTCAAAGAGAATTGCATTATTTTTAAATGCAAGCAAAATACTAGTTTCGACTCAAGGGGCCAAACATGGCTCCAAATCTCAAGAAGATCCAAGAAAAGAGGTAAATTATTTTGCTTTAACAAATAATGAGAGAGTAGATCTTTAATGAAAAGAATAATGGATCTAATCATTATTTCCAAACAAGAAAGAACATTTCTAACCCCTAACTATGCAAAAGCTAAAAGTAGTTTTCTTTTCTTTTATAAAACTCAGATTTGAACCAAAACAAGACTAGCTAGAAGCAAAACTCTTTTTTGAATTTTCATAAATATTTCAAATCTAAGAAAGAAAATGAAAATAAAGCTCTTTCTTTAAACTAAGATGGAAACAAAAGATTTTCTTCTTTTCAAATGCAGAAAACATAAAACATTGTACCAACCCAATCACATACCAAGCAACATGGCATTGAGAGGTTTGGGAAGAAAATCAAACTTAAATTCAACAGGTCAACGCGGGCTGCATGTATACACCATAGCATCGGTAAGGATTGACGCGGTCTGCTAAAGAGCAGAGAGCGGCATCGACGCACTATGTCTGAAGGAAAAGCGCGTCGGGTGACCAAAAAATTAAAAAAAGAAATATTTTCAAGCCAATCAACAAACTTCGGGGTTTGATACCTAAAGGGGATTATCCAGTGACATATAGACAATCAAATCTACCAATTGAAAGCTAAGCCAAATCTAATCAGAAATAAGGCAAGCAATGAGATATCCAACTTAAATAACTCAATCCCCAGTATGGTCACCAATTTTGTTAATGGATAAATCCATCGGTGCGGACACCAACTGATCTCCCTAGTCTGAATGGTTCGGATCTAGAAAAATCAAAACAAGAATGAAAACCTTTCCCTAGATATATCAAATTACTTGAATACAAAGAGTCTAGTCCATACCTTATTTACGAAGGTCATCCTCGTGGCTTGAAGCTTTCGCAATCCTTCTTGTTGATGAAGAGATTACCTGCAAAAGATTCAAAAGAACAAAGACAAAAAACTACAAGATAACATGATACATCTAAGCAATTGACCAAGGAGAACTACTATAAATGAAATTACACATCATTTATGGGAAAGGAAGACATTGATGTATTAATTAAAATAGAGGAAAGAATTACAACCAATGAAGCCTTGGTGTTGAAGATCCTTTCCAATGGAACCTTTCCTCAATTTGCCAATCATGGAAGAATGGATTCCTAGCTCAATTTCTCCAGCATTTGGATGTCTTCATTTGAACCCCCCTATCCCAAAAGAGGAGCTTCATTTATAGGCCAAAAGAGATGAGGAGGAGAGGAGAGGATTAAGGGAGAAGGATGAGGTGGGATCCTACTAAGCTGGGAGGCGAGTAAGATCCACCCTAAATGGAAGGGGTGAGCCTCCACGAGGGTTTCATTTGAGAGACTTCTCAAAACTTCTCTTTTTCCCTTCGTACAAGCATCGACACGCCCTAACACTAGCAACATGCACCAACGACACACTCTGTAGTGGAGCAAGGTGCGCCGATTAGGAAAGACGCACTTTGATGTAAGGAAAGGTGCGTCGACCTCTCTAAACGGGGCTTTAGCAAGGAAAAAACCTCATAACTCATCTTCCAAGGAGTTTTGACCAAGTACCTCAAGGATTTAGGCAAGGAGAAAGTATACATGGTTCGTAATCACGATGAGTACAAAATTTCTGTGTAATAGTCTTTGTTTCTCATGTATTAGTTAGGTCATTGGTGTGGGAGTCTTTGTTGCTCATGGATACAATGTTTGACTTCATCCCTAGCGATGTTTGGGCTTGTTGGCGAGATCCCATGCTTTATCGACTCGAAGATTCTCAACTATTTGACCCTATATGACAATAAGGTAGTGGGCACCACCTTGCTAAATTTGCCACAGATTTATGGGATGAATATGTGAACTCATAGGCCTAATGCATTTCCTTAGCTAGTTTTGTAAACAAAATGGGCAAAAAACTTGGGTAGAAGGTAATTCTAAGGTATGTTATGATCCAAAGGCCACAATCGAACACTCCACTAGGGTAAAGCATCTAAATCTCTGAAAAAGGTGATGAGTGGTGGTCATTTCAATGCATTAAAATCTACCAGCAAAGGCCATCTAAGCTTGCTACTGCAACCGCAGAGAAGTGGATGCAAGGTAACCTTAGCCCACTATTGCATATTACATATATAGAGATGCAATTCATAAGGCGAGCATCAACACCCTTGCATATCTCATGTAGGGATGCATTTCATATGGTGGACATCACCACCCTCGCATATCACATTTTGGGATGCATTCCATCAAGCGAGCTTCACCACCCTCGCATATATATGAGGTAGGCATCACCACCACCCTACCCCACTAGTGATAACTGAGATAAAGCAAAGTATTAAAATGACATTTGAATATAAATATTTCCAAACTATATTGAACCTTATTCGTCGTGTTTTATTGCCACATGTACGACAAGCGAAAAATCGCTTAGAGCGATTGCTATATGTTCCTCATAGGGCATAATAAATGGGACCATATCAATCAATTCATGGTGGTTAATAATGCGAAATTCAATTTATTCATGGGACGTAACCCTATGTGGTTACGTAAAACCTCATGGAACCTGGTTACGTAAAACCTAATTTGGGTATGGAGTTTGAATTGCATCTCCTCTCAAGTTTGTTGTACGTAGTGAAAACACTGAAACTCCTTTAAAATTGCGTTTAGAAAGTTTTCAAGTATGGATCCGTGGCGCAATGGTAGCGCGTCTGACTCCAGATCAGAAGGTTGCGTGTTCGATTCACGTCGGGTTCAAAGTATCTTCTTAAAATCTCATAATAGCGTGTTCGATTCACGTCCGGTTAAAATTATCTTTTTAAAATCTCACAATAGCACGTCTGATTCCAGACATTGGTGTTCTCGGAATTGTTTGACATCATAATTGGTTTAAATTCTTTTTCGACAAAAGAATAACACAAGGATTGGTAATGACTTTTGGACAAAAAGAATAACACAACTATTGTGCACTGAGTGGATGATGTAATACGAAATGTTATGTTGGCGTTCTAAGAATTGTTTGACATCATAATTGGTTTAAATTCTTTTTCGACAAAAGAATAACACAAGAAGGTTGCGTGTTCGATTCACGTCGGGTTCAAAGTATCTTCTTAAAATCTCATAATAGCGTGTTCGATTCACGTCCGGTTAAAATTATCTTTTTAAAATCTCACAATAGCACGTCTGATTCCAGACATTGGTGTTCTCGGAATTGTTTGACATCATAATTGGTTTAAATTCTTTTTCGACAAAAGAATAACACAAGGATTGGTAATGACTTTTGGACAAAAAGAATAACACAACTATTGTGCACTGAGTGGATGATGTAATACGAAATGTTATGTTGGCGTTCTAAGAATTGTTTGACATCATAATTGGTTTAAATTCTTTTTCGACAAAAGAATAACACAAGAAGGTTGCGTGTTCGATTCACGTCGGGTTCAAAGTATCTTCTTAAAATCTCATAATAGCGTGTTCGATTCACGTCCGGTTAAAATTATCTTTTTAAAATCTCACAATAGCACGTCTGATTCCAGCCATTGGTGTTCTCGGAATTGTTTGACATCATAATTGGTTTAAATTCTTTTTCGACAAAAGAATAACACAAGGATTGGTAATGACTTTTGGACAAAAAGAATAACACAACTATTGTGCACTGAGTGGATGATGTAATACGAAATGTTATGTTGGCGTTCTAAGAATTGTTTGACATCATAATTGGTTTAAATTCTTTTTCGACAAAAGAATAACACAAGTATTGGTAATGCCGATGCTCTTTCTCAATGTGCATAGGTTTAGGATTGATAATGTAATATGAAATGCTATGATGGTGTTGTAAGAATTGTTTTACATCATGATATAATATGAAATGTTATGTTGGTGTTTTAAGAATTGTTTGACATTATGATTGGTCTAAATCTTTTTAGAACAAAAGAATAACACACATATTGGCAATGACGATGCTCTTTCTCAATGTGCAGAGCGTTAGTAGGGTTAGGGTTGATGATGTAATATGAAATGCTATGTTGGTGTTGTAAGAATTGTTTGACATCATGATTGGTAGGGGTGGAACTATAAATATGATTGTATAGAACGCTCTGTGTGGTTCCAAAGAGTCCATACCAACCATCTTGCATTCTAAAAGTTCTAGAGACTATGTACACACTAATCATGGAGCTTCTAAGGGTTGGTAATGCTCACCATGCTTGATATCAATAGTCATTGCCACACATCAACACCTTTTCCACCATCCCAATACATTGTGTTTTGTTTAATTTTATAGATTATGCTCTAGTGCTTAAAAATACCCTTGTGATGCTTAATATAGGCATATAAAAGGGCACATTGGGCTTAGGCCTTTAGGTGAGTTGGTTCGTCTAGCCTCCTCCAGTCATTGGGGACTCCAGGAGGTCACGAGTTCAAGTCTAAGTGAAAGTAGTTCAACGCAGATGCACTAACTTGAGGATACTTTAACAAGGTTCCCGATGGTTGATGCAGCAAGAAGACCCTAGATTCGTTGAAGGGTACGACCCCCCAAGTGGCATTCGATGGGTTATTTATAGCTACCCAGGGGACTAGACCAAGGCAATTGTGGAGGTCGAACCTCTAGCTGGAAAAAAATATATAAAAGGGCACATGTGTGGTTTGTTCATTTGTGGTGCATAAGACATTGATGGAAAAAGAGTAGAGTTTATACCCCTCTCGTAGGTGTGACTATCTGCGAAGAAATAATTGTAAAAACTTCTCGAGCGGATGAATTGTCATAGTAGTACCAAGTGCCTTGGTTGATGAAGTATTTGAATCGAGTTGTGTTGAACTTATTAAGTAAGGCATCGAGATAAGCGAAGACATACATCAAACTATGAATCTTATCTCAATATCCCCCCAGAAATGTTGGGGGGAGGGAACTTCTATAGTGGTAGAAGCAATTCCAAGACATGACACGATAAGTGTATATAATTGTTGTTTCACACACATGCACCCACATAACACGTCTTGCTAAAGAGAAGGTAAAGTTATTTAAGGACTTTTGAGATAGGGGAATCTTCAAACTAAGAGAGGATTGATTGATGTTCTTCCTTACTAATGGTTTGCAGGAGAGACTAACTATTGTTAAGGAAAATGAAATTTAATTATCAATCCACAGTGTTCATTGCAAGAAGCCTAGTATTTATATTTCCTAACAATGCATTTGGTCTCGTTGATACAAGGACTTGCTATATAGTCACTCTCTCATCATATGTGTGCACAAATGTCATTCCAAATTAATAAAAATATTAAAGTCAATAGAAAATCAATTCTACTTTATTAATGAGTATGTGAGAGACTAACTATTGTGAAGGCAGAAACATTTACTTATGAATCAAGGGAAAACATTGCAAGAAGATACCATGTAGTTGTTCTAACAATGTAATTGGTCTTGCTAATGGAAGGACACACAATGTATTTTGTTTACTATCAATATTGATTTGTCATTTTAAACCTATGAAATGAAAGTAACTTACCTAAAAATAAATTATACTCCAATTTGGATTGTTGTCACTAATTAAGGTAGTGCTACCTCTTTCAAATGCTAAAATAGAAAACACAATATCGAATTCTTAAAAGTAAATGAATTAATCAAAAATGCCTTATGTAAAATATAAATAATGAATGAAATTCCAAATACAATATTATTGTTTTAAATAAATTACATCAAAAGAACACAAAAACATTTAATTGTCATACATCTAAACTAAATTAACTATCACATGGAATGATGGAATGAAATGGGATTGACAATTCTCTAATTACTTCAAGGAACAAATTACATAGTAAGATATAAATAGATGAATATAAATGAAAATCATTCAAACACAATCTCCTTATTTATCCTATAGTCAATAGTAAAATGGTAAAACTCTATCTTGCTATAGCAATTAACATTTGAAATATAATGGTATTTGTGTCCAAAACATTAAATTCCAAAGCATGAAATACTTGGTTTCTTGTTCACGTTGACTAGCTTTTTTTTTTAAATGGTTCTTGTTCATTTAATATGACTTGGAATGCCACACTCTGCCACATGTCATTCTTATGCTGTATTGATTTATTGCCATTCCAAAATTGTTGACATCATCTGACCAAACAACATTTTGAATCTATCCTTATTTTGACCATATGCCTCATTCTAAATATGTTCATTAATCCAAATGTTGATGTCATTCCAAATAGTATTGACTATCATAATGGTGTATGCATTTGCTTTCGAATTCCTTTGTTGTTTGAAATTCAAATTTAGTTATCCAAAACTAAACAAGGATGTATGTCTTTCCTAATGTAACGACACCTCATAAATCATTTTGAAATCAATGTTCCTTGTAATCATTTTGAATATTATTAATATGCTCTATTAATTACTAAAATGTAACTATTTGAATGTGATCGGTTGAAAGAAAAAAACTATTTGAATGTGAGTTGTTCCAAATTATTATATTGAGAGCTATGCGGTTATTTAAAATGTTATAATTGTTTTCCTTATTTTAAATAAATCTACACTTTATCATTTTAAATTAGTTTTTTTTTTAATAAAACATTTAGTCAAAATGTAAATTCATATATTTCCCTTTGTATTTATTACTGAAAACTCAATTATTTTGGGAATAACACCGTGTTTTACTTATTTTTTCCTTCTCTACTTGCAATAACAAACTTGCATAAATTCCTATTGATAATACTAGCCTCAATGGCCCAAAATGATGACAATGTAGTCCCAATCCCACAGTGATCATTAAAGAATGTAGTTAGTGACATGAGATGGAATAAAATAAATCAATTGGCATCTATTAGTTGCCTAACAATAAGCATGGTGGATTGCTCAGGTGATTACGAAGAACTAAAAGGGGAGTTGGGAGATGGAAAGGGCGAAATTTCAAAAGAAAACACTACACCATTTTTTAATTTTAAAGATAGACACCTTATGATAGTTATTATTTGACAATTAAAAGATTAGTATTAAAAAATATATAAAGGAAAATTGTGAGCATCACTCAACACAAAGAGTGCTAAATGGACTATTCAAAATCATGAAAAATTGGTCGTTGCAATTGATACTCATGGATATGGGTCATAGATTAATGATGTGTTTGTTATCACATATATAGTAGCCGGACTACCATACATTATTTTTCTGATTCCAGTACACTATTCAGCCAGTTCCCTTGCATTGAGATGTTGAGATGAGCATCTATTATGGATCACTATCAGATTATGGACAACAGCTTTGTTCCCCATGCCATGACTGAGTTTCAGGACACTCAGAGAGATGACCGATGTAGCCATTTAGCCATTTATACAGAGCAATCAGTATTGCCCAGAGTTACAGCAACAGTTTCAGAGGATATATGTTGGTTCAGATGATGAGCATTCAGGTATATGACTCAGCAGGTATATTTTGGTGTTATGGTTATATTGATTTTATATTCATTCTTGCAGCATGTCTTAGCATTTAGTATCATGATCTAACGATCATATAGATATGTGGACCTAGTTGTACTTATATATATATCATTGTCCCCACTCAAACTTAGAAGTTCACTATCCATACTCATTGGTTTTACCCTCCCTAGGGAGAATAGAGGTGATCATTCCCACCATACTTTGGCTTGCTAGTGTTGGTCTCATTATTCACTATATTCATCCATCTATTACCTACCCAGTTTGTTTCTTACCTTGACTTACTACTTGACTAGTGGCATGGAGGACCTTTCGCCGTTGTAGCCTCTGTATTGGATGAGGTTCCCTGTTTATTGTGTCTCGGCTCTGAGTTGGTGACAAAACTTACCTTTGGTGAGTTGGATTAGCCCCTCTAGTCACTAAAGATGTTGTTGTCTAAACCTGAAACAGATAGTGCTGCCATAAATGCAAAATTGTGAAAGAAAATGTTATATCTATTGTGAAAAATCCAAATGAATCTGGCAAAGAAATATCAAATGTTATATCTATTGTGAAATGTAAATACCCAGGTAAACAAGCTGTCTAAAAACACACTTGGAAGTGCTTAGGTAAACAAGTGCCTTAAAAACACACCTGCAGCAAGAATCCTAACGAAATGTAAATCTATGCAATGTGTTTATAAACACACATAGACCAAAGGCTATGGAAACTAAAGGCCCAAAAAGAAATGGAACTTAAACTCTGTATCAAAAAGCTTGCTGGCCTCATTTGTATTATGGATTGTGAGCATCTGCCAAGGTGAATAAACACTCTTTGAACAACCTACCCATTTGTGAGACACCGCCATTCCCTGTGTTTTTGCTTGTCCGGTATATGCTATGGTGTGTATTCCCTTTTCCATATCCAAAGTGTCACAGTGTTAAGTCAGTAAGTCATCCCTTGGCCTAGCCATTTTATTTTAGCCTTCACCCTTCAATAGCAAATTGATCCCAACTATGAAGTGAGTATGGTCTTGAAAGTCTAGTCTGAGTTATAAATAATAATTAATGACCTTGTATATTTGGATTTAGATCGCCAGTAATGATTACTTTTTGTTATAATTGTTATTTGAATGGATTGCAAAGGATGTTTTAACCTTTGACACGTTGCAACAGTTTGAGGACAGTTTGAGTTATATTTTGGTCATGTTGACTTGGTCAAACAAACTATGCTGCTAGGTATAGGAATTTTATATTGATTCTCTACATTAAAATGGTAGAACAATACTCTTCATTTAGATAATAGTGAAGAGCAAGCAATTGCCATTCTAATATCATGAGTATTTCATTTTAACAAATATATGACTAGAAATAAGTAATGTAATCCAACCCTTGAAATAGAGTAGTGTTACGAGATTCCATTATAGTCATTGACGAAGGGTATGGAGTTGTAGACTCTGCGAAGGTTCCAATAGCAATAGTATGAAATTTAAATATATTAATACCAAAGCTATCATTTTTAGACCTGAAGATTTCTTGTAATGATACAGACCTCAGATGATACATAGATATTATATATGGTCTAGTACAGGTCACCATGATGGTTCTATGCAGTGGTTTCAGGCTTATGATGATGATTTGTGCTTTTCAGCACTTTTACAGATTATTATTATTTGGTCTCCCGGATATTATGAGTATTTATTTTTGATCATGCAGAGGTCTATATGGTGTATGAGTACACATATTAGTTGGATTTGGACATTCTGAGTCCCATGGGACAGGTTGTTTTCAGTTCCGGGCAGTTACAGTGATTATTAGCCTCAGTTGGCTATCCTAGTTGAGATTTGGCCTATCAGAGGCCCTGTCAGAGCAGAGCAGAGAGTTGATGAGTTCACCTAGGGCCCTGTGCATGGAGGGAGTGGTCCAGCCACTTGTTATTACCATATTACCTCCCTCCCAGATAGCCTAGTGGCCTCACCTTGACAGCGCAGGCACCCCAGGAGGCAGTTTGGGCAGTTTCACACTTCCCGAGGCAGTCCAGAAATGGTGAAATTAGCTACTAAAGGATTTTATTTGGGCTACTGAGGCAAAGTTATGGCATGGGATGACTTGTGATGATGAGTGGGATGTATTCCACACCTTCTCTAGCAGTTTCAGCTTTCGGTGGGACCCACACCCATCACATTTGGCATTTTATATGATTTTCTGGAGCCTCCTAAGGCTCACGACTTTCCCAGAGAGGCAGGATTTGGTCTCTAGTTTATTTATTTTTGGATATTGTGCCATGGGGATTGACCAAGGGTGTTATAAATTACCCCTTGGACCCACCATGAACTAGATCTTATGTTTTATCATTCACTTTTGGTGGGATCCCCTCTCCTAGGGCGATTTGGTCCATTGATGTATTATTTTATTAGTGATCCATGTATTGTATTGTTGAGCTCATCTCAACCATTGATTAGATCATTTGATCTTTTAATCTTAGCCACTCATTCAAAAAGTGGTTAGGATTGTGGCCTCTCTCCATCCTATGTAAAGGAGAGAGCTTCTCATTGTAAAGGGTCTTTGGCTCTTGGAATCTTGATATAGAAAAACTTTTCTGTGGAAATTCTTGTGGTCTCCTTTGCATCTGGTGTTCTTAGATGGTGATTGGAAAGTCTATTGTATCCTAGCATTTGGGAATTTGTTGGAAGATCTATTTTCATGGAAACTTTGTCTTGTTTACAGGAGGGCGAATTCATCTTGGGCGTTTTTGCAGGGCTTCCTCAACTCACTTAGCTTGGCATTCGCTTGTATCAGGGGGTTATCATTAGTATCATTGTGATCTATGCTATTCTCTTGTTATTTCTTCTGTAGCATTAGTCTTTATCTCTTGATGCAGTAAATCTGATATTGGTGATGTTTATTGTGCAGGAGGGAGGGCGCATTGGCTTCCTTGGGCAAATCGATTTCATAGAAAACTACTTCAAATCACTTCAAATTGATCAGGATTGCATAGATCATCATCATCAAGGCATCTACAAGGTTATCCAGGTAAGATCCACATGTTTGTTCTTCTTGTCTTGGTTCCAATCCATTGACATGGCTACTTCATTGATAAAACCCTCATATTTCAAACCCTCATTTTACAATTTCTCAGATCTACTAAGATCTACTTGGCTTTTGGGTAAAATATTTAAAACCCACCTCTATAGCATCCACGAAAATTTGGATCTATAGTTTGGTGTGGATTGGCCTTCATCCGACCCATTTCCTAAGGCATATTAGCCTGTCCAGATGAGGTCGCACTTCTTGGACATGTAATTTTTGCTAGATCTAGCACCTGGGTAGGTGAGATCCCACTTGATCCTTAATCTCCACTGTTGATAACCTACCCCTAGTGTGTCACTTCAGTGATTTTCACCTTGTGGGCCCCATTCCTCATTTTGAGGGTTGATCCCCACTTGGGTCACTTAGTGATACATCTTAGATCTCAGTTATACTGAGAGCTAGCCATTGGATGAGCCTAATTTTCAAGATCCACCTAGCTTCACACCTCAACATCCCTGATCTACAGTTTGGTGGACATCCGACTCCATTTGGCCAACTTTCCAAGGCACTGATTTTTCTCCAAGCCCTCACGACTTTTCTGATTTGTTGAGTTTGCTTGTGGTTTGGTCTTTGTCTTACTGCTTGAACACTTAGAAATTGTTATATCCACTCATCAAGCGTATCTTTGGTACTGGCTAGCCCCAATTTGGTCCTTAACTACCCAGCATTGGACACGGTTCCCAAGGCAGTGGATTTTCTCATCTTAGACTGGTACCCTGATCCGATATCTTATTTCAAACTTCCTAAGTCACTCACATAACCATGTTGGACCAAATCTACATTGCTTAAACCTCTTGATCCAACCCATCACTCATCTTGTGACTTCATCCATAGATCTAGGGTTTACCATACACCTTACATACTTCGTTCATACTTGATATGATCTGGTGTTTTGGTCTGATCTCTCCTATCGGGAGTAGATCTGGGTCTCCCCCTTTGTTGTCTTGGGCTAGATAACATAAATTGAAGATTGCCTCGATTGGCGTGACAACCATCCATTGGGAGTCGAGGCTATCTTGGTTGCACATCCGCTCTGCCATCCATCTTGGATCCATCTCTAGGGGCAACTACAAGTTTGGTGATAACAGTGCTCTAGGTAGATATTCCCCAAAATGATATATCAATTTATGGTTGACCACCACTAAAGATATCTAAATGGTAAGAGACTAGAGACCGCTCTCAAATATGTGTGATTTGATCATTTGCATGATATCCTCCTAATGACCAATGCGAATTATATATTTAAGAAAAGTGATCTATTTATGACCATCGTTGAATATATAGTGTCTGTTGATGTATTTGTAACTTCGGAAGATATTCACTTGTATATTGTATGTATTACATTTGTACTTTATTGTATCCCCGACAGAGATGTCTTATTCCTCCGATTGGAAGTGTCGTCATTTGTATTCTATTGTTGTACCTCCGACGAAGATGTTTGTTCCTCCAGGTTGGAGAAGTCATTATTGTACTTGAGTCATGTAAAGTCATTGAGGTCCATCCTCCCATGTATGACAAGGCATTAGACCCCGGAGTAGTTTCGCAAGTTATATTGTAAGTGTCGTAACTTATATTTGATGGGTTATTAGACCACCTTGGAGGGGTCGGCCCTATATGAGTCATGTGGGTTAAAGGGTTATTAGACCAACCTAGTGGGGTCGACCCAGTGACAAGTTTTAATGGGTTATTAGACTCTCCTAAGGGAGGTCGGCCGAGTTAGAGTAAAAGGAAAGTCAAGTCATTGTATAAATAGAGAGTGTGTCTCTCTCATTCTATTCATTCACTCACTCACTCACTTCGCATTAGGGAGAGAGAGGAGGAGTGCGCGCAAGTGGAGGAGGAGTAGCTTCTGCAGACATTTATCTTTGGGGGATTCATCTTGGTGATCTTTGTATTTGTGCTTATTCTATCTCTGAGGAAGTTGTGAGGTTTTTCACCTTCTTGGTTTTCCTCGGTGAAATGCTTTGTGTCTCTTGTCTCTTGTCTCTTATGCTTGATATGTTGTACATGTTGTTCTTTCAGTTAAGATCCTAGATCATATTGAATTAAATTTTGAAAAACTAACATGGTATCAGAGCTAGCCTGAAGGAAGACATTGTATGGCATTTATTGCACTTGTGACAAATTGGAAGCTAGAGCTTGATATAGTAAAAACTAGTCATCTTGGCACTTTCGCTATAAATCAGTTTTGGAGAAGGTTCAGGATCTGAAACTTTTACTGGCCGAAGATGAAATGTTCGTGTACCTTGTGTCCGAAGCTTAGCCTCAGATTCATTGTACTTTCTGAGATATGATCCGTACAAGTTAGGGTTTCTACCTCTTCCAAATTGAATCCCTAAACAGGTGACCTAGGCACAGAGGTCATATCTCGGGCTAGGAAGCTCCAAATGGAATTCCATAAACATTTTCAGTTAGGGAATGGACTGCAGTTTCACATGTCCTCTTTTCAGAGGCCGAATTTGAAACAGTGACACATGGCACTCCGTACAAGTTCGCTATGTTGTTTCTTCCCATAAACCGGTCATGTTGCGACACTTGGCATATCTCTCTAATGGAGAATCCATTTGAGGTCAAATCTATGGGGTTGGAAAGATGACAGGGCTATCTACCCCAAGCCAAAGTTTCGGACCCTGAGGATCTGAAATTTTAGAGATACATCAGAAACAATATGGCATATATTTCTGTTCAAAACAGAATTGGGTTCTGAGCACTTTCATTCTTGGCTTGTTACTGCTGCGGGAAATTAGGGTTTCTGCAAAAGTCAAAATTTTTGGAATCTGAGACCACGGATGGATTCTCCTCATAAAAATCAAAATTTAGAGACCAAGATCGAAGTTTTTGGTTTGGTAGAACCCCGGGCTCTATCAAATCCTAGTTCGGGATTTTGACCAGAAAACCAGAATTTGACAGAAGTTGTAGATCCGAAACTTTCAAAGTCAATTTTGAGGGGTCAAATTTAGGAGATTTCAAAATTGAAGTATACCAGCTTGATCAGCTCAGCAAGGCGCATTTTTTCATCCAATCAGAAGTTTGAAATTCAAAGTTTGAATTTTTAGGGTTTCTCTGACAAACCCTAATCCAGCTCCAGATCCAGCTTCAACAAATCAAAGTGGATTGGGTTAATCTTAGAAGAGAATGAATTGACACCTACATAAGTGAAGAAGTTCCAGTTCTAAAGGGAGATGAGGCTAAGGCCTTACATAAGAAGACTACAAGCAATCCCGACAGGTATGACTTGAGGAGATACATGTATGTTTTGAAATCTGTTCATGATTAAGTTTATAATATGTTTGTCTTCATATTATTGAGGTTAGTAACAATCTTGATTAATTCTAGACTTGTCTTATCACCCTAGTAAAAGTATGAATGCATGTGAATGATAGAAGACATTTATTGATTAGGATTATGACACTTTTGTACTAATGCACTGTGGTGTTGTATGAGGATGATGTTGTCCGCTAACATAAAAGGTACATCAAGAAAGACAAATCAAGTACTAGATCAAGAACATATGACCATGGTGATATGAAGACAAAGACTCATCCATAGTCATGGATCACATAGAATCTCTACTTACGAGGTATGTATAATTTGGTTCTACAATGGTTAACTTATGAGATTTGCAGGTTACTAGCACAAGTCATTGAAGAGAACAATAAGACATTATGTGGGTATGTTAGACATAACTAGAAAGCATGATAATCCGGGTATGTTTTTCCTATGTCAAGTTAGAATCCTACCCTGTGTTAGGATCTTATATAAGTATACTTGGTATGATTGATAATTCATGAAGTTATAAGTTTGGGCAATCATGGGTTTATGTATATTATGCTTCTTAGTTTGATTAATGATATGACAAACTAGAAGAGTCCTATGGTCAAATAAAATATGCATAAGAAGTCCTCCCTTAAACCTTGAATACTAGCGCATGTGTATGTAATGATCATGACCATACATGATTAAGATTATTTAGAATCATAATGTTTTGATAAGTGTCGAGATTATACTAATGCATGTATGATTATGTATGAGATATTGAGGATGACACAATGATGACACCAGTGCACACTTAAGCATGCATAATGGTTCAGGATGGATAGAAGTTCAAAGACATATAATCATGATGATATCATAAAGGAAGCAAAGATCAAGAGGGAGCACACTCCAGTAGTTCTTGCAAGGAAGCAAAGATTGAGAGGGAGTCCACCCAACAACCAAACAAAGATAAGTTTTTGAATTGTCATTTATTATATATTTGATTACTTAAATGATGTTGTTTAGTCATGTACATGCTTATGTTCCTAGATTTAGGATGTATATTATGCATAATAGAAAAGTTACAATAATGAACAAGATACTACTAATATGCAAGTAATGGGTAAGTGGCCTATGGTACTGTACAACATTCCATTGCTACTTATCTAGAATGAAACCTCTTTGCTGGCATGTTGGGAGTTGTGCACACTCTTAACAATGTTCTGGTAGAGATGGAAGGCATCTAGAAAGTTACGGGATATGGATAAATGTTGTATTGAAGCATTGGCTAAGATAATTGCATGAATGTATGACATACATTCTTATGTGTAAGAATTTGTTTTTGAAAAAGTATGAGAAGTTTCTACTCATGCAATTGAATTTGACTTGTAGGAAAGATCGTGTACAATCATCTACAAAAGAAGGACAACGACATTTGTTCTAGCGACAAAGTTCAAGAAAACTACCTATTGAAGATATTGAAGAATCTGAAGTTCCCATGATCAGGGAGGCAGTAATGGAAGGATGCCATGATCGAGGAATACCAATCAATCATGAAGAATGATGTTTGGGATGTGGTCCCAACACCAGAAGGGAAGTCTGTTGTGACTTCCAAGTAGATCTACAAGATCAAGCATGCTGCAGATAGTAGCATAGAGAAATACAGGGAAAGTGATGAAGTGGAAGATACACCAGATGGATGTCAAGACAACTTTCTTGAATGGTAGAGGAAGTGGAGCAGCCACTCGGATTTGAGACACATGATAGGGAGTCACATGTGTGCAAATTGAAGAAATCCTTGTATGGCTTGAAGCAAGCACCATGGACATGGTACAGCAGGATAGACAGCTTCCTATCCAGTTTGGGATTTACCAAGAGTAAAGCGGATTCCAACCTTTACTACAAGGTTGAGGAAGGCAATCCAGTGATAATCCTACTGTATGTGGATGACCTGTTTGTAACATGAGAGGATTGGTTGATTGTCGACACGAAGAGGAAGCTTGCTGTCGAGTTCAAGATGAAGGACTTGGGTATGATGTATTACTTTCTAGGTATGGAGGTGTGGCAGAGTGTAGATGGAATCTTCCTTGGACAAGGGAAGTATGAAGTAGAGATCCTGAAGCGGTTCGGAATGATGGACTTCAAGGCCATGGCCACACCTATGGCATCGAACTTGAAGCTATTGAGTGATGCTTCATCAGAGTCGGTTGATGCCACGATGTATCATCAGATGATTGGGTCCTTGATGTACCTGACGAACACAAGACCAAATATTTGCTTTGCGGTCAACAAATTGAGCCAGTTCCTAACGGATCCTAGACATGTTCACCTGATTGCTGTAAATCATATTCTGAGGTACCTGAAGGGTACGGTTGATTATGGGCTCAAGTATGATGCAAATCAAAAGTTTAACCTGGAGGGTTATGTTGATTCAGATTGGGCAGGAAGTGCTACAGATAGGAAGAGAACTTCGGGGTGCTGCTTCAGTATGGGATCAAGGGTGATCTCTTGGTTTAGCAGGAAGCAGTTCTGCGTAGCACTGTGTACAACTGAAGCAGAGTATGTCACAGCTTGTTCGGCTAGTTGTGAGGCAGTATGGCTAAGGAAGCTACTGTATGATTTATTTGATCTCTAGTTGGATGCTACTTGTATCTATTGTGACAACTAGAGTTGTGTGAAGTTGTCAGAGAACCCGGTGTTCCATGACAAGTTGAAGCATATTGAGATCAAATATCACTATATCAGGGATATGGTGCATAGAGGAGCAGTGAATCTCCTATATGTTGCAATGGACGAGCATATTGCAGATGTGTTGACCAAACCACTAGCCAGAGTGAAGTTCAAGTACTTCAGAGAGAGGCTTGGTGTTCTTCAGATAGAGGATACTTCAAGGAGGAAGTGATGGTACACATTTGCAGGAGACATTCCAAGCATGGTGGTAGGAGGATCCTTCCCATGGCTGTGGATGTAAGAGTTGTGTGATGAGCATCAGGACGATGCTCCCGATGATATGCATCAGGACGATGCTATGATGATGATCAGGATGATCATGTGTGGTGAGCATCAGGTCGATGTTCTAGATGTTGTAAATTAGGATGATGTATTGTATGATGATGATTAGGATGATCATATGTGATGATCATCAGGTCGATGCTCCAGATGTTGTACATCATGATGATGTATTGTATGATGATGATCAAGATGATCATATGTGATGAGCATCAGGTCGATGCTCCAGATGTTGTGCATCAAGAAGATGTATTGTATGATGATGATCCGTATGATCATGTGCATTAGGATGATGCTCCATGCGAAGAAGATGATCAGTGGGATCATGAGTATCAGGATGATACTTCGTGGCCGTGGACAGGTTGTGTAGTTGCATAGAAAAGATCCTGGAGATCCGGACAGGTTGTTCTAGGCACGGAAAATATCCTGGGATGCTCTTTAGAGATCTTGCAGGATGCAAGATACTATTTTAAGGTTTTGCAAGGGTCACATAGAAAAGATCCTGGAGATCCAGACAGGTTGTGCTAGGAACGGAAAAGATCCTAGGATGCTCTTTAGATATTTTGCAGGATGCAAGATACTCTTTTAAGGTTTTGCGAGTTCACATGTAAAAGATCCTGGAGATACGGACAGGTTGTGCTAGGCACGGGGAAGATCCTGGGATGTTCTTTAGAGATCTTGCAGGTTGCAAGATACTCTTTTAAGGTTTTGTGAAGGTCACATGTAAAAGATCCTGGGAGATCCGATAGGTTGAGCAGTAAGCTCGTAAAAGTCCTGGGATGCTTTTCGAGGTTTTGTTGACGCACGTAATCAGCCCTGAGAATTCCACAGGATGGCACGCTCGCAGAGATGATGAAGACCTACAGGAGGCTAGGCCTACATCCAGCATGAAAAAGGGCTGGCTCTGTAGAACTTCATATGACAAGAAGAATTGAGAGATAGTACGAGTGATCGAGATGATGAGTACAACAGCAGTGACGATAATGCTCCGTGATCCACTGACGATGATCCAGCTCTAGAATTGAAGACTTGTGCCTATATGTATTGATGACCCATGTCAAGAGAATACCTTCCTAGTTAAGAGGGAGTGTTGATGTATTTGTAACTTCGGAAGATATTCACTTGTATATTGTATGTATTACATTTGTACTTTATTGTATCCCCGACGGAGATGTCTTATTCCTCCGATCGGAAGTGTCATCATTTGTATTCTATTGTTGTACCTCCGACTGAGATGTTTGTTCCTCCAGGTCTAAGAAGTCATTATTGTACTTGAGTCGTGTAAATTCAATGAGGTCCATCCTCCCATGTATGACAAGGCATTAGACCCCAGAGTAGTGTCACAAGTTATATTGTAAGTGTCGTAACTTATATTTGATGGGTTATTAGACCACCTTGGTGGGGTCGGCCCTATATGAGTCATGTGGGTTAAAGGGTTATTAGACCACCCTAGTGGGGTCGACCCAATGACAAGTGGTAATGGGTTATTAGACTCTCCTAAGGGAGTTCAGCCCAGTTAGAGTAAAAGGCAAGTCAAGTCATTGTATAAATAGAGAGTGTGTCTCTCTCATTCCATTCATTCACTCACTCACTCACTTCGCATTAGTGAGAGAGAGGAGGAGTGTGCACAAGTGGAGGAGTAACAGTTGCTGCAGACATTTATCTTTTGGGGATTCATCTTGGTGATCTTTGTATTGGTGCTTGTTCTATCTATGAGGAAGCTGCGGGGTTTTTCACCTTCTTGGTTTTCCCCGGTGAAATGCTTTGTGTCTCTTGTCTCTTGTATCTTATGCTTGATATGATGTACATGTTGTTCTTTCAGTTAAGATCCTAGATCATATTGAATTAAATGTTGAAAAACTAACAGTGTCCACTATATACTTTACATATTTCTATGGAGTTTCCCTAGGGGTTGTCACTTATAACCCTTATAACTAATATGCTCCGTGTGATAATAGACCCTATACCCCCACACTACTCCTATGACCTCTATGCTTATCATGCTAATAAATCCCATAACCCTTATCCCATGCTTATAAATCCCCATAATCCCTATGGTACACATGTCAATATCTTTATAACCTTGATATCTATTATGGATCCCATGCTAATATTAAAGTCTAACGTGTATAAAAGTCCTGTAAATTATGTTCCTATGGCACATATATTAAACTAATTTGCATGATTGTGGTTCTCATGATCCTATGTAGGGTTGTAGTACTCTTATACATGGTATTAGGGAACCATACCAACTTAAATTTATCCATCATAGTCCTTGAGCTCATATATGAGCCCAAATTATGTGAATATTATCCTAGGTTTACTATATGAATCCAAGTAAGCTAACTCAATGGATCAATTTAAATTACAATGATGCATGGTCCATAACACCATAGTGAACTAATATAGATCTTAAGAGCATAATTTAGTTCATATAAGAAATAATAGTCATAAGATTGTCAATGGTTTCAATGGCATGCCTTGTGATTGTTATCTATGTGATATTATGTGATTGTTATCTATGTGATAGTGGCTAACCTATATTCATGTGATTTTCTTCTGCATTAATACTCCTCTTCTAAATAGAGCGTGTGTTGTGAATCAATTATCCCACATGCATAACAATTGTGAGACAAAGTTGGTTTATAAGGTATCACTTGCACCAAAAACTTTGACAATCTAAAAGATGGATTTGGGATGTAATTCCTAGAGTTGATGCAATAGCATCCTCCCTCACTTGAGTACTATAATCGTTAATAGTTTCAATGCCATGCCTTGTGTCGATGTTATATATTATATTGCAATAGTGGCATACCCCTATGTTGGGATTTTTTTTTACATTGATGTTCATCTTGTTTCTACTTATTGCATGCTTATGGACATTCTTTTTGAATTATTATCCCAAAGGTGCTTTTATAATCTAAGCTAGCTAAGCGTTAGTCCTATTTACACCCATGATGCTTCCTTGGTCAATTAATGCTACAACAATGGCAGGTCATGAACCCTAATTATCCCTTACTTATGAGATTCAACCCACAAGCATGTAGGACAAGAAATTAAAAAATATATATATGCATAGAGTCATAAAAAAAATACATAGTTCTGAAAACATGTCTACTTGTTTTGTCGCAAATCAACACGCTGATGTTTTGCACAGTTAAAACCTCAGAGAGGGAAATAATTCATGACCCTAGCTAGATTGCTATTTGAGGCAATATATTAATGCAAAGGAAAAATATTTTACATATGAGTTTCTCACGGTCGATTATCTAGCAAATCACCCTCCATGTTCTTTAAATATAGACCATGGACCAATCGGGTGCTAATCCATGGATTAATAGTCGTTAAGATTGAGGTGAAGATGAACCATTGGATCATTCTATGTCTAGAACATATCTTGACCGTCGGATTACATAAGTACAAATGCATACTAAAGAAACACACTTTACATAAAGACACATTATATCAAGTTGATCTTAACTAACTCCTAAGTGTCTAAATATCCTAACATAATAGGATTTCATAGGTACTAATATCATGTTTTGGTTACGTTTTAGAACTTCTTCACTCAAATATAATATACAAACTTAATGAACACTCATCATCCTCTGTATTCATTGGCCTTTGGCTTGAAATCATTCATATGCAACTCTATCTTCCCTAACCTTTGTTTTCTTTAATTTCTAAACTCGATGTGCTTTCTTTATAAAATAATGCTCTCACCAAACTATAATTTCCTTTCCTTATGGTTTGGCTTCTTCCTATCCAACCTTCTTCTTCTTACATACTAGTTATTATGTTCTTAGTGTTCATATTCGCTATGCCAACATTCCTACTCTTTGTGCCAATCCCATCTCCTTCCCATAATGTCCTTTTGACCTCCACATCAATGACCCTTGACCTTCCAACTACCTCAACCATTTCTATGCTAAGATTAAACTTTGGCTCTCTAACTTCCTCTACAAGCTCACTTTTTTGCATCCATACCAACAATCATTTTACACCCTACACAATATAACTCTACTTCAATGCCAATTTCAAACATCAATCCCTGCGTGGATTCATACATTCATACTCTATAATGCTCAAGCATCACACTGTCCTTGAAAATTTTGCACAAATTACCCTTAGATTCTTGAATTGGTTTTCCTTTTCTTAACTTTTGAAATTCTTATTTTGACATTCATGTATTTTCAACATCTAATTTTCCTTTTGTTTGACGGACAATCCACTCGAGCGGACGCGAGCCGAATCTCCCTAGCTCAATGTGAGTCTAGAACAAATAGTACAAACTATAAACCACTTTCCTATATCTAGTTAAGGATCAAGTTATCGGATATCTTACCTTAAGTTTGCAGTCCCTTTTCCTGGATGTTGTTCCACACCTTGCGGTCGTCAGATCTAAGCTGCAAGACCTGTCAAGATGCACAAAACAAGACAAGCAAGTAAAAGTATCCGAACAATAACAGATCTAAGTAAACAGTTAAGCAGGTAAACTACACAATATCATCAATCACAACAATATTGGTGGAAAGCATTTATATTACTGTAATATAGGTAAAGTACATAGAAAAGAATGATTACAACCGAGGCTTAACGAAGCAATCCTTCTCCATCCAAGCCGATGCCATATCCTCCCAAGGAAGTGTGAGTCTTTCAATGGATGAGTAGAGATCTCTCCAAGATGATTTCACCAGCATGTAGACACTATAGACTTCCTCCCTTTGGAGAGGGGTAGAGCTTCACTTATATAAGACTAAGTGGATAGGGTATGGATAGGGTAGGTTGAGATATGGTAGGAGAGAGATAGGGGATCCTTCCAAGAGGTTAGGAACTGAGTGCCAGCTCTCCCACAAGGTCAGCTCTCCCACAAGGTCATGGATAGGGATCCATGTCAGCTGGCTTCGAGAATGGGCTCGAAGGAGTTATTTTTGTCCATTAACTAACATCGTCGTACCCTGCAAGAGAGCAAGATGAGACGTCATAGGTTGCATGAGAGCAGCATGCGGCAACCTCTCAAAACCTACTATAAATGGGTTATATCTCTTCCAGGCCAATAACTTAGTCAATGAAACTTTAGGGATGTATACACTGAATCTCATGATGGTAGGATTTTAGGTGTAACAGAATGCCCCCCAAAGCATGAAGCTATTTGAAATTTGGACAGGTGAAATGCTTTGACAGAAGGAATGGCAATGGCTTGTCGGACGAAGGACACTGCTGCAGTACAACTGACTCTGAGTACACAATCTCATATGACGTACAACATGGTTGTCGACCAATACAATGCAGATCCATGGTAGTAATGACCGACTGAACACAATCATGGCTACTAGATACAAGCGTAGATCCATGATGAGATGATAACACAGCCACAACCAATACAAATGTGGATCTGTGCGATATGACTCAATATAAACTCCATCGCAACCTGGGTAAAACATGACTCCCCAGGGTCTTCACGCTGAACCCACAATGATACGAATCTATCCATGTGATTACAAATGTCTTGACGTCGAACATGGTAGAAACCACTTGATTACCGGTCATTGATGTATACCGTTAACAAGTGCAAGGGAAAACACCATTAATGTCAATGATCCCCAAGGTATCACAGTACATATCACCAAGCATGAATAAATGAGTTGAAGTCAAACGCCAGATGAAATATTTCAATCAAGAGTCAATGATGTAAACTCATGTTGAAAGCAAGGTAACCTGCCATTGAGGCATACAGGGCCAAGGTACTTGGTTGGTTTCTAGATTCAGTCCTTGGATGGTGTGTTGAAGTCGACAAGGATGAATCCGTCAAAGGAGGGCCATGATGAATCACCCATCATCAACACGAAACAGGACAAAGGATGTGTAGAGCAAATCGGATGGTACAGTGACATGCAAGACTGACTTAGAGTAGACCGACATGATGGAAGGTGTAGTGACTGCAGATAATGAGTAGCGAGAATATTCTTGAACATGGGCATGGCATGCCTTGGCAGTATTGAATTGGCGAGTTATGGTACCAACTCCTAATGCAACTGATGATGGGAGCGTTCTTTGAATGACACAAAGGAGTAACAAAACTCAGGAAATAGGTGAAACTCGAGGACAAATGGATGATCCAAGTGCAGTATGCAAATTCAAATGAGTGCCATGTTCAAGAAATGACTAAGTGCTGCCATTGATAAAGGGTGTAACATAAAAGCTTTCCTTTTTCCCCATCATGAACGATGAGTGCCTCGTGTTTTTTTTATGAGCTTGATGAGGGTAACCAGATGCTCGGTATATCTCACCTCATAAATGAATCCAATCCCAAATATTTTTCGAACCTGGGATAGGAGGGGTTCGTCCCATGACGAGCCCTTCAATGTGAAAATTTAACGAGTCCATAGAAGCTAAAATCGGTCGTCATTTCATGTTTAGAGAGTCTGAAAAGAACTAAAGAAGACTCCAACGGTCCTTTTTCGTAAAGTTAGCCTCATCGCCCGAAAAAGGGTAAAACAACGCAAGAGAGGACTCTTCCAGTCATGATTGGCTGGAGTATACCTTTTTCATAAGTAGTGCCCCCTGGTCCGAAAAAGGGGTAAACTATCACCAGGGAGACGGCCATTCAAATTCTTTAACAAGCGTGAACGCGACAAGTTTGCTTGGCAATCTTTTCGTATTTTGAGAGCCTGAAAAAGAGCTTAAAGATAGACTCTGGGGGGGTTCCTTTTCCGTAGGAGTTTAACGAGCTCGAAAAAGTTATAAATCGTAACTCGGTAACTTATTCTCATAGTTTCAAGAGCACGAGAAAGAACAAAGAGTAAGCTCATCATCATAAAATAATTACAACCTAATAAATGAAAAATAATGACAAAAACACACAAGGGGTGTTCATACCTGTGGTGATCGTTCCAACACGAAAGCGGCGTAAAAAGACACTTAATGACTCTTGTACACTCGAAAACTAGGTCAAGTGGTCAACCAAGCGTTCAAATGCAATAAAAAATGATTTAAACTATAGCAAATGACCTAAAGGCATCAAATATTTGAAAAAAGAATATTCCTTTTTGTTTATAAATAGAAAAATGGGTCAAATAGAGTCACCATTGTTCATTTGCCAAATTTGGGAGGAGAAGTGCCATTTGGAGCCAAAACTTCACTTGTCAATTCCGGGAGCTACGAGCAACCATTTCACCAGCCGTCCAGAGCAGGTAAATCTAAACTTCATCCAGCATAATTGTAGTGGTTTACATTTTTTATTTTGGTCCATTTTTGGGGGTTTTGAGTGGATTTGTGGAGGGCTACTGCATCCTCGGGTCGTCGCAGGTGACCCTTACGGAAACTGCAACAAACCTGGGTCGTCACAAATCCCGCAAAGGTAGACTGCGACGATGTCGCACTGTCATAATTGACGGGGTGCGACGGCGGAGACGTCCATCCCAACCATCAAATCTAGCCCAAAAAATGACCTTTCAATGGTTGAAGTGAGTATTAACAATGTTTAAACTCTCCTTTTGGAAGGTTACAAGCAGCCAAAATGGTCTTGGAGTGGCGTAAATGGGAGCATGAGGTAGATGATATGCAAATTGCAAACGATCCATTATGTGTGACGGCGCTGAGGAACTGCGGTCTTCTAAAGTTCTTCGAGATCCATGGCATGAGAACCCAAATCCCCCTGCTGACGCATATGCTTAGATGTTGGGATGCTGCTCAATAGTGTTGAGCCCAGAATTGGCCCTTTTTAATCATCTTTAATCATCTTTCCTGCCCCTGTCTTACACCATTTATCATGATAATCAGACCTGTTGTCCTTACTTTATTCCCCCAAGTTGCCAAGGTATGATTGATCATTGCTTTAAATCATTAATGCTTATGATTGTGATAATTAAGGCTGTATACCTCTCAATTGTGCTAATATGTTTTGATTTATGAAGGTAGTTTGAGATAAGTGGACTGCAGGAAGGTGGGGCTGAACAAGGTCTTGAAAGGAAGGGTGTTCGCTGCCTAAGAAGGATCCTCGGGGCTTGGATCATCGATTAAAGCACATGGTTCCAATGTAACATCCTAGGTGGGGATGTGACAGGGCAGTTGTAACAGGATGCGCTACAATTGGAGATATTTAGTATGTCGTTGCTCGAGCTTAGCTGTGATCTGGAAAGATCGCTACTCCTGGACCAATGAAAATCTTTCTCACATTTTTATGTCTCTAATTTGCCACGTATTGTAACAGCTAGTGTTATTTAGGGCGCCTGAAGATCAGACATCTTCAAGGCTGCCCATTAATAGGATCGGATGTTACAATCTGTATGTATAAATATGGGGAGTTGCCTCGACCCAGGGGTTGAACAACAGATAATTAATTCATTGTATTGGCAGCAAATGCAACTGTGTAATCATTCTTCTGTTAATATAAGGAGTTACCTCTGAGTTAAAGGAGCTTGCGTTGTTCAGCCAGCGTCTCTGTGTGAAGGCTGGTCCCGTCTTCCACAGGGATTGCTGAGTTAAATTAGGATTCTTTAATTGATTGTTGTGTGATGGTTTGTTTATGATATTTCTTTTGTACGCAGCAGTAGTAATTTGGGTGTGGATTTCCAGTATAATTAAGATTATGTTTCTTTGAAACTGGCAAGTAATGCAGAGTGACAGTCGACTGAGTAGAAACTTTATGCAATACGTGTGACAATTGTACACAGCCTTGTTCATCTCGCAGTTAAGTTGTGATCCCATGAGCCTCTGTAATTTATCTTTCTGTTATGACTGTTGATTTTCATTCCTGTGATTCAAACTCTTAGAACAGCTGAACTCAATCCTTTGTAATTTGAATTTCTAGATTAATATTCAGTTTCTGCTTATGGTTTTCAAGAGTGATCAGATTGAAGAAGTGAGTTACCTGTCCTAGGGTGTGAATAAGATTTCTTTTCATCAGCAATTGTCTTTGAACCTTATTTTATTTCTTGTTGATGCATGGTAGGAAGGAATTGAATTTATGGTATTTAGACAGCAACTGGGATTACACAGCTCCTTGGGATGAACATAGCTGTTAGGAGATAAAAGTATTCAATGATAGTGATCTCGTGTTTAAGCATAGATTGTGCATTTATCCTTTGAAATAAAAAGACTTTCTCGGGTTGACAATAAATCTCGTATGCTCTGTGTGTTGGTAATAATTTATCTGCATATAGAGTGCTCGACATTTTGGCGCCGTTGCCGGCGAAGCGTAAAAGTTAAACACTAATCATTAGTTGCATCTGGTAATTGTTTCTAGTCAGTTTTTTTTTTCTTTGCTGAAATGATTCGGTTCGCATGAATACGAGGAGGGTAAAATGCGATCACCTCCAAACTCCCAAAACCCCACAAAATACTAACAGCGCAGGTGGTTCGGGTCGTGGTCGAGGGCCACCGTTGGGCAGAAGGACATTCATCGACGATCTTGTTGACAGAACTGATTCATCTACCAGGGCTCGTCATCAAGAAACTCCTATCAGAAGAAGGCCTGCTGATCCTGGGGCGCCAGTGTCAGGATCCATGGTGGAGAATACACGAGCAGCCGTGACTCCCTCATATACCCCTGATAAGGAAGGTACAGCTGACGCAGCTGTTACAACTGAGGAATACGCAGCTGTTACAACTGAAGAATACGTAGCTGTTACAACTGAGGAATACGCAGCTGTTACAACTGAGGAATACGTAGCTGTTACAACTGAAGAATACGCAGCTGTTACAACTAAGGAAGGCGCAGCTGTTACAACTAAGGAAAAGAACGCAGAAACGAACGAAGAAGAGGATACAGAAGAGAAGATGAGTAACAGACACGAGACCGAAGAGGAAGAGGCAATGGTGGAATACCATCATGAAAATTACTCTCTACCAGGAGGAACGACAGCTACACTTCAATTTCCGATTCAGCAGCCAGAAGGGGCAGCCCCTATGAAGAACATCTCACCATCGGTGTTGCCTCGCTTCCATGGAAGGGCAGCAGAAGATCCAGACGAATTCCTTTTTGAATTTGATATCCTCTGTCGCAGCTATGATTATGTCACCGATGCCCAAAAGCTGAAACTTTTTCCTGCCACCCTGAAGGACAATGCATTACGATGGTTCATGAGCCTTGGGGGAGGAACTGTTGCTAATTGGAATAAGATGAAACAAGTATGCCTGGAAAAATATCAAGAATATTGCAACACCAAGGATAAAAGAGAGGAATTATTCAAGATGGTGCAGAAGGAGGATGAAAGTCTAGAAGATTTTGTAGAAAGGCTGATGTACAATGTGCAAAGAGCCGGGCAGACGAACATGGGGCTGGATGTGCTCAAGATAATCTTGCTTCGAGGGATCAAGGATGATTGTTTAGATATGTTAAATCTGTTAGGAAAGGGAGATATCTCCAAAGAACCTTTTGAGACGATTGTGGAATTATGTAAGAGATACTCCAGGGGATGTTCCAGGAGCAATCAGTGGGACAAACGGGATAAATTGGAACGTGATGTCTTCGACAGAACTCAGAAGTGATCCAACGGAGGAGCTACCCGTGCAGAGATAGGCAATCTCCTTGAAAATTTTAAAACATAAATGATGAGCTCCATCTCTTCAGAGATTGATGTCCTAAAGGCAAAACAAAAACAGGCAGTGGAGGATCTCACTCTAGGTGTGTTCTATCCCTGATGTAGAAAGAATCATCCGCTGAAAGAATGCCCTCTTGACAAAATAGAAGTATGTCAGCTGTGTGAGCTGAACCATGATATGAAAGAGTGTCCCACACTTCCCCAAGTGAAGGCTGTTCTGCAGGCATCAACTCCAGAAGTGGAATCAGCCTATTTCATTGCACAGAAGAAACCTTGGCAGCCTCGAAATCAAGGTATGCCTCTGGACTCGTTTCCATTTTTGAATAACATGAGCAATTGGAATAATAACATGCAAAATGTGAATACACAATTCCCTTCAAATTATGCTCAGTGGAATCCTCCCCAACCTGCAATGCAAAATTTTAATTCATGGGGTCCTTGGGCACAGCCACCACATCAACCTACGTCGTGGTCTCCTGGATGGAGGAACTTCCCTCTTGGGAACCAGTTTCCTCAACCACCTCCACCTCAGCAGTTACCATATTCTCCTCCATACCCTCAATTTCCTCAATACCCTCCATATCCACCACAGCAGTCGCAGCTGCAGCTGCAGAATAATCCTGTCCCTAATATACCAATACGGCCTCAGCTGCCTGCCCAACCTAATCCTAACCCGAACAATAAAACAGTCCATCAATTGGAAACTGTCAATATGCCGGCCTATTCTCTTTCCCCTGTACCTTGTAATGACATTCATCTACGATCTGGGAAGATAATAGAACCTGTAATTACAGAAGATATTCCACCTTCTGTGCAGGAAGAAGGAGAGAGTTCACAGCATCCATCTGATACAGTTCCTATCACTGAAGGTGCTGAGCATCCCTTAGATAGGATGGCTGAAGCATCAAATGAGAAATCAGATAATACGCAGCCTACCCAGCTGATAAGGAAACCACCATACCCCGAGAGACTAATGCTACCAAAAATAGGGGGGCAACCTCAGTTCAACCTCCTAGGAGAGTTGAAGAATCTTTACGTTAAAATCCCCCTTCTGCAAGCTCTTCAAGATGTGCCTATTTATGCTAAAACCGTTCGGGACCTGTGTACTAAGAAACTAGGGAGGAAACCTAGAGATCCTCCCACTGTTCACGTCATAGGGAATTTATCTGCTTTAATAACAGGAAAAACCCCTGTGACCAAGTATGACGACCCAGGAAATCCTACTGTCACTGTACATATAGGACAAACGCAGATACCCAACGTGCTGGTCGACTTAGGAGCAACGATCAATGTCATAACAATTGAGACCGTAAGGAAGCTTGGACTCACTAATATTAGGCCGACCCCTACCATTTTAGAATTGGCAGACAGATCCACCATTAGACCCGAAGGGATTCTGGACGACCTTGTCATCTCAGTAGATTCATGGGAATACCCTGCTGACTTTTTGATATTGCAACCAAAATCACAGCTGGGTGGACACCCATTGATCCTGGGGAGACCTTGGTTGGCCACAACTGATGCTTGCATCAGCTGTCGATCTGGGTCCATGACTATATCTGATGGTACAGAAATTAAAAACCTCACCCTGTATCCTCCAGCTCGGCCAAGTTTAGAGGCTGAAACTTCCCTTTGGATAGATCAGGAGGAGGAGGAGGATGTTCATCCACTTGTGCACCCACCATATTTATATTAAAAATGACTCCCGGCCTGTGTGTCAACCCCAACGACGCATGAACCCCAATCTGAGGGATATAGTGAAGGAGGAAATCCAAAAACTTTTGGAAGCAGGATTTATATATCCTATTTCGGATAGTGAGTGGGTTTCCCCACTCGTAATTGTGCCCAAGAAAAATGGTAAATGGAGAGTCTGTGTTGATTATAGGGAGATGAACAAAGCTACGCAAAAGGATCATTTCCCTCTGCCCTTTATTGACCAGGTACTTGATACCCTATCAGGGAAGAAGTTCTTCTCCTTCTTAGATGGGTTCAGCGGGTACAACCAAATTCAGATCGCTCCTGAGGACCAGGATAAGACCACCTTCACTTGCCCCTGGGGAACATTTTCCTACAGAGTGCTTCCCTTTGGTTTATGTAATGCACCAGCAACGTTCCAAAGAGCTGTAATTGGCATATTCTCTGAATTAGTTAATGATAGTATGGAAGTCTTTATGGACGATTTTACTCCCTATGGCAAGGATTTTGAGGAAGCACTGGAAAATTTAAAGAAGGTTTTAATTCGCTGTGAACATGCTCGCCTCTCATTAAGCACTGAAAAATGCCATATGATGATGAGTGAGGGAGTGGTATTAGGACATTTCATCTCTACCGATGGCATTCAGGTGGATCCTTCAAAAATTAAAGTGATAAAAAATATACCGACTCCTTCAACTCAGAAAGAGGTGCGAAGTTTTCTGGGACATGCTGGATATTATCGGAGGTTTATAGAAAACTTCTCCAAACTTGCTTCTCCTTTGTTTTCTTTGTTAATGAAGGATGCACAGTTTGTGTGGAACGAAGCATGCTAGACAACGTTTGACAAGCTTAAAGAGAAGCTGTCCACAGCTCCTATCCTAAGGGGACCTAATTGGACCATACCCTTCCACATTTCTTCAGATGCTTCTGATACCACCATTGGAGCAGTACTAGGACAGCAGGATGGTCAAGTACCTTATGCCATCTATTATGTTAGTAAAAACTTAGCCCCTGCTGAACTTAATTATACTGTTACTGAAAAAGAATTCCTTGTTATTGTTTACTCTATTAATAAATTTCGGCATTACATTACTGGGTATCCAACGTTTGTGCACACTGATCACTCTGCCATTAAATATTTAATTAACAAACCTGTCACCAATGCCAGAGTGACCAGGTGGCTCTTATTATTGCAGGAATTTGATATTACCATTATAGATAAACCTGGAAAAGAAAATGTTGTTGCTGATTTTTTTATCTCGTTTTACTAACAGTGATGACAGTTCGCCTGTTGAGGATTCTTTTCCAGATGAACATCTATTTGCACTTTCAGCTCATTCCCCCTGGTATGCAGACGTTGCTAATTATTTGGTTGCAGGAAAGCTCCCGCCACACATGTCTAAACGAGAGAAGAGAAAAATTATCCAGCAAAGTGCCAGGTATTGTTGGCTCAGTGGTCATCTCTTCTACACAGGGCCCGATCTTGAGATTAGGAGATGTGTAAGGGAAGATGAGATCTTTCACATACTGAAAGCCTGTCATGATGGACCTTGTGGGGGGCACTTTGCAGACAAAAGAACAGGTCATAAAGCGCTGCGGATGGGTTACTATTGGCCGACTCTGTTCAGGGACGCTAAAAGGTATGTTCAGTCCTGTGATAGCTGCCAAAGGATGGGCCAGCCTAATAAAACAGATCAGATGCCTTTACAGCCCCAAGTAGTAGTTGAACCATTTGATAGATGGGCATTGGATTTTGTTGGCCCTATCAGCCCTCCTTCCAGACAGAAAGTATACATTCTGGTTTGTACTGATTACATGACCAAGTGGGTAGAGGCTGTAGCTTTGGCTAAGGCTAATGACCAGGTGGTGATTGATTTTCTGTACAGTGAAATCTTTACCCGCTTTGGGGTACCAAGGGAAGTAGTTACCGATGGGGGACCGCAATTCATCTCACACCAATTTGAATCCTTGCTCCGGAAGTATCATGTGCAGCATAGGATAGCTTCACCTTACCACCCCCAGGCCAATGGTCAGGTGGAAAGTACTAATAAAGTTATTGAAGCAATCCTTACTAAAACAGTTAAAAGCCATCGAAAGGATTGGGCTGACAGGCTTCTGGAAGCACTGTGGGCATATCGCACAACTTGGCGCAACACCACAGGGTTCTCTCCCTATGATCTAGTGTATGGGAAGAGTGCCATCTTTCCAATTGAGTTTGAGATCAAAACCCTGAGAACAGCCACTGAAATGAATCTGGATGTAACAGAAGCCCAGAAGAGAAGATTGAATCAACTAAATGAATTGGATGAGAAACGGTTAGCTACAATAGACCAGACTATGTTGCTTCAGCAACAGAGATCTAACTGGCATGACCGATTCATTAAAAAGAAAATCTTCCGTCAGGGAGACTCGGCGCTATTATATGACTCCAGGTTCAAAAGGGATTTTAAAGGTAAATTACGTACAAGATGGCTGGGTCCATATTTGGTCGACAGGGTATTTGACAACGGCACTGTCCGTCTAGTGACCATCGATGAAAACCGCATACCATTACTTGCTAATGGCCACAGACTGCGACTGTATCGTAAACCTATTTCGAAAGATGCATTCATTTCGCAAATTGCCGTCGATCCGGATTATCAGCTGGCACCAGAGCAGGAATTTCTCTCTGCTTTTGCCAATCTTTAAACTGAAAATCGCATTTTGAATTACTATACATAAATAATTTTCTTTCTTTTCTGCTGTATCGTTTTCCTTTTGCATTTGATCTTTTCGTTTGTTGTTGTTTTTTTTCAAAAATTTCCAGGGAAGCGCCAGGAGAACGACCAGATTGGGCCTGTCAAAATAGAGTCGCCATGTGCTGTATTTCCCTTTTTCTCTTATAAAAAATAAAAATAAAAAAAATCCGGCAGCTGCGACATATTTTCCGGCAGCTGCAACATCTTTTCCGGCAGCTGCAACATCTTTTTCGGCAGCTGCAACATCTTTTTCGGCAGCTGCAATTTTTTTTTTCCGGCAACCGCGATAGATTTCCCGGCAGACGTAAAAAAATCCTTTCTCCCAGTAGCCGTGAACAACTTTTCTGGCAGCTGCAACAACTTTTCCCAGCAGCTGTAACATCATGTCGCTGCGGCTGCAACATCATTTTCCAGCGGCAGCATTATCGTTTCCCGTCGACCCTAAAATCCCTTTCTCGGCAGCCGTAAACCCTTTTTCCCGGTAGCTGCAACAACTTTTCCCGGTAGCTGCAACATCATGTCACAGCGGCTGCAACATCATTTTCTAGCGGCCGCATTATCGTTTCCCGTCAACCGTAAAATCGTTTTCCCCGGCAGCCGTAAACCCTTTTTTTTCCGGCAGCTGTGAACCATTCCCAGCGGCTGCAACATCATGTCTCAGCGGCTGCAACATCATGTCCCAGCGGCTGCAACATCTTTTCCCAGCAGCCGCGAACCATTTCCCAGCGGCCGCAATATCATTTTTCCGACAGTCGTAAATCTTTTTCCCGGCTACCGTGAACCATTTTCCGGTAGCTGCAACACATCTTTCCCGGCGGCTGCAACATATTTCCTGGCGACTGTGACATATTTCCCGCCTCCGTAAAACTTTTCCCTGACAGCCGCAATTTTTCCCGATCCCGTAAATCTTTTTCCCGGCTGCCGTGAACCGTTTTCCGGTGGCTGCAACATCTTTCCCGGCGGCTGCAACATATTTCCTGGCAACTGTGACATATTTCCCGCCGCCATAAAAACTTTTCCCTGACAGCCGCAATTTCTCCTGATCCCGTAAATCTTTTTCCCGGTGGCTGTGAATCTTTCCTGGTGGCTGCAACATCTTTTTCGTCGGCTGTGATAGCATTTCTGGCAACTTGCAGTGGTAACTCCTGTGTTAACGAAAGAATTGCTCCAAACCAGCTAAAACTATGGCTCCAGTTCATCCCAGTCCTGCCGGCGAATTCATCATTCCGACCCCGAGGACGCGATGGTTCGTCTTTCATTGGCGGAAGGAATTATTGCATTATTTATGACTGTGCACGAGTCTGGTTCCGCAACGTCACCAACTGCACGCTCCACCATTCTCCGCAGGTTATCCGACGCACAGTCTCATGAGGTATGGCTTTTATTTATCACGTGATTAAGTGTTGATATCATTTAAACAATATCAGTCGTACCTTTACTCGTATTACCATTATACCTGATTGAACCTTTCCCTCGTACGACGTAAACACTAATAACTGCCACCTTCCCCAATTCGGCATGGAAATTTCAAACGTTTTTCTGTGCTCAACTTTCCAAATTTGCCCATTCTCTCAATGTCTCCGCTCAGCGATTCGTGCATCCTCTGTGCTGCAACTTCCATTCTAGGATCCTGTAATCTGTGGAATAGCAACTTCAGCTTGCAGCCAGGACCATGGGGATTCCAGTTCGTCATGAACCTTTCAATACACGGGAACTCAGGAAAAATCTTCAAGTTCTTGCCATCTTTCAAGCCGTCGGCTGGCTCGAATTTTTTGAGTGACTAGATGGATTCGATCGGGACGCAACCTTGCAATTTGCTTTGAATCTTACCAAAACTCACTCCACGGTGTGGGGGCTGTGCATAGAAGTCTTCGAGGCCATTATATCCGAGGTTACAGCCATCCCGCTGGTGGGAAAACCATGGTTTAACCGACGAGTCCCCGCATCGACAGCACGGGAAGCATTTTTACTGGAGGGGGAGCAAGTTGAATCATCCAGAAGAGGGATCGCACTGAACTCACTGCCGCGGCCATGGGACCAAGTTGTTGTTTTTCTCAAGAAGTACATTACTTGTGAAGGTAGATATCAAACTGTTTATAATTCTGAACTTCCCTTACTTTCTCATCTCCGCCATGGCATTTTATTGAACATTCCATATTATTTACTGCATGACTTGCGTCATATGGCGACATTCGTCCAGTCTTCTAAGCACCCACTTTCTTCCCTCACCCACCATGGCCTTATCAAATTAATCATTGTAAGAACCCTTTCCCAGCATCATCTAACCTGGGAGCAATTCCTAGCTCGAGCTCAGCAACCCGTTCCCTTGCGGGTCGTCCCATTACAGCAGATACGGGTTCCACCACAACAGGAGGACCGGAGTTCCTCCATTGAAATTGGGGGGGGGGGATGAAATGGAAGAAGAACAGCAATCGGGGGCACAAGCAGGACCATCCGGGGTGGATGAAACTACAGTAGAAGAACAGCAACCGGGGGCACAAGTAGGACCATCCGGGGTGGATGAAACTACAGTAGAAGAACAGCAACCGGGGGCACAAGCAGGACCATACGAGGTGGATGAAACTCCATTAGAAGAAGAACAATTGGGGGATGAAACCCCATCACAGGCAGAGCCATTGGGGAAGGATGTAGATAAAAACCCTGTGGAAAATCCAGACAATAGGGTAGCTCTGACACCAGAAGGTGCAATTGGAGCAGCACTAAATGCTGCGACAAGTGAACCTGAAGGTGAAAGAGCCAGGGCAATAGAAGAAAACATTGAGCTGGTAACTATTGAATCCTCACCTGAGTGGGAAGGAGGAGCTTTAATTGAAGAAGAATAGCATGAGAGGCAAGAAAACATTCCTTCGACCTCAGCTGTGATTCCCTATGTCCCAGCTCCACAAAAGAAAACACCACAAAAGAAAAGAAAGAGAGCAATCAATGAATTTAACATGACTTCACCTATTAGAAAGAAAAGAACTAGATCAGTTACAACAGCAGAGGCAGCCAGAAAAAGATGGGAAACTCTAAAGGCACAGGTTGAGCCCCCAATCCTTGTACCAAGACCAATGGATGCTCCACAAAGGCCAGTGGAGGAAGAACCCGGAATTGAAGGACTTCTGGCTGAGAACGCAATGTTAAAAGAGGACCTACAAGTACTTAGAAGGGAGTTGGAAATCTAGAAGGAAACCTGCAGAAAACAGGGTGAAAGAAAAATGTATACATTGATAGAGGCTGCAGACCAACTGGAGGGATCAGATTCTGCTGAAGCTGGGCAGGAGGATGAACGAATACTCTGTCCCACCTGTGGAGAAATCTTCAAGGAAGCAGGCCATAAAATTATACTTAGCACTTACTCAGCACAACAGCCCGCGGCCACAATAGAGGAAGCAGCAGAAAAAGAAGGTGCTGCCACACAAGAACCAGCATCTTTGAATATCCTTGCTGAAGCTACCACTTCCCATGACACAGAGATTAGAGAACAGATAGGAGAAGAACATGGGATGGAGGACACTCTGGAGCTTAATAAGGAATATATTGTAACTCCAGAATGTTCCCATGATACAGAGATTATAGAGCAGATGGGAGAAGAACCTGGAATGGAGGACACTCTGGAGGCCAATGAAGAATTCTATACTGTAACCCCAGAATGCTCCCATGACACAGAAATCTTAGGAGAAGAGCCACAAAGGTAGGACATTGATAAATTGGAACAGGATGCTGTAACACAAGAACCAGTAAACCTGAGTATACTTGTCCAATCGGCCAAACAGATGGAAGAAGAACCTGGGATAGAGGACACTCTGGAGTTTAATGATGAACTCTGGGTTGTAACCCCAGAGGACTCCCATGACACAGAGCTCATAGGAGAAGAATTGCAACATCAGGAGGATGAAGAGGCAAGCCAAGATGTTGCCACACAAGAACCAACATCCTTGGAAGTTGCAGCAGGAACTCCTGAATTTCATTTAAAGGATAACCCTGGAGTGGATATCATTCCCGATACACAGTGGAGTGAAGATGAACAGGTACAAACACCATGCTCAGGTGACACCAAAATCTTGGAGGAGGAGCTGCACAATGAGAAAGAGATCCAATCTCAGCAGCAGAAGGACAAGGAAGACACTGTTACACAAGAACCAGTGTCTCTAAAAGCAATAAGGGTAGCTGCTGAAGAGAGTCTAATGGATGTTGCTGTTACACAAGAACCAACAACTCTCTTATTAAATTTAGGTGTGCTAGAAGACACTGCCCCACAAGAACCAGTGCTTCTACCTCCTAGAAATGTCATTGATTTAGATTCAGATTAAAGATTTCCTTTCAAGCCCCCAGGCACAGCATAATGAGACTGCAGGAAGATTCCCACTACACCAACTGCATTTCCAGACACCAGCAAGTAGCAGTGGAAGGGGAACAGTGATGAAGGAAGATATTGGGTTACTCACAGAGGCTTTTCAAAAGACAGATAAGGTGCCTGAGTTTCCTATAATTCTTCCTCTCTCCTTGGATAGAGCTCAGTACAGGACTCAGATTCTGAATGATGCAAGTTGTTGCATGAGGACATGCAACAGGGTAGTTGGGGGGAGATGTTGAGCCCAGAATTGGCCCTTTTTAATCATCTTTAATGATCTTTCCTGCCCTTGTCTTACACCATTTATCATGATAATCAGACCTGTTGTCCTTACTTTATTCCCCCAAGTTGCCAAGGTATGATTGATCATTGCTTTAAATCATTAATGCTTATGATTGTGATAATTAAGGCTGTATACCTCTCAATTGTGCTAATATGTTTTGATTTATGAAGGTAGTTTGAGATAAGTGGACTGCAGGAAGGTGGGGCTGAACAAGGTCTTGAAAGGAAGGGTGTTCGCTGCCTAAGAAGGATCCTCGGGGCTTGGATCATCGATTAAAGCACATGGTTCCAATGTAACATCCTAGGTGGGGATGTGACAGGGCAGTTGTAACAGGATGCGCTACAATTGGAGATCTTTAGTATGTCGCTGCTCGAGCTTAGCTGTGATCTGGAAAGATCGCTACTCCTGGACCAATGAACAACTTTCTCACATTTTTATGTCTCTACTTTGCCACGTATTGTAACAGCTAGTGTTATTTAGGGCGCCTGAAGATCAGAGATCTTCAAGGCTGCCCATTAATAGGATCGGATGTTACAATCTGTATGTATAAATATGGGGAGTTGCCTCGACTCAGGGGTTGAACAACAGATAATTAATTCATTGTATTGGCAGCAAATGCAACTGTGTAATCATTCTTCTATTAATATAAGGAGTTACCTCTGAGTTAAAGGAGCTTGCGTTGTTCAGCCAGCGTCTCTATGTGAAGGTTGGTCCCGTCTTCCATAGGGATTGCTGAGTTAAATTAGGATTCTTTAATTGATTGTTGTGTGATGGTTTGTTTATGATATTTCTTTTGTACGCAGCAGTAGTAATTTGGGTGTGGATTTCCAGTATAATTAAGATTATGTTTCTTTGAAACTGGCAAGTAATGCAAAGTGACAGTCGACTGAGTAGAAACTTTATGCAATTCATGTGACAATTGTACACAGCCTTGTTCATCTCGCAGTTAAGTTGTGATCCCATGAGCCTCTGTAATTTATCTTTCTGTTATGACTGTTGATTTTCATTCCTGTGATTCAAACTCTTAGAACAGCTGAACTCAATCCTTTGTAATTTGAATTTCTAGATTAATATTCAGTTTCTGCTTATGGTTTTCAAGAGTGATCAGATTGAAGAAGTGAGTTACCTGTCCTAGGGTGTGAATAAGATTTCTTTTCATCAGCAATTGTCTTTGAACCTTATTTTATTTCTTGTTGATGCATGGTAGGAAGGAATTGAATTTGTGGTATTTAGACAGCAACTGGGATTACACAGCTACTTGGGATGAACATAGCTGTTAGGAGATAAAAGTATTCAATGATAGTGATCTGGTGTTTAAGCATAGATTGTGCATTTATCCTTTGAAATAAAAAGACTTTCTCGGGTTGACAATAAATCTCGTATGCTCTGTGTGTTGGTAATAATTTATCTGCATATAGAGTGCTCGAAAAATAGTATTTTGTGATCGGTGAGCACGTACTTACTATAGATGTCGAGGACATCTACTTTCTGACTGGATTGTCCTCGAGGGGGGACAATGTGCTTCTTACTGGATCACGGGGAAGTGATCGGACTATGGAGGACATGATACTACAACACTGCATTCCTCACGCTCGTGCTTCTAGTGGGAAGATTCCCATAAAAGATGTACGAGAGCGTCCGTTGCGTGCCATTCTTTTCACCATTACAAGGATAGCAGGGAGTCAAGCTCCTCACTTGGCTACTCGGTCTCAAATGCTATATGCGTAGGATTGTATGTCTCCGAAGATATTCAACTGGTGCGAGGGAATCCTCGCGAACATTCAAGCTTAGCTGACCAAGTGTCAGCGGGGAGAGCTCAAACAGTTCGGATACGGGTCGATAATGATCTCATTTCTCTTGGAGCGGGTTCCCCTTCTGCACCCGCAGGTGTCGTTGGATGACAGGGATCTTAGCGATCCTCACATGGCTAGATGGACAGAGGTGATGGCCTGACATGGTGGGGGCCCCAACATGGTACGAACTACAGAGATGACCCAGAACTGGCATTGCCCGTAGGAGCAGCATGGGGAGACATAGGTAAGAACAATAACCCTTGTACTTTTAGTTTTGTGCATTTATAAATTTTTTTGTCATAGTGTTGATGAGTTAATAACATATGTGTGCAGATGTGGGCCCCGTACGACCAGTGGGAGTCTCTCTTGTTGTGAGGAGAGAGAGAGGAGAGGGAGTAGTCATGGCTCCAGCTGTACATGCTGCCATCGTAGAGATGGATGGAGTCTATGCGAACCTGAGTGGGTTGACATTAGATGTTCCAGAGCCGATGGTATATGAGTTATCGTGGACCATGCAGGTGTATACGGTTGGAGCGTCTGCGCGCTTCAATGCGCTGCTCCGCAGGGTTGCGAGAGCAGTTGACTGTTTCCACACTCAGCAGGCTAGAGCTGTCAGACCTAGGGGTGTACGGGACAGGCGTTAGGCCTTACGTTGTTACCATGCATGTACTGAGAGCTTAGAGGCATCAGATTTTTTGTACTTACTGAAAGCTACGAGGCTTCAAATTTTGTAGAGACTCACTGAAAGCCGTTGTGCTTCAGATTTTGTACCAGCACTACTTTTTATGATGATATATATATATACAGACATTCCGGCGGTTTATACATTATGTGTTTTAAATGGATGAATGGTGTGATCTTGTTTATGTGTTTTCTTATCAAATGAGTTATTTACATGTTATGTCTACTTTTAACAATTCATAAATATGCTTCTGTGTGTGCAATGAACCAATCTAAGATGAAGTTAGCCATGGAGTCGGCAACTGTGTTAATGTCTCATGGAATGTGCAGGTACTGAATGGACTCGAAGGATCTTTCCAGAAGACGGACTCGTCTATAGAGATGGAGTAAGGTAGGATCGCGGATGGCGTAGACTCGGTTAAGATGAGAGACCACTAGTTGAGAATCCAAATGGATGACAACGTGGTCCATACCCAAATAAATAGCGTCAGTTAGCATTCCAATGACTGCTTGATATTCTGCAGCATTGTTGGTCGCGAAACCTAGACACATTCCCCCTGAGTTGATGAGCTCGCCAGTAGGTGAATAGAGTACCCAAGCTGCCGAAGCAAGGTTACGGATATGCCGGCTGGCACCGTCTGTGAATCCATAACACGTTGCCATCTGCACACGCAGACAAAACACGGTATAAGAAACGAAACAAGACCTAAACACGCAAAAAATCAAAGCGTCACACCACACAAAAAACACACACACGCCATGTACAGTATATACAACAGTACTTATGCATGAAAGATTCAGGCATAGTACCTCTTCAGGTAGAGACCACTGCGAGGCTCACCCAAAGATATCCCATCGTAGTCTTCAAGCTCATAAGCTCCCTTCTCTAAGATGTGTTTCACTATGTAAGGTCCATGCCACATGGACTCAAACTTTCCTGCCCCCAGCTTATCATGTTTTTGGTCGTATGTGAGGACCAAATCTCCTTCGTTGTAGGTGCGAGGTTCTATCGACTTGTCATGATGCGCTTTGATGCGTTTCGTATGACCCTCGTTGGCAAGAGCGGCATCTCAGCGAGTTTCGTCAAGCTTAGCTAGGTAGAGGAAGTGTTCTTCCTTGGTAGTAGTGTTTGGGAGAAGCTCGATGGCGAGCTTGAGGGATGGAATCTCGCACTCAATAGGAAGGACCGCCTCCAATCCATACACTAGTTGGAAAGGAGTAAATCCAGTGGCGGTTTTAACGAAGGTTCAATAATCCCAAAGTGCGGAGAAGAGCATGTTATGCCAATTGGCCTTGTGCGTACCCACCATACGTTGGACCATAGTTTTCAAGACCTTGTTAATGGCCTTGACCTGTCCATTCGACTGTGGGTAGTACAGTGTTGAGTTTTCGTGGCGAAAACCCAATCTATCGCTCAACTCGTCAACCATATGGTTCATAAAGTGAGAACCATGGTCAGTAACTATCGCTTGAGGAACTCCAAACCACGCTATTACATGATTAAACATGAAGAGTGTGACGGTCTTGCCGTCGTTCGTGTATGTAGGCATTGCCTCGGCCCACTTTGTAAAGTAGTCTACAGCTATAATGACGTAACTATGCCCCCCGACCGAGATAGGCTTATAATGCATGAAATCGATGCCCCATTTAGCGAAGGGGCCAATGGCAATAACCGGGTGTAATGGGGCGGGATGGGTGCGCTTTTTCGTATGAAAATGTTGACATGGAGGACATTGTTTTATGGCCTCGATGCAATATTTGAAGACAGACGAACAATAATATCCTTCGCGCAAAATATTCTGGGCTGTAGCCATCCCAGAGAGGTGACCGCCACACGCCCCAGCGTGACAGTCATTTAGAACGTGTTCAGCGTCATTATGAGTCAAACAACGTCAAAGAATAGAATCGATACCACGACGGTACAAAGTGTCACTGATAATCAGATAATACGCGCATGGTGGCGTATTCGACAATAGTCGTCTCAAGACAATTGAGGACTGAAACGTTGGGTTTGAAGAAACAATGTGATATCTCCATACCACGGATTAGACGTACTGATGAGAAACAATGAATCATCTGAAAAAGAGTCATTGGGCTCAGATTCTACATCAGTACAGGGGAGGTCGCAGATGAGCTCAGCAAACACCAAAGACTTTTTCGACTTGGCTTTTTCGAAAAGAAGATCGAATTCCTGCAGTATCATGATCCAGTGTGAATAATTGCCCCCAAGTACCTGACGAGTCAGAACGTGGTACATGGGGTTCGAATCAACGATGATGGTGGTGGTGCAAAGCAAAATGTAATGTCGAAACTTCTGCACGGCGATGATTGCTGCGAGAGCGAGCTTCTCAACATGTGAATAACGAGTTTCAGTGTTAATAAGACCTTTACTGGCATAGTATATCACATGTTCTTGGGCGTTCTGGTCTTTCTGCACCGAAACCATGGCGATAGTGGTGTCGGAAGCGGCGAGATATAGAAAGTAATCTTGATAGTAATTCGTCGGTTGGAGCACACTGGCATGCGTAATGGCATGTTTCAAACCATCAAAATATTGTTGAGCTTGGTCATCCCAAATGAACGGGACGTCTTTCTTCATCAATCTCATGTAAACCTGTGTCTTTTGCGTGAAATTACAAATGAAGTGTTGTAAATAAGTTTCTCTTCCTTGTAGACTCTGAAGTTCCGTAATGTTAGTTGGAGGTGGGAGTGCGACAATGGATTCCACCTTCAAGGGATCAATGCGGATCCCGTCTTTTGATACGATAAAGCCTAAGAGGCGTCCAGACTCGACACAAAAAATACACTTATGAGGATTCAGACGGATATTGTATCGTTTGCATCTAAGGAAAACAGTCGTCAGATGATCTAAGTGGAACTCACGCTGCTTTGAGTGGGCAGGGAGGTCATCCAAGTAAGGTTCCACAAAGTCCTTCACATCATGGAAGGCGTACGACATGGCTCGGTGGAATGTGGCACCAGCGTTTTTAAGACCAAACGGAGGTTTCCGATACGCAAACGTTCCCCAAGGACAGATGAATGTAGTCTTGTGTTGGTTGGTGGAGTGGATCTCAATCTAGTTGTATCCGAAAAAGCCATCCATGAATGAAAGAATGACACTTCCAGCACAATTGTCGATAATCTGGTCAATCAAAGGAGTCGGGTAGTTGTCCTTGGGACAAGCTTTGTTGAGATCCCGATAATCGACATATACATGGATGGTCCCTTGCTTTTTATTAATAGTGATGACATTTGAAACCCACTCTGTCAATGGGACAGGGTAAATGAAGCCGGCCTTCAAGAGTTTCTCAATCTCTGCCTTGATTTCCGCAGTCTTCCGAGGGTGTACCGGTCGCAATTTTTGGCGAATGGGTTTGACATCGGGATAGGTTTTAATTTCGTGTAAAACAATGGAGGGGTCTATCCCAGGCATCTCCTCGTAGGTCCAAGCAAACACGTCTCAGAATCGCTTGAATAAGGCCGTGGCGGTGATGACTTCTTCAGGGGAACACTTCTGGCCTAATTGAATGTGTTCCACTACACCATTAGTAACCGAAATGTCTATCAAAGTGGTAGGCTCAATATTGGCTAAGTTGCCTTCGGAGTTCATTTGACACGCGAGTATCGAGGACTGAGAGCCAGAGTAGACGTCTGGTGTGAAGATGGAGCGAATGCTGTTCTCCATAGTGTCCAAAAAGGGAAGGAAATACGAACGATGGTGGAGGTCTTCCCACGGAGGATCATCTACACTCATGATTTCCATAATGGACTCGTCGGAATGAAAAGTCTGTAGCAGAAGATCAGATGATGTCCGTTGTAGAGAGCATGGGGTGGAGGCCACAGCTAAGTGGTCCTCCGGTGCTAATTGGATAGAATCGTACATGAGTTCAACGGGTTACAGAGGCATGGTGTCTCCAATCAGGTGTGTGGTGGCTTCATCAGGTACAAGCAATGAATCAGTGGAGTTAGGGATAGATGAAATCTTCGAGGAGATCATGTTCACTGTGGCAACATGGTTTGGGGGATCCGAAGTAGGAAAGACACCCATAAGGGATGAATCCTTAAGGAGGTCGACCCCCACACTCTCATACTTTTGCGAAGATTGTCCAATCGAAGGAACGTTATCGCCCGGGTGAGTAGTGGTGTCAGGTGTGCAGAAATCCAGTTGGTCGACTGTAACAATTCGGCCTTGATGGGGGAATTGTACTATGCGGAAGACAAATGATGTGACCACAGTCAAGGCATAAAACCAGTTACGACCAAGCATAATGTTATAATCTAACGGGGCAGTGACCACTTCCATGTTAAGGGTTGCGATCTTGCCTCCCAGCTCGACTGGTAAAGCTTGTAACAACCCATGAGGTTGAAAGCCATGCCTGTCAAAGGCTCTCAAAGTGGTAGGAGAACGGTTCAACTTGGGAGAGCCAATGGCTCTCCAACATGTGATCGACATGACTGACGTAGAGGCTCCTTCGTCCAAAACGGTACGATGGATTATCTTCCTAGCAATGTTTGTAGCAACTTGAAATGCCAATTGATGGGAGAGCCTCGATTTGAAGTATTCTAGTCGGAACATGATGGTATTCAATGAATCTGGGTCAACTGCACCGATGGCAACGAGGAGAGTCTTGCACTGATTCAGACAGTTTTGCAAGACCTCGAGCGTCGACATAGCACAAGGAGCTTGTGCTAGGTCCTCTACAATGTTGAAGTTTTGAGCAACCCGAGCATTAGGATTGAAAACCAATTTTATAATCGTGCTCTTAGGTGGATGCAACACTGACTCGAAAGAGGGCTTCTCAATAGTGAGAGGAGCGGCCGGTACAGTGACGTCGGGCATCGAAGTGGAAGCTTTTTCAGTATTACTTCCAACAGGTTCTTTGGCTGGAACAGAGTCATATGAAGGAGAACGGGTGTTCAAGTTGATAGTCTCATTACGTACCATGAGAACATGTGCAGTGGTGGATGCTTCTCCTTAGGAAGAAGAAGTGTGAGCGATCGACTACTGATTTTGAGCAGGGAAGGGATCGTTGAGAACTGCGGGTGTGGGTTTGCCTTTGAGAAACTTTTGAACTTCGTCTCTATGGGGGCACTCTTTAGAAAAGTGATCATCACCACACAGTAGGCAAGGATACTTCAACTTCCTTTTCTGTTTGGTATCATCAAGGGTGCTCTTTTGTTCCTACTGGGTGGAAGATTTCTTAGGTTTCCCTTTGTTCTTCTTCTTACCACAAGAATTTTGAGGTGAAGCTGACGAAACAAAATTCACTTCTTCAGTGACAGCAGGAGTGGATGATTTGGTGGTGTTGTGACCAGCCTGTGTTGGTGATGGGGAAGAATCCTGGGGGTTCGACGAACCAACAGTTTGAGAGGAAGGCTGGGTGTGAAGGGATCCAATGATGTAATCGGCTTGGGTTCCCTTGGGTGGTTTCATGGGGTCATAAGTGTTGCGGGGCGCGTCGGGAAGAATATCAAACAACGTGCCAGATTGACCATAAACTAAGTCTAGCAAATGGGCACGAGCGATGGCTTGTTCCTCAGTGACAGTGCCTCCAATGGCAACATCTCGTGCTATGGTAGGAATGAGAGGCTTCGTAAATCAGTCTGTTAGGAGTTGATATGGAATAGGAGCCTTAATAAGACACCGTCTCCTCTGCCACTCATGTATATGATCGGAGATGTGAGTGGCGGTAGTCTGACGGAGCAAGGTTAAAAGCTCTGCACCAGTTTCATACCGTATAGGAAACTGGAAATGAGTCAAAAAGTTCATAGCAAGAGAACCAAAATCAAGAAAAGAATGGGGTGGTAGTTCAATATACCATTTGGCAGTCGAACCAGTGAGAGTCCGTTGGAATAACCTAAGACGAATCGAGTCATCCATCAAGGAGTTGGATGAACACCATAAGTGGTACGTCATCACGTGGTTTTTAGGATCCTCACCCAGCTTACCATCAAATTTTGGGATATCTGACGGAATTTTCACCGGAATGGGTGGCCAATTAGTTCCGTGGTAGATGGGGTCGTTGGTTAAGTGAGACAAGTCAGGTAGATCCAAAGTAGCCAAAAAGGGCAGTTGCGGATTAGGCTGTGAGTACTGATAGTACGGATAGCGCATGTAAGGACCAATGGGACCTTGTGTCGACTGACCATAAGGCGTTCCAGGAGGAAACTGGCCATAAGGGTACGGGTCGCTCGGACCAAATGTAGGTCTGCCGCCATAATAAGGTGGTCCATTACCATAATAAAGTGGCCCATTACCATAATGTGGGGGCCCGCCTCAGCCGTTGGGACGGGGTGGGCCGCTTCCAAATGGTGGGGGTCCGCCACCACCGCCAGGGTAGGATGGGCCGCCACCACCTCCGTTGGGAGGAGGTGGTGGTCCACTACCACCACCGGAATAGGATGGGCCTCCACTACCTCCACCGGGAGGGGGTGGTGGGCCACCGCCTTCGTGGGAAGGGTAAGAGCCTCCTCCACCACCTCCACCATAGTAGGGTGGTGGTCCACCACCACCACCACCAGGATGAGAAGGTCCTCCACCACCACCACCGGGAGGGGGTGGTGCTCCTCCGCCACCACCGGGATGGGATGGTCCTCCCCCACCGCCACTAGGGGGGTGGGCCTTGATGATCGAAATGAGGTGGTCCTCCGCCGGAAGGTAGAGGTCCGCCTCCTCCCGAGTTATGTGGGGGGCCGCGGCCTCCAATGGGAGCTGGGGGTGGACCAAATGGGGGTGGAGGGACCTGAGGGACTGTAAGTGGGGGTCCATGTTGTAAACCATTTTGCTATCCCCATAGAGTGTAAGGTTGTCGGGGTACGGTACCCCGTAGAGTGCGTTTCCAGGATTAAGTTGACCCGGCACAAGGTTAGGATGACCTGGATACGCTTGACTCGATGGAGATTGAATTATGTTGGATGGTGCCCCAACATGGGATAGTCCCGTTGTGGAGGGTCCGGAAGGTAAGGAATTTCCAACGAAAGGCCCGATGGGAACTCCTGCAGCAGTATTATGGATAAGAGATGGGGGTTGACCCCCAGCAACAACTTGTTGACCACTAAGTAAAGGTTGACCCAATATTGGTTGTCGATTGTTCACCATAGGATTACCATTACCTGTAAAGAAGGTAGGGGGTAAAGAGTATCCTCCCCTCGAAGTTTGAGGTGGGGGAGGAGCAGGTAACGTAACCGTGGTGATCACAGGCGTGTTGGACTGTTGTGCTTCAACAGGTTGGGTCGTGAGAGGTACTGAACTAGTCTCCTGTCTAGGGGACGCATGTGCAGGAATGGATGGTTGACCAGTTTCAGAAGTGGTCACGTGTTGCGTGGATGATTCCGGTGACTCGAAAGATAAAGAGCGACCTGGGATTGGTCGATCATCGATCCTTAGTTGAAAATTTCGACTTTGAAACTCCTCACCCATAGCACGTAAACGAGCCAATTGCTCACGATAAGGTTCTAAACGGTCGTCGGGGCAATGGAAAAATGGGCCACTAGGTGGCTTGTAGAAGATGTCCAATAAGTTGCTGAAGGACCAGCAGCTACTGTGGGGTCGTCCTGGGGTTGATCTATCCATTCCAATGATCCAGGCTCTCCCGGTGCAATGGGAGGTAAGTCTTGTGAAGTGGGGATTTGTGCTTCTTCCCCCTGCGGGGATGAGAGGTCGGTGAATCTGGAGGAGTATGAGGAAACAAAAGTCCTCCAACATTCAAAGTGGATTTTTCCACTTCATGTGACCCAACCTTGGCTTGTGGATCCATTCTTACCCTCAAAATTACCTCTTCGTTAAGGGGATATTCGGGTAGCAAGTTCTTAATCTTGCGAGACCTTCTACAAGGAAAGTCAGCCAGAGCGACTGAAACAAAAAGTTTCTCCTAAGGCAAGCTAAACGAAAGAAAAGCAGACCAGACAAACCCTACACAAACTAAGGCCACAAGCAAACTTATGTTATAGGAGTGGATTCAACGGTCTGGAACCTCACAGGATTTTCAAGGCTTCGTAAATCGCTATATACCGCAGGGTCCAATAGTAAAACTCGACAAGGAGGATTGGAACCGTACCCTTGCCTAAATACCCGATTACTTGGACAGTACGTGCGTAGTAATCTCCCCAAGTGTTGTTCTCAGTGTATTGCTCCGCCAAGACGGCCAAAAGGTTAACTCAGTTGGTTTTAGGAATCCTAAGGGTGTCTCCCGATATACGCAAGGTACGTGGGAGCTCAAATCCGTAGTGGTGTTGTCTAATGCACAACCGTTCGGCAAGAGACCTTCCGATATACTACCGAGTTCGTGAAACACCTTTCGATATACGCCAAGTACGTGTGGTACTTGGTGAGTACGTGAAAGAGCTCGATATACCGATAAGTACGTGGAAGACTACAATACCCCTGGGATACAGTGTTGGAAAATAATGACAGCTGCCACGCTTAACGACGCCGGAACACGTCTCTAACTTACACACAAGTTACTAAAAAATTTTCCCTAGTTCTACCGTTAATTTTATCTGAACGGTTAGGTGAATGCATGAGGTGAGTACATAATCGTAAACATAATGCAGGCCCTAACTACATGCAAAAAAAATACACTTTTCTTTTGATGAACTCTATGTATGGGAGGGAGAAACTTCTTTCCAATTTTACCAAAGCAATGCAATCCCAAATCTACCAAAAAATGACTATGAAGTGTTCTTTTCCTTTTCGAGCGAAACATAAAAGATACAACACTACTAAACCAAATTAAAGCATGTTTTTTCTTTTTCTTTTATATTTTCAAAACAAAAATGATGCTAAGTGATGAAAAGAGAGAGTTTCTAAGTAGAGTATGCAAGCTTTTCACTTTCAGTATGATGGCCTAAAAGCACAAAAACCAAAAGATACAATGCAACTTTCCAAGCATGGAACAACTTTTGCAAAACTTGATATCTATTCGAATTTTTCAAGAAAATGAGTAACTCATAATTCGTGAAAAACACAAATAATGCAACTTTCTTTCAACTTTTCCAAAAGATCTACAAATGAGACATTCCAATGCATATACAATTCTTCAAATGAGCTTGGGAAATGATGGAAATAAAGTACTTTTGATCTTTCAATGGATGCATCAAAACAACAATTTGATAACAATTATGCTCTTAAACATGAATACTTGAAACGAAAAGATCACTTGCAGCACTCCAATAACTCAGAAAATCTCAAGAGAAAGCAAGCACTCAATGGACTGAAAGTACACATAAACACTCAAACTCAATCAGTAACAAGCAACACTAAAGCAAGCAAAGCTCAACAATGAATGCAAATGAGGTTTGGAAACCGATCCAATACAATGATCAGATCTGGCTAGGAGAGGAGGGAATGCAAGGGTGAGTGGATGTAGGTGGGGGAAACAAAGGTGTCCACCACTACCAAATCTCAGACTTTTCCAAGATGGGACCCAAAACAACTCCAAATAAAACCAAACAACTCAATCACATAAAGCAAAATGGGATCTCTGACTAGATTTTACAGTACAGAGGGAGTCTGCACACAAACCAAACTCAAATCAGAAATGGAGAAGGGGTTCCTGTATGGAAACTTTGGAAAATCAGTGCAGTCTATGCTTGTACACATTGCGACGTCGCAGTTCACCAATGCGAGGAGTGTGACAATGTCGCAGTATACCAATGGAAGGGTGGTGACGACAGACTAACATGCAAAGCACATAGATAAAAAATGACACAGTGTCACTCTGAGTCCACTGACCAGGTGCGACAGGCGAGATCCAAGTTCAAAAATGAGCCAAATATCCAAGTAATGAGCATGAAATGGTTTGAAAATGAGAAGTACAAACTCAAAGGAAGGTAATCAAACTCTTCAGAGTGAAGATCTGATGGTGAAACCAGCTAAAGAAGCAAATGACAAATAGAATGGCTTGGCAAGAAATCAACTGAAAATGACATTCAAATTGACAACTACAAAACAATGTTCTTCCCCAGTATGGTCGCCAGATTTGTTTGATGGACAATCCACTCGAGTCGACGCGAGCCGGATCTCCCTAGCTCAACGTGAGTCTAGAACAAATAGTACAGACTATAAACCACTTTCCTAGATCTAGTTAAGGATCAAGTTATCGGATGTATTACCTTAAGTTTGCAGTCCCTTTTCCTGGATGTTGTTCCACGCCTTGCGATCGTCAGATCTAAGCTGCAAGACCTGTCAAGATGCACAAAACAAGACAAACAAGTAAAAGTATCCGAACGATAACGGATCTAAGTAAACAGTTAAGCAGGTAAACTACACAATATCATCAATCACAACAATATTGGTGGAAAGCATTTATATTACTGTAAATATAGGGAAAGTACATAGTAAGAATGATTACAACAGAGGCTTAACGAAGCAATCCTTCTCCATCCAAACCAATGCCATATCCTCCCAAGGAAGTGTGAGTCTCTCAATGGATGAGTAGAGATCTCTTCAAGATGATTTCACCAGCATGTAGACACTATAGACTTCCTCCCTTTGGAGAGGGGTAGAGCTTCACTTATATAGGACTAAGTGGATAGGGTATGGATAGGGTAGGTTGAGATATGGTAGGAGAAATATAGGGGATCCTTCCAAGAGGTTAGGAACCAAGTGCTGGCTCTCCCACAAGGTCAGGGATAGGGATCCATGTCATCTGGCTTCGAGAATGGGTTCGAAGGAGTTTTTTTTTCCATTAACTGACATCGTCGCACCCTGCAAGAGAGCAAGATGCAACGTCGCAAGTTGCATGAGTGCAGCATGTGACGACCTCTCAAAACCTAGTGTAAATGGGTTATATCTCTTCCAGGCCAATAACTTAGTCAATGAAACTTTAGGGATGTATACACTAAATTCATGATGGTAGGATTTTAGGTGTAACACCTTCCTCCCCATATGGGGTGACAGTTGATGTGATCGAGGGAGATAGGACGGCCAGGGGAAGGAGAAAAGGCTCGAAGAGAAACGACAATTAACACCCATCCTGTCGGCTTGACAAAACCCATGTGAACAAAATTTTCCACCCTCACCCTCATCATTTTGATGTGATGGATATGCTTAATGTGGCATTCATTTCCAGCAGTTGTCTGATGATCAAGAAGAAGTGTTATCCCATTTCCACGCAGCTAAATCTCTTCGCCATTTATTTCATCTCACCTCCGGTTGTGCGCGGTCGTAGTAAGAAAAATATGGTCTAGGAGAGGCAGATAGGCACCAACCGTCATGGTTGTTATCAGAGTGGCCACCCCTCGGCCCTAGATGGAAGTGCATTGGTCGAACGCATTACCTCTATTATTGATGCAATGTTTGAATTGTAGTAGGATATTGAAGGATTTGGAGAGGAGACTTGGAACGCAGTGTGCATCCTTGCTCTCAAAGTGAAGGGTGTAACTGACTGGTGCATAGATGTTGTAGAAACAATGGGGATTCTGCTTCCGTACTTTGAACTCGGGGAGTATTATAGGGGCATTGCAGAAGAAGAGGAAATTAAAATCGAGGAAGATAATCCCATTCCCAAGACAAATACTTTTGGGTTGGCAGTGATTGAGGAAGAAGGTGGCGCGAAGGATAAGGATGAGAGTCATCTCGCAATGGTGCCAGAGTCTACAAAGGAGCAATAAGAAGTAATCCCTTTGAGCGGAAACATGGATATGGAACCATGGAAGCATGGCATGAAGAGGGATCCATAGGAAGACCTTGACCCAACCTCAGGTTGTAAGTGCTTAAATGCCACCTTAATAGTATATTCCAGTCAATGAATATGACTCTGCACATGACAACACTTTTGCATCTGTCAATATGGTGCTTTGCTCTCTGTCCTTGGTTCTACATTTTCTTGGAGACCCATGAATTGTCGTTCTATGCTCTTTGTTTTAGTTCTATGAATAATTTGGCTATGAAAGCAAAGTCTAGGTTAGAGATACTGCCAATTTTGGCCAATTTTTACTCTAGTGGTTCCTACAATCTAGTTTATTAGTTTAATGGGAAAGGCAGGATATGTTAGAAAAATAGGACCGCAGAGCAATAACAATAAACAAGATGAAAATATAGATCACATAAGCACAATACAAGAGAGACACCAATATACGTGGTTCACCCAGTCTGGGCCACGTCCATAGAGAAATTGACAGTCCTTTTATTATACCATCCAACAAAATGAAGGGATACAACCTACAACACATCTGCTGCAACTTCCTCTTCATTCTCTCACAGTCTCTCTTACACAATCACATAGATCTTTACAATTCTACAATACGTTACACAACGACCATATTATAATGTCTTCCTTTTAAAGGGGAATTACCATGGGAAAATACTACGAGCTACCCAATACCATGGGCCCGCAAACTGTTGTCCAACAAACAACCCAAAAAATTCTTTTGGGGGCTTCACCCCTGAGCCCCCATCAAGGGCCCACTGGCCCCCACACCCCCCTACTGGGATGAGTGAACAGTCCACCTGCACACCATATAAAACTAGGGTACAAACACGGCTGAAATAACAACATCTCTGAATCAGGAAGATCAGGCTCCACAAACAACAATCTCCCACTTGGAGACTGATCACAACAACTCCACCGTTGCTGCACTTGATGGACTATGCTCTGAACCTTGGACCTGGAAAATTTCTCATCTTCACCTTCATGCTTGAAGGGCAACTGAACCCGAGCATGAACTCAGTTTCTCTCTGGTTACTACCTTTGTCAACATGTCTGCGAGATTTTGGCTAGTGTGTATATTTTCCAATTTCAACAGTTCATCTTCCAGAACAGACTGTATGACATGATACTTGAGCTGTATATGTTTAGTCTTAGAATGAAAGGTTGGGTTCTTTGCAAGATGAATGGCACTCTGGATGTCACTGTACAACCTGTTATTCTCCTACTTCTTACCCAATTCCTCCGTGAACCTCTGTAACCAAAACATCTCTTTACTAGCCTTTGTAGCAGCAACATACTCCGCTTCCGTTGTTGAAAGTGCAACAACCTTTTGCAGTTTAGAAATCCAACTTATTGCTATTCCACCTATAGTAAAAACATACCTTGTGGTGCTCCTCCTGCTATCTTTATCACCTTCCATATCTACATCAACATATCCCTGCAGAACAATATATGAACCTCCGAAACATAATGCACGAGTAGTAGTACCTCTCAAATACCCGAGAATCCACTATATTGCCTTCCAATGTTCTTTACCTGGATTGTTCATAGACCTGCTCACAACTCCCATTGCATGTGCAATATCTGGTCTTGTGCACACCATGGCATACATCAAGCTGCCAACTGCTGATGAATATGGAACCCTAGACATGTAATCTCCTGTGTCTTGGGACACATCTCCTTACTTAGTTTGAAATTGTTGGCCAAAGGTGTACTAACCGGTTTTGCATTCTGCATTCTAAACCTCTCAAACACATTTTGTATGTACTCACCCTGAGACAATGTCAATTTGTGATTTTTCTTGTCTCTTGTTATTCTTGTACCAAGGATTTGCTTTACAACACCGAAATCATTCATCGCAAATGAATTAGATAACTTCCGTTTTAGCACATTTATATCCTGCATGTTAGACCCTGCAACAAGCATGTCATCCACATACAGTAACAAGATAATATATCTTCCATTATCTAGCCTCTTTAAATAAACACAGTGGTCAAAATGGCATCTATTATAACCATGTTCTATCATAAACTTGTCAAAATTTAAATACCACTACCTTGGAGCTTGCTTCAGGCCATACAAGCTCTTCTTTAACCTACGTACTAAATTCTCCTTCCCTTTGACCTAATACCCCTGTGGCTGCTGCATATAAATCTCTTCCTCCAAATCCCCATGGAGAAAGGTTGTTTTTACATCTAACTGTTCAAGATGCAAATCTTCTACCACCACTAGACTTAAAATAGTTATAATTGAAGTCATTTTAACAACAGGGGAAAATATTTCATCAAAATCTATACCTTTCTTCTATGCAAACCCCTTTACAACAAGTATGGCCTTGTATCACTTCTTTCCTCCATCTTCTTCCTTCAACCTGTAAACCCATTTATTCTTCAATGCTCTTTTACCTGAAGGTAAATGAACCAAATCCCAAGTCTTGTTTCTTACCAATGAGTCCATCTCCTCATCCATGCCTTGCTCCCACTTCTTTCTAGTTTTCACCTGCATTGCTTCTTCATAACATTCAGGTTCATCAGAATTAGTCATCAATAAATAATACATTGAAGGAGAGTATCGTTCAGGGGGTCTACTTGACATGGTATATCTTCTAACACTTGCAGGAGTTTGAGGTACCTGCTACTGTTCTTAATTTTTCGACACCTTTAGAACTTCATTTTCTTTAATTTCATCAAGCATTGTGTACTATGTCTTTTCATTTTCTTGTTTCTTTCCCTGCAACTAGTCTTTATACATGACCTTTTCATTGAATACCACATCTCTACTCCTAATGATTTTGTTATTTTCATAATCCCATAAGTGATAACCAAATTCATCAACCCCGTATCGAATAAAGGTACATTTCTTGGATTTAACCTCAAATTTTTTTCTATTTTCTTCACAAATGCTTCACAACCAAAAGTTCTCAGAAATGAGTAGTTTACCCTTTTACATGTCCATGCCTCCTCTATAATACCACCATCCAAAGCACTTGAAGTCCCCCTGTTTATTAAGTAAACAACAATATCTAGAGCATCTGTCCAAAACTGTAAGGACAACCCTACATGCAATCTCATACACCTTGCACGCTCCATGATCGTCCTATTCATCCTTTTTGACACACCATTTTCTTGTGGTGTTCCTGGGACTGTGTTCTCTCTATGAATCCCATGGTATGAACAATAACTATCAAACTCCTTGTCGCCATATTCACCTCCATTATCAGATCTGAGACACTTCAACCTTTTTCTTGTCTCATTCTCAACCAAAGATTTCCATTTCTTAAATGTAGCAAACACATTAGATTTCTGTATAATGCAATAAACCCAAGTTTTTCTAGTTGCATCATCAATAAAAGTAACATAATAATGAGAGCCACCAAGAGATTGTACCTGAGCCGGTCCCCATACATCTGTATGCACAAACTCTAACTTTTCACTCTTCTTCTGTTTCCCAATCCTGAGAAATCTAACTCTCTTCCATTTTCCATAAACACAGTTCTCACAAAATTCCAAACTTACTTGCTTCATATCTAGCAACAACTTCCTTGAGTGGAGAATATGCCTCCCCTTCTCACTCATGTGGCCAAGCCTATGATGCCACAATGTTGTATTTGTTCCTGTGGGAGATAAAGAGATAGAATAGTCAGTATTATGAGGACATAAATACAACGTACCTATCCTGTCTCCTTTTGCTATCACCATCGATCATTTAGTGATCTTCCACCACGTTTCTCCAAATGCATATAAACAACCACCATCTCCCAACTGTCCTCTTGAGATCAAATTTATTTTCATAGAAAGAATATGCCTTACATATTTCAACAGCTATTCACCATTCTTTAACATTATCCGTACCTTACCTATTCCAACAATATTACATGGTTCATCATCACCCAATAGAACATGTCCAAATCACCTAGAACATAATCATGAAAGAATTTCCTATGGGGTGTAGCATGACATGAAGCCCCTAAATCTACTACCCAACAATCACTAGTATTATATAATGCAAGAATCAAAGCATCTTGTAACACATCACCTGCTACATTTGCTTCCCGAGTAGTCTCATGTTGTCCATCTCCTTTCTTCTTTAGAGATTTGCAGTCTTTCTTCATATGTCCTTTCTTTTCATAGTTCCAACACTCTATCTTTCCAAATATGGACTTGATCTTCCCTTCCTGGACTTGCTGTGATTACCTGGGCTCTTTCCTCTCTCCCTTTGTCTTCCCCTGCTCTCCATGGTCAACACATTACCCGATGTATCACCTGTGTTTTTCCTTCACATTTCCTCGCTACGAATAACACCAACAACATCATCAAATTTCAAAGTGTTTGAACCAGAGACAGAGTTACGTATAGCCATGACCAAGTCATTCCAACTTTCTAGCAATGAGCACAAGATTATAAGAGCCCTAACCTCACCATCAAAGTTCACTTTTGCAGAACTTAGTTGATTTGTAATCGTATTAAATTCATTTAAATGATCAACAATAGATCCACCTTCTCACATCTTCATATTAAATAAATGCTTCATTAGAAATACCTTGTTGGAGGCCAAGGGTTTTTCATACAGTTTACCCAATGCGCTCATCAGACCCTCCGTTGTCTTTTCTTTTGATATATTGAAAGCCACCGACGAAGCCAAGCATAATTGTATTGTTCCCAATGGCTTTCTGTCAAGAACCTCCCATTCTTCAGCCTTCATAAACATCGACTATTTTGCTTTTCCTCCCAACGGTAGGAATAAATCCTTTTGATACAGATAGTCTTCCATTTGCATCTTCCATATTGGAGTTTTGGCCATTAAATTTCTCGACCTTAAACTTTCCTTCTTCCGCCATTTCTCCCACTCAAACTAGGAACCCTTCTTTCCTACGATTTTATCTACCAAATAGATCTTTGGCTATGATACCAATTGTTAGAAAAACAGGATCACAAAGTAATAACAATAAACAAGATGCAAATATAGATCACATAAACACAATACAAGAGAGACACCAATATACGTGGTTCACCCAATTTGGGCTATGTCCATAGAGAAATTTCCAGTCCTTTTATTATACCATCCAACTAAATGAAGGGATACAACCTGCAGCACATCCGCTACAACTTCCTCTTCACTATCTCACAGTCTCTCTTACACAATCACATAGATCTTTACAATGCTACAATACATTACATAGCCATATTACAATGTATTCCTTTTAAAGGGGAATTACCATGGGAAAATACTACGGGCTACCCAATACCATGGGCCCGCAAACTGTTGGCTAACAAACAACCCAAAAAAAATCTTTCAGGGCTTCGCCCCCAGACACCCATGGGGGGGCAATGCTCCCCCACACCGGCCGCTGGGATGAGTGAATAGTCCACCTGCACAGCATATAAAATTAGGTTCAAACACAGTTTAAACAACAACATATCTGAATCAGGAAGATCAGGCTCCACAACCAACAAGATAGATATAGGGCATAGCCAGTTTTTGAGAAAAAGCATCATATGTGCAAAATGCAGCAACTGCCAATTGTAATTTGAAGCACATCTTTTGAATTGTGGTTTGGGAAAGTCAGTTCTTTTTTGTTCTCATAGAACCATCTCAGTCTCAGCTTCTGTAAATTTTTGTATGATATAACATAATTGCTAACTTACACAAAAACCATCTAATTTTCCTTCCCACTCCACCAATTATTGTTTATACTGGGTACCTATGGTTTTGAATACTTTCAAAAAGCTCATTATTACACATAATTGGTTTGAATACTTTGTCTTCTAAAAATCCTCTCTATTTTAGGTTATGTCCTCTGAGGCACCTATTCCATCCAATCCAGTGCACTATTATGGGCCTATCCACCTTCATCCACTTCATCGGCATTGTACCTTGAAAATCACAAAAATACTTCACTAAATATAGGTGAAATATCTAGTTCTTTTGGCAACTTGACTTCATAAGCATTATATCCAAATTTCCTTCTAATTTAATTAGTTCTAAGATTTTTCATATTCATCTTGCTATAATTTCCTTTAGGGTAACAATCCATACTCAAATGTATTATTACTAAATCACCAATATTAAAACTTTGGAATCTTCTATCCATATAAGTGTGTCATTTATACCCTACATTGTTCCCTCTGAATTGCTCTTGAACCTCTGCATGCATACTCTTCATTTATTCAAGAAAATTTTTGCTCGGTCACTTGTCTACACTTCAACAAGCAAGTTAATCAAATAAGTAACACATTTTGGATTGCATCCATACACAATTAAGAAAGGTGACAATCCAATTGATCTATTCATTGTAATATTTTAAGCAAATTTAACATTTGCCAAGATAGTGTCCCATTACTTCTATCTGCTACCTACCAAGCATCTTAAGGGATTACCCAATCTCTTGTTCTTTATCCCACCATCTATTTGCAAATACCACTTTGAACTGTGTTGCAACCTTGTACCTAATTTCTTAATAATGTTCTCCAGAAATGACTATGAAATATACTATCTCTATCAAAAGTAATAGTCATTGGTAATCCATGGTTCCCTCCAAATTTTCCCAAAAAAATAAGTTTGCACAAAGATTTGCATGACTAGCTTTTGTACAAGGAATAAAATGTCTTAATTTAGAAAATTGATCCACTATCACAAATATAGAAACGTTTCATTTACATGTATTGGACAATTCTAAAAAAATATAAAGATACACCTTATGAAGGTTTTCTAGGAATAGGCAATGGAAGATACAAACTTGTATTTCGACTTGTGCCTTTATCTCTTTGACAAATTATATACCTTTCTAAAAGTCTTCCTGCATCTCTTCTCAAGTTGGGCCAAACATATCTATATTCAAGCAAGATTTGGGTTGTCTCTTCCAAAGTGACTTGCTAATCCTCCACTACATAACTCTTCAAAACTCTGGTGCAATGAACATGCAATAATACAAAGTCTCCTACCTTTTAATAAGTAACCTCCATGTAGGAAAAAGTATATTTCTTCACTTCTATCACGCAACACTAAACTCTTGCAACATTCTAAAACTTGTGCTAAGGTTTTGTCCTGTGTGTACAACTCCTTTATCTATTTGAAACCAACTAGATCTTTAGCTTCAACATATTCAACATCAATTCCACTTGCTAAGTGCATCAACAATCTTGTTTTCTTTTCAAAACATATGTTTCAACGTAAATGTGTGACTCTAAAATGAATCCACCCATCTCATGTGCTTCACATAAAAAATAGCCTTATAGTTAATAAACTCTAATGCTTTATGATTAATGTAGAGTACAAATTATTTGGGAAACAAATATTATGTCCACCTATTTAAATATTTTACTACAACATAAAATACCAAGTCATAAGTTTCCATGCTTCTTTCTCTTACCTCATTCAATTTCTCACTAAAAATGCTATTGACTTTCCTCTTGACTTAACACTACCCTTCAATAGTTATTCCATTTGCATCACATTCCACTTGAAAGACTTTATCTAAATCAGGCAATGCCAACACAAATGCATATGTTATTTTCTCCTTCAACACCTCAAAACTTCTTTGAGATCTTGAGTTCCACTAAAATCCCCATGCCTTCATGCATTTTGTCATCATGGGTGAACAAATTCCACTAAAACATCCAATAAATTTATTGTAGAAATTAACAAAGCCATGGAAACTCCTAGCTTCATGAACATTGCATGACATTCACCGATCCAATATAGCTCTCATTGCATTCACTAATCTAGTATAACTCTCACATTTTTAGGCCCATCTTCAATCCTTGACAAAAAATAACAATTCCAAGGTAAACCAACTTTTATTTGAAGAATCTCATTTCTTTAAATTCGTATGCAATTTCTCTTTGTTCAACACTTCCACCACTATTAAGATATGCTACAAATTTTCTTCTTTGTTCCCATTGGAAATCATAATGTCACCCAAATACACAATGATGAACTTAGCCAAGTACACCCATAATACGTATGTCATTAACCTCATAAATGTAATCGATGCATTAGTCAGACCAAATGAAATGACTAACCAATCATGCAATGCATTATTCATTTTGAATGTTGTCTTCCACTTCTCTTATAATGTGATTCTAATTGGATGTTACCCACTATTTAAATCAATTTTAGTGAAGCACCTTGTCCCTCTCAAGCTATCTAACAAATCACCCATTGTCATCAAAGGCAATTTATACTTGATTATAACCTTTTTAAAAGCTCTTGAGTTGGTGCACATTCTCCATCTCCCATCCTTCTATGGTATGAATAACATTTGTACAACACAAGATTCATACTTTCCTTGATCAAGCCTCATGTTAATAAAACTTTAACTTGTTGGTTCATTTATGCACTCTCCATTGAATTCATTATGTGTGCAACTTGATTTAGTAGCATAAGTCCTGTTACCAAATCTACTTGTGCGATCCTTCTCTTTAGGGAAATATCTTCTATTAAATCATCTTATACTATGTCTATAAATTCAATTAACAATTTCCTTATCTCCTCTTGTACTTCCTCATTATGTGCGCTTGTTTGACTTCACTGCATTATATTTTCACATTTTTTGAAACAAGGGCACAACATTCCTCTATTTATTCACATCCTTAAAAAAATATTTTACTATCACTAACACCCCCTTTCTTTGGTATTCATCCTTTATAGGCACCAATTGGAATTTCCTTTCACCGTTACTAATGGTATACATGTTCTTTCTTCCATCATGAACTGCACATTGTTCAACCTGCGACCATCTCCTTAAAAGTGGAGTGAGCACCCATAGGGATCACGTCACAAAAAAATTCATCTTTGTATTCACTAATGTGGAATAGCACCCTACATTGGTTTGTCACATTCACTTCATACTTTTTTGGAACTAAAATAACTTATACCAATGGGGATGCTTATGTTGTGCTAATCCCAATTTCTCTACCATTTCAACTACCACCATATTCTCAATTAATGAAAATAAGTTATCACTTTCCTATACTTACCTCCAAACTTATATTTGGTCTTGAATATGTTCTTAGTCAGCCAGTTTTCTTCTTTTGGTATCTATTGTTGTGCTTGCACCATATTTAGTTTGTGCATCATCAAAATTTCACTTGTTTTTGTTGTTGCTACAACTATCACGTTTTCTCCTTGCATATCTCCCTAGGCTAATTGAATTTTATCCCCATTTTCTCACACACCTCTTTTTGGATATTCATACGATCTATGGCCGCCATCTCCCTAAGTGTAGCAATATGCCTTTCTTCTGTAGGCACAAACATTTTGATCTCTATCTCATACTCATGAATTGCAAACTTTAGGCAATTTACATACCTGGAAAATTTTCATCTTTATTATGTCACCGACATTTTTTTTTGGTCGGGGAGATTAGTTTGGGTGGAAACAATCGCGGGTAATCAAATTGCACAGTTTTTGTAAAGGTTATATTTATTTGTATTTATTTGAGTTTTTGTAAAATCCATTTTATGTGGTTGTGGTTTCATCCGTTCCTAGTGACGTTGGCCTGGGGCTGTGTGCCCCAAGCCCCGGCGGCGGAGTTTCGTCAGCCGATTTAAATGAGGTTGGTGGTGTCAGTGGTGTGGTTCAATGTGCAGAATGGGAAAGGTTTAATGCGGTGGTTGCTGTGGTGTGCTTGAGGTGCAGTTGATTTTGCGGAATGGGAGAGGATTAAATGGGGTGTTAATGCAGTATGGTAGAGGTTTTCGTTGTTTCCGGCTGTTGCGGGGTGAAGGACGACCTTGAGGGTGAAGGATGACCTCCATCCTCGCTCGTATGTACTTGTTGTTCCTTCATAGATTGTGTTTCTTCTGGTGTTGGAGATTGTTCTACTTGTTTCCTTGGCGTGCATCGATGTTTGGGTGATGGAGCGCTCTGCTGTGTCGTGTATGGGGTCTGTCCTTTCAGAGTTTTGGAGACTATCCTCTCTCCGTGCACTATCCTTTCTTATGGATATTTTCATCCGTGGGTGCGCCTGGATGTTGTTCTTGATTGGTTCTGATCGCATGTTCTTGTGCTGTCGTGTTTGTTCAAGTTGTTTTTTTGGAGGTCCTCTGGTGTTCATGCTCCTTCTGTTTGGTGCGACTTTATTCTGTGCTATGGTTGTTTGTGGCTTCTTTGTCATGATTTTCCATATTTATTTGCGTCGGATTAGAGAACGTGCGGTGGTTTCTAGTGGTGGGTGTTGTTGTTTGAATGCGCTTCAGTCATCCGGTCATTTGCATTCGCTGGTGGTGGGAAGATTTCACCGCTGCATTTCGAAGTCACTCATTGTTGTGGTTGGAAAGGTCGGCCAAGCCCGTTGTTGCAGCGATTTACTCTTCCTTTTACCTGGACGTATTCATTGTTGCGGCATTGTATCAGCCATTGAGAAGGTTAGTTCTCTTTCACTGTATTTTTTTTACAAAAACCTTGTCAAATGCGATGGAAAATAATCCTTCCTATGTTCATTTTGTTCGTTGGTTTGGTGGTTGCATGGTCTTAAAAATCTGTTTTCTTTTCGGCATGTATGTTGTTTTTGCCTCGGCTTTTTTGTTGTGTTTTCCCCCAAAGAGCCCGTTCTAAACAGCCTTCTCCAAGCCCACCTGATCCAAAAGAAGCCTGTTCCTACAACTCTCAGAAATCTCAGAAGGAAAATAGAACTCTAGGATACGTCTTGCAAGTCAAGCATTGCTCCATTCCCCAAATACACCATTGGCGACATTCCTATTGCTGCCCAAACTTCTCCTGTCCCGCAGAATCGCGCTCCTCCTCTCCTTCCACGATATCAGTTGTGGCCTCATGACCTGCTATCATCCAGGTATAGCCAAGAGAAAGAAAATGCACACGAGGCGAGAGGAAGTGATCTCGAACCTGAGACTTGGAGGAAAGGTATTGATACCATTGACAACACGGTGACAAGCCGCTATAACCAGCGTGAGCTCACAAAAAAATCCCGAAACATGAAGAATCCCTATCCTCTGCCCTCACAACGCTCCATATTTACAAACTAGGGAAACCAAAGTAAACGAACTTTCCAACCAAAATTAGAATTAGAGCGTCGCTGCTCTAATTCTCGCCTCCGTACTGGCTGTCAAACACCCATTTCTCCTTCCTTGAAACAATTTCCAATGCTACAGTAGAGTCGAACCCGAGACTTGCCATTTCTAGGACTCATTCCTTGTTGTGTTTTCAATATGTCCCGTTGTCCTCTTGAAAAAAATGCATGTCCCGCTGTCCTCTTGAAAAAAAAATGCCAGTATTTTGTGTTTATTTATGTGGATGAGTATGCTTGTTCCAAGTATTCACTTGTTCGTTTTCATGACTCAATTGTTTCTTATTGCTTCTTGGTTCTTGGATGAAAGACAACTTCCCTGAGAGCCAAACTTCCCCAACTGTATTTAGTTATAAATGAATTTATATTGTTGGTTCTTGTCGAATTCTTATGTGGCCAAAGGGAGAGCAATTGGACTCACTTTAGTTGCAATATACTGTTTGTTTCTGTTGAATACATATATGGTTAAAATAATATCCCTTGAGAGTTGTAAACATAATAAATATATTTTATTGGGATTGGCTTTTTATCTCTGCGTTATGCATGAAAAAGTCGAAATCCTCATCCTCAATGTAATTATTTTGTTGTGTAAAAGCACATGAGCCTAGCTCTGCCAATTCATATCAATTGATTGAGCATCCAAGACTTTATGTATAATGTTCAAAGAGCACAAAGCTCTTGGATAATGTTGATGTGCACTGTTGCATGATTATATTATAGTTATTTTACATTATGCGTGTCTATCCTAGCATTTTGAACTCATCCCATGTTAGAAATTTGATTTTCTCTGTGTTTATTTATGTGGCTGAGTATGCTTGTTCTGCAAATATTTGCGTGATTTTATCGTTTCAGGTAGTGGTTTTAAATAATTTGTATTTTGCAATTTTCATTGTGATCCCGATGCTGTATAATATATATATATATATATATATATATATATATATATATATATATATATATATTAACTTGATAGTATCCTATGATGAAATTATGCTCATGGTTGTTCCACACATTGAATTGTCCACAGCTGAGTGCAAAATAGGATTCAAGTCTTGTATGTAGAAAATTCACACAGTTGACACAGTTAACTGTTCTTCGACCAAGATATGTTTTTGAGAGCATCTTTCTTATCAACTTTTTTGAAGATTTTTATAAAATCTGTTGATTCAATGGTGGGATTAGGATATGTTGAAGAGATCATAACATTCCAAACACAAAAAATATACATCTGTTGTCTTCTTATCGTTTCAACAATTCCCTCCTAATTAGTTTCAATATGGGAAAGGTGGCTAGGCCCAAGTTCCAATAGGTGTTTTTTATGTCTTCAGAAAGACTTAAAAACCAAGCTCCTTAAATAACATAACCTACCTGCACAATATTTCTGGCATCTTGGGCTTCATTTGAATGCCTTTATATGCTTGGACAACTTTCACTTTAGAAGCAAGTAAAAAATTACAAAATTTATCCAAAGCATGAACCATTACTGATGTTTCCCTTTAGATATTTGTATAATTCATCTCTTTTGTAGATAAAATTCTACTTGAAAAATAAATGGGGTGGTTTATATTTCCTTACTGAACCTATGCCAATGTAGTTCCTATTAGAATATTGGACACATTCACATGTACATTGAATGGTTTACAATAAAATAGAATTTTAAAATGGATGTTTTAACAATGTTCGGCCTCAATAAATTAAAGCTTTTCTCAGAATTTTTAGTCCTAGGGACTGCAATTACAGACTTTGCTACAAGCGCTGATCCTTGGGACTTCAATTAAAGTCTTTTGTGCATAGATTATGCCTAAAAATCATGGCCCGTCTTTAGACATGGCGTACCGCCATTTTCATAAGCCATAAGTTTTAGCGTAATCTAAATCTGGAAACTCTAGATATAGCTATGCAGAAAACATTGCACAAGGGACTAATGACTTCTGTCTCATAGAGGGGGTCCTTCATATAGAGTTTGCACTGTTAGAGATAATGTCGAATAATGTGGAATCAGTTTAGATTAGTTTAGATTTTATAGGAGACGGTTATCTCCACAAACTGTAATCAGTTGGATCATCTCCAACTATATATACCCGTGTATCTTTGTTCAATAATACAATCTATGTTTGTGTGAGTTAATCCTGTGCAATGGCTTCTCTCTCGATATCTAATTTGGTATCAGAGATTGGCTAGGCTTAATCCCTCACGGGAGTGCTCAGGAAGATGAAATAGATTGGGAGCTGAATCTTTGTACATATGTTGAAGAGTAGAGTGTGCTGCTGTGTGTGATTAACTAGTGTATGTTTCCTGTGTGTCTTGTAAGAGAACCGCTGCTAGATTCGATGCAAATCAAGCGGAGGCGGAGTGAGAAGGACTCATCACTGGTGAAGATTTTTTGTGTGTACGAATAGCCGCCGTGAAGCAGATTTAAAGAAAGTCGACTGTGTGAAGGATCCACCTACCATCGCTGTCAAGGAACAAATCCGCTGTTGTCGGTCACCGTTTCTCAAGTTAAGACTGCAGATGCCGTCTATTTGCTGGTCAAATTATACCTACTATGAATGCGTTGCGCCTTCATCGACTAGAGTGCCGAGTTGGGTTATCCACCGACTGGAGCTGAGCAAGCCGAGGAATGGAGTAAAAGGCGACTGATATCATTTCCTCAGGATTCTTGTATTTGTAGTTTGTTCGTAATGTGCTATTGTTTAAGTGTAGTTTGTAAAATGAAATAATGAAGAACCAAATATAGAACAGAGTGATGTAATTCAAGCTTGTAGTTCTTGAGTGCTTTGGTGCTATAAGAATGCATTACTAGTTTGAGTATGTCGGCAAGTCTGTTAAATGCTCGAAGTTCTTGTTGTACTTCGGTGCTCCAAGACAATCAGTTACGGGTTATCATTATGCTTGTGAGCGTGTGTAAAGGTCATTTTGTAAGATTGATTACTGAATGTTTGTTTCAGTATCGAGACTATTCTTCGGGGTAGTTTAGAAGCGTCGATCCTATAGATATTTCAAAGATGGTCTGAAGCAGTTGTATTTGTGCTGTATGAAGTGGTAGCTCGAAGATGATAGGAGAGAAATAGCGTGTCTATGAAGTTCAGAGATGGATGTAACTGCGTATGATGACCAGTGAGACAGATATGACAAAGTTAAATGTGTTGTAATTTTTTCTGTTATGTAATTTTGTAATGTAGGCATTAACGGGGGGTGTTAGAGATAATGCCGAATAATGTGGAATCAGTTTAGATTAGTTTAGATTTTATAGGAGACAGTTATCTCCACAAAGTGTAATCAGTTGGATCATCTCCAACTATATATACCCGTGTATCTTTGTTCAATAATACAATCTATGTTTGTGTGAGTTAATCCTGTGCAATGGCTTCTCTCTCGATATCTAATTTGCACAGAGGAAATCAATGACTGCAAATTCCAGAGGTTTACATTTGGTTCTATAAAGTATACCCTTTTTCAAAGACCAGATAATCCACTAGGTATGCCAAATTTAGATTCTTCTACTTTCTTGTGAAAGTACAGGCTGCGACTCTTTTTTAATGTCCATGTCTATACTTTGGAGTAGAAAGAAAGAAGCTATAGCCCTCCAAAGTTCTTGTTCATAATTCAGCTGGAATAAGTTGGTGGCTTGTGGAAGTTGGAATAAGTTGGTGGCTCGTGGAAGTATGTGCTACACTTGCCAAGTTGTAACTTTCACATTCTAGAACAAAATTGAAAGTAGTTTCTTCCAGGTTTAAGTTTAGATTTCAGGTTCTCTTTTGAGCAATGATTGTCCATGCTTTTTATCATAATTTTTATCATAATTGAGAAAGTTGCTTCAAAGTTGGCCTTCAGAACCTGTTGAAAATTGTTGAAACCAGCTATGAAGAAACTTTGTACAAACCTGCTATGTGTAGATTTAGTTTTATGTACTCTTTTATATAAGATCATATCTCTCAAAAATATAGTTATTTAATTAATATAATACAGTTTTTTTTTATAAAAAAAAGCCTAGCTTATGTGTAAAGTGAATTCCCTTGTCTTACAAATAAATCCACTTGCACTCAAACTTTTAGGACACTATTATTTGGTGTTCGAACCCACAACATTATCTCAAGCCAACCATGATACTATTTTGGAATTCTACTCTACTAGCTCTCTCTCTCTAATAAAACCTTCCCACAACCAGCTTAACTCTTAAAAAATGCAAAAAACCTGAACGGTGGAGAGTGTTCATTATTTCAGAGGTTTGGGGTCTCTTTGAAATATGTTTTGAAATTCATAATTGGGCATTGTCTAAATGGTAAGAAATGCAAAAACTCTGAATGGTGGAGTGTGCTAGTTATTTCAGAGCTTTAGGCTCTCTTTCAAATATGTTTTGACATTGATAAATGAATATTGTCTAAATTGTAGTTAAAATGTTTATTTTTTAATTCAAATGTAGTCTGAATAATATGTTATTTAGAAAGTAATTTTTACAAATATATTATTTAAAAAAAATCCATTTATGGGAATTCTAATGAAATAGTTTTATGCAATATGTCCACAATTACTAATAAATACAAAAATAGATTTAGTTTTATTAAAATTAGATTTAGTGATACATTTACTTAAATTTTGTAATCTCAATACAGTAACAAAGCATTATTAAAGAAATAATAAACAACCCATGAGCCCAGTGCACTAGTCATAACCATAGTAGTATCAATACAATAACAAAGCATTATTAAAAAAATAATAAAAGGCCCATGAGCCCAGTACACTAGTGAGGACTCATAACCATAGCTCAAATAAAGTTTGTAGTTTAAAATTGCAAACATTGCAGGTCGAACTAAATTGAAAATAAAAGATCCCAGTACACTGATGAGCATTGAGAACTATAGCTCAAATAAACCTTGTAATTTAAAATTGCAAAATTTAAACATCTACCTTAGATGTAGATGCAATCAAATTCTACAATGCAAAAGCAGAAAGGTGAGTTCTGCTAACCCCTTCACAATGTTTAGTTCATCATCTAAAAATTGAACTGTGATTTCATTGAACTGCACAAGCATTGTAGAAGAGTATTCATTTTCAACTAGTAGGCTATGAGAGCTTATACCTTGGTTGAAGCTTGTCATCAAAGTGAATGCAGTTGATGTGTATAATAAATATGGTAGCCAACAACATGGTTGCAGGCTAGGAACAAGTTTGTAAACTAGAAAATAGGCTTACATATATAATAACAACATTTAAAAGTAGTAGATAAAGAGTTTGAGCGGCGTGGGCGTTTGAGGCTGGGCGACGCATTGTTCTAGGGTTTCAGGCGCTGCCATGACCGCCCCTGGGGGCGAGGATCCTCCTCCCCCCCCGATTGCAGAGATGGAAGCGTTCAGGAGGCTGGTTGCCTGCGGTGGGAAGAGGAAAGCTCCTCCATCGATCCTGAAATTCATCAAAAAACTTGCAGATATCCCTGAAATCGCCTTGCCAGAGACGACTTCGGTAAAGATTGATGTAGCCCTGTCTGAGAGAGGTCTGGTGGGCCAATTTATGGGTCTCTAGCCTTCAGCAAAGACCACCGACGACTGGATTCAACGAAATTGGAAGCCTCACCTCAAGCAAGGAGTCACCTGCTACCCTATGAACAGTGGTTACTTTCTATTCGAATTCATCAACAAGGAAGATAAGGACCTCATCTTCAGAAACGGCCCATACTTTATGGGTACCCAGGGGCTGTACCTGAATCGTTGGACTCCGGATTTCGATCCCACGGTGGATCTGCCTAAGGAGGTGCCGGTCTGGGTCAGGCTCCCCAATCTGCCGGTCCACTGCTGGAACTTTGAAGCGCTGCAAATGATTGGAAACGGAATAGGAAAATTCGTTGATAAGGCAGACAACAAGTCCATCTATAACTGTGCCAGGATCTGTGTCGAAGTGGACCTCGAGGCAGGGCTCCCGGAGGCAGTGAAGCTAAAGGTGGGCACTTGGACTCACTTTCAGAAAGTGGATTACGAACACCTCCCATTCAAATGTAGGCTCTGCCAAGAGCACGGGAACTTTTAGAGGAACTGCCCTAAAAACCAATCCCCTGATAAGGAAAAAATGGAAGGATGGCAAAAGGTTAAGAGAAACAAACCGGCCTCAAAAGCCAAAGAAGCAAGACCTGAACATTTGAAGGAACAACCTCAGGAGAACTCGAACCCTTCGAAGGAGCCCTCGGAAAAAGACACAACACCAACAAAGGAACCAGAGAATGAACATATTGAGATAGCTTCCCACTCCTCGTCCCCTTCCGAAAACCCAGCCAAGAACAAGAACGGCCCCCCAGCAAAAGAAGCTTTGAAATCGGATGATGAAAATACCTCCATAGGAGCTGAAACCGGAGCTGAATCTGAAGGGGGGGCCACTGAGACAAGCAGCTCGGTTGGAACGCCTGAAAAGACTCCAAGAGGAAGGAAACCAGAACGGAAAAAAAGGGAGGAGAAATCGTACAGGGATGTAACAGCAGGAGTCCAGCAAACCATCCCGGATATGATGGAAACTAGATCTTCAAAGAAAGGCAAGGCTTCGAAAGGAGCCACCCCCCCCTCCTCCTGATCCTAATGCAATTCGTCTCCTGGAATTGCCGAGGGATGGGAAGCAAGACCAAAGAAGAAGCAATCAAAGATCTAATCAGAATGAATTCCCCGGAGATCCTTCTGATCCAGGAGACGAAAATGGAAGAGCCTGAGACCATCCAGGCTAGTAAAATGTTTTGGAAAAAAGGAGAAGGAAGGGCAGTCAGCTCCACGGGAGCCTCAGGAGGGATAGCCACCTTCTGGAACTCCTCCACGCTAGATCTGCTAGAGGACTACAGCACCACCCATTGGTTATTCACGAAGTTGCAGCATCGAGACTCGGGGCACCAGATCAGTCTTTTCAACATCTATGCTCCGGTTCTCCTTTCAGAAAAAAAAGAATGCTGGGAGTCGCTGAACCTGTTCCTGACAGCAAACCGACATGACAATCTTGTGCTCGCTGGGGATTTGAATGTCACCCTCGCCCTCTCGGAAAAGAAAGGAGGCTCCCCCGTAAGAGACCCGGCACGGGAGTGGGTTGAAGATATCATATTGGACTGGGATCTGGAGGACATCAAACCCAGCAGAGGTAATTACACCTGGACAAACAAAAGGGTGGGCCCGGGACATATTGCTGCCCGCCTGGATCGATTCCTAGTTCACACTTCCTTTCTAACCCTGGGTCTCTTTGCAAATTCTGAAATCCTCCAGGCCTGCACCTCTGATCACAAGCCTATCTCCCTTTCTTTGACCTCAGGAGAAAAATTGGGGCCTATCCCCTTCCGATTCAGCCCCCTCTGGGTCTCCATGGAAGGATTCTATGATCTGGTATCGGAAACATGGCAAAAATCAGTCTCTGGGTCGCCTTTCTTCATCTGGGAAGAGAAGCTGAGAAGGCTGAAAGATGCCTTGAAAATCTGGTCGAAGAACAAGCTCTCCCCTATCTCTGAAGGAATTCATGCTTAAAGTGCGCTAGGCAGACACCAGCTGCTCATGGAGAAGCCATGATCACCCCGGAGCTGCTAAATGATGAGATCGAACTTCAAAAGGCCCTCCATCTTGCGTTGAGAAGAGAAGAGCAGTACTGGTGATTAAAGGTGCGCTGTCTCCGGCTCAAAGATGGTGATAAAAATACTTCTTTCTTTCATAAGCAGGCAGAAGCTCGGAAGAATCACAACACTATTAGAGAAATCCACTTCCAAGATCAAACTTTCAACAAATTTGAAGAGATCAAGTTCGCAACCCACTCTTTCTTCAAAGGTCTGTTCACTGAAGAAATGGATATGCCCCCTAGGATGGATCGATACCCTATTTCTGAGATCCCCACGCTTATAAATGAGGAAGACAATCGCAGGATGACTGCCCCAATTTCGACTGAGGAGATAAGAAAAGCTATCCATGGAATGAATCCTGACAAAGCTCCCGGGCCTGACGGGTTCTCGGCCAGATTTTTCACAGCCTGCTGGGACATTATTCAGAAGGATCTGGTCAAAATGGTTAGGAAATCTCAGAATTGCAGCAAAATTGGAGGAAGCACCAATTCCTCTTTTCTAACGTTAATTCCTAAAGAAAAAGGTGCCCAAAACTTCTCCAGATTTCGCCCTATCTCGCTCTGCAACACTGGGTACAAAATCATCACTAAAGTTATTGCAAACAGAATAAAAAATATTCTCCCAAGGATTATCCCGGAGAACCAGGGGGGCTTCATCCAGGGCAGACAAATACAGGACAACATCATCCTGGTACAAGAGGCAATACATTCAAGCTGTCATCGGAAAGAGAAAGGTATGATAGTCAAACTCGACCTTGCCAATGCCTTTGATAGAGTTAGGTTAAACTTTCTCTTTGCTGTAATGCATAAAATGGGATTCCATCCCCAGTTAGTCAACTGGATCAAAGCTTGCATTTCGGGACCCTGGATCGCCCCCTTGGTAAACGGGAGACCGGCAAACTTCTTCCAAGCCTCTAGGGGGTCTCAAGCAGGGCTGCCCCCTGTCCCCCCTGCTTTATGTCATCCAAGCTTCTGTCCTCAGCTTTCAGCTAGACAAGAACGTTCAGCAGCATTCTCTAAGGGGGCTCTCTATCACCCCAAGAGTGAAGAGATTGAATCATGCCCAGTTCGCTGACGATACCCTTCTCTTGGGTCAGGCTAACCTCACAACGGCCAGATCCTTCAAGAATGAGCTGGATGCTTATACCGAGGCCTCAAGTAGCGAAATCAGTTTGAGGAAAAACAAAATTTACAGCTGGAACTGCCCCCCCCATCGAAATGACTGAGATATCTAGGACGTTGGAAATGGAAGGAACTGCCAGGTGGGACTCCATAAAATACCTCGAAATTCCTCTTGTGAAATCTGCCCCCAGAAAGAACCTTTGGATGCCCTTGATGGACAAACTCAAGAGCAAAATATTGTCATGGGGGGCTTCATGGCTGAACAAAGCAGGTAAAATTGTTCTTATCAATTCTGTCCTAACCTCCCTTCCAGTCTACCAAGCCTCGCTCATATTAGCCCCAAAAGGAATAGTGCAAGAGATTGACAAAATTTTGAGAAAATTCCTTTGGGAAGGGGGAAGGAATGAGGGGAGGAAAATGCACTTAATAAGCTGGAACAAAGTCAAAGCTCCAAAATGGGAAGGAGGGCTGCAAATCAGAGATGTGGCCACTCAGAATCTAGCAATGGGAGGAAAGATATTATGGAAAATGATAAGGGGGAAAACCACTTGGAGCACCAAAGCACTAAGAACAAAGTACTTCAGAGGTCACAAAGAAAGATGCCTGGACTGTCACCCAAGGACTAGGAAAGGTTCTCCAATCCTCACTCTCTGTCTTAAATCCCTGAATATGATATCTTCCAACCTCACTTGGATTCCGGGAAATGGCCTCAAAATCATGTTCTGGGAAGACTCCATACTAGGGCAGTCTCCTCTTAATACCTTGGAGGGAATGGAGAATATTAAAAACTGGCTTCACTCGATTAGCAAATTCACCTTATGGGATCTATCAAATTGGGGCCCGGATGAATCCTGGATCAATTGGAACTTGGGGGCTGTGCCGGAAGCTCTCGAAAATGAAGCGCTCTCTCTCTTAGATGCTCTGCAAGGGCTCTCCCCCATTTCCTCTAAGCTGAAGGATAAAAGAGGATGGGGCTCCTCCTCTGGAAAGTACTATGTTGCTGCTGGATATGCAGCCCTTAAAGCCATCCCTTGGGTTGCCCCAGATCCCTCGGTCTGGAGGAACCTTTGGACCCATCCTTCTCTCCCCAAAATTGATCTGTTTTGTTGGTCCCTTCTGCATGATAGTATTTTAACCTGGGACAATCTTTTAAAAAGAGGATGGGAAGGGCCCTCAAGATGCCCTCTCTGTGCCAGCCATGAGGAAAACTCGACCCATCTGTTTCTGCAGTGCTCATTTGCTCTTGAACTCTGGAATATTCTTCTTGATCAGCTGAACCTGTCTCTCCCCCCTTCCATCTCCGCCTTGTTTGCCCTCTGGCCCGACATAGCTCCCTTTCCTCTCTCTCATTTGAAGCTGTTAAAGATGTGTTGGATGTGGGTTCCTAAAATACTTTGCTGGAAAGTATGGCTGGAGCGTAACAACAGAATTTTTAGGGAAATAGCAGGCATGCTGGCCCAACTGGCAACCAAAGTGAAGGCCTTGATTGGGGAGCTGGTAGCCTCAAATCCAAAAATTTCAAATGAAACCACCCCTGACAACAAAGAGCACAGACGGTTCCATGAGCTAGACCCCTCTCTTCTTACCAGAATCAAGATCTCCTCGAAGCATCAGACTCCGTGGGAAATCAGGTTAGAGGAGCAAGAGTTTATAAAATGGAGATCCTCTCTGAATGAGCACATTCTGCAGGTGGACGGGGCCTCGAAAGGGAATCCCGGGCCTGCGGGAAGTGGAGGAGTTCTGATAGACCAATCAGGGAAAATTATCCTCAACTTCTCCTGGGGGCTGGGCAAAAAATCCAACAATGCTGCTAAAATCCTCGCTCTTTGGAAGGGCCTAAATCAGGCTAGAAAGCTCGCCATTAAGAAGCTCGTTATCATTGGGGATTCCCGAATTATCATCCAGTCTCTCATCCTGAAGAAGGCCCCTAAGTGCATGGAGTTGGCCCAACATTACAGGAAAGTCATATCTCAGTTGAACGCTTTCGAGGAGGTAAAGCTCTACCATGTCCTTCGGAATCTCAATCAAAACGTAGATCAGGAAGCAAATTTGGGAGTCTCCCAGAGCAAGGGAGTACTTTGTATAAATGGAGCCTATAATCACGTGCCCATCCCTTAGTGCAAGTGGAGAGGTCTATGTTAGATTTGACCAGGAAAGGTAGATGAGAAATTCGGTCTCAAAAAGCAAAGATTCCCCTTGTCGGCGAGCAGGCTGAGGCATTCGAGGAACACAGCAGTCAGGAAGAAGACAATTATTGATCAGAGCTCGTATCATGATCTCTGCTCTCCTGGCACCGGATCTGAATCTAATGGAAGTGGCAAATCTCCGTCCCAGCTAGGGAAATCGCAGGCATTCGATGAGAATCATGTCAAAAACCAGATGACAACAAAAGACCGTGCCTACATCAGGATGCACTCTCACAATGCTATCAGCAACCAGCTCTGCAAATCGCTGAAGGTTTCACTGAGCATCATTCAGACCACGAGCAGGAGATCTGGAGGGGATCAAATCGGGTCAAGCATTGGCTTCAAGATCGTCCTCCATTTTAGAAGTGGATTGGGAAACCGGTTGGCAGAGCTGGGAAATAAAAAAGGTATAGGTAATGCTCCAGGAGAATGGAAAGACTCCAAAACAGAACATTGAATCGTTCAGTGTATTCTCAGTAATCCTAGGGACACTTTTTACACTCATGCATTAAGAATCCTATGTCTGTATTGCACACTCCAGAACTTGTGTAAAGGGTGCAAATATATTCCCTGTCGTATCTCTGGAATTATGCTTATGCTGGACAAGCATCAATGGATGTAAAGCTACTGGCAGCTGTTTAGCCAGCTGATTTATAAAATAGTCCTATAACCGTTTTAGTAAAAAAAAAAAACATTTAAAAGTAGTCAACCAATTAATAATCATAAAGGTAGGTCTCAAGTTGCAACAGCTAGGACATCCAAGCTGAGCAACCTTCACTTATAGTAAAGCACATAGGTCAAGAATCTATGGCAATTGGTAGGACTACATTTGCATGGACAATGGACCTGTTGTGCCATATATTGTATGAACCATCTACCTGCAAATTCCCATAAACAACACAACTCTTCTTTTTTATGCTTTTCTGCAAGGAGTCTTCTGCACTTTGACAGTTTCATTGTATAGCACATCATCCATTCACATTGTTAACATCATTTTTGGACATAATCTGCATCTTGTTTACTTTATTTTTCTTTCACAACAAAACAATTTGAACTAAATTATTGTTGATGTTATGTATATTTTTATGACGTATTTCTTAAATGACTTCAAATACTGAAGCTATGCCAGCCTAGATTTTGTAAATGTTATTTCAAAACATGAGACATGGTTTTGTTAATATGTACAGACTTTCAAGTTACAAGAATATATGCAGTTCGAGTTACAATTTATTTTTTCCTTTTTAAAGACATGATTCAATTTATCTTGAATCAAAATATATCCATTGAATGCATGCCAAAGGCTATATTTTTATTTTCTCTGATATGCTTCTTTGCTTTGATGCTAGATTCTAATGTTCATGAATTGATCTTTTCATATTTTATGTTCTCCGATATACTTCTCTGCTTTGATGCTAGATTCTAATGTTCATGAATTGATATTTTAAATGTTATCAATTAATATAGGGAATTAGCCATACATTAGCATATTTCAACTGTACTTTCATTGTTATGATATCGAAGGTTGACTCGTAGAAATGTTTTAATCAATATATGTCCATATCCCTCTATAGTTGCATATACAAAATTATTTTGAAACTGGTTGCAATGAGGGTTGATAGTATACTATTTGAATCCATATCAAGGGAATGATTTGGTTTTATCTCATAAAGGCATATGTATGAGGCTATAGGGGTAGTTCAAAAGAAGCCAAACACCATTAAAACAAAAAAAGATCTGATATCTAGTTATCAAACTTGCTTCATCTAAATCATAAGATTCTATTGGTTGTATATGAGGATTGGGTTCTCATGTGCATTTGTGAATTGAGTCATGAATTGTGTTTCTTTTGTATCATTTTATTTGTTCATTAATGGGTTAGATTTGGTTTTCTTTCCTCTACATAGACGAATGTGGTAAGAGTTCCTCCTTTTTACACTATTGTTTTTTATTATGGCTAAGGGTCTCGATAGAACTTTTTTTGGAGGTTAACAAATGTCAGAATTTTACAGGTATAAACATTGGTCACAAGTTTTTCCTTTCTCACCTTCTTTTTGTCACTGATATCATGATCTTTTGTAATGGTAATTGGCAATATGTAATGAACTCGAAGAGATTCTTAACCTTTATTGTACATATCCATTGATATGTTATAAATATCTATGAATATCCATGGGTATTTGATTTCTTTATTTAGTGTAGGTGAGAATGAGAAATATTTTCTCTCAATTATTTCTCTTTTAGAGGTATGGCATGGATAATGGATTAAATTATTTGGGCTTGTATCTAAAACCAATTGCATGTTGTAGGAAGGATTGAAAATGTTTTATTGCTTAAATGGAAAAAAGGTTGTATGTATGGTATAATCAATGGTTATCCCATGGTCGTAGGATTGTTTTCATCAAGGTTATATTGGAGGCTATATTTTTTTATTGGATGCATTTGTTTTTTACTCCCAAAGGAGTTCTTAAGAATATTTCATAGATCAATTTCATATTTCTTTGATTTGGGAAAATAGATAAGAGAGGTTTAGCATGGGTGAACAATGATTAGGTTGTTTTCTAAATGGTCATGAGACATAAAAAAAATTAATTTATTTATCATAATTGTGCCTAATAAAAAATGTACAATTTTTCCATTATATGGACATATATCACAATAGATTTTGCTTTAATTGAAGAGGGTTGCTTTAAAAGGCAGATAAAGGCACAAAAGTGAGATTAAGATATGTTCCCTAGGTTGGATGTGGTAAAATCCTCATGTTATCAAAGAGTCTTATGGTGAACCTTCATAGAGAAGAAGATTTCTCCTAAGCCACATAATTCTTCCTAAAACAACGACCATTTGATATCATGATTGGAAATTTGCTACTATGTTGGGATTATTTAAGGATATTTCTAAGAAAAATGTGGATTGTTTTTTTGCTATATATGACCTCAAATTTAAGATCTTCTTGGATGAATGCATGATCAAATTCGAAAACTGTAATTTTCTTATCACTAGTAAAATTATGAATTTTCTTATCTCTAATAAAATTATGAATTTTATTACTAAGGAAAAAAACTAAAAGAAGCATTAGCATGGACATATCTTTCCATGATAACATGATCACCAACAAGATAAACACAAAGCATACATCAACTTTAATCTAAAAAACATAAGAGGATAAAATCCATGACAAAAAAATAGAGTTAATCAAAGAACAAAAGTCTAGATCCATAGGACAACAACTTTTATTCACACAATGGAATCTTAAAAGGTTAGAGTAAATTATGCATCTTTCTTGAAATTTAATTCAATATATTTTATGAAGTCGCATTAAATATGAACTCTATAACTAATAGAAGATGAGCTAATATGTGTTTCTTCTTGCCTAACAATTTTCCAATGTTTCCCAAAAAATAATATTTATTTTTTTCATAAAAAATACGGTTAATATGAGTTTATGTTAGTTTAATAGTGTTGTTAGAAAGAAATATTATGGTGCAAAGATAGCTATGGAATAGGACAAAGAGATATTTTATTTTTAATATTGAAATTTGATAATTGAATATTGATATTTTAAATAAATTATATTTAATTATTAAGCTGTGAAATTTTTAAATTTTGATAATTTCTTACTAGGATCATTAGTCACATATATTTAGTTTACGAAAAATTATATGTCTATATAAAATAGGAAAATATTATGCATTCGCTAGAAATTTTGCCTAAAATATTGAAGGGTAAGTTTTGGGAACAAAACCTTGCATATTTAAAAGCTTAGAATAGAGAACGGGTCACTTCAATACATTTTTTTTCAGATTCTAGTGTTTATCTTATGTTGGATTTCTTGTATCGGCTTTGAAATTTGGCCTTTATAATTCTCTTTCTGCTCAAATATTCTTGAACAAAGTTATTTTACAAACAATAAAATTTACTATATTAATATTGATAAAATTTATTATGTCAATGTCACCATATTTTCTATGAACAATTATTAACATGTTTTTTTTGTATGATCTCTCCTAAAAATTTGTGTAAATTCTGTCAAACTCTTTCAATTCATAGAAGCATTTAATAAAGGTTCTCACTCTTGGATTAACCCACCTTCAACATTTTACTAACATATACATATATATATATAATCAATATTGCAACATTTTTCAAATTACACAATGCATTGCTTACATGCATCATTTTCAAGTGCAATGTCGGGAACATTGCCACCTCGTGGCTCTTGTTATATCTTGCACAAGTGGAAATTTAATAGAATTCCTATGTGTACTACTGTACACTTTGTTCTCACTATCACAAAATTTTCATCTATATAAATAGTACATATTTGCAATCAACTACAAAAGATTTTCCCAATTTGGATGCCATCTTATTCCCATTCCTTTATCTTCTTCTTATTCAAACAAGCTCTCTTGCACTGCATAAAGTCCCACCAAATTGCAATGTGTCCCTTTAATTTGGCAATAATAAGCTTGATTAAGTGTTCTATTTTCTCACAGTCAAAGTACCTTTTTATCTCATTAATCCAATGAATCTACATTTTTCTTTCAAATTCCCACCACAACAGGAAATATCTACTTTGGCATTTCTCTCACTCTTTAGGAATCTCAAGAGTTGGACTTTCACCTAACCTTCTTGTCCATTTACTTATTCCTATTCACATTCTTCTTCTAAACTTTTAGCCTTTGTGCTTCCACTTTGCTTTCTTGTTTCTATTTTTTCAATTCCTCTCCTTAATTCTCGTATTTCTTGGTTTACACCTACTTTATCACTTATTCACCAACCACTAATTCTCCCAAGGCATCAACACACTTTGATCCCAAAATGATGTAGCAACAATAGTTAGTGACCCCCAATTATCCCCATCATGTGGCATTCAACCCACAAGAAAATCACAAAAATATACACCAGCAGTAACAATTACATAATTCTCATAACATGTATACTCATTCTCATTTAGATTACATCTATAAAGGTATGCCTATACAATATGCTCCCACAGGTACCAATCTCATGCTTTGGTTGCATTTAGGAACTTCTCTCAAATGTAATATACAAACTCGATGAACACTTGACTTTATTCACATTCTTCAACCTCTGGCTTGAAATGACTCATATTCTATTCTCTTGCCCCCATCCAATTCATTGTTTTCAATTCCTAAACTTTGTGTGCTTCCTATCCCACAACAACTCTTGCAACAAACTTTACTCTCCTTCCCTGTTGGTTTGGGCTCTTCCTATCCAAGCCTTCTTCTCCTTACAAACTAATCCTTCATGTCTTTGGCTTTGTGCACCGACCCCATCTCTTCCTTACAACATCCTTTTAATGTCCACATCAAAGACCCTTAACCTTCCAACTACCTCAACCGTTTGTATGTCAAGATTTAACTTTGGCTCTCCAACTTTTTTGAATGCAATTCATGTTGTTACTATGTGTCCTCACTTTCCTATGTCCATACCTATTGTGTATTAGTAATTGTTCTATGCCCTGCACATTCAAAATCTACCTGCATGCCAACCTTATACATTCATCTTTGCGTGATTCAACACATGCATACTCCACGATGCTCTTGCACCGATAAAGGAAACCTATTTTGATGGAATATACACGCTTTGTTCATGGCACCTTGGTCGATAAAGAAAATCCATAGTTAATTGAAGCAAGAAGCGATGGGGACGTCCTTTTTGACTTATTATCCAAATGTCTTTTGATGATTGAAGCTAGTTAGGTGTTAGTCCTACTTCCACCCATTGCTTCTGGTTCCTCAGTTGAAAAATGAAATCTATTTTAATGGAATAGACACTCTTTGATTGTTCCTCGTATCCATATCTAATTACATTGAAATAAGCGAGGTGTTCATACAACCTGGGTTAGAGAGATTTCCATGTACATATGTATGCGGATAACACCAATAAAATAAAATGAAAAAAGTTTGATACCAACATCTAATATGTAAGTACATTTTTTCCCTAAAGCTAGAAAAAACCTACAATACCAACATCTAATATGTAAGTACATTTTTTCCCTAAATCTAGAAAAAACCTACAATACTTAGAGCTACTAACTTAGCCTTGGTTGATACAATCTCATGAACTCAACATGCAACAACATCATCATGTGTAGACAAAACCCGACCACTTGAAATAACCCATCGATGATCCGCCCGGGAAAAAACTTCCACTCCTCATAGATGCCTCTAGGTCTTGGGTTGTTAACAGATAGACAAGCTCTTAGCTAATCAAAAACAAATTTACATCATACTCCAATACCTAAGATGATTTTAGCAAGTCAAAAATATCCACTAAATACCCAATATCATATATAACCATCACTAAAAATACTAAAGAGGACTAAAAATACTAAAGAGGAATCATGTAATATCTAGAATCATCTAAGTTTTAACCCACACATAAAGAGTGTACATTAAAACACGATTAACCCCATACAGGAAGAGTTTATATTAAAACATGGTTGCATATTATCTTTTTAACCAATAAGATAATATATAAATATAAATGAATAGTATAGATTATTATTATTACGCTTTATTATAATTTTATTAATAAATAAAAAATAAAAATAACAAATAACATATAACATATATCTGTTTAAAAAAATAAAATTACATAATAACATAGTGCCTTTCCCCATATATTTCAAAAATTTGAGCAACGGATGATGAACATTATCCTATTAGACTTGCATATACAATTGAGAAACCACTTCATTTGACATCCACAAACGAGGATGAACTGCCTTGGCGAGCCGCGCTGGCAGACTGCTCTCTCCAGTCCCTGCAGCTGCTACCAGGGCAGAAGCAGCAAACGAAATTCAGGGGCAGTTAAAGTTAAAGTCAGAGCTGCAGCAGCAGGCGAATCGACCTCGAGCGGTGTCGCCCCCAGTTTGAAGACCTTAGAAGCTGCCATTGCAGCGGTACTTATGATTTCAATATTTGCTGTTTTATGTCAAATAATTCGATAGATGTTTTTTGAATTTTGTCAACGGCTGGTGGGTTTCGAATCCCACAGAGTCATTTCACTAAACGTAAGCGCATGCCATTTTTTAAGCCCTGTTAATACAGCCAGTCGAAAGACTCAATGATGACCACAAATTTCTCTAAGTCTCAAGGTTCACATTGCGGATTATACTATCATTTGAATTTGTAAGTTATTCGCAAGGTGAAATTCAGCGCTCGTTATCAGCTTTTCCTGCTATCAAAATTTGCATTTCAACTAGTTCCAACCAGATTTAAAAACAAAATTGATTTTTATTTTTATTTTTTAATTTGAATTTTATTTTTTATTTTTATTAAACAGATAATACTTGCAAACGGCGGAAACATGGAAGAGTATATACATGAAAAGTTCTTCCTCAACGTTACTAAAACTAAAACCAAATGAGAATGCACTAGAGCATCTAGATTTTTTGCATTCCTGAATAGGATATACCTCTTAGCATGGAGCTGGTTACATCTTCCCACCAAATCCCACAGAATGAATAAAAATATCTATCCCCATTGGCAAAAATACACTTACACTTAAGTTTCTAGATAGAGAGCAAAGCAGCAACTCTCAGGCATTTCCACAATCCCATAAAGGCTGAAAAAACAACTGTTTGGAGTCACCCAGCAGGGCTGCTCTCGGATAGCTAGCACCTTGAGAGAGAGAAGAAGCCTTCATTTGAACCGCGGCTACCAACAACCTCTGGCTACCCGGCATTCCCACATGTGCTTCAAACATCCCGTTTTACCACAATTCGAACACTGGGCATTCATGAAACTACTTTTCGTTAAACGAGATTTTGTTGGCAGTCCCTGGTAGATGACTAGCCAAGCAAAATTTCTTAACTTGTAGGATAGGCATAAAGACAACACAATATGCAATCTATGTATCCCTCCGATCTCCGAATCTGAAGAATTCCTCCGAAATTTCCTTGGACGTGCCTGATGTAGGCATATCCATGACAAATAATTCTTCCCGTTCCCTACTTTATGCCTTTGACAATTTTTCTCATCACAATGATAGCAGAGGTTGAGATGTTGACGTTTTTCTGCTTTTGCCGGGGCAACTTGTGAATACCAAAGGGTTGGGAAGGAGGTGGATTAAGCACAAAACAGGGATGTGGTCATGGAACAAAATTGGATCGTTTGTTCTGTGCTGTGACCACCACCTAGGCTTTTTTCGCTAGTTGAGAAGTCTCCAACCAAGTAGCAGGGTGGCACATCAATACTCGTGCTTTGATCTCCACCTTGAGACCACTTATAAAATACTCCTTGAAGAACTAGTGATACCTTCTATTTTGATTGTCAGTCTCTCCAAGGAAGCAATCAGGTCTTCCATGGTGCTGGTTTGACGCAACTTGGTCAACATCCCCCAAAAATCTGTACAAGTTTCAATTCTAGTGTAAGTGTAAATGGACTTCACAAATTGGTCTTGTTACTGGGTGAACCAGCAGAGCTAGTCTCCGATGACAGATGTAAGAGAAGTGACTACAGTCACCTTAGCCAATTCTCTAACTTCTTCGGAGAGTTGGAACCTCCAAGGGGAAGAGCCCTTATGTGGTCTGCAAACACCTTAGGACAAGAGAAGCTATGTCTTCTTGACAACAATATTAGTGACCAGTGCCTTAGACAATGAATTTAAGAGAATGAATAAGACATACTAATTAATCATTCAATGGCAACAATGCGAACGCAAGCACTTACGTCTAGGTAGTCGATATAGCAATGAGTATCACATTCAATGACAAATTTTCATATATTACCAAATAAGTGTACATGTCCAAAGATACTCAATTAAGTGTAAAAGATACTTAACCAATGTATGTAATTCCAATAATCTAATCGCTTCTATGATAGTGAAATAGCATTTCTATCAGATTTGTTTGGAAATGTATTAGAGGCAAGGTCAACTTATGGGGAGCAATAAGGGTGTCACCAATATTCCAAGCAAGTTCAAATTTCCACTTGTATACCATAGACCACAATCATAACAGAATTATAGCAGCATGCAATGATAGTTATGTATTAGCAATGTACCAATAATTTGTAGCAATTTCAAGACAATCAATTAGGTATATCAAAAGTAACTTTCAAACAAGATTCACTTCTTCACCTTTATGCATCCAACTTTACATACAGTATTGCTCATCAACAGATTCACTTCTTCACCTTTATGCATCCAACTTTACATACAGTATTGCTCATCAACAGCAGTAGTATATCAGAAATGTATAGCAGCAATGAGTATACTAGTGGCAACAGTAAGAATAATAACCATTGACCATGAAGACAATAATGGAATGAGAATAGTCACTAACACCTTTGACTTAATCAAATCAGGAGAGATCAGAAATATATCAATATCAGCAATATGTTAGTGATTACAAATCAACCTCAATGGTGAAGTAAGAATGATATCATCCACAATTCCTTTGAGCTAGGATAGGAACATTTCACTGTGATTGTAATTATTACTCAGACATCTGTCTGTATTGTTTTCAGACCTCTTATTTACATGAATTTCAGACCTATTTATTGGCAAAATTTGTTTCAATTAGGACACGAATAACACCTGAAACTAACCACTTGTATTTGCTTGTGATCACATGTGAATATGCTTAGGATTTATCGCTGTCAAATGGCGATGGTATGCAGCATGAATCAGGTTAGCAACAACAGAGAAGAGAGTAGTGAAAAAGGTGAATTTATGGTCTATGAAAAGATTGAATGAGGGAGGCCAAGGTCCTCCTACCCAAGACCTAAAGGGCAGGCAACAAGAGGAAGAGGGGTCGAGGGGGAATGGGATATGAAGGCAGCGAAGGGAAGGAACATAAAGGTAGGGCAGTGAAGGTAGGAAAGAGGAGGCAAGGTAGGAGATGAAGGGAGCGAGGGTCTAGGGTAGGAAAGGAGGATAGGTCGAGCTCATAAAATAGGGGAGCGAAGGTAATAGAGCAGAAGAGGAGGGGCCGCTAGGTTAGACTAGGTTTGCAATTAGGGTTTTAGTGTGAGTTTTTAGGGTTTTAGTTTTTGTTTGGTGGATTTTATGTACAAAAACATAAAAATCAAAGCTAGTTAAGCAAATGACAAACTAAACAAGTCTAATAATAATTTTTTTTACAAATTAGGGTTTGCAAAATGTAGAAAAGAGTGTCAACTTAGGGTTTTCAAGATAATTACTCCAAACCCTAGCCTTAGAGGAAGGTGACCAACTTTCCTCTTGGAGGGAAAATCTCCTTGTCACTGGATTAGGGCTTCTTGAAAAACTCCTAGGGTTGGTTTCAAGAGCCTAAGCTAGGGCAAATATTGGAGCTCCAAGGCAAACTAAGTAGAAACCTCCTTTTGGGAGGGTTTCTACTATGCTAATGGATAGAGAAGGAGATAGATGGCCCTATTTAGAGAGAATGCAACCGTAGGGTTACCATTCAATCCTCCAAGATGCAAAATCTACCTACCAATCAACAAGCAAACCTTCAAGACAGCAAGACTTACTTGTGCATGAGTTGTTCCAACTATTCTAGAATCCACTTAGCATTTGAAAGAGAAGAGTGCATCCAACATTGATCCAAAAGAGAAGAAACTTCTTTTCCAAGAGGTGCACATCACTCCAAAAAGCCTTCTTTAGGGTAAAAAAGTAACATAAGTAGTTTTATCCCATAAGTTGTGTGTTACAAATGAAGTGAGGAGATGTATTTATATGATCTCACAATCACTTTTTACAAAATAACAGAGCCTACATGCTTTAAAATGTCAATTTGAAATTAAAACATGTTAACTTAAAATTATAACATAAAATAATATAAAATAATCAAATATGTAGGTAACTTGGGGCATTTTCCCCAAAGTTTACCAAAAACGACTAAAATAGCCTAAAATGAGCAAATCACTCCAAACTGAAGGTTGGAGGGATGAGGGGGGGGGGACGTCATGCCCCATCTAACCCCAATAGTAATGAAAATCCCTCAACCCCCCCCCATATCAAGTAGTGTAGGCCTGGAAAAAGGATGACGTCATCATCAGTAGATAGCCAAGAAGAGAGGGCGCTGCAGTATTGGAGGACCAAGAGGGTGTGGAAGGTGACCTGGAGGAGAGACATAAGCCTCAGTGCTGAAAGAAGTGCCACCAGGATGATGAAACAAGGTGGGGGTCATGTGACCCAGCGACCCACCCCTGGGAGCTGTTATCACCTAAGATGTAGTTACCCCTATGGATGGATCCAGTCATGGATAGCAATAGGGAAGGGCAACTCAAAGGTGCAACCACGATCACCTCGACCTCCAATATGTATGGTTGTCACGCCAGTCGAGGCAACCTTCGCTTTATGTTATCTAGCCCAGACAACAAAGGGGGAGACCCGATCTACTCCCGACAGGAGAGATCAAAACCAAGACACCAAATCAGGGTATTTCTAGGTGAAGTTAGGTGTATGGTTTATCCTAGACCTAAGGATGAAGTCACAAGCCAAGTGAGGGGTTTAATAGGTATAGCTTTGGTTCATAGTTGAATGTACGAGTGACTTATAATGTTTGTAGTGAGATCTAGGGCTAATGTACTAGTTCAAAGTCAAAAGATCCACTGCCTTGGGAACCGTGTCCAATGCAGGATAGTTAAGGTTTGTATTGGAGCTAACTAGTACATGAGACAAGCTTGACCATGGTTCATGATGTCTTCAAAGGTATAGTCTACCATACATAGGTCAAACCACAAGTCAATCCAACAATGTAGGAAAGTTGAATTACCTTGTAGAGAAACCAGTGCCTTGGGAATTGGGAAGTGGAGTCAAAGTGGGGTTGACTTATGGTTTAGGACTCCTACAATATGATATAAGTGGACAGTATAGGTCTTGATGGTTGAATGTGTCTAGATCTAGGTTTAACTCAAGTGGACCACAATCCCTTAAAACAAGGAATGCAGTCCCCAAGGCAAGATTTGACAAAATGACAGTCTAGACCTAGGTTTTAAATTATTCCGGTTTCAGATCTGCAATAATCTCAAGTACCCAGTTCCTAGAAGTGAGTAAACTCACTTCTCCAAGGTGGTGCGACTTTACCCAAGGAGGCTTCAATCGGGGTTTAGGTGGGTCAAATCAAGTCGGATGGCATCCAAACTTTAGATCCGGGTAGATCGGTCAGGTAGGAGTATGGATCTGTAATTTCGTGGCAATCCACCGGTTAGATCTTAGTAGATCTGAGTTTAAGTGTTCCAAGTGGTCCAAAATGGGGATTAAATCCCTTAAAATGTGGAATGGGGCCCACAAGGTGAATTTTAAGAAAGGGACAACCTGGGTGTATGTTATTTGATGTGTAGATGTCAAATCAAGTGGAATCTCAAACACCCATGTACTAGATCTAGGTCAACTTGCTCAAATGGTGAAGTGCGCCTTCCTTGGGAGAAGCTAAGTTGGCTTGGGAGAGGGGTCAAACGGAAGCCAATCCTCACCAAACTATAGATCCGGGATGCCGTGGATGCTATAGAGGTGGGTTTTCAATATCATGCCCAACAACCCACTAGATCTCAGTAGATCTAAGAAAATGCAATATTGGGGTTTTAATTAATTAAGGTTTTAAGTGTTTTTGACAATTGGATAGATCATGGAGATAGAACTTACCTTGAGATCATACCTGAATGATGTGGATGAGATGCCTTGATGTTGAGGAAGATTCCCGCAGAGATCAAATGAGAGATTGTTGATTTGCTTGCCAATTTGATGCCCAAGTCCACAAGTGCGCCTTCCTCTACCTGTCAAACCAAGGAATAAAGATTCAATCAGTAAGAGCAAGTATGGAAGAAATACAAGAGAAATGCAAATAGTAACATGAAATAGAAGGTCCTGGGACAGTAATACTCCCTGTTACCAACGAAGAGCTCCAAAGAAGAAGTAGGGAGAGTCTTCCCCTACCAATACCTCCTCCTCCAAGCAAATCGGCCTCCACCTGTAGATGCAAAATCGTGGTACAATAGATATGGCAAACAAGATCTCCAATAACTCAGTGCAAAGGAAGAACCAACGAACGAACACCAAAAACATTCACCACAACATTGGAGATAGATGCAATAATAATTTTCTATTCCAATAATCCAGAGCCAAAAGTCCCTTTACAATGAGAGGCTCTCTCCTTTAAATAGGAAGGAGAGGCACCAAAACCCTAACCACTTTTTGAATGAGTGGCTAAGATTATAAGATACAAAAGTCTAATCAATGGTTGAGATGAGCTCAACAATATAATACATGGATCACACATAAAATATAACATAAGTGGACAAAATCGCCCTAGAAGAGGGGAAACCCACCAAATCATGATGATGAAATATCATAAGAGGCTTATGGTGGGTCCAAGGGGTAATTTTATCCCTCCTTGGTCAATCCCCATAGCACAATAACCAATAAATAATCATGAATGTACCAAATCGTGCCTCCATAGTGAAGTCGTGGTCCTCAAAAGACCTCAAAAATCCACAGAAAGTGCCATAAATGATGGATGCGGGCCCCGATGAAGCTGAACTGCTGGAGGAGGTGTGGAAGGTCCCGATCTATCATCACTGATCATCCCATGCCATAACTTTGCCTCAGTAGCCCAAATCGATTTCCTCAATAGCCGTTTCTACCAATCCTGAAATGCCTCGGGAAGCGTGAAACTGCCCCAAACAGCCTCCTGGAGTGCTGGCGCTGTCAAGGTGAGGGCACCAATGTGTCCGGGAGGGGGGGTAATATGGTAAAAACAAGTGGCTGGACCACCCCCTCCATCATCAGCGCCCTAGGTCAACCGGATAAAAGTCATCTCTGCTCCGACAGGGCCTCCAACAGACCAAAACTGCACTGGGATAGCCTACTGAGGCTCAATCATCACTGTAAGTGCCCGGAACTGAAAACAAACTGTACCATTGGACTCAGAAGGTCCAAATCTATCCAAGATGTGTACTCATACACCATATGAGTCTCTGCATGATCAAAATAAATATCCAATATACCGGAACAGGGCCAATAATAATGCGCTGTACATATACAAACACTGCTGTAACCTCAGAATCATCATCATAACCCTGTAGCTGCTGCATAGAATCATCCTGTATGTGTACATAGACCATATATCATCTATCCATATCATCATAAGGTCTAACATCTCATGTCCCATGGTCCTCCATGGTCAAACTAGGTCCAACCAAGACCAAATATAACTCAGTCCATCATCCAAGGCTGCTGAAAAGTATCAAGGCTAATACATGCTTTACAACTTATTCAAATAGCAATTATAACACATAATGATCATGACTGGCGATCTACATCCAAATATATAGTGTCGTTAATTATTATTATTATTACTCAGACTAGACTTTCAGGATCATACTCACTTCATAGTTGTGATCAATTTGCTAGTGAAGGGTGAAGGCTGAATTAACTGGCTAGGCTAAGGGATGACTTAACTGTCTTGACTTTGTGACACTTTGGCAAGGGAAAGGGAATACACCATAGTATATACTGAATGAGCAATAACACAGGGAATGGCGGTGTCTCACAAATGGATGAGTTGTTTAAAGAGGGTTTATTCACCTTCACAGATGCGCACAATCCATAATACAAATAAGGCCAGCAATTGTTTAGATATAGCATTTAAGTTTTATTGCTTTTTGGGCCTGAATTTTCCATAGCCTTGATCTATGTGTGTTTATAAACACATTGCATAGATTTACATTTATTTAGGCTTTCTGCTGCAGGTGTGTTTTTAAGGCACTTGTTTACCTGAGCACTTCTAGGTGTGTCATGGACAACTTGTTTACCTAGGTATTTATTTTCCACAAGATATAACATTTTATTTTTATGGCCACTTTCATTTGGCACGCCTTTCATTCATGTGTGTTTAGAAACACATTGCATGGATGGGCTTTTTCATACAAGATATAGCATTTCATTTTCCAGATTTTGTATTGATGGCAGCACTAAAAGTTTCAGGTTTAGCCAACACAACTTTAGTGACTAGGGGGAATTCACTAGGAACTCCAACTCACGATATGTAAGTTTTGTCACCAACTCAGAGCCGAGACACAATAAACAGGGAGGCTCATCCAATACAGAGGCTACAGTGGGGAAAGGTCCTCCATGCCACTAGTCAAGTAGTAAGTCAGGGTGATAATCTAAAAGGTAGGTCATGGATGGATGAAGACAATGAAATGATGGAGCCAACACTAGCAAGCCAGAGTATGGTGTAATGATCACCTTTATTCTCCCTAAGGAGGGTATGTACCAATGAGTATGAATAGTGAACTTCTAAGTCGGAGTAGGGACAGTATAATATATATAATAGATCAACCAGGTCCATATATCTATATGATCGCCAGATCATGACACTAAGGTGCTAAGACATGCTATAAGAATAAGTATAAAAGCAATCTAACCATAATACTGTAATATACCTGCTGAGTCATATACCTGAATGCACATCAACCTGTACCATCATCTGTCCTCTGGAACTGCTGCTGTAACTCTAGGCACTACTGTCTGCTCTGTACCAATGGTATAATGGCTACATCGGTCATCTCTCTGAGTGTCCTGAAACTCAGTCATGGCATGGGGAATACAACTGCTGTCCACAATCTGATAGTGATCCAATCTAGATGCTCATCTCAGCAAAATGTAAGGGAACTGGCTGAATAGTGTACTGGAATGAGAAAAATAATGTATGGTAGCCCGGCTACTATATATGTGATAACAGGAGCCTCGGACACCAACCTTAGGGCTTCAAGCCCTTCCATGAGGCAGTCGACAATGCCACTAAGCCATAGTACTCCCAGGAGAGGAACCAAAGGACCTAGCCATAACCTCCACTCAGAAAATGCTGGAAAACACTCCTCCTAGTCAGAAAAATGACCCTTTCTCCTTGGGGCACAGCTGAAGGTGTGCTGGTACTGGTACCACGTAACAGGTCCCATGTAATGTACCCCTCATATGCTTTTCGATGCCATTGCCACCACTGCCAATGCTCCCCATCGAAACATAACACACCCACTTGGGGTTTCAATTATTCATCATCAATACCCTAGATAAAAAATAATGTTCGATCTGGCCAATTACCCCTCACGTTGTACGAGGTTCTTTCATCATGACCCAGTTGCACATGACAAGCATTCATTGATGACATAGGTGATTCAATATGTGATCCACTAAGTTGAACTTAGTTGGACTTCTTGTGAACCTTAGAAGACTTGAACAACTTACCTTGTTCATTGCCAGAGTTCAGAAGTTCATCATGCCAATTTTGGCCCATTTGTAAAAAATTTTCATGTCCAGACCCCCTTGGGGGAATTGCAATAAGTTGGTCTAAGCATGGTCTTTTTGTAACAGGCTTGGCCTACCTTAGGTTTAGCTATCAAGGGGATACTCTAGAGTGTTTTTTCCTTACGAATTATGCGTTGCGTTTCAGTGGTGTATAATTCTTGAGTTTTTCACTCACACCTCCAAAGCTGGAGTATTTACCATGGTGGTCAAATCTTAGGAGGTTATTAAAGCCTAAGTGTCTATGTATTTTTACATGCTAGCCATCAATAATGAGTCATATGGACATGCACTAGGTCCCCTAGGAGTTTGAGTCAGTTCCGACAAAAATAATTTTTCCCGTTTTACGAGCTTTTTTAATAATTTAATTAAAAAATCCAAAAATATGATAAAAGTTTGGTCTAGAGGGTGTTTTTGCCATGGGGGAGAGGGCTAGAATTGGAAGGACAAGTGGCATACTTGGGAATCTCTTCCCATCTTGAGTTGGCATGAAGCTCTTGGGAGGAATTCGACCCATGGAGGACCTTAGAAGTTTATAAAAGACAATAACAAAGAAGGATGGTAGCTTTTGATCCTTTTATAATTTGCATTATGCATTTGGGAGAGGAGAGCTAGTGGAGTGCTACTCTACTTGCCTTAGCACCAATTTCGAGGGTGAAAGATTCCCATCCTAGTTGGTAATTGGAAGGGCCATTCAGATCTTTCATTTGGAACTTTAATGGAGTCTTTTGTTACAGGTTGAATCTACAGGGAAACTCATGGTCACATCTCTTTCAGCTTGCTTCTACAACCATTCTTCTATTTCTTGTCATATTCTTGCTTCTTGAGGAGAGGCGCACTTGTTGAGGTGATGAACTCTTTGGGATAGCTCTTGAGGCCCCATATCTTTGTAATATGATATGTATACTCTGTTTTTACTTCTCATGAGACTTTCAGGTCGAAATACTAAGTGGAGTTATGTAAAAATACCAAACAATGCATAAATGATGCCATTTCCCCTAGATCTTGTTGTTGGAGTTTGAAGAGACTCTATTTCGAGTTATATCAGTTATTCTCTGTGATTTTGTTGATGTATGGAGTGTTATTAAAGTTATGAAGAAGTTTCATTAACAGAGAATAAGCCCTTGGCACCTAAAATTCGAATTTCATAAGTCATGGTGAAAATAACTAGCTTTTCCCCCTATGTGAAATCTTGCATATAAACATATGATTTTAAGGAGTTGCAGAAGGCCATAAGAACTAATTAAGGATACATTGGGGAGCTCATTAAAGCCACTTATCAGTACCATAACTCTGTTCAGAAATTTGGAAGGGTTTAACAACATTTGGGAAGCCATCTTTGTCCACTACCCTTGGGGGATTTGAAGCTCGAAATTACTAGTAATCTTCTCTACTTTGTCCAGATTGTAAATGAATGTTGCAAAAGTGATTTAAGGGTTTTTAAGCATCCATAAGCCTCTGTTATATGTCTTAATACCTCTCAAATACCTTAAGACCCATTATACAAGCATTTGGAGTTATTTGGAGACCAAGAGACCAATACTAGTCAAAGAGAAATTGCTAGTCAAAATCCCTACTTTGGCCAGAACTTGAAGGAGATTTGCAGAAGCCTCTTGAAGAATCTAAAGCATCCCTGAACCTCATAATTATGTCCTAATATCATCCATACACCTTCTATAACAATTTGGGAGCATTTGGAGTCATTTGGAGACCAAGAGACCAATACTAGTCAAAGGTCGAACTAGTGGAAAAAGTTGAAAATTTCACCATTTTAATAAATTTCTAATAAGGGACATTACAGTGACAGCAAGCTTGACTCGTGACTTGCCCCCAAGGACGCACCCAGTGGCTTGAATATTTCTGCCACATTACCCGAGGTGCGCATTAGGCGGCAACAAGTATAATTTGTTAATGAAAATCCATATTTTAAAAATTGAACCCTTTTTGATGCTTGATAGATTCAATATATCAAGTTTAAGATGTATCTATACTGATATAAAAAACACACTTAAATACATATATACATATGCGTTTGCTTGTTTTGTATTGTATATTTGCATCATATATACATACATTTTTGATCTTGTACAAACCCACCGCAATAATGGTCACAAACTATTGTGTTTCACAACCTGCAAGTTTTGGAGTCTATTTTATTTTCTAAGCCTTGGTTGAATTTTCCTTCACATTGTTTGGAGATAAATGATTTGAGACTGTGGCAGCTGTAATAATAGATTTTATTTTTATTTTTGGAAAGGTGTTTCACGACTTTGTGAGATTTGGAGTCTATTTTAGTTTGTTTCACTACTTGCAAGCTTCGGAGTCTATTTTGTTTTTAAAGTCTTGGTTGAATTTTCCTTCCCATCAGTTGGAGATCAATGGTTTGAGACTGGTGGTTGAAATAATATAATTTTCATTTTTTGGAAAAGTGTTTCACAACTGTGCATCAGTTGGAGATCAATGGTTTGAGACTGGCAACTGAAATTGTGAAATTCCATAGGAGGAGATCACTTTAGCTTGAACAAACCTCACAATTTCACTCAAAGAATTGCAAAGAAGAAGAGATAGAATATGATCAAAATTCACACATAAACTCAAAGAATGTGGAAAACTGTTGTAATTACATTCAGCAGCTGTAAGCTGGCAAAAATATGAGAGTACAATAGAATGAATTCGATATTAGTAAAGGTGATTCGAATTCTCCTCAAGGCATGGCTTGGACTGCATTGGAACCATCACCCAATCAGTGGTAGTGGCCACCGATAGTCAAAGATCAGTCAACCTGAGTCTAACTGAGTCTAACTGAAGCATGTGAGCACTAATCTAGGGAAGAAGACTCCAAAGGGCGCATGACAGACTGTCAGTAGTCAAGTGGCACTCCGATACAGTCAACTGGAAGCTACAGTCAGTTAACTGAGCAATCAATGCATGAATTGATTGATGAGGAACGAGAAGTGTGTAGTAGGGCGCATTAGTAATCCAGATGATGAAACAATGCGCACTAGGTAGGTAGGAGGGCTACTGATGGCTAGAGACAAGCTCCAGGGGGCTCAAAACTAAGGACTAGGTGTTGGGAGACTACCATATTGATGACTGGATGCATGCAGTATGCATGCAAATACAAAAATGATGGTGAGAATATTCCAACAGAAATAATATAATTTTCATTTTTTGGAAAGGTGTTTCACAATCGTGCAAGATTTGGAATCTATTTTAGTTTGTAAGCCTAGGTTCAGTTTGCCTCCCCATCATTTGCAGATTAATGGTTTGCGACTTTGGTAGTTGAAATAATAGCATTTACTTTTTTGGAAAGGCAATGGGTTAGATGCATATTGCATTTCCAAAAAAAATGGAATAGCTTAGACATTCTTATATGTGTCTCCATTTTCATTTAGTCTTTGTACATATTGCTGATTAGTGTATGTGATATATCTAATTTTACTGACATGCCATTATTCTTCTACCTCGAAGAAATATTCTTTTCTAGATTTGTATCTTAGGTTGGGAAGTACCTGATGAAAAAAGTGGACTGCAGAAGGATGGAGATGCTGTCAAGGAAGCATTAGACCAGCTTAATCAAGTTGGATGGGCCCAAAAATGGAAATCCCAGCCTTATGTCTCGCGGCGCACGGTTAGTCTGTTCTAGAAAGTAGCATACAATTACATGATTGACGATTATATGGCTCCCAAATATGTTTGCAGGCGTTGCATATGTTTATTAAATATGTCGCATAAGTTACTAAGTTATTTATATATACTGTATATTCTTGTTAAACATACAGTACAAGTTACATTGGCACTATATCTGGTGCAGACATTTCTACGTGAGTTGACTTCTCTCGGAATAAAAAATGCAGAAAATTTAGCGATTCCAAGCACTCGAAATGATGTAAGTACTGATTGGATGTCTTTTATATTTTTTTTAGAGGACGGTGATTCTTTCAATCTAGCTTTATGGTCATGTGTCAATTTTATTTTGGCATGCTATTCTTTATCATATGATTCACTGCAAGTGTTGAGTTTATTTCTTGCATTACGAATGGAATTATGATATCAATATGTTCCTCTTTTCATTTTCCATCATATTAAGTCCAGTCTGAGCTATTGCTACTTAATTAGTCACTGTTAATGTGCAGATTCTTCTTATGTTCCATTTATAATATTTTTTTTCATAGACAAAGAAGAGTATTTAATGCATGAATTGCACTTTGTTCAATTGATATGGATTTCTACCCAGTACTGTTTTGGTGAGGAATGTCATTCTCATGTCCTGATATAGCTTTTCAAACTTCAGTATATTTCTTTTGATACCTTGATCTCAGTTGTGCAGGCAGCTTTCTTAGTCACAGTGGTTGGCAGCACAAGTTTTCTTGCTGTTCTAGCTGGTCAGCTGCCTGGGGTAACGTACTTCATACCATGCACTTCTACTTGATTTTTAAATAAAATTTGTCTGGGTAAAATCAAACTCCTTAAAGTAATGACTTTGAATTTTTTATTTTTACGAACATTCTTCATCACCCTCAGAAGTATTTACTATTTTCCCTATTTAATTAAAAATGTACGGATGTACATATTTTTGGCGCACCTAAGGGAATACATTGATGTGTGCAGATATCATATAAACAAGGTTTCTTCTGCAAGGGTTACTGTGTTGATTACTAATCCTCAAGTTAACTGAAAACGTACTAACATCAGTAATGCATTTAGAGTCCTCAAAATAAAATCAATATGGACTGCATAGTACAATGGTAGAAGTTGGGTCTACCTCACATACATATAACTCTTAATAAATAACATCAGCATTTATTTTGGCATCCTTGTTGTTCCACGAATGACTCGATGCATGATTTCGAAAGATGCCCCATAAACAATTGAAGGATGGCTTTAGATGTGAGCCTTAATATTTACAATTCCGTTGATACACGTATTTAAATCCAAAGCTAAGGTCTCCAAAGTATTTAAATCCAAAGCTAAGGTCACCAAAGTTTACTGCAGATTAAACAAACATCCAGATAATTCGTCCGTCTTGAAATTAAAATACACAATGATGTGATTCTGTTCCTATATTTGGTTTAAGTCCCGGTGTTTGTATCAATACGGAAACTTGAATTGGGCCACATGTACTAGGTGTATTTTATTTGTTATAGCAAGGAGGTTTTGTTAAGGTACATGTTTAATTTAGTTGAGGCGAAAAGACAAAATACTAAGGGAAGGTTTGTATTTTGTCTTCGTATGTAGGAAATAGATCAGCTAAAGGGGGTTTTACAATGGATAAACATATAGGTTCTTGGAAGAGTTAGGTGAAAATTGTAATGATTGCGCGATGCTAACAGGGCAAAAGCCTAGAATCATTCTGAACGGACGGGAGGAAGCTTCTCTAGAGGTGTGCAAGGTTCTGCATGAATGCATTTTCTTCAGGATGAATCTAAATGTTGAAGGACCAATATGAAAGGACTGGAAATGGTTTTATGATAAACTTTTATGAAACATGAGAAAAGAAACTTGTATGAGAAGCTAAGATCAAATGCTTCCATAGCAACAAGGCAAATCAAAATATGGTGTATTGAATAATGGAAGATGATGATCAATGTTAGCTCATCATAAATAAAATATCAGTGTTAGGCCAGGTAAAATGTAAATGTAACTTTAGGTTTAGTTGCGCCGAGAGGCACATTCTACAACCGAGTATGGAGTAAATATGTAACCTGGGTAACACTGACATCAACATACATCAATCTATATAATATTTGAACACATCAATCCACATAATATTTGAGAAAAATAAATCACATTATTAAAGCCATATGTGAGGTCTACTGAATAAATGAAATGATAAAAATAGCAATATCAATTAAATAAACACTTCGTATATTCCACACCAAATCTCTCATCTTAAACTCAATCGATGATTGATTAACATTATCCTATAGAACATCATGTCCTTTTTGAAATTAGAAAAATAACACTAGTGTAGAATCGTAGATTCATATTAATGCTGTATTTATCAAGACTTGAGAGGGATGCAATCCCTCAAGGTGCATCCTCAATTTTTTGCATCATAAAAAAGATTTGCACCTCGAGAGATTTAATCCCTTGGTGCTTGATAGACGTGGAATTAAGATGGCTTCATATGTCAGTATTATTTTATTTTTCTGGAAAATATTCTTATATTCAAAATAAATATTTACAAGAAAACTAAGCATAAGTTGGAAGGTTATATGCAATGGTATTTACATCCTCTTCCTTAAAGCAACAAGAACAACAATAAAGTGCAAGTATGCACTAGAGTCCAACACTTATGCATTCTTGATCATCAAAAACCCTTTTGCTAGAAACTACATACATATCCCCTATTTCCCCTATTTCCACATATGACAAAATATAGAGAAAAAGCAAATCTCATTCTCAAAAACATATTTGCCCCAGAGCTTCCATAGGACAAATATGGCCGAAATCCACAAACAAAACCAAATACCACCGAGACAGGATTGGATTATAGAGCTGGAGTCACCCAACAACACTGTGCACCAATATAATCGCCCTTTAAGAATACCTACTTTCTTTGTTTGAACATGCTCCCAACAAGACCTAGCAAAAGGGAAATCCCATAATAGATGCTTCACCATTTCCCCCTTGGGGCAAGAAGGGCAAATCCCATCAAAGAGGCCACTCTTAGCCAAACGAGCCTTGGTAGGAAAGCCCTGATAGATCACCAGTTGAGCAAACACACATACCTTATAAGACACTCGCATTGACCACACACTATGCAATCTACGAATCCATTGGTCCTTAGCATTCGGAAATGAGGGCGCATTTGCTCATAAGGGGGGTGCATCTCTCAAGGCATGAAGGCACACTTCACCGAGATATGTGGCAGAAAGAGAGTAGGGTGGTGGCCAACCACCTAAGAGGTGACGCCAACCTCCCTTGGATCACTGCTCTTCACTCTAACTCATATGCCAGTTAAGGGATGTGCCCCCCCTCCTCTCTTTGGCTATTTAAGTAAGCATCCTCTCTTGTATTTCTCATGGTCAGAGGACCGAAAGGCTACTTAAGCTTTGCTTGTGTAGTTTGTAATACCTTTTCGAATAATAAAAGGCTTTGGAGGCAAACTTGTGGTGTAGTGCATCCAACGTTGAAAAAGTCGGACTCGGCAAAAAGTCGGCAAGGGTCCCGAAAACAATTTCTCGGCAACATCGGCGAAAAAATCGGGAAAAGTCGGAAAAAGTCGGCAAACATTAAAAAATACAAAATACAAAATACATTCATTTTTTTTTCAGAATTTTAAACATATAAAGCAACAATAACATCAGATAAACACATTGGAACATAAATATGGAGAAAGCACTGATATATATCATCATCATGTAGTCATGTCAAATATAAAATGATACATCAAAGTCGATACTGAATCCTGAAAGTCTGAAAGTTTGAAACACCATAGTTGTCCAATCAAGGACTCAAAACTCAAAAGTAGATAACCAATACAAAATGACATCACATATATAAATGTATCTCAGGAAAACTAGTAGCTATCTATCTAATATCAATGCCCTCTTCCCCTTTTACAGGAAAAGGTCATGGGCCGTTTGTCAGGCCTGCCCCTAGCACTAGAAGTAGCAGCAGAAGACCCTGCCCCTGCATCTAACATCGGACGATGAGTGACGGATGGAGGACTAGATGTATCAATCAGTGTAGGCGGTGGTGGCGATGCTAGCACATCACCCTCCGTGGTGGTTTTGACCTCCTCCTCCTCCGCCTGCCCTTCCTCTCCCTCTAGCCATGTAGGTTCCTCCTCCATGATAGGAGTCTCAATCTCCACCCTCCAATCAGACAAAATATCAATATTGTCTAAGGCGATGGCATCAACATTTGGTGTTTTATTTATCTGTGTCATCCATAAGCGGAGATTATAATGGACGTAGACCAAATCATTGAGACGTGTGAACTCCATCCTGTAAGAGGAAAATAATTTTTTTGTATGAGTCTAGAGGTTCAAGTTTAAAAAATTAATGAAATATAATTATAATATGTGAGGATGATAGATTCACAAATTATATTAAATGAAATTGATTTGTTGAAAATTTAAAGTCTAAGACTCTAACCTTCTGTGTCTCTTTGAGTGTACTTTTTCAAACACACTCCAATTCCGCTCACATCCTGAAGCGGTACATGTTTGGCTAAGAATCTTGATGGCAAATTTCCGTAAATTTGGTGTCCTTACACCATAGGTTCGCCACCAAGTATCTACAACAAATAAGGAAATAAATAAATCATAATTCAAAATTTCAAATTTCAACTTGCAAATAAAAGTTAAACACTTTAATAACTTACCTGGCATGAAATTGGTCCTGTCACGAATAGCATCAGCAAAGCTAAATACTCCAGTACCAGCCTGATACACCTCTAACTCGCGATTGATTGCATTGCGAGTCTCATAATCAGGTACCATCCTCTGAATACAAGTGAAGAGCCCCTCCAACAACTCACCATCAAAATCAAATTTGCATTTGTAGGAAAATGCAGCGTTGAGGAAGAGTGCTGCTGCATGAATGGGTCTATGAAGCATCCTGGTCCATCGACTATCAATCAACTCCCATAACAACATGTGCCTCTCGTGCCCCGGGGTACCCTTGCCCACATAATAATTCTGGATGGTCTCTTTGGCCCTATCCATGGCCTCATACAAATAGCCCATTGCGGGCTTATCACCATCAACAAGTCTCAAAACCCTTACCAAAGGTTCACTCACCGAGCACACTTCCCCCACTCCTTCCCAAAAGGAGTCAGTGTACACCAACTTGGCAATGGTTCTCCCATCCTCTCTCCTGCTATAAGCACAATCACGCCAATCATCAGAAACAAACATTTGCTTCAACTCAAACTGACATTGAAGCAAGGACTGAAGAGTAATGAAGGTGGTGGCAAAGCGCGTGATTGCGGGACGCGTCAACTCCCTGTTTTTGGTGTGCCTCCTCATGAGGCTGAGAACAAAAGTATGGTTGTAAATGAACTTGGGGATGCTCTTAGCTTAATCAATCACCACCTTGATAAAGGGAATTTTCCCCATATCCTCCAGCATCAAATCAATACAATGAGCAGCGCATGGAGTCCAAAACAAAGCGGGGTGCCTCTCCATAAGCATCCTGCCAGCAGCCACATAATTAGCTGCATTATCCGTAATAACTTGCACAACATTGTGCACCCCAATGTCCTGTAGGAACCCATCTAACAACTCACATAAGAGCACTGCATCTTTTACATATGCCGATGCATCAACTGATTTCACAAACAAGGTACCTCTAGGACAATGTACCAAAAAGTTGATAAGGGATCTACCCTTACCATCTGACCAACCATCTGACATGATTGTGCATCCAGTGCTCTCCCATGACTGCTTGAGCTCCTCCAACCTAGCACCGATGTCCTTCTTTTCTGCTTGAAGGATTGGACCCCGCAACTCATCAAAGGTGGCACTTTTATACCCCGAGCCAAATGCTGCAATGGCATCACACATCGGCTACCAAAATGGATTGTTTTTTACGATGCTGAGAGGTATGTGACTCCAGTAAAGACACCTCCCCATCACCCTGTCCACTTCTACCTTGTCATTTTTCTTTATCAATGCCTTGATAGAAGGTTGTGATCCACCTCCTGTTCGTGGACCAAAATGGTGTGAGGCCCCCGCCGTGGCTGTGGAACCCCTCGCACTACCCTCACTGAAAGTGGCAGATTCTGTTGCCCCCACACTTCTTGCTAGGCCAAAAGCTGCAATCTCAGCTCTGTTTGCGGCGATCTCATCCTTCTTTTTATTCTTTTCATGGATTGCGTCATGGGAAGATCTCATGATCTCTGGGGTCACTGCAGTACAAACGCCAACATCATGCCCAGGGAGTTTAGCTAGATGGTATTTCAACCTGTTAACCCCTCCTGACATGTGATGCCCACACAATTTGCAACTCAAATTTTGCCTGTTTCCATCATCCTCGGGCTCACCATACTGCCAAAACGGATCCAATGGCTTTGGCATCTTGGAAAATGGAATGGCAGCCTCAAAATGCAAACCTAGGGCACAAAAATACAAAAACAAGAAATTAAACCCCATTTGAAAAAATTGCAACAATTTGGCTTAAAAAATCAGACCTCTAAATTTATATTTTTGGCCATGAAAAATGATAACAAGAGGGTGGCTAAAGATCTAAGAAAGAAAACATGCTATTCCATTCTAAAACCCCCTTACATTTTGACTCTTTTTGATATTTATGGACATGGAAATCATTGGAAAAATGGCAAAAAAAAAAAAAAGAATAGAGGAAAGAATATAGGCAAGCAAACATGCAAAAAAATCATAAAACAAATACAAGAAAATGAATCACTACATACCTGTGAGACGAATTGGTTGATTGGCAAAGTTTTGACTCTTGAAGTTGAACCCTTTCTCCACAAAAATTCACAATGGTGAGCTTAGATGTTGTTTGGAGTCTTGGATGCCTCCAAAGTAGTTGATGGTGCCCTCTTGCCCTTCACACTCCTTATCCAACAGTCAAATAAAACAAATGACCAAAAAAAATTCACTTTTGACCCTTTAAACCGCGGCCGTGATGGACTGGGCGCTTTTTTCCTTCGACTCGCGAGTTTTTGGAAAAAGTCGGGAGTCGGCGATTTTTTAAAAAATCGCGATTTTTGCTCGCCGATTTTTCGGCAAGGGTTTCACTGCGCGACTTTTGCAAAAAAGCGCGATTTTTCGGCGATTTTTTCAAGCTTGAGTGCATCAATGTGTGTGGATGACAATTGCTTTACTTATGAGGTAATCGGTATTTGTTTATTTTCCTGTACTTGTTTGGTTAGCTATGGGCCTGCAAAGGGAGCTATCTTCCAGTAGGGTAAGATATTATTCTAGTTTGATTTATGTTCTTATTGCTTGTTTGTGGTAGATCTCTTAGAGGTGCATGCATTTTTTGTTTAATTGCATGCTTTCTATGTTTCTGCTTCTGGCAACACCTTTTGTTTAACCATTTATGTGTGCAAGGATTGTTAAGTATTTGTAGGTTATCTAGCTGGAATGAGTGGTTGATCTTGTTTGAGTCTTCCATCTTTCCATGCACTTACAAAGAAGCATTGTTCCTCCGCTCTCCACCAGCAGACTCCACAGCCCAAAAATTTCCAAGCTTTCAACTTCTTTCTATCCCTCTCTCCTTCACTTCTTTTAAAATTCCTTTTTTGGTTATGGTTCTTTACATGCTTAAGCTAGTTAGTTTCTTGCATGAAGATCAAACGTTGATTTGTTTAAGTATGCTTTCTATTAATTAGATCTAGTTATTCAAGCTCTATTTGTAGTAGATCTAGCTCTTAGTTGAGTACTTAGTCCTTTTAAAGATTATATTTTTCAAGTACTTGTTATCACATACATTGTAGTTGGAGCTACCATGATGCACACCATATTTTTTCACATCCATGAGCCAATCCTGTGGTTGAGATGAACCTATAGATCAACGATGATGCAGTTATTTATGAGCTAGCAACAACAATTTGCCCCCTTGTCATCACTGATCCTGCATGACCCCATTGAGATGATTATGGTTTAGTCATGGTTCATGCAAAGCAGAGCAGTTGGCCGGTGTTTTCTTTTGCCCATAGTTAGTTGTAGATGTTTCCAGAGATAGGTATATATTGCATTTGGATGTTATAGTTTGCTCTATAGTTTGTTTCAATTACTGTGACTATGCATGTTCTACTGACAGTGGCATTTTGAGCTTTATGGTCTGAAACCTGTGTCTTGAGTTGTCAGAGAGTCCATAGTGTAAGGCCATTACATATGCTTGCTAGTATTTCCTACCTTACATGGGCTTACTCCTATTCTTGCTTTGATGGCATCACCTTTCACCTTCCTCCATTCATCCGTATCTTCCATATTTGGTTCTGACCTTGACTTGTACTTTGACTAGTGAGATCAAGGACCCCCCCCACTTAGGCCTTTGTGTTGGATAGACTCCATGTTTACTTTGTGTCTCGACTTTGGAGTGTGTGGCCTAGTCCCTTCTAGTATGCTTGTATGATGCCACCGGAAGGTTCTCCTTTAGTCCTCGAAAACAAGTACTCCTACAAAAGCATCAGAACGCATAAATGCTATATCTAAATCTATGCAAAAAGTCATCTACAAACAGTGTTGCTAAACACTAAATAAATAAAAAGTCTTTCGTAGCTAGTCATTGGCTAAGGGATGAGCACTCATCCCTTGTATGATGTAAGGCCATTTGCCCCTACAGGGCAACAGGGTGGTAACTCCATCGCATGTATGGACGGTGGCAGGCAATGGTGGTAAGACCGAGTCATTATCTGAGGCCCGCAAGGCTATTCAGGGCACTTGCCCTTGAAGGCTGGCTAGTGAAAGATATATCCAAATGTTAATGCTAAATGTTAAATGTCAAATGTGCAAAAGTTGGCAATAAATTAAACGCAAAAAGGATGTTTGTCTAGAGTCTACTGGAAGCCTTCCAAGCACTCTACCCATTTGTGAGGCACCACCATTCCCTAGTGTCTTCTATCCGACATATGTTTAAGTGGTTCCCCTTTTCCTTCATGTCCAAGAGATCACAGTGCCGAGGTTATCAAGTCATTCCCGCTATCCTTACCTTGTTTCTTCCACCTCACCCATCCTAGCAGCTTGCCTAAGTTTGTGAGTAAGCATATGTAGGGGGCTTCATGAAAGACCTGATGGTTTCTCTAACACAATAATATTATTATTTGATGTATTGGTTGGGTTGTGGTTCACTTATTAGAGCAGCAGATGTTGTCTTTTTTTTGTCCGCTTGCAGTCAGAGCCTTTTTCATATCATATCAGAGACATGTATATGGTTGAGTAGGTATACATCTTAGTAGCTGTTGACTGGACATTTAGTGATTGATGACGGTGACATATTTTACTGGTGGGATTGTCATGATTGGTCGAATGGTTTTGAATGTTAAGGCCATTACATATGCTCGCTTGTATTGCCTATTTTACACAAACTTGGCTATTCCTACTCTCATTGCTATGTTGGTTTCCTCCACCCATTTATCTCCACCCTTATGGTTTTATCCCTGATTGAAAACTTGGACTTGTGAGATTGAGGACCTTTCCCCCATGTTGACCTCTATGCATAGCAGACTCTATGTTGTTTTGTGTCTTGGCTCTGAGTTGTGCGACAGAACTTGTTGAATCCTTGACCCTTTTGGGCCGAAGGAACCCATCGGTGTTGGGTCCTGTGCCTAGGTGAATTGGGATTCTGAAGCCTTGACCTCTGTTACCGGATGAACTAGCAGGGCTAGTGTCTGATGAACAAATGCAAGGAGAAAGTGACCATAGTCACCTTAGTCACTCCTCCAACTACTTTGGAGAGTCGGAACCTCCAAGGGGAGAGCCCTTCAAGGATCTGCAAGACACTAGGACAACAGAAGCTATGTCTTTCTAGAAGACCAAATTAGAGACCAGTGCCTTAAACCAGTGTAATCATATGAATGGAGAAGACATACAAGTTGAGGAAAGTGTTTGTAGACACTAAGACTAGATATAGCAATTTAGTACATGTACGTCAAGATAAGCAAGATTGACCTTTCAATAGCACCCAAGCACCTTAGAGATCATCCACATGAGCCACTATGTCATTCAATAACAACAGTAGTATATGAAATACCCTTTCGAAGACAAGTTAGATGATTGATACAGTGTAATATCACAGTCAACACAAGTACGATAACAGTCCTAATAGCAGTAGGTAAGTGCAACAGTTCAATGCAATGTATGAGTGTGTTAACAACAGTTTACAACTTTACAGTCACTACAATAGCAATTTTAGAACAATGGAAATATAGCTTGAAACACCCGAAATGATGTAAACGATTGCTTCAATTAAAGGTGCCAATGCACGACTGTCAAAATGTAACCCTCAGATTTTATAATAGTAAGGAAAAAGTATGTTTTCAGACTTCCTTTTATCAGATGTAACAGCAGTAAGTTTAAGTTATGCAATAAAGAAAAGTGTAGTCAATAGGATTTAGACCTTTAAGTAATGTATCACCCCACCTTTACCAATACGTAAGCAATAAAATGACTTTCAAGACTGTATTTAATGCAATTTTCAGTCTTCCTTTATCTTCAATATATCAGCCTTCAAACAGTAGCAATATGTATCAAATGAACACTTTTGTGGCTTTGCGTAGGTGCAAAGTTGCCTTTTTGGGAGACCGTCAAGGTATACAGTCTGCAACTTTGTTGCAGACTTATATGCAGCAGAGACAAGGTCTGATTTAAAGGCTGCTACAACAGTAAATGGGGTTGTTTCAAACCTTGAAGACACCCGCAAAATGAGGACCGAACCCTCTTGGACTGAGGTGAGGGCTAGGGGAAGGCTAACAAGCCTAGGAGGTAGGCTAGGACTGTTTAGGGTTAGATTTTAGGTTTGAAATTAGGGCAGAAATCAAGTTTTTAGGCTTAGGGTTTTAATTATGTACAAAATCAGAAATAAAAATCTAATTACAAAAAAATGCAAAATTTAACCTAAAAATAATATTTACACATGTACAATTAGGGTTTTTAGGAATTTTTGATGTTTTTAAATTTTTAGGGCTTGCTAAAATTTCGCCCTAGGGTTTTTAGGGCTAAATAAGGCAGGGCGAAATTGTAGGAGAGAGGGCCGAAATCTTAGGAAGGCCAAAAAATAAAAAAAAAATAATTTTTTGATTTTCTAGGGTTTTTAACATAAAATTGCATACCTAATTAAATGGCCTAATCTAGCATGAAATGCAATATTTACGCATGAAAATGCAAGTCAAATTTAGTAAAAGTTGATAACTTAGGGTTTTAATGGATGCTACCCCAAACCCTAGCCTTAGAGGAAGGTGACTAGCCTTCCTCTTGGAGGTAATTCTCCTTGTCAACTAGGTTAGGGCTTCTTGAAACAACCCCTAAGGTTCGTTTCAAGAGCCTAAACTAGGGCAAAGTTGGAGCTCCAAGGCTAAATTTTGTAAAAACCCCCTCTTAGGAGCGTTTCTACTATGCGAAGGGGATAGAAAATTAGATAAAAGCCCTATTAAAAAAGAATGCAACCCAAGGGCTACCATTCATTCATTCAAGAAGCAAGAATACCTACCTTTCACCAAACAAGACTTAAAAGGTAAAAGACTTACTTGAGCATGAGTTATTCCAACTATTCTAGCATCCAAAAAGCATTAGCAAGACACGAAAACATCCAACTTCATTCAAGAGCAAGAAAAATCATCCCTCCAAGAGGTGCGCATCACTTCATAAGGCCTGTTATCACCTAAACTGTAGTTACCCCTATGGATGTATCCAGTCATGGATGGCAATAGGGAAGGGCAACTCAAAAGGTGCAACCACGATCGCCTCGACCTCCAATATATGGTTGTCACGCCAGTCGAGGCAACCTTCGCTTTATGTTATCTAGCCCAGACAACAAAGGGGGAGACCCGATCTACTCCCGACAGGAGAGATCAAAACCAAGACACCAAATCAGGGTATTTCTAGGTGAAGTTAGGTGTATGGTTTATCCTAGACCTAAGGATGAAGTCACAAGCCAAGTGAGGGGTTTAATGAGTATAACTTTGGTTCATAGCTGATGTGAGAGTGACTTATAATGTTTGAAGTGAGATCTAGGGTTAGAGTACTAGTTCAATGTTGGAAGATCCACTGCCTTGGGAACCGTGTCCAATGCAGGGTAGTTTTGTGGTTTAATTGGGGCTAACTAGTACACATGACAAGCTTGACCATAATGCATGATGGCATCAAGGGTTTGGTTCACCACACTAAGGTCAAACCACAAGTTAATCCAACAATCTAGGAAAGTCGAATTGACTTGGAGAATAACCAGTGCCTTGGGAATTGGGATAGTGGAGTCAAAGTAGGGTTGACTTGTGGTTAAGGACTCCTAGTACTTGGGACAAGTGGGCAATAAAGGTCTTGATGGATAAGTAGGTCTAGATCTAGGTTTAACCCAAGTGGACCACAATCCCTTAAAACAAGGAATGCTATCGCCAAGGCGAGATCTGACAAAGTGACACACTAGACCTAGGTTTTCAATTATTCCCGTTCCAAATCTCCAAAAATCTCAAGTACCCATGTCCTAGAAGTGAGTCAACTCACTTCTCCAAGGTGGTGCGACTTTACCCAAGGAGGCCAAAAATGAGGGTTAGGTAGGTCAATACAAGTCGGATGGCATCCAAACTTTAGATCCGGGTAGGTCAGTTAGTTAGGAGAGTGGATCTACAATTTTACGGCAATCCGATGGCTAGATCTTACTAGATCTGAGTTTAAGTGTTCCAAGTGGTCCAAAATGGGGATTAAATCCCTTAAAATGTGGAATAGGGCCCACAAGGTGAATTTCAGGAAAGTAACAACCTGGGTGTATGTTATTTGATGTGTAGATTACAAATCAAGTGGAATCTCAAACACCCACCACCTAGATCTAGGTCAACTTGCTCAAACTAGGAAGTGCGCTTTGCTTGGGAGGAGCTAAGTTGGCATGGGAGGGGGGTCAAACGGAAGCCAATCCTCACCAAACTATAGATCCGGGATGCCGTGGATGCTATAGAGGTGGGTTTTCAATATTATGCCCAACAACCCACTAGATCTGAGTAGATCTGAGAAAATGTAAAATGGGGTTTTGAAATATTTAGGGTTTTTAAATATTTTAGACAATTGGATAGATCATGGAGATAGAACTTACCTTGAGATCATACCTGAGTGATGTGAATGAGATGCCTTGATGTTGAGGAAGATTCCCACAGAGATCAAATGAGAGATTGTTGATTTGCTTGCCAAATTGATGCCCTAGCCCACAAGTGCGCCTTCCTCTACCTGTCAAACCAAGGAATAGCGATTCAATCAGTAAGATCAAGTATGGAAGAAATACAGGAGAAATGCAATAGTAACATGAAATAGAAGGTCCTGGGACAATAATACTCCCTGTTGCCAATGAAGAGATCCAAAGAAGAAGTAGGGAGAGTCTTCCCCTACCAATACTTCCTCCTCAAAGCAAATCGGCCTCCACCTGTAGATGCAAAAATCGTGGTACAAAATATATGGCAAACAAGATCTCCAATAACTTAGTGCAAAGGAAGAACCAACGAACGAACACCAAAAACATTCACCACAACATTGGAGATAGATGCAATAATAATTTTCTATTCCAATAATCCAGAGCCAAAAGTCCCTTTACAATGAGAGGCCCTCTCCTTTAAATAGGAAGGAGAGGCACCAAAACCCTAACCACTTTTTGAATGAGTGGCTAAGATTAAAAGATACAAATGTCTAATCAATGGTTGAGATGAGCTCAACAATAAAATACATGGATCACTAATAAAATATTATGTAAGTGGACAAAATCGCCCTATAAGAGGGGAATCCCACCAAATCATGATGACAAAATATCATAAGAGGCTTATGGTGGGTCCAAGGGGTAATTTTATCCCTCCTTGGTCAATCCCCATAGCACAATAACCATAAAATAATCATGAATGTACCAAATCGTGCCTCCATAGTCAAGTCGTGGTCCTCAAAAGACCTCAGAAATCCACAGAAAGTGCCATAAGTGATGGATGCGGGCCCCGATGAATCTGAAACTGCTGGAGAAGGTGTGGAAGACCCCGATCTATCATCACTGATCATCCCATGCCACAACTTTGCCTCAGTAGCCCAAATCGATTTCCTCAATAGCCATTTCTACCAATCCTGAAATGCCTCGGGAAGCGTGAAACTGCCCAAAACAGCCTCCTGGAGTGCCTGCGCTGTCAAGGTGAGGGCACCAGTGTGTCCGGGAGGGGGGTAATATGGTAAAAACAAGTGGCTGGACCACCCCCTCCATCATCAGCGCCCTAGGTCAACCGGATAAAAATCTCATCTGCTCTGACAGGGCCTCCGACAGACCAAAACTGCACTGGGACAGCCTACTGAGGCTCAATCATCACTGTAAGTGCCCGGAACTGAAAACAAACTGTCCCATTGGACTCAGAAGGTCCAAATCCATCCAAGATGTGTACTCATACACCATATGAGTCTCTGCATGATCAAAATAAATATCCAATATACCGGAACAGGGCCAATAATAATAATCTGTAAATGACCAAACACTGCTGTAAACCAAGAATCATCATCATAACCCTGTAGCTGATGCATAGAATCATCATGTATGTATACATAGACCATATATCATCTATCCATATCATCATAAGGTCCAACATCTCATGTCCCATGGTCCTCCATGGTCAAACTGGGTCTAACCAAGACCAAATATAACTCAGACCATCATCCAAAGCTGCTGTAAAGTGTCAAGGTTAATACATGCTCTACAACTTATTCAAATAACAATTATAACACAGAGTAATCATAACTGGCGATCTAAATCCAAATATATAGTGTCGTTAATTATTATTATTACTCAGACTAGACTTTCAGGATCATACTCACTTCATAGCTGTGATCAATTTGCTAGTGAAGGGTGAAGGCTGAAATAATTGGCTAGGCTAAGGGATGACTTGACTGACTTGACTTTGTGACACTTTGGCAAGGGAAAGGGAATACACACCATAGTATATACTGAATGAGCAATAACACAGGGAATGGCGGTGTCTCACAAATGGATGAGTTGTTTAAAGAGGGTTTATTCACCTTCACAGATGCGCACAATCCATAATACAAATAAGGCCAGCAATTGTTTAGATATAGCATTTAAGTTCCATTGCTTTTTGGGCCTGAAGTTTCCATAGCCTTGATCTATGTGTGTTTATAAACACATTGCATAGATTTACATTTATTTTAGGCTTTCTGCTGCAGGTGTGTTTTTAGGCACTTGTTTACCTGAGCACTTCTAGGTGTGTCATGGACAGCTTGTTTACCTAGGTATTTATTTTCCAAAAGATATAACATTTTATTTTCATGGCCATTTTCATTTGGCATGCCTTTCATTCATGTGTGTTTAGAAACACATTGCATGAATGGGCTTTTCATACAAGATATAGCATTTCATTTTTTCCAGATTTTGTATTCATGGCAGCACCAAAAGTTTCAGGTTTAGCCAACACCACTTTAGTGACTAGGGGAATTCCAAGGAAATCCAACTCACCATAGGTAAGTTTTGTCACCAACTCAGAGCCGAGACATAATAAACAGGGAAGCTCATCCAATACAGAGGCTACAGTGGGGAAAAGTCCTCCATGCCACTAGTCAAGTAGTAAATCAGGGTGATAATCTAAAAGGTAGGCCATGGATGGATGGAGACAATGAATGATGGAACCGACACTAGCAAGCCAAGGTATGGTTGAATGATCACCTCTATTCTCCCTAAGGAGGGTAAAACCAATGAGTATGAATAGTGAACTTCTAAGTCTGAGTAGGGACAATATAATATATATAATCGATCAACCAGGTCCACATATCTATATGATCGCCAGATCATGACACTAAGTGCTAAGACATGCTATAAGAATAAGTATAAAAGCAATCTAACCATAACACCATGATATACCTGCTGAGTCATATACCTGAATGCTCGTCAACCTGTACCATCATATGTCCTCTGAAACTGCTGCTGCAACTCTGGGCACTACTGACTGCTCTGTACCAATGGTATTGTTATCACACCATAGTAGCAGGGCTACTATTCTTGTACAGCAGATATTTGCACATTCCAGAGCTTCCATTATTCCAGAGCATGGCTATATATTTTGGATCACTCATGATCAGAGTAGTAGATTATTCAGATTTGTATATGACCTTGTGTCAAGGCTGAGCCTTGAGAGTTCAGATTTGATGACTGATGTGACCACTTATCCCATTTACAGTTTCAGTTCAGTGCCTAGAGATGTATTACAGCAGTGTTTCAGATGATACTTGATGATTATTATTATGATGATGTTGTATGATCTATGGATATGTTCTCACCGACTGTGGATTATTATCTTGTTGATTTAGTCATGATCATAGCATGTGCTTGGTATATTATTCCTGATGTGGCAAATTATTTAAAATGAACTTTAAATCATAAAATGGACAATTGCTTGCACTTTTAGGTCATTTAACAAAACTTACTGGTTTTTCACCTTACATAGACATGGTCTTTCTCGACACCAGTTGTCTGCTAGTGTAGGCTCCATATTCACCTGTCTCCATTCATACATGACCTTCCTGTTTGACTTTAAACCCTGACTTGTCTCATTTGATTTTCTGATACTGAGGACTTCCCCATTTTTCTACCTCTGTGTTTGGACCGCATCCCTGTTTATTCAGTGTCTCGGCTCTAAGTTGGTGACAGAACTTGCCTTTGGTGAGTTGGATTGTAGGCCTAAATCATTCTGGTCGGTTGTCCCGATGTTTGGCATTGGCTCGAACTCCCCCTAGTCACTTGAGATGTTGTTGGCTAAAACTGAAAGCTCATGTTCTACCTATGGAAACTTAATAAATTCGCCCATGGAAACAAAAAAGGGCAAGAGCGATGAAAAGCTAAAAATACTCCTCGAAGAGTATAAGAAAGGTCCAAAAAGCAATGGTTCTTAAAAGCTATATCTAAACAATTGCTGACCTTGTATAAATATATGAAAAACATGCCCTGGATGCAAGCTGCAACTAGTTGTGCTTCTCAGCACATCTGAAATCCGAAGGGTTATGTAGGCCAAAAAGGCCATGGAATAAAATTGAATGATCCTAATGAACCTGGATCAACTTGATGTAGACATGATGCTTAAGTTGAATAAGCACTCTCTAAACAACTTATCCATTTGTGAGGCACAACCATTCCCCGTGTTCTTTTGTCCAGCACAGAGTTTGTAGCTTCCCCCTTTTCCCAGTCCAAATTATTTTTGAGTTAAGTTAGACAAGTCAAACCCTTGGCCCAACCTTGCTCATAGCCTTCATCCTTCACTAGCAGTTTGACCATGTCCAATGGGTAAGTTTGTCATTTGAACTATTGTGCAAGTAATCTTATATAACAACGGAATATGTTAACTTGATTAATGCCACTGAATGGAATTTATACTTTGAGCTTAGCTGTGGGAATGATTAGAGAAGCATTGTCTTAGTCTACTGATGTGATTTATCCTTGATTATATATTCTTGGGATCCGTGATGATGTGGACCATGTATGGATGATTATTGATGATGATTTATGGGCCCACATGTTTGATGATGATATCATATGGTGGACATATGATGCAGATGATGTTTGATCCAGTTCAGCAGATTTATTATTACTTCAGATCAGCAGATTATATATTGTCCATATATGGTGGACCCTACAGCAGGCCCATTAGGGCAACCCACGGTGTATGAGTACTCATTCCTAGTGGATTTGGGTCTTCTGGATCCATTGAGACACTTATCTTTCAGTTCCGGGCACTTCTGAGAGTGATTGATGCAGTTTTACACTTGTTGACCAGATTGGGGGTTGATTTCCCAGCCTGAGCAGCAGGGGCCCCGAGAGGCCAGTTCACCTAGGGCGCTGATGATGGAGGGGGTGGTCCAACCACTTGTTATTACCATTTATCCCCCCTCCCGGAGAGCCTGGTGGGCTCAGATGGACAGCGCTAGCACCCTAGGAGGCAGTTTTGGCACTTTCACAGTTCCGGAGGCAGTTAAAAAATGGGATAAAGTGGTCACTGAGGAAATCGATTTGGGCAGTTGAGGCAAGGTTTTGGCATTTGGTCTTCACAGAGGTCTTCCAGGGTGGCATCACTATCTTCCAGTCAGTTTTCACCATGTGGGTATGCCCGGATTGATCACAGGAGGACATTTACTGCTTGACTGTCATGGATTCTGAGGACAGTTTTGGTCATTTCTATTATATTGGACATATTTTATTATTTTATTGTGCCTTGGGGATGAGCTAGTAAGGATTGATGCCTCCTAGCCCCACCATGTGCTTATTTTATCATGTCCTAGTCATCATGAGGTGGATCATTGTCCTTTTTACCCCTCTAGTGGGATGACGTCACCCTCCATTGTACCATTTAGTGAGGGCGCTTTTGTTATATTGGGTGATCCAAGTGATATTATGTTATGGTTCATCCTAGCCATTGATTGTATGATGAGATCTTATAATCTCAACCACTCATTTGATGTAGTATTATAGAGTGGTATAGGGTTTTGGTCTTTATTATCCTATATAAGGAGGAGACCCCCCATTGTAAAGCTCACCTTTGGAGCTCTGGAATATTGGAATAGAACATTTCTTTGTGGAGCATATCTCTCTTGTCTTGTGGATTCTCTTGCATATTGAGTATACAGTATCTCTTCTATGTATCATTGTCGATTTTGGTGCTTCTACTAGTTTTCTTGCAGGAAAGTCGAATTGATGGAGAGGAGGGCGATTTCTTGAGGGTTATTGTTGGAGGGATCCACATATTCTCTCTTGGGTTGATCTTGTGACAGGGAGTATCATTATTGTATCTTTGTGACATAGTTGATGCTTTCTATTACATCTTTCTATCATTTTCATAATCATCTTACTTGACTTGTTTCTTTGATCTTGTCTTGTAGGAAGAGGACGATTTGGCTATCTTGGAAGAGGACGTTTTGGTTGGAGCTCTTGGATCTCACTCTTGAATATACACATAGGAGAATGCTATCAATTTGCAAGGTGGCCACAAGCAATTGAGGTAAGATCTACAAGGTATGTGCCTCTTTCATCCATTCTATCTTCATTGGTCACAAACCCTAATTAATCAAAACCCCAATTTTGGTATTTCTTAGATCTACTTAGATCTAGTCTTGCAATTGAAAAGATATTAAAAACCCACCTCTATAGGATCCACCCCTAGTTGGATCTATAGTTTGGTGGTGATTGGCTAAAAATTAACACACTTTTCAATGCAAAAAGCCCTCTTGAACCTAAATCGATTTTCCTAAGAGAAGCTTGTTGGGTTAGATCTAGCACATGGGTAGGTGAGATCTCACTTGATTTGAAATCTAGACACTTGATAACCTATACCCACATCTTTACTTTGGTGAAAACTACCTTGTGGACATCTCTCCAGGTTTTAAGGGGTTAAAACCCCCTTTTGACTCTCTTGGCATCTTAAAACTCAGATCTACTAAGATCTGGCCATTGGGTTCACTTGAAATTTTGAACATACATAGATCGGGGTACTAGCTACTTAGATCTACAGTTTGGTGGCCATTGGACTTGATTTGGTCCACCAAACCCTCATTTTAGCCCTCCTTGAGCAAATCGCACCCCCTTGAAAACTTGAGTTGGTCCACTTTGAGGAGGTGGGTGCTTGAGATTTTTGTGGATTTGGAATGCCCATGCCTTAAAACCTAGGTCCATACTGTCTTTTTGTCCCGATCCGCTTTGGGGGTTGCATTCCTTGTTTCAAGGGATTGTGGTCCACTTAGGGTAATCACATAAAAACCTAGATCTAGTAAGATCCAACCATTGGATCTTCTTCAATCCACTTGACTTGGCTTCTAGGTGTCCCGATCTACACTTTGACATACTTTTTGACCCCATTAGCCCATCAAACAAGGCACTAATCCACCACTAAGCAAGTCGCACTCCTTGGGATTTGTGTCAAACCCTAGATCTAGTACATGGGTACTCCTATAACCAACTCAAACTCATAGATCTAGCCTACATCTAACCTATAGTACCAACCTCACACCCAACTTCACCTTGTGGGCCTACCTAGAATCACTTCACACTTCCCAAGAAAACTAGACCCACTTGTGTAAACACATGGTACTATACTTTGTCATCATACCCCATCATGTGGCCTAGACCATACATAGGTTGAAACGTTAATAATCTCTTACACTTCCCTCAACCATACCTTAAACCTTAGGTCCACTTAGCCTTGCATTGGTTTCCGTAACTCATTACTTACCTACACTTAGAAACCTTTGTTTGGGTCCAATCAACTGTGATTGGGGTATAGGGTCTCCCCCTTGGTCTAGTTACACCTTGACCTAAAGCGAAGAGTGCCTCGGTTGACGTGACTCCCACCTGCATTGGGAACCGTGGCATCTCTTGGGTCACCTCTTTAGTTTCCTAGCTCCTCTACCGTCCCGGATGGGATACCACTAGGGGCAACTACAAGTTGTGTGATAACAGGTATAATGGCTACATCGGTCATCTCTCTGAGTGTCCCGAGACTCAGTCATGGCATGGGGAATACAACTGCTGTCCACAATCTGATAGTGATCCAATATAGATGCTCATCTCAGCATCTCAAATGTAAGGGAACTGGCTGAATAGTGTACTGGAATAAAAAAAATAATGTATGGTAGCCCGGCTACTATATATGTGATAACAAGGCCCTTCTAGGGTAAAAGAGTAGCATAATGAATTTTTATCCTATAAGTTGTGTTTTGAAAATGAAGTGAGGAGATGTTATTTATATGATATCACTCTCACTTTTAAAATAAAACCAGGCCGATATGCCTTTAAAATGTCAATTTGAAATTACAACATGTCAACTTAAAATTATAACATAAAATAATATAAAATAATCAAATCTGTGGGTAACTTGGGGCATTTTCCCTAGAGTTCACCCAAAAATGACTAAAATGGCTAATATTTAGCAAAATACTCCAAACTGAAGGTTGGAGTAGGTAGGGGGCGACGTCATACCCCATCTAACCCCTCAATGCCCCCCCCAAAACAAGCAGTATGACCTGGTGAGGATGATGACGTCATCCTTGGAAGCGGCCCAAGGAGAGAGGGCGCTATGCTGCAGAGGGACCAGGAGGGTGCCTGAGGTGACCTGGAAGAGAGGCAAGAGCCTCATAGTAGACGAAACTGTCATCGGAGTAGTGGAACAAGTGGGGGGTCATGTGACCCAATGACCCACCCCTAGGAGCCCCAGACACCAACCTCAGGGCTACAAGCCCTATAATGAGGCAGTCAACAATGCCACTAAGCCATAGTACTCCTAAGAGAAGGACCAAAAGGTCTGGCCATAACCTCCACTCAGAAAATGCTGGATAATAGCCCTCCTGGTCTAAAAAAAATGACCTTCTCTCCCCCGGGGTACATTTGAAGGTGTGCTGGTACTAGTACCACGTAACAACCTCTCTGGTTGGTTACCCAGTAAATGAAGAAGGAGTAGGCAGCAAAAAGGAATGGAGGAGCAGCAAGCTGAAGGTAAGGAAGGGCTGGAAATTGAACAAAGGGACAGCAGCAAATCAAAGATAAAATGAGCAGCGAAGAAGAGCTAGAATGGGTAGCCAAAAGGGAGAAGAAAAAACAGAGATAAGAAGGTCAACACAGTGAGCAAGAGTGAGATGTGAAGCTAGAGGAAGAAAGCGAATGCAAAGGAGGAAGGATCAAGCCTACTGAAACCAAACATAAACTTGATGGGAATGTCCAATATTGGAGAAGGATAGAACTTGAGTTTCCATAGCTTGGAGATGGATGTAGTAACCAAGATAAATTTAAACTTTTCGATGGATGAGGAAAAAGCCCCTGTTTGGCAAAGCTTCTTCTTTTGAGAATAGAAGCTATTTGTAAGTCCTGCAAGGTGAAGTTGTTAGATGGCAATATCTCGTGTAATGAAGAGGATGTAGATTTCCCAAGTCCTCTCCACCTGAAATGCTCCCTGAAAGACACAAATCTCAAACAACAAACTGGATCAAGTGCAAGCATGTAAACCAAACAAAACTCTAAAAGACATTGGTATAACGACTACTTCCTGTCCGATCTAGATGTTTGAGCAATTTAACATGGGTAAACAAATTAAAACTTTAAATGAATACCTTCACGTGCTAGATTGATAGCCTTCTTGAACATGCATTGAACAAAATTTGAAATAATAAGAAATGGTGAGAAGGATAACACCTCACAAAATGAAGCCACAACACCAAAAGCCCTCGCATAGACCTCCAAAGTCACTTTTATTTCAAATACTAAGCAAATACAACTGTTACACTTTTGGGCAGAGTGCTCTTACATCAAATCTCCATGAGAAGAGAGAAGAAAGATCTCTCTTAAATAACAAAACAAGAGACCAATAACGTAAGTCGAATTGGCTTGAGAGAGAGCCAATGACACCATTCACCAATTCGAAATTCCAGTTTAACTCTCCAATTGATGAAGTCGAGTTCCAATTTGATATGACAAGTGGATGAAGAGTGTGAGTTCAATCTCCAATTGATTGATGGAACTTGAGTTGACTAACCACCAAACCATTGAGTGCTCGCCACATAACCAATTCGCATATCATCCTTAGCTTGACGTGAATGCATGCAAGGGCGTGAATCTCATGGGATAGCGTGAATCAATCAAAGATGAGGCTTGGAGTTAAGGTATGTGATGTGGCCTCCATACAATAAATGCACAACCACCATACCACTCAACACCGGCCACATCAACAAAATCGTGATCCATGGGCGTGAAGAAAGTTCATGTGAGGAAAGGACCCACGCTAGCATAAGCTCACGTCATCCATTAAGATTAATTCTTAAATCCAAACTATGACTTAGCATGTGCTTTATTCCTCTTAAGTGATCGTACAACTCATAAAATCAATACTCAACCCTTTCCATGGATTATTTTAATGAATTTTGACTTATTTGGTTTTTTGTCAAAAGTGCATTTTGTCATCTTTTAGCAATTAAATGCCAGAATGATGTATTATTAGCCAAAACTCGCCCAGAGGTGACGTAATCGCCCGGAACCTTAGAAAAGTTGGTGCTAGGGTAAAGAGGACGCTTTGAGCGTCAAAAGGAGCCTCCCCACGCCAAATTCTGCCTCCGGATGAGGTTTTTATCACGTTTTGAATTTTTTTAATTAAACCATTAAAAAATGGTCTAATTTACGGAAAAAAAATATTTTTGCCGGAATGGAACGAAACTCCTAGGGGACCTAGTGCATGTTCATACGACTCAATCGAGATGGCTAACACGTAAAAAATCCTAGACACAAGACTCTAATAACCACCTTAGGTTTTGACCACCATGGAAAATACTCCAGCTTTGGAGGTTTGAGTGAAAAACTTAGGGATTATATGCCATTGATGAGTAGCACATAATTCCTAAGGAAAAGCCACTCTAGAGTATCCCCCAAATGGCTAAACCTACGGATAGCCGAGTCTTTTATAAAAGGACCCTGTTTAGACCAACTTTTTACAACTTCCCCATGGGGGTATGAACATGCAGTTATTACAAATGGAGCAAAATTACCCTGAAAATGACCTCTGAACTTCTGAACACTGATGATGAACATGAATCATGTTTATGAAACTGGCGGCTCACAAGAAATTCAGCTATTGTACAAAATAGCTGGTAACAGAACTGAACTTTCCTAGGTCTTTGGCTTGATTTGTATAAAAATCCATTATATTCGGTTAAGGACTCCATTATCCCAATAAAAAGCACTGATCATAAAATCTACACCAAAGAATATAAAGTCTCCATCATTTAAAATGCTTACTTGCTTGTATTAATTGTTTATTCTTTTCATAGCAAGTTTCGCGTACCTAGGGTGTACACAACTTCAAAATCATTTACCATGTACTTTCCTAGATCCCGAACATCAACTTGACAACCATTCTTGATCTAGGTTACCGCACGTTAAAATCGTAAATAATTGAGATTTGGTTTCCTAGCAAGCGATCTTTCCCCTCAAGGATTGATCAGGGTCTCCCCCCTTAGCCCACTCTGAGTAAGGTTTAAAGAGAAGAGACATCTCGCTTGGCATTACAACCGGTTATATTTCGGCGAGTGAGATACTCTAGAGTCATTCCATTAGCTGCCCGCCTCCTCTACCATCCTGGATAGGATCCCATCTCGGGGCAACTACAAGTTGAGTGATAATAGTACTCTCTACAAATAGGCCTTTTTTCTCTTTTCTTTTTCTAAATGCATCTTATCTTAAATTACTGCACCAATATTTTTTATCACGTCACTGGCATACAAGTCAATGTATCTGCATCATTGCTTTGTTCCACTTCTCCTTTCTGTCATGTATTATGTTTTGGACTCATCTTTATATAAGATAGATTTTCTTATGTCATGATTTATCAGGAGTGGCTTTAGCACTCTCACTTTGTAATCTTATTGATGTACTTAGCCGTCCCATTGACCTATTTGTGCTCACTTGTTGGACATTAATAAATTTATCTTATCTTATTTAAGGGGTAGTTCTGTTGTTTTCTTCCCTATCATGGTTTCTCTCCTGGGTCACTCTTTTATCTTTTTTCTAATATTCCTTTTCTTCTTCAGTGCGCATCTTCCGTCTATACAAGAACTTTCTTCTTCTCAATTATAGTGGAGGCTTGTATAAAGTTTACATCTTTCTGCATATTTGTTGTTAACTAAGGTCAGGAAAATGCTTGTTTGTTGGAAAGATTCCATTTGGGTTTGTCCTCCCTAGATACAGAATGACTGAGAGATTTGCAATTTTTTGGGAAATATCTAGCTGTGAATACTTTTGTATGTATCTAGTAACTAGAATCATTAATTTTCAGGATTGGGGCTTTTTTGTACCATACTTGGTTGGAAGTATTTCTTTAGTGGTGCTGGGCATAGGAAGCACTGCTCCTGGGTAAATTCTTTTCCTTTTCTCTGTTTCAACTTCTCTTAAAGATATTTTATTAAATAACTTCGATTTTCAACCTATACATGAAATTCAATCAGATATTAAGCTAACCATTTTTGCACTGTTGAATCTTGATATTAGTTAGGCCACCTGTCTGGAATAGTAATTGCCAATCCACCTTTTTCTTATGTCTAAAAATCTTATGATGGGCTTTGCAGGCTGCTTCAAGCTGCAATTGATAGCTTTTCGTCTGTCTTTTCTGATTACAAAGAGCGGATTGTTAGACACGAAGCAGCTCATTTTCTGGGTAAACTTTGTTCCAATAGAATGCATTTATGCAGACTCTTCACAGCCTTCCCCCAATAGAGATTTAATCTGAATTACATCGATATTAGCCTTTAGAATATCCTAATATATTTGTAACTTGGAGAATGGATTATTTGTTACATGAAATAGCAGTTGCAAATAAGCACAATGTGTAGGTTATGAAACTCAAATGCAATGCTTCCATGTGTACATTTTCCATAATTTGAGAAACGTGTTCAAACTAAAGTAGCAAGATTCGAATATGAATATGAATTCAAATATTATTTGGTACGGAAAAAAACATAACCAAAAAATCTGGTACAGCTCCAATATGGAAGTATACATCTCATAGATACCAAAATATGCATTTTGTTCCAAATTTTAGAAGAATTTCAGCCTCAGGAATGTGCAATGAATCAGAAAAAATAATCCATTCCTTGAAAAGTTCTTTTATAGTTTTAAAATTTTTTATTAATATTTTTGGTGTTTTTGGGCTGTATTTTTTTTGGGTTTATGGGTTTACGGGTATAAAATACAGGAGGTATATTATCAACAACAGTCGAAAGTAGGTTGACCATACTGCACAGAAAATTCGCCAATTTGTACTACTGGTGAATTTCTGTACAACAAAGGCCAGTACAGCTAAATCTTGCGGCTATGGTTCAAATTACTTGGTCAAGAATGCTTGAGGAAAATCATGTCACTGTCAACTCTAATGGTAGGCCATGTTGCTTAAAAGTTGAGTTAGATTTTTTTGTAAACTTGTAGAGCTCTTTTGTCTTGTTTATTTGTCAAATATTATTTTTGGTAAGAAAAATATATTTCATGATTTCCTTGTCATTTCTTCCATGTAAGGAAACTCTTTGTAATCAATCAGCTGCTATATCCCATCCAACATGAGTGATCCAAAATGGATCCATCAACGAAAGTAAATGGCTTGGCTTGATAAAGAGTGAAGGCTTGAGAATCGACTAGTGTACAAAGCAAGTGAAGCAAGCCCATGGGATTGACTTACAAAGGACAAGAAATCAATGGTTCTATTTAGCCAAGGAAAAGCAGTTAACTGGCATAAGGGACTAACTGGACAACATGAGGCGTGGTGAATGTGGTGTCAAATCTAACCTTGAAAGCATGACATTCTTGTCCCAAAAAAAGAATTGCATGTGGTAGCATGTAGTCGATTAACTGAAGTAAACTCCCAGTCGACCAGATTGATGAGGCCATTGGAAAACCAACCAATAGCAGCAAAATGACGGAATGACACATGGGAGTGAGTCATATGGACAGATCAGGAAGGCACTTGTCAAGGGAACTGTTATCACACAACTTGTAGTTGTCCCTAAAGGGTATCCTATCTAGGACGGTAGAGGTGTTGGACAACTAAAGAGGTGACCCAAGAGATTCCACGATTTCCAATGCAAGTTGGTGTCACGCTAACCGAGCCACTCTTCACTTTAGATCAAGCCTAAGCAAGACCAAGGGGGAGACCCTAGCTAGCCAATGAGGACTAGCGAACCCACTCAAGACCTCCTAGGGATATGTGAGGATGAAATATGGAGAGATCAAGGGTATATTAGATCTAGATCTAAAATTGATAAGTGGACCCAAGGAGTTAGGGCTTGGTTGAAGAGGCTTATGAGATGACAAATGGTTCAAACAATAAAAGATAAGGCCACTTATGGATTAGAAATAGTAGATCTAGATAGATCTAATGCCAAATAAAAGTACCCAAGTGGGGCCCACCCTTAAAATGAGGAAAATGGTCCAAATGGGGCCCACAAGGTAAAATTTAAGATGAGATGGCACCAGGGGGTTTACTATGATATGGATCTATGGATCTGAGAAAGAACAAGCAATACCCACATGTGGGATCTAGCAAATGGCCACTACCCAACAAGTGCGACCTCTCTTGGAGAGGCCCAGTGCCTTAGATCGGGGGGTAAATGGAGTCAGATGTCCGCCAACCTTTAAATCAGGAATGTTGAGATGATTATTAAGGTGGGTTTTGATTATTAAGCCCAAATCTTTGCTAGATCTCCGTAGATCTGAAAAAATAAAAAAAATACAAGGGTTTTGACTTTGAGGGTTTGAGATCTAGAAATAATGGATAAGCCAAGGAAGTAAAATATGTACGTTTCAAGCATACCTGGATAATGAGATGGATGCCGATTATGACGAGGATTGCTTTCCAACAGATCAAATGAAGAATTTTGTAGTTTTCTTGCTAGTGCGATTTGCCCAAGTCCACACGTGTGCCCCTCTATTCCTGCAAAACCAAGGATACAAGCTCAATTAGCCAACAAAAACGAGGGTAGATACAAGCTAGATGCAAAAGATAGAAAATGATTGGTACAAAGACAAAATCACTCCCTGTTTGAACCCAAAATTTGAGAGAAGGTTGCAGGGCAAGCCTCCCCACCAATGCACACTCCTCCAAATCGGCCTCTTCACCTGTAAATCACGTTAGTGGAAAAAGATGCAAGATAGCTACAAGATATCCTCCAGTGCAATGGAAAAAGCATTTACAATCATCATAAACAAACATCCACTTCAAGATCCAAGCATTGCTCCAAAAGATAGATTTTATTCCAATAGCCAAGAGCCAAAAATCTCTAGATGCCTTTACTATAGGGGGGTCTCTTCCTTAAATAGGATGAGGGAGACCAAAACCCTAAACCACTTTTGAAAATTAGTGGTGGAGATCAAAAGATACAACAATACAATCAACGACTAAGATGAGCCGGTACAATATAACATGGATCACTCACATGAGGGGAGGGCGCACTTCACTAAGACGCCCTAGGGGATGGCGCACTACATAAAAGAGTCTAAATAACAAGTGTGCCACATAATATGACTAGGACAAGTGACTAGGAGCACATGGTGGGGCTAGGAGGCATTAATTTCCTTCACTAGCATGACCACATGTCACAATAATATAACATAGGACTCAATGACATGTCCAAGTGAACAAATGATCAAATCCTGCCCCCCTCAACAGAGAGAAGAATACATTAAAAGACCCTCTGGAGACTGTGTGGACCCCACTGAATGCTGCAAACAGATCTGGAAGGAGTGGGATACACCATAGATGACCTCTGAGCAGACCACATGCCAAAACCTTGCCTCAATTGCCCAAATCGATTTCTTTAATGACCTTTTTATCCCATTTTTATCTCACTTGAAAATCCATCAAACTACCTGAAAACAACTGCCAGGTGCCCAGGGACAAAATATGACTACACCATCATGTTCGGAAGGGGGGTAATATGGTAATAACAAGTCGCTGGACCACCCCCTTCCTCTGTAGCTCCCTAGGCAGCGACTTGCCTCCAAACATCTGTTGGACAGGCCAGCTCAACATGGCCAAACTGGTCAGTTGGTGGAAAAATGCCCAAATCATCTTTGAAAGTGTCTGAAACTTAAAATAAAGTGTCCCAATGGATCCAAAAGACCCAAATTTACTAAGGATGAGTACCCATACACCCTGTGGCATTCTGTAATATCATTTGTAGCATCCATCATACCCGGACAATAATAATATAATGGCCTAGAGACAATAATAATGAATAAAAAAAGTACATCAACTTTCATCTGAAACCTGTTCCCACTGTATGGAACCACAATAAGGTGCATCAGGACCATAAATCATCATCATACAATATAACTGGCCCAACTCATCATAGATCCCAAGGTTGACATGGTCAAACTAGGTTTGACCAGGTCAAAACTGATCAAAATATGACCCATGCTAGGAGAGCCTGTTGCTGCAAGTGCAAATGGTTAGGACATGCTCTTTTAATCATTCTCATAGCAAGACTTAAAGCATTAAGAAATCATTTCACTGGCAGTTAACATTTCATTGTTATAATTCACCAAGATAAATAATAGTTTACTTTACACAAGAACCCCGAGAATATACTCACTTGTAGACATTATCATTTAGCTAGCATAGGGTGAAGGCTAAGAATACAAGGCTAGGCTAAGTGGGATGAATTGATTGACTCAATATTGTGATACTTTGGCTAAAGGAAAGGGTATTACACACTTAAGCATATGTTGGACAAGGAATACACAAGGAAAGGCGGTGTCTCACAAATTGATGAGTTGTTCAGAGAAGTGCTTATTCAACCTTGGCAAAATGTCTACTACTAGAACTGCCGTGAACTGGGTGCTCGGCTAACCGTAACTTGAGGTTCTAGGGGGCACTTAGAATTAGCTGCCCCTTGCTCCATCTCATATCATGACCCGCAGGCTCAATGAGGAAAAAGTTCACTTAAGGGCAGCAGTCTTTAGATTTGGCATATATTTAACCACTGCTTTATTTGGGCCTTTCATTTCATTATATTGGCCAACAATCTTTAGATTTAGCATACATTTATCCATTGCTTTTTAGGCCTTTATGACCCCTCTGGGATTTTGCATGTGCTTAGAAGCACAACTAATTGCAGCTTTCATCCAGGGTGCATTTGCATTTCATTTCCATTTCACAACCCTTTTAATTGGGTTTTACAAGATATAGCAATAATTTCCATATGTAGTACAATTTGCTTCAGGTTTTAGGCAACACAACTCAAGCAACTAGGGGGAATTCCGCAATCAAAACCACACATCAGGGCAACCGACTAGAGTGATAAAGGCATAAAATCCAACTCACCAATGGTAAGTTTTGTTGCCAACTTAGAGCCGAGACACAAAACTAACATGGATGTAGTCCAACACAGAGGCAAAAATGGGGAGGTCCTCCATACCACAGGCTGAGGTGTAAGTCAGGGTAATAACAAAAAATGTAGGGAAGGTAATGGATGGATGGTGAAAGTGAAGGTGATGCCTAAGCTAGCAAGCCATAGAGACTGGGAATGATCATGTCCACTCCAAGGAGGGTAAAAACCAATGAGTATAAAACAAGAGCTTCTAAATGCAAGTAATACAACCATATAGATAATCAGTGTAAACCATTTTCATTATTTTATAAAGATAGACTACCAGATCGTGATCACCATACACTAAGTCAAGCTATCAAAATGACTAAAACAGTGTGATAATAAAACCAATGCACATCATATACCTGTTGGGCCATATACCTGTGTCTGCTATCTGAACCAAACTGTAACCACTGAGGACATTGTTGCTGAAGCTACAAACACTGTATTGCATCAGTATGGGATAAAAGGTCATCTTAGTCATCAAATCTGAGGTCAAGAGGCTCAGCCTTGGCATAAGGTCTACTGCATGTCTGATAAAGGGCTGCTTTGATGTGTGAGTGATCATAAATAACTTGGCTCATCATATTTGATCTCGCTGAAACTGTATAAAGGAAAAGCTAAAAAATATGTAGATGACTGCTCTACAATCATGGTAGCCCAGCTACTATGGTGTGATAACATCTGGCTCCAGCTGGGACAAGTGCTCTAAGGGAGAGAGTGCTTGAGAACCTCAGAATCTCTGGTCCCCAACACAAATTGCATCAATCTTCAATCCAACACCATTTTGTTTTGCTTTATTCTTTAAGTGTACCTATTTCTACACACATGAACGCAAACTACCACGTGACGCATGTATGGAATAAAATAATAAAAATGCTGAAATGAAATTCTAAACTAAAGTAGAAACTGAAATGCATAAAAGGAAATATCAATCTAACATTCAACATTTTTATTTTGTTATTTTTAATGCAGGAGATGAAAAGGTTTGGAAAGGAGCAAACTCAACTCACTCAGCATAAAGGAACTTCAACACTCAGAAAGGAAAACACTCAGCACTCAAAGGAACTCAAAATACTCGGAAGACACTCAACACTCAGAAAAGAAAAAGGCACTCAAATTCTATTGCTCAAGTGAGCTTATTCGAAGATCTACCTACTTCTAAATAGGCAAGAGGAGTCAATCAAGACTCATGGGCGGGAAGTAATGTTTTAACAACCTCCCGTTTACAGGCAATTCCAATTCATCACTGTCCAAAGTTTCTAAGAAGACTGAACCTTTTCCAGCTATCCTACTTACTCAATAAGGGCCCATCCACAACTTCTCAAATTTTCCGTGATTTCCTGGCTTCTCTTTGTTTTTATCCCAACTTCTTTTATTTTCACCAATCATTCGTTTTAAAAGTCTAATCAGATTCTTGTTACTCGATTCTGCCAGCCCATTTCCTTGTGGGTAATAGTTGGAAGAATGAGATAAAGTGATCCCATGATCTAAACAAAAGGTGGACATTTCTTCTTTGCTAAAGGCTTTTGCATTATCCGTGGTGATTTTCAAACGACACCCATATCTAGTAATAATATATTCTTCTAAAAACTTGACCACTACTTCTGCTATTGCTTTCTTAGTAGGAATAGCCTCAACCCAACGAGTGAAATAATCAGTGCAAGTTAGGATATACTTGTAACCATTGGATGAACTTGGATCCACAGGGCCAACAAAATCCATTCCCCATTGTTGAAAAGGAGCTTCTACAATCACTGGAGCTAAAGGAAGGGTAGGTAATCTAGGATTTCCTGAGAAAAATTGACATTCTTGACAAGTTCTAACGAAGGCATGAAATGATGGCCAATAATACCCTGCTCTCATGATCTTTGCAGCCGTGGTTCTAGGCGCATAATGCCCTCCACATAATCTTGAATGCATTTCACTCATGATCCTTTGTGACTCATCAGAATTCACACATTTTAAAATAATCCCATCTGGGTTCTTCCATCCCAAACCAACTTCTGTCAAAACATACGTAGATGCTTTTAACCTCAAAGCTTTCCTTTGGTGATCTAAAAGATGATCAGGACATGAAAAATGTTTGAGAAAGTAAATAATGTCCTTGTACCATTCATGATCTTCATCAATATAGAGCACCATAGCCTTTCCCATGTTTACCTCTTCATGACTTGTTTGATCTTTGGCATCAGTTAAGAGTTGGGCTAACCCTTGACCTTTAACTATCTTGATTGGCTTAATCTCAATATCATACTCTTGAATTTTAGATATCCAGTTTCCTCTAACCCCAATACCATCATGTTGAGACAAGACATCTTTGACTGCTTGATAAGGAACGTAAGCTAAAACTTTTGAGTATCCTATATATGTCCTGAAATGCTTTAAAGATTTAACCAACGCATAGGCTTGTTTTTCAGTGGTTGTATAATTTAATTTAGCATCTCTAAGATTTTTACTCATGAAAGCTACTGGTTGTTCATGATTGCTTTCATTCTTTTGCAATAAAACACCTGCTATAGTGTCCTCAGATGCATATGAGTAAATCAAGAATTCCTTATTATAGTTAGGACATACTAAGATGGGGGCTGAAGAAATAACTTTCTTTAGAGATTCAAATGATGCATCACATTTCTTATCCCAAACAAACTTTACATCTTTCTTGAACAAGGCATTTAGAGGTTTGGCCAACTCAACTAAATTGGGGATGAACCTTCTCATGTTAGTTTTTTTTTTTTAACGAAAACGTGTAAGAGTTTTTTTTATATATATAAAAAGATGGCAGATCCAGAGTTACACAGTGTAAGAGCAGGCCTGCTTCCCGACAGTGAAGAGCTACCATGTCTTATCCTTCATCTTTGACAAATCAACATCTAATTCGACAAAAAAAAGGAACCCTAGGAGACAAGATAACTTCACTAGAGCTTCCTGAAGTACTACAAGCATACCCTTATACATAACGCCGACGTCCTGGCAGGAAAGTTCAAACATAAACTTCCATATAAACTTTGGCAAATTACATAATTTTCTAAAGACAGAGTGACCCAAAAAACACAGTCTATTCAGAAAGGGGAACCAAAAATCCTAGGGTGGCACCGTGTTTGCTTGCTAGTTCCGAAACACTGCTCCTTGTTTCCAGCTTCTCCTCTATGGTTCAGCAACTCCAACTTGAGTGCCATTATCTCATTGCGCATACTGTCAACCTTGCCCTCAATTCTTTTGGCAATGACGCGAACCGCCCTGATTTGGGCATCCATATTTGAACAAGGACAACCACTGTCCAGACCGGCAGAGAGACTAGCCACTTTCACGCTGAGGTTGTTGTTGCTGTTTCGAGCCTCCAGACGAGCTGCTTGCTCCGAGGCACTCAAATGCTGCAAAGCCTGTTTAATCTCATAATTCTCACTTCTTAATACACAAATTTGGGCATCCAGGATAGTCAAATGATCATCTACCACAGTAAGGGAGGCCGCAAGGCCCTGGTTATCATCCGAGCCACCACAAACGAACGCAGAGTCCCGAGCCTTCTCACGTTGCTGCATGCAAGCCGTGCATTCCTGATCCCCTGGCCATGAGGGGAAATGTTTGCTGAAATCCGAAAGAGTATCACCACCATAACGAGTATCGGTCTGCTTGCAGCAGAGACGTTTAACCCCAAAGTCTGCCATGTTCTCATTCACAGAAGAGCAGAAGTTATGCCAACCTGCTCGATACCTTGTTTTAAATAGCAACCAACCTCGAGAGACTCCCGAAGTGAGAGTTTGCATGCTTCCCATGTGGAAGCCATGTGAATCAAGTGTGCGAATGATCCTCATATCGAGGACCCAAAGTGGGTTTAGAACTTTGGCATATACCTCCATATCAAACAATTTATGCGAATTTTGATTTCTAGAACTCCATCCCAGGAGAGGTCGCTTAGCTATGTTGTAGACATGAAGGTTTTAACAAAGACAGGGGATCCAGACCTTGTAATTTTCCTTTTGGTTGTTGACTAGAACCCCTTGATCTAATCTTGCGCCGTTGTTTGCCATCTTGTCTGCTTCTTGATGATTGGTTCTCATGATGGGAAAAAAACTTATAGTTTTGAATTCGCTAACAAGACACTTAAGAAGGTTATGGACTTTAGATGCAGGACTCTTTCTGTTCGTGATTGACTTCCTAGCATCCCTGATGACCAACATAAAGTCACCAAAAACTGCTAAATTGGTGATTCCTTCCTCCCTTGCGATCTCCAGTCCTTTAGTAAGAGCTAACCATTCTGCACTGTTGTTTGTTCTTCTGCTAATTCCCCAAGCATAATCTTTCATCTTATTTCCGTCAGAGTCCTAGAAGACTCCACCCGCACCTGCCAACCCAACTTCTCATGCTAGTTTGTTGATCACATGGATTTTGGGGGTTTTATTTTCATACTCTTAAACACTGAATTGTCCCCTAAAGTGAATCCCCCTAGGGTACTGTTATCACATATATAGTAGCCGGGCTACCATACATTTTTTGTCAGATTCCAGTACACCATTCAGCCAGTTCCCTTACATTGAGATGCTGAGATGAGCATCTATATTGGATCACTATCAGATTTTGGACAGCAGTATATATATTCCCCATGCCATGACTGAGTCTCAGGACACTCAGAGAGATTACCGATGTAGCCATTATACCATTTGTACAGAGCAGTCAGTAGTGCCCAGAGTTGCAGTAGCAGTTTCAGAGGACAGATGATGGTTCAGATGATGAGCATTCAGGTATATGACTCAGCAGGTATATTATAGTGTTTTGGTCATATTGCTTTTATATTTATTCTTATAGCATGTCTTAGCACCTAGTGTCATGATCTGGCGATCATATAGATATGTGGACCTGGTTGATCTTATTATATATATTATATTGTCCCTACTCAGACTTAGAAGTTCACTATTCATACTCATTGGTTTTACCCTCCTTAGGGAGAATAGAGGTGATCATTCCACCATACCTTGGCTTGCTAGTGTTGGCTCCATTATTCATTGTCTTCATCCATCCATTGCCTACCTTTTAGTTTATCACCCTGACTTACTACTTGACTAGTGACATGGAGGATTTTTTCCCCACTGTAGCCTCTATATTGGATGAGCTTCTCTGTTTATTGTGTCTCGGCTCTGAGTTGGTGACAAAACTTACCTATGGTGAGTTGGAGTTCCTTGTGAATTCCCCCTAGTCACTAAAGTTGTGTTGGCTAAACCTGAAACTTTTAGTGCTGCCATGAATACAAAATCTGGAAAAAATGAAATGCTATATCTTGTATGAAAAGCCCATTCATGCAATGTGTTTCTAAACAGACATGAATGAAAGGCATGCCAAATGAAAATGGCCATGAAAATAAAATGTTATCTCTTTTGGAAATGTAAATACCTAGGTAAACAAGCTGTCTGTGACACACCTAGAAATGCTCAGGTAAACAAGTGCCTTAAAAACACACCTGCAGCAGAAAGCCTAAAATAAATGTAAATCTATGCAATGTGTTTATAAACACACATAGATCGAAGGCTATGGAAACTTTAGGCCCAAAAAGCAATTGAACTTAAATGCTATATCTAAATAATTGCTGGCCTCATTTGTATTACGGATTGTGCGCATCTATTAAAGGTGAATAAACCCTCTTTGAACAACTCATCCATTTGTGAGACACCGCCATTCCTTGTGTTGTTGCTCATTCAGTATATACTACGGTGTGTATTCCCTTTCCCTGTTCCAAAGTGTCACAAAGTTGAGTCAATCAAGTCATCCTCTAGCCTAGCCAGTTTATTCTAGCCTTCACCCTTCACTAGCAAATTGATCACAGCTATGAAGTGAGTATGGTCTTGAAAGTCTAGTCTGAGTAATAATAATAATTAATGACATTATATATTTGGATTTAGATCGCCAGTAATGATTACTTTGTGTTATAATTGCTATTTGAATAAGTTGTAGAGCATGCATTAACCTTTGACACTTTGTAGCAGCTTCTGATGACAGTCTGAGTTATATTTGGTCATGTTGACTTGGTCAAACCTAGTTTGACCAAGTCCAACCACAGGACATGAGATGGTTGGACCTTGTGATGATATGGATAGATGATATATGGTCTATGTACATGTACATGATGATTCTATGCATCAGATACAGGTTTATGATGATGATTCATGGTTTACAACATTATTTGATCATTTATAGATTATTATTATTTGACCTGTTCCGGTATATTGGATATATTTTATGATCATGCAGAGACTCATATGGTGTATGAGTACACATCTTGGATGGATTTGGACCTTCTGAGTCCAATGAGACAGTCTGTTTTCAGTTCTGGGCACTTACAGTGATGATTGAACCTCAGCAGGCTAACCCAGTGGAGTTTTGGTCTGTCGGAGACCCTGTCAGAGCAGAGAGGATTTTTATTTGGTTGACCTAGGGCGCTGTACTTGGAGGGGGTGGTCCAGCCACTTGTTTTTACCATATTACCCCCCTCCCGGACACATTGGTGCCTGTTATCACACAACTTGTAGTTGCCCCTAGAGGTATCCCATACGGGACGGTAGAGGAGTCAGGCAACTAAAGAGGTGACCCAAGAGATGCCACGGTTCCCAATGCAAGATGGGAGTCACGTCAACCGAGGCACTCTTCGCTTTAGGTCAAGGTGTAACTAGACCAAGGGGGAGACCCTATAACCAATCACAGTTGATTGGACCCAAACAAAGGTTTCTAAGTGTAATTAAATGAGGAGTTGCGGAAACCAATGCAAGGCTAAATGGGCCTAAGAGTTGAGGTATGGTTGAAGGTGGTGTAATGGATTGTTAGTGTTTCAACCTATGTATGGTTTAGGCCACATGATGGGGTATGATGACTAGGTATAGTACCATGTGTTTACACAAGTGGGTCTTGTTTTCTTGGGAAGTGTGAAATGGTTCTAGGTAGGCCCACAAGGTAAAGTTATGTGTGAATTTGGTACTATAGGTTGGATAAAGGCTAGATCTATGACTCTAGGTTGATTCTAGGAGTACCCATGTACTAGATCTAGGGTTTGACACAATTCCCAAGGAGTGCGACTTGCTTAGAGAAGGACTAGTGCCTTGTTGGATGGGCTAATGGGGTCAAAAGGTATGTCAAAGTGTAGATCGGGACACCTAGAAGCCAAATCAAGTGGGTTAAGTGAGATCTAATGGTTGGATCTTACTAGATCTAGGTTTTTCAAGTAATGACCCTAAGTGGACCACAATCCCTTGAAACAAGGAATGCTACCCCCAAGGCGGATCGTGACAAACAGATAGTATAGACCTAGGTTTCAAGGTATGGCCGTTCCAAATCTCCAAGAATCCCAAACACCCACTTCCTCAAAGTGGACAAACTCACCTTCCCTAGGTAGTGCGACTTTGCTCAAGGAGGCTTAAAAGGTGGGTTTGGTGGACCAAATCAAGTCCAATGGTCACCAAACTATAGATCCAAGTAGCTAGTACCCCGATCTATGCATGTCCCAAAAATCAAGTCAATCCAAGGGCTAGATCTTAGTAGATCTGAGTTTTGAGGTGCCAAGAAATTCAAAAGGGGGTTTTGACCCCTTAAAACATGGAAAGATGTCCACAAGGTAGATTTCACCAAAGTAAGAATCTGGGGGTAGGTTATCAAGTGTCTAGATTGCAAATCAAGTGGAATCTCACCTACCCATGTGCTAGATCTAACCAAACAAGCCTCTCATTAGGAAGTGCGATTTGGGTTCAAGAGGGCTTTTTGCCTTGAAAAGTGGGTTAATTTTAAGCCAATCACCACCAAACTATAGATCCAACTAGGGGTGGATGCTATAGAGGTGGGTTTTCAATATCTTCTCAAGAGCAAGGCTAGATCTAAGTAGATCTAAGAAATACAAAAATTGGGGTTTTAATGAATTAGGGTTTTATGACCAATGAAGATAGAATGGATGAAAGAGGCACATACCTTGTAGATCTTACCTCAATTGCTTATGGCCACCTTGCAAATTGATAGCATTCTCCTATGTGTATATTCAAGAGTGAGATCCAAGAGCTCCAACCAAAATGTCCTTCTCCAAGATAGCCAAATCGTCCTCCTCCTACAAGACAAGATCAAAGAAACAAGTCAAGCAAGATGATTATGAAAATGGTAGAAAGATGTAATAGAAAGCATCAACTATGTCACTAAGATACAATAATGATACTCCCTGTCACAAGATCAACCCAAGAGAGAATATGTGGATCCCTCCAACAATAACCCTCATGAAGTCGCCCTCCTCTCCACCAATTTGACTTTCCTATCAAAAGATTAGAAGAAGCACCAAAATCCACAATGATACATAGAAGAGATACTGTATATTCAATATGCAAGAGAATCCACAATACAAGAGAGATGTGCTCCACAAAGAAATCTTCTATTCCAATATTCCAGAGCTCCAAAGGTGAGCTATACAATGGGGGGTCTCCTCCTTATATAGGATAATAAAGACCAAAACCCTATACCACTCCACAATACTACATCAAATGAGTGGTTGAGATTAAAAGATCTCATCATACAATCAATGGCTAAGATGACCCATAACAATATATCACATGGATCACTCAATATAACAATAGCGCCCCCACTAAATGGTACAATAAGAGGGTGACGTCATCCACTAGAGAGACACAAGTACCTAAAATCCACCTCATGATGACTAGGACATGACAATATAAGCACATGGTGGGGCTAGGAGGCATCAATCCTTACTAGCTCATCCCCATGGCACAATAAAATAATAAAATATGTCCAAGATAATATAAATGATCAAAACTGTCCTCAGAATCCATGACAGTGAAGCAGTAAATGTCCTCCTGTGATCAATCTGGGAATACCCACATGGTGAAAACTGACTGGAAGGTAGTGATGCCACCCTGGAAGACCTCTGTGAAGACCAAATGCCAAAACCTTGCCTCAATTGCCCAAATCGATTTCCTCAGTGACCACTTTATCCCATTTTTAAACTGCCTCGGGAATTGTGAAAGTGCCAAAACTGCCTCCTAGGGTGCTAGCGCTGTCCATCTGAGCCCACCAGGCTCTCCAGAAGGGGGGGTAAATGGTAAAAACAAGTGGCTGGACCACCCCCTCCATCATCAGCGCCCTAGGTGAACTGGCCTCTCGGGGCCCCTGCTGCTCAGGCTGGGAAATCAGCCCCAAATCTGGTCAACAAGTGTAAAACTGCATCAATCACTGTCAGAAATGCCCGGAACTGAAAGATAAGTGTCTCATTGGATCCAGAAGACCCAAATCCACTAGAAATGTGTACTCATACACCATGGGTTGCCCTAATGGGCCAGCTGTAGGGTCCACCATATATGGACAATGTATAAACTGCTGATCTGAAGTAGTAATAAACCTGCTGAACTGGATCAAACATCATCTGCATCATATGTCAATCATATGATATTATCATCAAACATGTGGGCCCATCAATCATCATCAATAATCATCCATACATGGTCCACATCATCACGGATCCCAAGAATATACAACCAAGGATAAATCACATCAGTAGACTAAGACAATGCTTCTCTAATCATTCTCACAGCTAAGCTCAAAGTATAACATCCACTCAGTGGCATTAATTAAGTTAGCATATTCCATTGTTATATAGAATTACTTGCACAATAGTTCAAATGACAAACTCACCCATTGGACATGGTCAAACTGCTAGTGAAGGATGAAGGCTAGGAACAAGGTTGGGCCAAGGGGTTGACCTGTCTAACTTAACTCAAAAATACTTTGGACTGGGAGAAAGGGGAAAGCTACAAACTCTGTGCTGGACAAAAGAACACGGGGGATGGCTGTGTCTCACAAATGGATAAGTTGTTTAGAGAGTGCTTATTCAACTTAGGCATCATGTCTACATCAAGTTGATCCAGGTTCATTAGGATCATTCAATTTTATTCCATGGCCTTTTTGGCCTACATAACCCTTCGGATTTCAGATGTGCTGAGAAGCACAACTAGTTGCAGCTTGCATCCAGGGCATGTTTTTCAAATATTTATAAGGTCAGCAATTGTTTAGATATAGCTTTTAAGAACCATTGCTTTTTGGACCTTTCTTATACTCTTCGAGGAGTATTTTTAGCTGTTCATCGCTCTTGCCCCTTTTTTTGTTTCCATGGGCGAATTTAAGTTTCCATAGGTAGAACATGAGCTTTCAGTTTTAGCCAACAACATCTCAAGTGACTAGGGGGAGTTCGAGCCAATGCCAAACATCGGGACAACCGACCAGAATGATTTAGGCCTACAATCCAACTCACCAAAGGCAAGTTTTGTCACCAACTCAGAGCCGAGACACTGAATAAACAGGGATGCAGTCCAAGCACAGAGGTAGAAAAATGGGGAAGTCCTTGGTATCAGAAAGTCAAATGAGACAAGTCAGGGTTTAAAGTCAAACAGGAAGGTCATGTATGGATGGAGACAAGTGAATATGGAGCCTACACTAGCAGACAACTGGTGTCGGGAAAGGCCATATCTATGTAAGGTGAAAGACCAGTGAGTTTTGTTAAATGACCTAAATGTGCAAGCAATTGTCCATTTTATGATTTACAGTTCATTTTAAATAGTTTGCCACATCAGGAATAATATACCAAGCACATGCTATGATCATGACTAAATCAACAAGATAATAATCCACAGTCAGTGAGAAAATATCCATAGATCATACAACATCATCATAATAATAATCATCATGCATCATCTGAAACACTGCTGAAATACATCTCTAGGCACTGAACTGAAACTGTATGGGATAAGTGGTCACATCAGTCATCAAATCTGAACTCTCAAGGCTCAGCCTTGACACAAGGTCATACATAAATCTGAATAATATACTGCTCTGATCATGAGTGATCCAAAATATATAGCCATGCTCTGGAATAATGGAAGCTCTGGAATGTGCAGATATCTGCTGTATAAGAATAGTAGCCCTGCTACTATGGTGTGATAACAGTGCCCTCACCTTGACAGCGCAGGCACTCCAGGAGGCAATTTGGGGCAGTTTCACGCTTCCTGAGGCATTTCAGGATTGGTAGAAATGGCTATTGAGGAATTCGATTTGGGCTACTGAGGCAATGTTTTGGCATGGGATGATCAGTGATGATGAATTGATGTCTTCCACACCTCCTCCAGTAGTTTCAGCTTCATCGGGACCCGCATCCATCACTTATGGCACTTTCTGATGATTTCTGAGACCTTTTGAGACCCACGATTTGTCCATAGAGGCACGATTTGGTATATTGATGACTATTTTATTATTATTGTGCTATGGGGATTGACCAAGGGTGGCTAAAATTACCCCTTGGACCCACCATAAGCTTCTTATTATATTTTGTCATCATGATATGGTGGGATTCCCCTCTCCTAGGGTGATTTTGTCCACTTATGTTATATTTTATTAGTGATCCATGTATTTTATTGTTGAGCTCATCTCAACCATTGATTAGACATTTGTATCTTTTAATCTTAGCTACTCATTCAAAAAGTGGTTAGGATTTTGATGCGTCTCCTTCCTATTTAAAGGAGAGAGCTTCTCATTGTAAGGGGACTTGTGGCTCTGGATTATTGGAATAGAAAATTATTATTGCATCTATCTCCAGTGTTGTGGTGAATGTCTTTGGTGTTCGTTCGTTGATTCTTCCTTTGCACTGAGTTATTGGAGATATTGTCTTGCCATATTTTTGTACCATTTTTGCATCTACAGGTGGAGGCCGAATTCATCTAAGGAGGACGTATTGGTAGGCGAGGACCCTCCCTACTTCTTCTTTGGGTTTCTTCGTCGGTAACAGGGGGAGTATTACTATCCCAGGACCTTCTATTTCATGTTACTATTGCACATCGCTTGTATTTCCTCCATACTTGACCTTTCTGATTGAAATCGCTTTCCTTGGATTGACAGGTAGAGGAGGTCACACTTGTGGGCTAGGGCATCATTTCGGCAAGCAAAATCAACAATCTCTCATTTGATCTTTGCGGGACTCTTCCTCAACAACAAGGCATCTCATTCACATCACTCAGGTATGATCTCAAGGTAATTTCTTTCCATGATCTATCCATTTGTCTAAGTTACTTCAAACCCTAATTAATCAAAACCCTCATTGTTACATTTTCTCAGATCTACTAAGATCTAGTGGTTCCTTGGGTAAGATATTTAAAACCCACCTCTATAGTATCCACGGCATCCCAGATCTATAGTTTGGTGAGGATTGGCCTCCATTTGACCCTCTTCCCAAGCCAACTTAGCTTCTCCAAGCAAGGGCGCACTTCTTGGTTTGGGTGAGTTGACCTAGATCTGGTACATGGGTAGTTGAGATTTCACTTGATTCATGATCTACACATCCTAAAACCTACCCCTAGACTGTTACTTTGGCAATTTCTACCTTGTGGGCCCTATTCCACATTTTAAGGGATTTAATCCCCATTTTGGATCACTTGGTATCTTAAAACTCAGATCTAGAAAGATCTAACCCTTGGATTGCCTTGAATTTCTAGATCCACATTATCAACTGCTTAAACTACTTGGATCTAAAGTTTGGATGCAATTGGACTTGTCTTGATCCCATTTACCCCACCTTTTACCCTCCTTGGGCAAAGTTGCACTTCTTGGGAGATTGGAGTTGGTCCACTTGTAGGACATGGGTACATGAGATTTTGGTGGATTTGGAACAAGCATACCTTGAAACCTAGGTCTGGTGGGTCACTTTGTGAAATCTTGCCTTGGGGATAGCATTCCTTGTTTTAAGGGATTGTGGTCCACTTAGGTCAAACCATCAAACTCTTAGATCTAGACACATCTATTCATCAAACCTTTAATAACCCACTTGTCTTATGCCATGGGGGTCATCAACCATAAGTTAATCATTTCTTGACTCCATTCATCCCAATTCCCAAGGCACTGATCTCTCTCCAAGTCAATTCGACTTTCCTAGATTGTTGGATTAACTTGTGGTTTGATCGTTGTTTGGTGGACTAAACCCTTTGATGTTATCATATCTCATGATCAAGCTTGTCACTTGTACTAGTTAGCCCCAATTCAACCCCTAAACTACCCTGCATTGGACACGGTTCCCAAGGCAGTGGATTTTCTCACATTGAACTAATACTCTAATCCTGGATCTCATTTCAAACACTATAAGTCACTCTCACATCAACAATGAACCCAAGCTATACTCATTGAACCCCTTACTTGCCTTGTGACTTTATCTTTAGGTCTAGGATACACCATACACCTTAAAATACTTCATTCATACTTCAATTTGGGTGTTTTGGTTTGATCTCTCATGTCGGGAGTAGATCTGGGTCTCCCCCTTTGTTATCTGGGCTAGATAGCATAAAGTGGAGGTTGTCTCGATTGGAGTGACAACCATCTATTGGAGGTTGAGGTGATCGTGGTTCCACCTTTGAGTTGTCCTTCCCTATTGCCATCCATTAATGGATACACCCACAGGGGCAACTACAGTTTAGGTGATAACAGGTACCATATTCCTAACTTGTTACACCCTCAGGTGCCCTGCAACCTCCACAAATCGATCCTATAGTTACTGTGAGCAAGTTGATTCCACTGGAAATAATCCGAGAATGTTGGACTGGGTACACCTGCCGTGGTTAGTCTGGATTTGCACTTAGTAGATTCGAGAAACTTAAAGAGAGGGGACCCTACCTGGCGTGACACTTTGGGGCAGAGTCCCAAGGTTCCACCGATCTGGTGATCATCAATCTTTGCTGATATATAGATTGCTAAATTGTGTGACAACACGTTTCTTTCTTCTTGTTACTCCAATCTCAAGGTCCTCTAGAACCAACTCTCCACTTTCCTGCAATCTTTTCAGTATTGTTAGCATTCACTCTGGTGTCCCTTTTCAAACTTCAGGAATAACTACTTTGATACTGTTGTCCGCCGAGATGCACACCAGCAACATAAATCTTTTGAAAGCTGTCTCCCTCACTGGAAGTGGGGAGAGGTGTGGCCTTGGGGGCAAGCAATGAGCTAGGTACTGTCACCTAAATCCCAGCTCCTCCGTTTAGGCTAACTCCTATCGAAGCCAAAGGGGGTAGTCCCTACAAAGAGTTTACTATGGCTCTTATTTTTTAAGTGTTTTTAGTGTTGAGTGATGCAGATGGGTGTTGTTTAGGAGTTTTTTAAATGATGAAAGATCACAATTTGAGATGAGATAAACACAAGATAACAAGCAATCCACGTTGCGAAACAAGATTATAAGATTGAAGAAACAACCACTTGATAGATTAAAGCAAGACAACCGTGATGATGTAAATGCTCCAAATAGATAAAAAGCAAATGAAAATGATGACAAGGACCAGTGCCTTATGGAGTCAAGATAGTCTTAAGTGCTTGGGTTGCTTGATACAAGAGTTCAAAGTGGTAACGTTTGTGAGATCGTTGTGCAGATTATCTTGGTTTATTGAAAGTTTTAATGGTCTTTGATTATTAAGGGTAAGGATACTTCCAACCGATATGCGAGGTATTGGAAGTCTGTCCGGAAAAGATAGTGTCAAGTGCCTCCGTTCAAGGACATGTCGGGCCACCCAGTGCTCTAGCCAGGTCGCGCAATGCTAACCAGCAAACTAGAGGTTGAACATGGAACCCCGGCGCCCCTAACTAGGAGATTACCCACCGAACTTATTTTATCGATCAACTCCGGATTGGTTGGTTGTGGGGTGAAAATTTTATTATGTTATAAAAAATTAACAAATCCAACACCTTTCTGAGTACTAGCCCAACCTTTTAGGGTTGGCAGAGCATACGGATGTTGGATATCAACGAAGATAAATTATTAAAGGGGGTGTGAGTTGGAATTTTTTATTATTGAGAGCACACAATTCAACTCTCCGACAGAGAGCGCTCTTGACTTCGTCTTAAGACAGAAGTTCAAGAGACTTAGCTAGACTATATGCTTGATGCAGGTAGATGCAGTGGGAATGCTCTCCGATAGAGAGTGCTCTTGACTTGGGTTATTTCAAGTTCAAGAGACTTTGGTTTGTTTTTATAAGACAAGCAGCTTGCAAAAATAAACCAACTGATAACTCAATAAGATAAAAGATGAACAATGATATTACAGATAAAATGAACTATTTGCAAAATGAAACTAGTGTTCTACCACAACAGAGGCTAATCTAACAAGTGAAGTCAAAGTGACTTCTGCACACCGCTCTTGAAACTTCCAGCTTAGCCGGTCCTACGCAGTACACGGTGGGGAAAGAGAAGCAGCACGCAGTGTTAATGCAGCACTTGGGATCAAATCCCAAGAGGCTTCTCAGGTCAAAACTTGAAATAAAATATACTCTAAGTACAAAATGAAAATTATTCTAGAAACTTGAAGCAAATCTAACGAAGCACACAAGACACTCTTCCCTAAATGGGAAAGAAGAACCAAAAATGTGGGAGGCCTTATCCCACTTAGCGTTTTTAATAATTAAGTACAAGTGCCTTTGGGATTGAAACCCTTGAAAGGACTTTTAAGAAACTGAAATGAAAAAATCAAACTTGGAAGCCCTTAAGGGCTTTTACAAAGAAGAGTGTGTATAATTTGTCTTCTTGGTTCAAGTCTTCTCTTTGGGTTCTAGTTTTGATCTTCCTTGAGTTTTGTTCTTCAAGTCTTTCCTTGGTTCCTCCTTGGGGTTGTTTCTCCTCTTTCCAATAGCTACAACAAACAAAAAAGGTCCAAACCACTCAAGCACCCATTAGTTATTAGTAAAATAAAACAACTTGAAACTAAATGCAAACTAAAATCTAATCTAAATGCCCAATCTTTTTTCAAATGTGAACTTTAACTTTTAAAGAGATCTAAAATGCAACTAAGCGAAAAACTAGAAATTTGATAAACAAATGCAAACTGGAAATGAAACTAGGTGCAAGAACTAACTAAAAAATCGAAATTTAAAAAATGACTAACTCCTAAATGAGATCTACACTCAAACAGAAATAAAATGCAATTTTTTTATTAAAGTATTTTAGAGTTTTTTGGAGTGGTAATGAAGCATGCAAGGGGTGCAAGCGAATGGAGGGAGAGAAGGCAAGCAAGGATGAGCGAATGCAGCAAACAAAGAGGACTGAGATGCCAAGTTTGGGACAGCGAAGGGTGAATTTGCAGACTGAAAACAAGGGCTGCGAATGCAAGGAAGGACTGAGTTTTGAAGCAGCGGATGCAAGGTTGAAGAACTGAGTTCTTTAGGGCAGCGAGCAGTAACAAACAGTGAATGAGCAGCAAGGTAGAGAAGAAGAAAATGAGGGAAGTGCAAAAGCAGAGAAGGGAGGAGGCAGATGGCGAGAGCAAAAAAGGAGGACAACAAGCTTATTGAAAACAAGAATGAGCTTGAAGGGAGGTTTCAAGGCTTGGAGAATGAAGTGAATGATTTGTCCACAACCTTGAAGATGGAACTAGTAACCCAAGTAACCAGATAATAAAACTTAGAACTTGTTGTTGATGGATGAGGCAAAAGGCCTTGTGTTTCTCAATTTTTCGAAGAGAAGACAACTTTGGGAACCTGCAAGATGAAAGTGTTAGTAAAAAAGAACTCCTGCCTGATGGATGAGAGAAGATCCAATCCACCTGAGAGCACACCTGAAAACCACAACACTCAAGAGAAAACAATAGATCAAGTAATAACGTGCTAGATTGTTAGCCTTCCTATCAATGATCATATAATTAGAAATCAAGAGAGTTGAGTCAAGAAACGTATCACCTCACACAAGATGAAATCAACACACGAAGAACTCCCACATGGACCTCCAAAGTCTTTCTCTTTATTGAATCTTAAACAAATTATACAAATTTTCTCCAGAGTGTCTTTGCACAAATCTCCATGAGAAGAGAGGAGGAATACCTCTCTTTTTATAACAAAACACAAGAGCTAAGGTAACCTAAAACGAATTGGCATCCAAGAGAGCCAATGACACTAGCCAAAAATTCGAATTGCCAATCATATCCAATCAAATCCTAGTCTATTCATAAGCTTGGAGTGCTAACTCCCATGTAACTCGAGCTTGCATTAAGTTTAGGGTGGGGAGGTGGCCTCCACCTAGGCAAGGCGCCCCCCATCCCTTTCCTTGGAGGTATCACCCTCCATACTTTGTTTGCCATGTGTGAATTCGAGCTCCAAAAGAGAATATACTTGAGCCTACCATGAGTGATTGTAGGGATGTGTAGTCAGTTGTAAAGAGAGCCAAGCCTCATGAGTGGCCACAAAAGAAGGAAGGCGCCCACCTTTCATTAAATATCAATCCAACAACCCATTCATTATGTGCCACATGCCCCATTCGAAATTTTGGTGAAGGATGGCGTGACTCCTTGGATGGTGAGGCTTGGAGCCTTGTATTGAATGCTAACTTGCTTTTAGTGAGAGCTAAGCCCATGAGGTGGCCACTAAACAAGGAGATCGCCCACCATTTAATTAATGTAACTCAATCCTTCCATTAAATGAAGTGCCATCTCACCAATTCGTGAATGCACATGAAAGGCCGTACGGAATGTGGCTCACGTCATCCCTCATTCTAATTCAATTTTTAAAAATTGACTTTATAACATATGAGCTTTCTACCTTTGATGTAGTCGTACATCCATGAAGACCATATTCAATCTTTTCCATGGATTAATTTAATAAATTTTGACTTATTTGATTTTTGTCCTCATGGTGCAATTTGTCATTTTCTGGCAATAAAATGTCAAAATGATGCATTTTTAGCAAAAACTGCTCCTAGGGTGACATAACTACCTGGAAACTGAAGAATGAAGGTGCCAAGGTGAAGAGGATGCTCCGAGCGTCAAAATGAGCCTCCCCATGCCCAATTCCGCCTCCGGATGAAGCTTTTATCACAATTTGAAATTTTTTAATTAAACCATTAAAAAATGGTCTAATTTTATGAAAAGATTTATTCTTCTCGGAATCCAACGAAACTCCTAGTGGACCTAGTGCATGTTCATACGATTCAATCGAGATGGCTAACACATAAAAAATCTTAGACATAAGACTCTAATAACCACCTTAGGTTTTGACCACCATGGAAAATACTCTAACTTTGGAGGTTTGAGTAAAAAACTCAGGGATTATGCACCACTGATGAGTAGCTCATAATTCCTAAGGAAAAAACACTCTAGAGTATCCCCCAAATGGCTAAACCTACGGATAGCCGAGTCTTTTATAAAAGGATCCCGTTTAGACCAACTTTTACATTTTCCCCATGGGGGTATGAACATGCAGTTATTACAAATGGGGCAAAATTGCCCTGAAAATGACTTTTGAACACCGATGATGAACATGAATCATGTTCAATAAACTGGCGGCTCACAAGAAACTCAGCTATTGTACAAAATAGTTGATAACAGATACCAATATGATCCATAATCAATCAGCCTATGGCCGAATCAACTTATCAACATGGATCTTATATTATTAAAAGTCTTGTCTTTGTGTTTAATATCTACTACATGAATTACTTAGATTGTGCAAATCAACTAAATGCTTATAACAATGCATTCCACGATCACAACACACAAGGTCACAAAAATTTACCCTAGAGAAACCCAACTCAAGAAAACTCCAGCAAAAATGGCATGCTTGACTGTTTTTATTTGAAAGGTGCAAAGCAAATTACAAAAGGCTTCTAAGAGCTTCTTCTCTTGTGTTGGAACTTCTACGACACTAAGTGCACAACCTCTACTCCGCTTGGTCAATCCAGTCAACAATCCCCAATAACAGCCAAACGAGACAAATGCAACTCTCCTACACGCATTCAACATAATGGCTCTCTAGTTGTCGTTCGAGTGGGTACTGTTATCACACAACTTGTAGTTGTCCCTAAAGGTATCCCATCCAGGATGGTAGAGGTGTTGGACAACTAAAGAGGTGACCCAAGAGATGCCACGGTTCCCAATGCAAGCTGGGAGTCATGTCAACCGAGGCACTCTTCACTTTAGATCGAGACTAATCAAGATCAAGGGGGAGACCCTAGCCAATCAATGAAGACTAGCTAACCCAAAGGTTCCTAAGGAAATGTGTAAAGTAAATCAAGGAGACCAATGGTGAGATAGATCTATGAAAATTAAGTGGACCCAAGGGTTTTAAGTGTGGTTGAAGAGGCTCAAGGGGTGACAAGTGTTTCAACCAATGAATGACTAGGGACACTTATGAGGTGTAGATAGATCTAAAGAGATCTAGCACCACGAAAGTTACACAAGTGGGTCCCACTCCTTAAAAAGTGGAAAATGGTCCAAATGGGGCCCACAAGGTCTAGTTTGAAGTTGAAAGGTACTAAGGGGTATGTAAAGGATGGATCTATGATTTCAAGATGAAATAGGCATTACCCACATATGGGATCTAGCAGAAGACCACTAGCCCAAGGAGTGCGATTTACCCAAGGGAGACTAGTGCCTTAAATTGAGGGGGCAAATGGAGTCCAAATTTCACCAAATTATAGATCGGGATAGTTAAGGCAATTAACAAGGTGGTTTTAAGTTATCAAGTCCAAATGCTTGCTAGATTTCCATAGATCTGAGATTGAAAATGCATCATCAAGTGACCCAAGTGGGGCTCAACCCTCAAAATGAGGAATGGGGCCCACAAGGTGAAAATCAACAAGGTGAAGCACTAAGGGTAGGTTATCAAGGTTGATCTATCCAAATCAAGTGGGATCTCACCTACCCACGACTTGGAACTAGCCCAACTAGCCTTCCTCAAGGAGTGCGACCTTCCTTGGAGAGGCTAATGTGCCTTGGGAAATGGGTCAAATGAAGGCCAATCACCACCAAACTATAGATCCGAATTGTCGTGGATGCTATAGAGGTGGGTTTTAAAAATTATCCCCAAAGCCAAGATAGATCCAAGTAGATCTAAAAAAATGGTAAAATGAGGGTTTTGATATTAATGGTTTATGTGACCAATATAGGATGGAGAACAAGCGAAATGGATACATACCTTGTAGATCTTACCTCAAAAGCTTGCGGCTACTTTGCATATGGATGATTCTTGCCCTTAGTTACAATTCCAAGCTTGATCCAAGTGTCTTCGACCAAAATCAACCAAGCCCTAGGAGGAGAGATGTCCCATCCAACCTATAAATCAAACTACAAGATGTTAGAGTTGATCCAATAAGATCTAAGCATGTCATGTCAAAAAGCAATCAATGGACAAAGCGCAATTGAAAAACTCCCTCAAGATGAAGACGTCTTGGCCATGGGGGATGTGAGCAACCCCTACAATCTTCCCATCAAGCAAGTCGCACTCTAGCTCCATAGCAATTCGGCCTCCCTCCGTAGAAGTCGATTTCACCTGTTACAAGCAAAGATGTCTAAAACAAGAGATGCATAATCATGTACAAGAGCAATCCAATCAAAGCCAAGAAGTAGATCTCCAAAATAGTATTTTTATTCCAAGTTTTCCAGAGCCCAAAGGTGCTTTTACAATAGGGGGGTCTCCTCTTTTTATAGGATAACAAAGACCAAAACCCTAAACCACAAAACCACTTTTTAAAACTAGTGGTTGAGATCAAAAGATCTAACAATCTAATCAACGGCTAAGATGAGCCAATACAATATATCACATGGATCACTCACTAAGTGATGACGTCATAACTAAATAGACTCAATGAGGGTGACGTCATACATGGAAGGTGGCTAGAAATACATGTGCCACACAATAAGAATAAGACAAGTCACTAGGAGCTCATGGTGGGGCTAGGAGGTATTAATTCCCTTCACTATCATGTCCCATGGCACAATAATATAAAATATAAGTCTATGACATGTCAAATATACAAATGATCAAATCCTGTCTCCAAAATTTGAGAGAGACATGCAGTAAAAGACTTCCTGTAACCACTGTGGACCCCACTGACTGATGTCAACTGATCTGGAAGAAGGGGGGTTCACCATGGATGACCTCTGAGAAGACCAAGTGCCAAAACCTTGCCTCAATTGCCCAAATCGAATTCCTCAGTGACCCTTTTATTCCATTTTTTAATCCTCCTGAAAACCCTGAAAGTGCCCCAAACTGCCATCCAATGTGTTTGCGCTGTCAAACTGAGTGTACCAGGCTGTCTGGAAGGGGGGTATAATGGTAAAAACAAGTGGCTGGACACCCCCTTCCTCTATAGCGCCCTAGGCAACGACTGGCCTCCAATGCCTCTGTTAGACAGACTGGATCAGCATGCCCAAACTGGACAACATGTGGATAACTGCTGCTATCATGCCCAGGAGTGCCCGGAACTGAAAGATAAGTGTCTCAATGGATCCAGAGGACCCAAATCCACTAGAGATGAGTACTCATACACCATATGATAACCTGTGGGGTCATCTGTAGGGTCCTCCATACCCAAACAGTGTAAAATATGATGGTCTGGAAATAATAATAAAACTGATCAACTGCATCAATCATCATCTGAAGCATATGTCCAACATGTGGAATCATCAATAGGTGTATGCGGGACCATAGATGAACATCCATAAGCACATGTGGTCCATCTCATCATGGATCCCAAGAATGACCATGGTCAAACTATAACCAAAGACTAGATTATAACATAAGACCAAGACATGTTCCTTTAATCATATTCACAGCTTAACTTAAAGTATAAACATCATTCAGTGGCAGTTAATACATACATTTTAGTGTTATTTATAATTTACTTGCACAAAAGCTTTAAAGACATACTCATTCAACGGACATGGCCTAACTGCTAGCAAAGGGTGAAGGCTAAGAAGAAGGTTGGGCAAAAGGGATTACTTGACCAACTTTACTAAGTGACACTTGGGATGGGGAAAGGGGAAGATACACTCTGTGCTGGACAAAATAACAAAGGGAAGGGTAGTGCCTCAGAAATGGATAAGTTGTTTTGAGAGTGCTTATTCAACTTAGGCATCATGTCTACATCAAGTTGATCCAGGTTCATTAGGATCATTCATTTCATTTCCATGGCCTTTTTGGCCTATATGACCCATCTGGGATTTCACATGTGCTAAAAAGCACAACTAATTGCAGCTTGCATCTGGGGCATATTTACATTTATGAGGTCAGCAAAATTTAGATATAACATTTGTTTGACCATTGCTTTTTGGACCTTTCTATACCCTTCGCGGAGTATTTTAGCAGTTCATCGCTTTAGCCTTTATTCACGTGTGTTGAAAAACACATTCTAGAATTTTAAGTTCACAGGCTTTCAAAATAGATTTCCAATATAAGTAGTACATGTGCTTTCAGTTTTAGCCAACAACAACTCATGTGACTAGAGGGAATTCCGCACTAAGCCAAACATTGGGGCAACCAACTAGAGTGATCTAGGCATAAAATCCAACCCACCAAAGGCAAGTTCTGTCACCAACTCATAGCCGAGACGCAAAACAAATGTGGATGCGGTCCAACACAGAGGTAGAAATGGGGAAGTCCTCCATATCAAGCAGTCGAGAAGGCAAGTCAAGGTGGAAGCCAAAATAAGGAAGGCCATGGATGGATGGAGTCAAGTGCATGTGGTGCCTAGGCTAGCAAACAAAGATGTCATGAAAAGCCATGTCCATGCTCACAAGAGGGTGATGAAACCAATGAGTATTGTCAGAAAACCTTAGAGTGCAAGTAATACATCCAATTTGATATTTTATAAAACCATCCAAGATATTTCATTTTATTTATTTAGATAGTACTTCCACATCATGAGTCATATACCAAGTCAATGCTATGAAGATGACTAAAACAACAAGATAATAATCCATGATAACAATCACAAGTCCATAGGTCACATCATATCATATCAATAATCATCATCCATAACCAACTGAAACACTGCTGCAAAAATAACATCCGGAATTCTAGGCACTGAACTGAAACTGTATGGAACAAAAGGTCACATCGATCATCAAATCTAAGCTCTCAAGGCTCAACCTTGGCACAAGGTCTACTCAATGTCTGATATACACTGCTCTGATCTGTGAGTGATCTCAAATAACTCTGCCCATCATATCTAATCTCTGTAAAAACTAAGCTCTGGGAAGTGCAGATATCTGCTCAGCAAGAATAGTAGCCCAGCTACTATGGTGTGATAACATATACTTCTCCTTCTACAATAGTGAAGTCAAATGAACTTCTCTAATATTTGCAGCTACACTAAACTCTCAAGCTGTTTCCAACAACAATAGAACCAACCCCCTTTTCTTTTTCAACTGCCCCAATACTATGAGGAAATGTTAAGGTCCTGTTATCACACAACTTGTAGTTGCCCCTAGAGGTATCCCATCCGGGACGGTAGAGGAGACAGGCAACTAAAGAGGTGACCCAAGAGATGCCACGGTTCCCAATGCAAATGTGGGAGTCACGTCAACCGAGGCATTCTTCGCTTTAGGTCAAGGTGTAACTAGACCAAGGGGGAGACCCTATACCCCAATCATAGTCGATTGGACCCAAACAAAGGTTTCTAAGGGTAGGTAAATGATGAGTTACGGAAACCAATGCAAGGCTAAGTGGACCTAAGAGTCAAGGAATGGTTGAAGGTGGTGTAATGGATAGTTAGTGTTTCAACCTATGTATGGTTTAGGCCACTTTATGGGGTATGATTACTAGGTATAGTACCATGTGTTTATACAAGTGGGTCTAGTTTCTTGGGAAGTGTGAAATGATTCTAGGTAGGCCCACAAGGTGAAGTTAGGTGTGAGATTGGTACTATAGGTTAGATCTAGGCTAGATCTAGAAGTTGGAGTTGGTTCTAGGATTACCCATGTATTAGATCTAGGGTTTGACACTAATCCCAAAGAGTGCGCCTTGCTTGGAGAAGGACTAGTGCCTTGTTGGATGGGCTAATGGGGTCAAAAAGTATGTCAAAGTGTAGATCGGGACACCTAGAAGCCAAGTCAAGTGGGTTGAATGAGATCCAATGGTTGGATCTTACTAGATCTAGGTTTTTAAGTGATGACCAAAAGTGGACCACAATCCCTTAAAACAAGGAATGCAATCCCCAAGGCGGATCTTGACGGAAGGACAGTATAGACCTAGGTTTCAAGGCATGGGCATTCCAAATCCACGAAAATCTCCAACACCCACTTCCTAGAAGTGGACCAACTCAAAACTTCAAGGGGGTGCGACTTGCTCAAGGAAGGGTAAAAGATGGGTTTGGTGGACCAAATCAAGTTCAATGGCCACCAAACTGTAGATCCAAGTGGCTTGTACCCCGATCTATGTATCTTCAAAAATTCAAGTGAATCCAATGGCTAGATCTTAGTAGATCTAAGTTTTAAGGTACCAAGAAGATCAAAAGGGGGTTTCAACCCCTTAAAACATGGAGAGATGTCCACAAGGTAGTTTTCACCAAAGTAAGGATATGGGTATAGGTTATCAAGTGTCTAGATTTCAAATCAAGTGGGATCTCACCTACCCATGTGCTAGATCTAACCCAACAAGCTTCTCTTAGGAAAATCGATTTAGGTTCAAGAAGGCTTTTTGCATTGAAAAGTGTGTCAATTCTTAGCCAATCACCACCAAACTATAGATCCAACTAGGGGTGGATCCTATAGAGGTGGGTTTTTAATATCTTTTCAATTGCAAGGCTAGATCTAAGTAGATCTAAAAAATACCAAAAACAAGGGTTTTAATTTGATTAGGGTTTTGTGATCTAGAAATTATGGAAGATTCAAGGAAGAGAAGATCATACCTCTTGGAACATACCTGGATGAAGAGATGAATGCTAGTTGAGACGAGGATTACTTTGCCAAAGATCAAATGGAGAATTGTTGAAGCCCTCTTGCCAAATCGATTTTTCCAAGCCACATGTGATTCCTTCTAACCTGTCAAGCCAAGGAGCAAAGCATCAATTAGTTTAACAAATTGAAGGTAGATGCAAGCAAGAGAGAGAAAAACATAGAATAGTTGACACAAAGGCAAAACTACTCCCTGTCAAACCCAAAACGACTTCTTCCAAGCTTGAAGGGCAAGCCTCCCCACCAATTCGCACTTGTCAAAATCGCCCTCTTAACCTGCAAATAAAGTATGGCAAATATGCAAGATAGCTACAATAGATCCTCCAGTGCAATGGACAATAGCATTTACAATCGAAACAACCAACATCCACTCCAATCCAAGCATGTACTCCAAAAGATAGATATTTTATTCCAAGAGCCAAGAGCCAAAAATCTCTAGATGAGTTTTTACAATGAGAGGCTCCCTCCTTAAATAGGATGGGGAGAGAGTACAATCATAACCACTTTTTACATGAGTGGCTAAGATTAAAAGATCTCAAGATCTAATCAATGGCTAATAATAAATCATAACAACCTATCACATGGATCACCCACATAATGATAGCGCCCCCACTAAAAAGTACAATAAGGGGGTGACGTCATCCACAAGAGAAAATATAAGCATCAAAATCCACCTCATGGTGACTAGGACATGAAAATATAAGCTCATGGTGGGGCTAGGAGGTTTTAATCCTTACTAGCTCATCCCCAAGGCACAATAAAAATAATAAAATATGTCCAATATAATAAAAATGACCAAAACTGTCCTCAGAATCCATGACAGTCAAGCAGTAAATGTCCTCCTGTGATCAATCCGGGCATACCCACATGGTGAAAACTGGCTGGAAGGTAGTGATGCCACCCTGGAAGACCTCTGTGAAAACCAAATGCCAAAACCTTGCCTCAATTGCCCAAATCGATTTCTTCAGTGACCACTTTATCCCATTTTTTAACTACCTCGGGAACTGTGAAAGTGCCAAAACTGCCTCCTAGGGTGCTAGCGCTGTCCATCTGAGCCCACCAGGCTCTCCGGAAGGGGGGATAAATGGTAATAACAAGTGGCTGGACCACCCCTTCCATCATCAGCGCCCTAGGTGAAATGGCCTCTCGGGGCCCCTGCTGCTCAGGCTGGGAAATCAACCCCAAATCTGGTCAACAAGTGTAAAACTGCATCAATCACTGTCAGAAGTGCCCGGAACTCAAAGATAAGTGTCTCAATGGATCCAGAAGACCCAAATCCACTAGGAATGAGTACTCATACACCCTGGGTTGCCCTAATGGGCCAGCTGTAGGGTCCACCATATATGGACAATGTATAATCTGCTGATCTAAAATAATAATAAACCTGCTGAACTGGATCAAACATCATCTGCATCATATGTCCATCATATGATATCATCATCACACATGTGGGACCATAAATCATCATCAATAATCATCCATACATGGTCCACATCATCACCGAGCCCAAGAATATATAATCAAGGATAAATCACATCAGTAGACTAAGACAATGTTTCTCTAATCATTCCCACAGCTAAGCTCAAAGTATAAAATTCCATTCAGTGGCATTAATCATGTTAACATATTCCGTGGTTATATAAAATTACTTGCACAATAGTTCAAATGACAAACTCACCCATTGGACATGGTCAAATTGCTAGTGAAGGATGAAGGCTAGGAGCAAGGTTGGGCCAAGGGTTTGACTTGTCTAACTTAACTCAAAAATACTTTGGACTGGGAAAAAGGGGGAAGCTACAAACTCTGTGCTGGACAAAAGAACACGGGGAATGGCTGTGCCTCACAAATGGATAAGTTGTTTAGAGAGTGCTTATTCAACTTAGGCATCATGTCTACATCAAGTTGATCCAGGTTCATTAGGATCATTCAATTTTATTTCCATGGCCTTTTTGGCCTACATAACCCTTCGGATTTCAGATGTGCTGAGAAGCACAACTAGTTGCAGCTTGCATCCAGGGCATGTTTTTCACATATTTATAAGGTCAGCAATTGTTTAGATATAACTTTTAAGAACCATTGCTTTTTGGACCTTTCTTATACTCTTCGAGGAGTATTTTTAGCTTTTCATTTCTCTTGCCCTTTTTTTTGTTTCCATGGGCGAATTTTTAGTTTCCATAGGTAGAACATGAGCTTTCAGTTTTAGCCAACAACATCTCAAGTGACTAGGGGGAGTTCGAGCCAATGCCAAACATCGGGACAACCGACCAGAATGATTTAGGCCTACAATCCAACTCACCAAAGGCAAGTTCTGTCACCAACTCAGAGCCGAGACACTGAATAAACAGGGATGCGGTCCAAACACAGAGGTAGAAAAATGGGGAAGTCCTCAGTATCAGAAAGTCAAATGAGACATGTCAGGGTTTAAAGTCGAACAGGAAGGTCATGTATGGATGGAGACAAGTGAATATGGAGCCTATACTAGCAGACAACTGGTGTCGGGGAAAGACCATATCTATGTAAGGTGAAATACCAGTAAGTTTTGTTAAATGACCTAAAAGTGCAAGCAATTGTCCATTTTATGATTTACAGTTCATTTTAAATAGTTTGCCACATCAGGAATAATATACCAAGCACATGCCATGATCATGACTAAATCAACAAGATAATAATCCACAGTCAGTGAGAACATATCCATAGATCATACAACATCATCATAATAATCATCATCATGCATCATCTGAAACACTGCTGAAATACATCTCTAGGCACTGAACTGAAACTGTAATGGGATAAGTGGTCACATCAGTCATCAAATCTGAACTCTCAAGGCTCAGCCTTGACACAAGGTCATAAAATCTGAATAATGTACTGCTCTAATCATGAGTGATCCAAAATATATAGCCATGCTCTGGAATAAAGGAAGCTCTGGAATGTGCAGATATCTGCTGTACAAGAATAGTAGCCCTGCTACTATGGTGTGATAACAGGTCCTTTGGCGGCGTTATCACCAATCTTGTAGTTGCCCTAAAGATGGATCCGGAATGGATGGTAGAGGGGACAGGCAACCAAAGTGGTGAACCAAGAGAGCCTCGATCTCCAAGGGATTGGTTGTCACGCCAATCGAGGCATTCTTCACTTGAGTTATCAAAGCCAAGATAACAAGGGGGAGACCCAGATCTACTCTCGACAGGAGAGATCGAACCAAATCACCAGATCAAATCAGGCAAAGTGAAATACGTAAGGTGATAGGTATGAACCCTAGATCTAAGGAATTAAGACCACTGTGGGGGCTTATGAAAGGTGTGAGTTGATAAAGATTAATAACGCACAGTGACTTGACAATTAAGTATAATTCCAGGATTCAGGTGCTAGTTTAAAATGGTCAAATTGAGCTGCCTTGGGAAACATGACCCTTAAAACAAGGAAAGTGTCCCAAAGACTGGATTTGAGGTTAGGGGCTTTCTAGCACAACTTGTGAGACAGATCTGACAGTGTTAAAACCAACAAGCTCAGCAAATAGGGTCAAACAATAGGTAAACAATCACTCTCAGGAAAGTCGTGAGGGTTGAGAGAGGCTAGTGCCTTGGGAAATGGGCCTATGGAGTCCTCCAAGCATGACGTTTTGGAGAACCCACCTAGATATTTGCAAGAGCCTAAAAACCCAGAAATGGTTATGTTGTTAACCAAGTCGTTTGAGCTGTGGAATTTTCCGAAGGATTTTAATGAGGGTTTTGAATGAAATTGACAGATGGGTAGGTTAGAGAAATAAAATACGTACCTCACAAGTGTACCAGAGTCGTGGAAATGTTTGCTATGATGTTGAGGACTGTTCCCGCAAAGATCAAATGAGAGATTGAAGAGTTTCCTTGCTAATGCGAATTGCCCAGCTCCACCAATGCGCCTTCCTCTTCCTGATAAACCAAGGATAGTACGATCAATCAGTTTGATGCAAGAATGGAAGAAATACAAGTAATGAACATGGAAACAAAGAGTAAGAGGTACTAAGATAGTGATACTCCCTGTAACCGACGAAGAGAAGAGAAGCTTGCAGGGTGAGTCTCCCCAGCCAATGTGCCTTCCTCACCAAATCGACTTCTTCACCTGTAGGTCAAAACGTGGAGACAAATATGCAAAAGATCTTCTACAATACTCTCAGTGCAAAGGAAGAATAGTTTCAATCAACATCTATAGCATCCACAACCACGAGACAAGGGTTTGCAAAAATATATTTTATTCCAGAAGCCAAGAGCCAAAAGTCCCTTTACAATGAGAAGCTCTCTCCTTTAAATAGGAAGAAGAGATACCAAAACCGTTACCACCTTTTGAATGGATGGCTAAGATTAAAAGATATAAAAGTTCTAATCAATGGTTGAGATGAGCTCAACATAAAGTACATGGATCAACTCAAAAATATAACATAATACATGGACAAAGTTACTCTAGGAGGACGTCCCACTCATATGACTAGATAAACATGATAACTCGCTCATGGTGGGTCTAAGGGGCAATATCTAACCACCCTAGTGTGCCCCCATGGCACAATAACATCAAATGACTCAACCAAGCACCAAATCGTGCTCCTCTGGGAAAGTCGTGAGCCTCCAAAGGCTCCAGAAAACCTCAAAATGTGCCGGAGAAATGTGAAAGGGCCCCACTGTCTGATACAACTGCTCAGGAGTGTGTGGGAGACATCAAACATACCATCAAAACAATTCCCATGCCAATTCCTTGCCTCACTAGCTCAAATCAATTTCCTAAGTAGCCATTTTTGCTATTTTTATGCCTCTGTAAATCCTCTATAAAGTATAAAAACACCTGTAACTCTCTGCTGGTTCATCCGGGGCCAAATCTGACTGCACCATAATGTTCGGGAGTATGGCATAATAGTAAAGACAAGTGGCTGGACCCCATACTCCCTCTGTAGCGTCCTAGGTGAACCAAGAAGATATTAAGCTGCTCTAACAGGCCATTTTTAATGGCAAATATGCACCAGAATGATAAATTGAGGAAAATACTCACTGTAATTGCCCGGAACTGAAAACCAACTGTCTCAATGGACCCAGAGAGCCCAAATCTACTAAAGGTGTGTATTCATACACCATATGGATCTCTGCATGATCATATAATATCTCAACAATGGCCGAACAAATAAAAATAATAATAATCTGTAAAAGATCAAATATGTCAAAGTACCAGATCATCATCATAAACTTGTAATCAATGCATGGAACCATCTGGTGACTTGTAATAGACCATATATCATCCATCTGCATCATCCAAGGTCTATCCACCTCATGTCCTGTAGTTGACTTTGGTCAAACTAGGTTTGACCAAGTCAACATGACCCATAAAATGACCCAGGCTAACATCAAACTGCTGCAAGTGTTAGAGGTTAAGACATGCTTTACAAATCATTCAAGTAGTAATATAACATACAGTAATCAATTCTTTGGCGATCTAAAACCAAGTATTCAATGTTTTTATTATTATTATTACTAAGACTAGACTTTCAAAACTATACTCACTTTATAGCTGTGATCAATTTGCTGGTGATGGGTGAAGGCTAAAACTTATAAGGCTAGGCTAAAGGATGACCATTGACTTGACACTGTGACACTTTGGAAATGGAAAGGGGATACACACTCTAGCATATGCTGGACAGGCAATAACACAGGGGAGGGCAGTGTCTCACAAATGGGTAAGTTGTTTCAGAAGTGCTTATTCAACCTTGATAGATGCCTACAACTCACATCCAAGGTGATACAACTCTGTGAGGATCTTTTCTAGAGCCGCCATGACTAGAGGACACTTAGAATTAGTTGTCCCTTACTCCATCTCACATGATAACTCGCAAGCTAGTGAGGAATAAATCAATACAAGTGAGGTCAGCAATCATTAGATATAGCATTTGTTAAACCATTGCTTTTTAGGCCTTTAATACATTTCCATAGCCTTGATTCGTGTGTGTTAAAAAACACATTCTTGGATTTACATTTATTAGGCTTTTTGATCCGTGTGTGTTAAGAAACACATTCTTGGATTTACATTTCACATTTAACTTTCAAAGCCAATTTCATTAGGCTTGCCTTTCATTCACGTGCGTTAAGAAACACATTCCAGAATGGGCTTTCACTTAAGATATACATTTCATTTCCAGACACATTGTATTGATGGTAGCACTATCTGTTTCAGGTTTAGCCAACACCACTTAGGCAACTCAGATCCGAGACACAATACAACAGGGAAGCTCATCCAACAAAGAGGCTAAAGTGGGGGAAGGTCCTCCATGCCACTAGTCAAGTAGTATGTCAGGGTAACAACAATAACTGGAAGGTAATGAATGGATGGAGAAAGTGAATAATGAAACCAACACTAGCAAGCCATAGGATGGTGGGAATGACCACCTCCATTCTCCTAAGGAGGGTAAAACCAATGAGTATAACTAGGAACTTCTAAGTCTGAGCAGGGAGATAGATAAATAAATAGTACAACCAGGTCCACATATCTATATGATCGCCAGATCATGACACTAAGTGCTAAAACATGCCACAAAAATGAATATAAAAGCAGTAATAACCATAACACATGATAATACCTGCTGGGTCATATACCTGTGCATAAACAATCTGAACTGTCATCTGTCCACTGAGAACCTGCTGCTGCAACTCTGGGCAATACAGACTGCTCTGTAAATGGCTAAATGGCTACATCGGTCATCAAACCTGAGTTTCCTGAGACTCAGTCATGGCATAGGAATATACTGCTGTCCATAATCATAATAGTGATCCAATATAGATGCTCATCTCTAGCATCTCAATGTAAAGGACTGGCTGAAAAATGTACTGGAATCTAGAATAAAACATATGGTAGCCCAGCTACTATATATGTGATAACAGGCGGCAAGAAACCATTATGGAAAGTGAAACAATCATAACTTTCTCCCTTATGGAAGGTGAAACAATCATAACTGCCTCCCTTCTTTAGTGGAGTAGATGTGGAAGGTTATGCTGAGGTTCCTGTTATCACACCATAGTAGCTGGGCTACCATGATTGTAGAGCAGTGATCTGCATATTTTTGAGCTTTGCCTTTACACAGTTTCAGCGAGATCATATATGATGAGCCATGTGTCTTAGTCATTTGTCATGTGGTGCGTCCCCCTTGGGTGATTTAGTGAGTGCGCCCCCTTTATTTTTGAGTTGGTCCATGTATTGTATTTCCAGCTCATCTTAGCTGTTGATTATTATTGTTATATCTTTTAATCTCCACCACTCATTTGAAAAGTGGTTAGGGTAGCCCAGCTACTATATATGTGATAACAGGCGGCAAGAAACCATTATGGAAAGTGAAACAATCATAACTGTCTCCCTTATGGAAGGTGAAACAATCATAACTGCCTCCCTTCTTTAGTGGAGTAGATGTGGAAGGTTATGCTGAGGTTCCTGTTATCACACCATAGTAGCTGGGCTACCATGATTGCAGAGCAGTCATTTGCATATTTTTGAGCTTTGCCTTTACACAATTTCAGTGAGATCAGATATGATGAGCCATGTGTCTAGTCATTTGTCATGTGGTGTGTCCCTCTTGGGTGATTTAGTGAGTGCGCCCCCTCTATTTTTGAGTTGGTCTATGTATTGTATTTCCAGCTCATCTTAGCCGTTGATTATTATTGTTATATCTTCTAATCTCCACCACTCATTTGAAAAGGGGTTAGGGTTTTGGTCTCTCTCTTTCCTATTTAAGGAAGAGACCCCCCTCATTGTAAAGGGACTTTTGGCTATTGGATTTCCGGCATAATACAAATATTTTTGCAAAAACTCTTGGAAGCTTTGTGAATGTTCTTGCAAGTGATTGTAAAGTCTCTTCTCTTTGACATCATTGTGGATCTAGATCTTTCTATAAGCATTTTTGTAGGGGCCGTGTGGTAGAGGAGGACGTTTTTGAAGGGGGCACTATTGTGGGGAGACTCCATCTCTCATCCTCAAGACGTCTTGCATCAAGGATTATTTTTATTGTATCTTGTGATCATATTTATGCTCTTTGATTCATCTTTCTTGCCATATAGTTTAATTCTTGTTTGATCCGATTCTAAATTAGATCGTTTTGGCAGGGAGGGGCGCATTAGTCATCTTGGAGCATAGCGATTTCACTTGGAGAGGTTGGATCTCACTCTAGATTGCTTCGATTTGGGAAGATCATCAATTTGCAAGGCGACCACAAGCATTTCCAGGTGTGTTTCAAATTATTTTTGTTGTTACGGGATCTATTCCAATTGTCACCATCAAAACCCTCATTTTCTAGATCTGATAGATCGGGTACTTTTTGGAGTACGGCCACAAAAACCCACTTAAGAATAAATATAAAAACACTAGATCTAAAGTTTCAACTCAAACTGACTCCATTTACCCCTGGATCTAGCACTAGTCATCTCTAGGTGGGATTCCCTCCTTGGGTCTTTGGTCAATTTTTCAGATCTATCAGTTGGGTATGCTTCAACCCTTCCAATATTCACAGATCTACTCTTCAAGCACCTAGATCTAGTCTTTAAACACCCAGATCTACTATTTTGGGTCCACTTTGGTCTCATTTGCTTAAACCCTAGGTAGATCCAATTTGGGTATTCATCATATGAACTAAATCTAATCTAGATCTACTAGCCTAACCTCATTGTGGTACATTTCTTCTATGGTTGAGAATCTCTATCTTGCCTAAGCCTCCTCAACCGGTTCCTAACTCTTACAAGCCACTACATTTCCCTCGATTTAGATTTCTCCACCAAGATCTACTCTTGTGCTTCATTCTTTACCTTTAGAGTACCTTGTGTTGGTTTGCTAGCCTTCATTGGCTAGCAGGGGTCTCCCCCTTGATCTTGCATTAGCTTGATCTAAAGCGACAAGAGCCCCTCCGGTGTGACAACTACCCCTTTACAGTAGTGGATGAGGCCCTTGCGATGTCACTTGGTTAGCTACCCTACGTCTACCGTCCTGGATAGGATACCTTTGGTGGTAGCTACACTTTGAGTGATAACATCCACATAAACCTGACAAACTCATCTGGTATGACCAGAGAAACTCTACCCTGAAGAGACTCCTGCACTAAGCATGCCACACCACCAAAACCTTAGACCCCACCTAAAGATTGAGTTTCTTGATGACAAGTAGACAACCAGTGATAACTTGTAATATCGGGAACTGGCCTGACTGGATTCTCATGGGTCTTGGTAATAAAAAGGAGATCGGAAGAATCGAGAGCATCTTGCAACATCTTGCAGCATGCCCTGCGAAGACCAAAGAAATCCATTACCACTCCAGCATCCTATTGAAAGCCCACCCCCATACTGTCTCCTCTATCTAGCTTGTCATTTAGAGAATCCAAGCCGAGAGTAATCAGGGGGTAGGGAATCTCGAATGATGGCTCGAAGGTCTTGAATGACTGCCTATTTACCTTCTTGTTGAGTTGCGATAACGAGCTCCGTTGAGCGTTTCAACTCCGCCACCTGGGACCTAGTAAGATCGACATCTAGAAAAATCTTAGTAAGGAGAGAGAATAGCCTACGCTTAGCTCGAAGAGCCCAAAGTCGGTCACCTGTTGATTTGAATTGGGTAAACAATGTAGAATCTTGACCAAACCAAGCTCTCTCAAGAGGAATATCGGTAAGATCAAGGTAATCTCAGAGATACATGGCACCAACTTGGATGGGACCCTGAGAAGGAGAGGGTAAGGGAAGCCCTGCGACCTTCAAATTCCATTCACGAGCTCGTCGATTGCCCTTTTCAAGTAGCTTGCCTTGGACAACTTCTTCGACCACAACTAGAGGGGTTCTATCCCCACCCCTGACAACCTCCGCCCAAGAATTAATGTGTGTTCCTGTCTCTTGTTTGAAAGTAACCTGTTGTTGGCAGATATCCTCATGTTTGATTTTAAGGTCGAGGATTCCAACATGTAAGGCATCGTTTGGGGGTTGGAGGGTTCTCTGAACTTTCCCATCATCTAGTAATTTCTTGAGGGAGAGATTTTCCAATTCCACTTTAGATACCCGGTTCGAAATGGCACCCACATCCTTCTCACGAAATCACATACGTGGGAATGCGGGTTTTGATGCCCCTTGCTTGATTATTGATCGACAATGTCCTTCTGAATTCTCTATTCGATGGTGTCTTCAAATTTGCATTAGCACCTTCGGGCATGGCTTGGCCTTCCCTTTAATTTCGGCGGTTTGGCTGCTTTTCGTGTAGTTCGCCAACTTCCTTTGTGAGAGTAATCATTCCACTTAGTTAAAAACGATGGCGGCTCTGCGGATCAAATCTTCTGTTCCGTGGTTCATGTCCGTGGCTCGATTCCGCTCCTTCTTTGCTCCTGCTCGAACGACGACTAGACTCTGCTTCTTCTTTGCTCCTGCTCGAACAATAGCTCGAATCTGCTCCTATGCGGCTTCACTCTGTTACCAACTTATTTGTACCATAGTTGGATTATCTGAAGAGCCCGCCATTTGACAAACATGATGAATGTTTGTACTCCAGTGTATCAGATGATCCAACATTTGTGACTAGCCAGTTTTGTTTTTGAGTTGACATGACCATGGCCCCATGGGGTTTGTAATAAAGTGTGCTAGTAGGATCTGAGTGTCTCGGTTCCCCATGTCTTGATTAAGCAACTAAGGTATTCCAGAGAGTTTTTTCCTTTGTCAATTATACTTTGCCTGTAGCCGAGCTATAATCGATGAGGTTTTCTCCCGCTTCCTCCAAAGCTGGAATGCCTGATTTTGAAATTTTTAGCCATGGGGGGTTATTAGAGTCCAACTAATGTATATAAGCCTACTAGACACTATTAGAATAGGTATTGGTCATGTCCCAAGTCCCTAGGACCCTCAGAAAAAATTTCGAAATTTTTTTACCAGGTCCGTCGAATTTGGGTTTTTAATTATTTTTAAATTTAACAAATTTCTCTATAGTTTAAATAGAGAAATATTAATTTGTAATATGTCAGTCATCCGGGGTCCGAATTCAGTGATTGATGGCTCGTTTCATAAGCCAAAAATCACACATGACCTATGGACCAGCTAAACCCAACTTTCGGATGTCAATTCGGCCTCATAATTAATATTTTCTCTAAAAAGCCATTTACAGAGAAATTATTAATTAAATTAATAAATTTGAATATTTTGGAGAAATCCAAATCTCTCCAAAATAATCAGAAATGAATAAAATAAAGGGCTAGTTGACATGGCACCTGACATTAAAGATGATTCCAATCAACTTCACTGAGCTCCAGTCAACTGTACAGTCAGCACAAGACAAGTCTCTTCAAGTGAATTCACCCTCCATGCATGTAAACTCGACTTTGGTGATGTGGAGTGGGCATTTAATGTATTTTAGTTGGTTTGGAGTACATTGAATGGGAGTGGGGGTGCCTTGCCTAGATGGAGGCCACCTCCCACTCTCAACCACCATGATTGCAATCTAAGTGTTGTCAAACTCCAAGCCTACCTACCTCAAACCTCACGCTACTCCAAGTTTCCTCACGTCAATCCTCTTTGGGAGCTTGAATTGCCACATGGCATGAGATATATGGTGGGTGGTACTTCCAAGATTAGGATGGGGGGCGCCTTGCCTAGGTGGAGGCCACCTCCCCATCCATGTAGACTTGCAACTCGAGTTGTTTGGTGGTCTCTTCACTCCAAGCTTGTAGTGATTGACTTTTGATTGGAATTCGACTTTAGTTAGGTGGTTATTGGCTCTCTTCTCTTGCCAATTCGACCTAGGGTTTTAGGCTAGTGCTTTGTTATATAAGAGAGGCATTTTAGCTCTCTTAGGGTGATTTTCTGGTGCACAAAAACTTTGGCAAATTATTGTAATACTTCTCATGTGGAATAAGATTTAAAGCTTTGGAGGCTCATCTTGTGTTATTTGGATTAATGCTTATGGAATGAGGTGATATTGTTTCATACTTTCATTTTGTCTATTCAATATTGATTAATTGGTTCATGCTTGGGAGGGCTTTATTCAAGCACATAAGTCAAATATTTGTAGTCTCAATTTATTTGAATACTCATTTTCTTTAGAGATTTAAGAGTACATGCATATTACTAGTTTGTATTTCATGTCTTTTGATTTCCATTGTTGGATAGTACATAACTAATTCTCTATCTTGTTAGCATTTGATTGTTTATGTTGCAGATCTTCTCATCCATTTCGAGTAAGCTCGTGGAGCTAGTTTGCATCCCCTCTTCTCGAAGCTAGGCAAAAGATCCAAAACAAACACCAAGTGGTTTCCAACTTTCCTTCAAAATTTCCAAAAAAAGGAGCTAAGCATCGCACTTTAATTTATCTCTCAATTTCTAAAAACATCTTGGTTACTTGGTCCTAAGAGCTTTTCTCTTCTAGCTCCCCCTCTCTTGTTTTCTCCTTGACTTTTGCCTTGCCTTGCTAGCCCTTGCTCTCATTTCTACCACCCTTCCTAAGCTCTTTCTCCATTCGTTTTCCCTCACCTTCTCCTTCACCCATTCATTTTGCCCTTTCTCTCTTCCTCCATTTCATTGCTTTTTGCCCTAGATCTACCTCTTCACCCATTCGTTTCCCCTTCATTGGCTCCATTCGTCCTCCTTCCAAAAAAAGCCCTAAAACGCCTAAAAACTCCAAAAACAATTTGATCTTCAAGAGTATGATTAATGTTTGTTAGTTTCAATTTCTCAAAGAGTTAGTAGTTTATGTTTTGAGAAGCTAGTAGTTAGCTTCATATTAAGTTTGTATTTCATTTAACTTTTAAATCTTGCATCTTAATCCATACTTAGTTGCACTAGATCTAATTTCAATTTTTTGTTAGCTTGCATAGCTTGCATCTTAGATTCCTTCTTTTAGTTAGTGTGGCATTGTTAGATTTATTTCTCTTTAGGTGGTTAGATCTCATCATTTTGCATTTAGCATAGCTCATACTTGTTAGATCTTTGTTTCCATTTAAAAGATAGAATTTTCCATACAAAAAAAAATATTTCAAAAATTTTACATTCTAGATCTCTTTCCCATCGATTTTTAAGCATATGTTGTTCGTTGGTCCGTTTGTACTTTTATGCATTTTTGAAATAAAAAATCTCATAAACTAGTTTTTTGAAGGTTTTAGTAGACTCTAGTTTAAATAGCTTCAATATTTTGTCTTTTTCTAATGATTAATGGGTGCCTTGGTTGAGAATTTCTAAGACTTGTGTAGACGCTTTGAAAGGAGGAAACTTGAAAGAGCTTTGAAGAAGTAAGATCCAAGCAAAAGAAACAAAGTGAAGAAACTAAGAAAATGATCAAAACTTGATGTATTTATCTTTTGTAAAAGCAAGCAAAGACTTGCTTCTCCTTTAATTTTTCCAAGTAGTTCTTTCTCTCGGAAAAGTCCTTCAAGGTTTTAACACCCAAGGCATTTGTAATTTCATAATAAAGTTAAGTGGAGGAGGCCTCCACCTTTTTGGTTTTCTTCCCCATTTGGGGAAGAGTGTTGTGATTGGTTAGATTAGATCTTTCATTTTCCGCTTTAGAGTAATCATTTTTTTCATTTTTTCATACTCTCTTCCAAGTTTTGACTTGAGGTAGTATCCTTGAGATGAAATCTCAAGGGCAGGACCACATAACTTTGTGGTTACTCCTCTCTCCCCGTTAGTTGCCTTGGTCGAAATCTCAGCTAGCTGGGAAGTTCTCAAGTGCTAGCGGTTCTTAGAGGTCGACCTTGTTCGGAGGAAGACCCCACCTTAGATTAAATTTGTTGGTAGAACACTAAGTCTTTTTATCTTATTTCATTTCGCAAGTAGCATGCTAGTTGTCTTTTATATCTATTGAGCTATCATATGATTTATTTTCACAACTGCTTCTTTCTTGCAAATAAAATAAACAAAGCCTCTTGAACTTGGCCAAATCCAAGTCAAGAGCACTCTCTGTCGGAGAGCATTGTAGACTTGCATTTTCCCCTTGCATTAGGCATTTTAGATGAGAAAAGTCTCTTGAACTTTGGTCTTAAGACTAAGTCAAGAGCGCTCTCTATCGGAGGGTTGAACGGTGCTCTTAATAATAAAACATTTCAACTCACATCCCCCTTAATTAATTTATTTTTGGTTGATTATCCAACACCCGTATGCTCTGCCAACCTGCAAAGGTTGGGCTAGTACTCAGAAAGGTGAAGGACTTGCTAAACTTACAAGTGATAACATAATTAAAACTTTACCCAATTCCAAAACCAGTTCAAATCACTGAGGTTGCTTCCTGAAACAGGTGGTGCCAGAAATCCATTGTCAGACTCGAGGGTGGTCAAGCCATTGTACACTTATCCTCTGCAATCTGGGTGCTCCCGACCTATCATCTAAGAGGTCGCCAGTTTTTTTTCTGGTTAAGGTTCTATTATTTTGATATCCTTGGTTTTGGCCTAATAATCAAGAACATCTAAAACACTTAAAATTTACCAAGAACAATTTCAAAACGATCTCACAAACAGTTACTTTGAGACTTATATTTTCCTAAGTTACCGGAAACGCCTGTCTCTGCTCCCTGAAACGGCGTTCCACGTATCAGAAACGGATACGGATTAGAAACATGGCTGAAACGGCTTTGATCCGTATCTGATGTGGATGGTACGGATCGGGCTTACTCGGATACGGATCACCCACGAAGGAAACGGATCGAGCTATTCGCTGCCACGCTGACTGGTTCAACTCTTTGCCGTGAAGTCCCGTCGAGTTGCTGCCAGGTAAGACCGCTGTTGCTGCTCCGGCGAGTTATTGCTGTGCTTCGACGGGTAAGACCATGACTACTGGGCTGCCGACGAGTTTTTGCTGTGCTTCGACAGGTAAGACCGCGAGTAAGACCGCGGGTAAGACCGGATTAACAACACAGGTAAGACTGCGGTTTAGACCGCGAGTAAGACCGCGGGTAAGACCGGATTAAGACCACGGGTAAGAATTCAAATGTTTTGCAACAGTGCCCACACTTTGTGCCGGCCGGCGAGTGATTGTTGGATGGGTCTTTCGATAAGCAACAGTGCCCACACTTTGTGCCCAACAACCCACGGGTTTTCAAGACTTGGTTTATTTTTTATAAAGCTATTAATTGGATATAAATTAATATATGTTTAAACTTTAAATTTATAAAGTATATATCAAATGCTTAGGTTATCATAGCCTATACTAAATATTAAATGGTTTTTATTATAATATATTAACTTTAATTACAAATAACTTATATTATATAAGTTATTTTGTTAAATATTAAATGTTTTAAGTAAATGGTAAATTATATATATATATATATATATATAATTGTATTAAATTGTATTTATTATTTATAGAATATAAAAATATAATGGATAGGTTAATTTTATAGAGTATTTAAAATTTTAAAATATATATACTAGCAAATCTAATGCCGTTTCCTTGCCGTATCGTATCCAGATTTTTTTAAAATTTGCCGTATCCGTGTCCCCCCCCGTTTCCGTATCCGTTTCAGTGCAACTTAGATATTTTCCAGCATCACAGGCATTTTGACTCCATTTGGCATTGGTCTTTAAAAACTCTTATATATCTTCTGAATCTGGACCATATGTCCTTGTCATTTGTTTGATTTTTATCTTGTGGATGCTTTACTTTAATTCTAAGTCAAAAGTGTATTGTTCATCTTCTAAATTGCATCTTGTAAATTTGCAACGTGGATTGCGTGTTTAATTGTGTTCTCATCATCATACAAAAAACTCCTAAATAACATCCACCCGCATCACCCCACACTTAAAACATATAAAACACAAGAGTCTTAGTGAAACTCTTTGTAGGGACTACCCCCCTTGGCTTCGTTAGGAGTTAGCCTAAACGAAGGAGCTGGGATTCAGGTGACAGTACCTGGCTCATTGCTTGCCCCCAAGGCCACACCTCTCCCCACTTCCAGTGAGGGAGACAGCTTTCGAAAGATTTCCGTTGTTGGTGTGCAATCTGGCGGACAACACACTCCTCGGTGGCTCGACTTTGCTCCTCTTTACTCAATTATTGATTGACGATGTAGACTGATTGACTCAAAATGATGCTAGTCTAGAATGATGCTAGACTTAGGATCTAGTTAGGTTCTAGTGAAAGAAGAAGATAGACCTAAGACAATGTTCACTACTTGGGGAACATATGATTATTTGAGAATGCCCTTTGGATTAATGAATGCAGGATTGACTTTCTTGAGAGCAATGTATTACGCTTTTAGGGACCTCATTGGCAAAATAATTGAAATTTACCAAGATGATTTAATTGTAGTTTCCAAGGAGCGAAGGGATCACATTTGTCATCTTAAGCAAATATTTGAGAGGTGTAGACAATAAAGAATATCATTAAATCCTAGGAAGTCAATAATTTGAGTAAATGAGGGAAAACTCCTAGGACATGTTATATCTAAAGCAGTTAAAATTGATCACTCAAGAGTAGAAACTATCCAACAGATTCCATTTCCCACCCATAAAAGTTGTCCAATCCTTCTTCAAAAAGATCAATTTCATTAGGCGGTTTATTCCCAGTTTCATAGAAATCACAAAACCGATATCCAATCTATTAAAGAAGGATCAGGAATTTAAGTGGAACGACGTAAGCAAGAGGGCATTTAATTTGATTAAACAAGCCATTGCATCAGCACTGGTCTTACTCACTCCAGATTACTCCAAGGATTTCCATATTTTCTCTTTCGCATTTGAAGAAACAATTGTGGGGGTGTTGTTACAAAAGAATGATCAAAATTTGGAGCGACCCATAGCTTTCATGAGCAAAGCGCTTAGAGACACAGAACTGAAGTATACTATAATGGAAAAACAAGTGTACATTCTCGTCTAATCATTGAAACACTTTAGGAGCAATGTGGGATATTTGAAGATTGTTGCTTATGTTCCCCTATCTAGACCAATCCATCTGAGAAATTTCTTCTAACAGAATTTAATGAAATTAAGAGATTGAGTATGCCTGAAACTTCAAGGACTGAATAAGCACGAATGGGCCAAACCTAGAGATTTTGAATCAATGAAAAATGGGCTAAAACAACAAAATAAGCTCCCTGTTAAGATGTACAGGAACATACAAGAAGGATTGAGAGAGCATGAAGATATGATAATAACTTTAATAATGATGTAGCCAATAAATTCATTTCTCCAGGTCTAATGGCATAGCTCCTGAGAAGCATGGGAGTATTTTGTAGCCAACCTTTTTAACTAACTAGACTTTATTAGCAGTCTAATTATTAATTCTAACTCTAAAGTTAACTATGGTCACTAATATCTAACATCCCCTTTATTGACCATATTGTTAACTTTTTGCATTGTGCTTTGGAAACGGCTAAAAGCAACAACTTGTATGTTTTCTGAAGTCCTTTTGTTTTTGTGTGGATCAAATGCAAACTTGTATGTTTTCTGAAGTCCTCCTTTTGTTTTTACGTGAATCAAATGTTTATACCAGCAGGATAGATTCTCCCCCTTTCATTTTGCACTTAACTTGATGATGCTTGATGATGTGTAAATTCTTATCATAAATAAAATAAGAAATAATTTTATTAATGTCCAACAAATGAATGACTATACGAGTAGGTTAATAAAACTAAAAGATACATCCAGTACGTCATAATAATTTTAGGTTTATATTTTTCTCACTGATTATGTGTCACTACGGGCCTGTACGTTTAATTCAATTGGCTTTTACTTTTATAATTCACAAACATTAATTAAAATTATTTTATCTTAGGATAATGTAAGACCCATTTTCAGGAAATATTTTATTGTTCATGAAATTCAGTAGGCTGTAGAAATTTCTAACAGACGCTGTATTTTAACATTGTTGGAAACTTGTCCATCCACAGTCTAGAATTGATGACCTTATTGAATGCCTTTTTAACTAATGGATACATCCACAGTCAGTGGGGTTAATAGAACACGGATATGTAATGGTATAAGAATTCATTCTCGGGGCAAGTTGAGTTTTAGCACTTTATACTCTATACAAAAACTTGTACTGTTTAACAGTCACATTCAGTAATCTCATTATCATAAATTTTGAATAATTATCATTTCATGAAATCGATGCAGGTTTATGTTTACGTTAAAGCTTTCAACAAGGCTGCCCTTAACGTGAAGAGAATATACACATTCCTGTATAACCAGAATGTCTAAGAAATATCAATGACAAATTGGATCTTAGTTTATACTTTATACCTCATTGAGCGTTTATATCTGGTCCGATACTATGTTACAAAATATTCAATTCAGTCATTCCGTCATGACCTTGGGATTTGTTTTTGCAAATGTGCAGTTTCATATTTACTTGGTGTGCCAATTGTGGGATACTCGTTAGACATTGGAAAAGAGCACGTTAATCTGGTGGATGAAAAGTTGCAAAAGCGTTTGTACAGTGGCCAGCTGGATGAAAAAGAACTAGACAGGTGAAAAGCATGGAACATATCCCCCTAAATTCATAGATTAAAGTTTCAGGATATCTTAATATCTGAAAATTTAGCAAGGCCAGAGACCAAGCAAATTTTATAAACCTATATTTTGTTTACAACTTTATTGTCTAATAAAGTGCTGCCTTAGCCAATCAAAGCTTGCTATTTTTATATTTCCTCAAGAGTCTCTTGTCTTTTTGAGAAACTGTGTCCCCTAGAACCATGGTTTAGCTTCTTCACATTTTACCAATAACCTCGCGTTGAGGCACCGTTTTGGGCTAAACTCGTCACTCGTAAGAAATCTGTAAGAATTGCCATTTCTAGTACCTGTTTTTGTTTTTGGTTTCTTGAAGAGTAACCCATTTCTGGAGAAACTCTTTCATTTCTTGCAAAACCTGGTTGTTTCTTCAAGAAGTCGTTTGCATTTCTCAAGAAATGTAGGCCATGTATTGAGAAACAACATAAATGAAAAAGTAAATCAATTTAAAAAAAAATTGCTATTGAATGTTTGTAACCCTAAACTTGCTTGTTAAAATAATTTCATAAAGCCATGGAAATGTCATTGTTATCACACATTTTCTCAAAGAATACAAGACACTGGCCCCGCTACTGAACTTTCAGTGCATTTGCAAATTCCTGAGTGGTTATGTCAAGTTAGTGGTCGCCACATTCTATTGTTTGAGAGTCGAGGCTTGAGAGTTTGGAAGCTAACATTGGGCTCTTCGACCCTATAGGAGAACTTGGAGAGAGGATTTAAATTTTGAAGACGATTTATAAGCTCTTCCTAGGTTTGAACCTAGACCGCACCACCAAAGGACGAATTTGTTGATGATTGTAGCTCAGATAGGTACTTCTGCATAGGCCAGGTTTCAAGCATGTAGGAGTCGTCCAGAACACCTCTCTAGGCACTTGCTTGAGGAGTGTTGCTGCTTGGACACACACCTGGGGGTTATCGTGGCAAATATCTTCAAGCCGCTTGGTGCATCCTAGGGGGCAAGTGTCGAGTCAAGTATTGTCACTTGATCTTGACTCCTCCATTTAGGCTAACTCCTAACGAAGCCAAGGGGGGTGGTCCCTAACAAAATACTATGGCTGACTAAGCAAGTACAAAAAAAGTAAATGTGATTTTAGAAGTTAAAATTAAACTAATACAAGATATTGCAGAACACAGATTTAAATCAATAGCATATGATAAAACATTCCGTTAACACATGAGTTCACTTAAAATATATTTTGATTGTTGCAGGTAGACTAGTGCCAATGGAGTCGAATTACGTTGCTGTTGTGACATGAAAGTGTTGCAATTGTCTCGTTGTCAGTTTTAATTTATTATGATGAGTGGATTAAGGAGTGGGTTAATTTCTTGTTTGGCCCAAAGAAAACTTGTTCCTTTGAACTGAGTGCATATTCCAACAGTACCAAGTGTCCAACGGGGCGAGGCATAACCTGCTTAAAGCAGCCCCCTGACTCTGTGGTATGTCCAATGCGACCTCCCGAGTTCTTGAAAACAATTTTATTTGGATTTCCCTATTAGACTAGTTGCTTTGATCCCTTTCTGGTGTGACCAACTGATTAGACAAGTTGCAAAGGTCCAAAGCATACAAGGAAAAGAGCCTTGGTTTATTTTAATTGAAGTAAACAAATTGTGAAAGTAGATTATTAAGGACTGAGAATCTCTTTTTCCTTACTCGAGCAAGCTCTTTTGGTACTTCAGGAATACACAACTGGATTAATTTATCGCGATTTTTACTTGTAAAAGAAAGAAAAATTTGTAACAGAAAAGTAAACTAACTAAGAGCAAATCTAATCTACCGGTTAGCATATGAAAAACAAGAAACAAAAAGCAAGAAAAAAGTTCACGCCATAAAAATGACGCAGGACCCCCCAAGGGGATGAGGTGTGGGCGCTGGGTAGCCCACTTGCTTTTATTAATTACAATTACAATCTTTTGAGGTGGATGCCTTTGGTCCTTATAGATCCGGATCCAAAGGATTTACAAGGTTTACAAAAGAAACAAGATCGAGGTAAGTTGCTTCGAGGGGCCTTGGATGGCCTAAATCTCAGAATTTTCGGCAGAACCTCCTCTTGCCTGTTCGTTAAAAGAGAAAAACCTGTTGAGCATGGTTGTCATTGATGACAAGCCATTAATGACAAAGGAGTGACAAAGGTTGATGATATGGCAAGCATGACATGGTTGTTTGGGCATTGGAGACCATTCATAGTTGGTGGTCCAAATGACCCATTCTTTGGTCATTTGTGGCTTGATGGGGTCATGAAGCCCACACATTTGGTAGCTTGATGGTCCTTGTTGCCACTATGATGGTGATGGAGTTTTGAAGCTCTCTTGCTATAATAATGATGATGATGACTTCTTGGGGCATATTTTGGTATGATGGACTTTGGCGTTATGGCTTGATGCCCTTATCAATGGTTTGGTAAGAAGTTGATTGTGGTCTTTACACCCTCTTGATGATGAAGCCCTTGAACAACATGTTGAATCCCATGCCCACTTAGAAGCCCTTGATAAACAAGTCCTCTTGCACTTGATGATCACATATGTATTTGGTGGCTTGATTATGGATATGCATGATGTGGCAAAAATGTTTAACTAACTCCTTGAAGATTTGACATGGCTTAAACTCCTTGACATGGAGAACATGGCACCTATGATGCATATTTGAAACCCTTGATGATCTTTGTGTCTTTGGAGAAGTTTCCAACATGGACATGGTAAAATTATGTTGATCCACCCACAAGCAAAAAGATGAAGCCCTAAAAACTCTTCTAGCCCAGTGCTTATCATGGTATAACCCTGGTTTAATGGGCCATCTAATTACAAGATGTAAGTCGACCAACTTTATGTTTGAAGTGACAAGCAAATTTCAAAATTAATTATTAAATTATTAATTGTTGTAAGTCGGTTCAGTTTGAAGTTAATTTTTGAACCTATATAAATACACTTTGAAACTTCATTTAAACTATAGAAATATAGCTCTGATTTTTTCGGACCTCACTGAGGAATTTTTCGGGCATCTAGTGAAGAAGCAGCAACTAGCAGAAGGCAGCCACAGCTTGAGAAATTTTCGGGTTTATACAGCAGTGAAGTGTTTTATCTTTATCTCTGATGAACTTCGAGTGGATTAGGGACTTGTGACAGCCGCAGTAATGTTCTAGCTCAGATTTTCGGCAGCCACAGTCATGTTTTTGAAGTTAATAATTTTGAAGATGAAGTTTTGTGTGCTCTGAATTCGGTATAGCTCCAAGGTAGCAACAGAGAAGTGTTCAAGTTTCTTATGTCTCTGGACATGAGTATGCCAAGTTTATATCAGTAATGACAGTGATGATATGTATAGTACACAATATGCCAGTGATGATATGTACAGTAAACAATGATGAAATGATGCATACAATATGCCAGTGATGATATGATATACACACAATAATTATGCTCAGTATGACAAAAATGATGATGATACCTACACTCAGACATTAGGCAGTGATATGATGATGTACAGTGATGAATTGTATGCTCAATGAAGATTACACAGTGATCTGAAGTTTACTCAGTGATATGCTCAGCTCAATCATGATTACACAGTTATAGCAATGACAGTTGATTTTATGAAAGTGACAGCTTGCCAAGTGACAGACCTTGACATGACAGCTGAATTTACGTAACAAGTGTAAGATAGAAGACTGATAGCCACAGCAGAAGCAACTTGACAGTGACAACTACAATCGATGAACTTGATGATGACATCAGATTGATTTGGCTTCTTGAGCAGTTGGATTGAGCAGATGGTTGATTGGGGACAGCAGACAGAGGTGTTTCAGATCACTTGCAAGCCGTGTCTTGCATCCTTGGGGATTGGATTCCTCAACCCTTTCTCAGTTGGAGTTGAGAAGACCAGGCTGGGTCCTGTGATAAGAGTTGGTGCTCTTCTTGTCAGTTGGTGCTGATTGTAATCGCGAAGATTGGTGTCTTCCATTGTACATTACATAAAAAATCAATAAAGTTTACCATACATATCTTGTTGTGTCTCTTGATGATGTGTTTATGATTCATAGGTGATTTAGCTGATGAATAATAATGATGTAATGACGATGTACTCGGTAGCATAATACATAGACTCTGCTTGACTTGCTAGAAGTGAAAGGGAAGTTTTTAATTTCCTTCACACTGATTCACCCTCCTCTCAGTGTGACCATTGTGTCCAACAAAACCAGCCACCTGTTATGCACCAAACATACCAAATGCAACGTTAGAAGTGTTACCGGATGAACTAGCGGGGCTAGTATCCGATGAACAAATGTAAGAGGAAATGACCACTGTCACCTTAGCCACTTCTCCAACTTCTTCGAAGAGTTGGAACCTCAAAGGGGAGAGCCCTTATGTGATCTACAAAAGCACCTAGAATCTATACCTTCTTGACAACAATGTTAGTGACCAGTGCCTTAAACAATGTATTTATGCGAATGAAGAAGACATACTATATAATCATTCAACGGTAACAATACAAACACTTGTGCAAATGTCAAACATATGACGTTAGTGTATTTGCGATCAATAGTACTATAATCATTTAGCAGTAGATTAGTTAACTATCATGTACCAATGATCAAATAAATCATATACTGATGTAATATGACAAGTTAGTGATTATCATCCACTACAAGTTATCAGTTATTCATTGATCATAACAACACAAGTACCAAGATAGGTTTACCACTTAACTAATTATATTCACTATAGTAATTCCCAGGTGGTAAATATGAACTCAATATGACAGAGTAGTGAACACTTGTGTAATGATTGTTGTTACCACCTAAGTTGAACTTAGGTGGACTCCTTATGAACCCTAGAAGACTTGAACAACTCAACTTGTTCATTGCCAGAGTTCAGAAGTTCACCAGGCCAATTTTTTGGCCCTTTGTAAAATTTGCATGTCCAGAACCCCTTGGGGGAATTGTAATAAGTTGGTGTAAGCATGGTCTTGTTATCAAACAAAGTGTAGTTGCCAACTAAAGGGATCCTATCTAGGATGGTAGAGGAGGGAAACTAACCGGTGACACCTAAGAGAGCCTCAATTCCCAAGATGGATTGGTTGTCACACCAATCGAGGCACTCTTCGCTTCTTACTATCCAAGCCTCAGATAGCAAAGGGGGAGACCCTGATCTACACCCAATGAGAGAGATGTAACCCAAATAGCAAATCAAGCAAATTAAACAATGTATGTAGGGTGAAGAACCCTAGATTTAAGGAATGGAGCTACTATAGAGGCTTAGGGAAGATGAGATATGAAAGTCAGTTAGTTCAATTACAGTAACTCACTATTAAGGGCGAATCTAGGATATAGGCGCTAGGGTAAATGATCAAAATCAACTGCCTTGGGAAACGTGTACTTAAAATGAGGAAACTCGTTCCAAGGAGTAGATTTGACAAATTTAAAGCTTCCTAGCACAACTTGACCACAAATCTGACAATATCAAAGGTCACAAGCTTAAAAAATAAGGTTTTGATCATTCAGAAGGAAAGCAAACAAGGTGGGCGCAAGCATGGAGAGATCGGTGCCTAGGAGATTAGGCAGAAGGAGCCCACAAAGCAAGACGCCTTTGAGGACCCACTTGGGCTAGGCTTAAGGATGAAAACCCAGAAATTGTTCGCTGGAAAACCAAATAACAAAACCTATAGAATTTTTAGAAGTTGTTATAGTTAGGGTTTGAACAGTAAATTTAAATGGCCAATGGTTTAGAACTTCAAACAAAGAGATCAAGTGTAGATCTTACCCGGAAAATCTTGTAGATGCTTTGAAGGTGATGATTTACCTCTACTTGGTCAATTTGAGATGATTTGACAGTGTATCCAAGTGAAATCGATTTGCCCAAGGAAGCCAATGCGCCCCTCTCTCCTGCACATGCAAACTACATAAGTAAGATTTGATGCATAGAAGAAAAAGACTGTAACAACAAGAGATAGATCAAGAAGCATAACAATGATCAAAGATACAATTGAAAACCCCTTGATACAAAGCCACTTCAAGTGTAACGAGTTGAGGAACCCCTGCAAAAATGTCCTAGGTGAAGTCGCCCTCCTGCAGTAAACACTGTTTCCACGTAAATATTTTGGATCCACAGAAATATCTCAAATGCTAGGAGAAATAAACTTTACAATTGCCATCCAAGAACAATCCACAAAGAAAATCCAAGAGTCTCTGCAAAATTTCTCTTTATTATGAAAATTCCAAGAGCCAAAGTCCTTTTACAATAAGGGGGGTCTCTTCCTTAAATAGGAATGAGAGAGACCAAAACCATAACCTTTTTTTAAATGAGTGGTGGATATCAAAAGATATAACAATAATAATCAACGGCTAAGATGAGCCGGAAATACAATACATGGATCAACTCAAAAATAGAGGGGGCGCACTCACTAAAACGTCCAAGGGGGACACACCACATGATAAGTGACTAAGACACATGACATAAGCACATGGTGGGGCTAGGAGATAATCATATCCTTCACTAGCATGGCCCCATGGCACAATAACCAATAATATGACAAGATAACATCATAATGTGACCATATGACCAAATCGTGGCTCCTCAAATACACAATAAAATACCCAAAATGATGAATACTGGGACGTGTGGACCCCACTGATGCTGGAACAAGTGCTAGAAGGTGTGGACATCATCACCAAAATATCTTGGACCAATCTCATGCCATTTCCTTGCCCCACTAAGCCAAATTGATTTCCTCAATGAGCCATTCCTCTACCGGAAAACCACCTCTGAAAGTACAAAAATGCCTGTAACTCACTGCCAAGTGTCCCAGACACAAATCAGTTTGCACCAAAATGTCTGGGGATGGGGTAATATGGTAATAACGATTGGTTGGACCCCCATTTCCCTCTGTAGCGCCCTAGGAAAACGTGCTAGCTCAATGAAAGTGTTGAACATGCCATTTCTGCATGGCAAACTAGAGAAAAGTGGTAATCTGATCATATCATCACCTTTAAATTCCCCGAACTGATAACTGAGTGCACCAATGAGCTCAGAATGCTCAAATCAACGAGGAATGAGTACTCATACGCCGTGTGACCATAAAAAAGTACATCTGTAAGCTCATCCATCCCTGGAATAATAAAAATAATGGTCCATAAATAATAATAATCATAAAAATCCATCAAACCATCCTCCGAAAAGGCAATCTGAAGCATGGAACGATCACATGGACACATATGGGCCATGAATAAACCATCTCGATCACTGTCTGTCCAAACTCATCTCGGACCCTATGGTTGACTTGGTCAAACTAGGTTGACTATGTAAAAAATGATAAAAAAGATGATCCTGATCACAAATAACTGCTGCTGCAAGTACAGAAGGTTACGATATGATCCTTCAATTATATCAGCAGCTAGACTAAAGCATAGAATGATGTTTAACTAGCATAAGCATGTAAATAATATAAATAATATAAGTCCAGATCAAAGTAATTAGCTACTATAAACAGGATTTTCAAGTGTATACTCGTTTACTGACTTGAAAAATTTGCTAACCATGGGTGAGGGTGGAAAAACAAAGGCTAGGCTAGGGGAAGGACTCAACAACCTCAACACTGCAATCTCTCGGATGAAGGAACCAAGGAGACCACCTGTTGCCAACTAAGTTGTACTTGGTTGGATTATCAAGCGAGCGGGCAAAGTTGAACATGTTCATGTTCGTTTTTGATGATCTGATATCCAACTGGCCTTTTAAAGGGCCCCCGTTTTAAACTTTTTTCCACATGTCCATGCCCCTGCGGGGTTTGTAATAAAACGTACTAGCATGGTGTTTTGTAAAAGACTTGGTTCCCTAGGACCTTTTGGCTAAGTCAGGTATTCCAAGGAGTTTTTTCACCTAGTTATTATGTCTTGCATTAGTGCATAACATAATTTTTGGGTTTTTCTCCTGCTCCTCCAAAGCTGGAATGCCTGGGGAGGCTGACGGGCCTTAGGGGGTTGTTAAAGTCTATGGGTCAATGTATATGAACATGCTAGGCATTATTTTTGAGTCATATGGACATGTGCTAAGTCCCCCTAGGTTGTTTTTAAATTTTCGGCGAAGTTTATTTTTTTTTCCGTAAATTGGGCCATTTTTTAATGGTTCAATTAAAAATTTTGTAATTGGCCTAGAAGTGGCGTCTGGAGGTCTTTTTTGCCTTAGGGGTGCTCGTTTTCTAACTCAGAGCACCCCCTTAACCCCTAAACCCACTTTTCCTAATGTTTGGATGCTTAATTTTTTCCCTATGGCCAAAAAAGTAAAAAAACCCAAAAAAGTCCTAAAAAAATAAAAAAAAGTGAAAAATGACTTTAAAAAATATTTAATTTTTGGAGTAATGATGGGACAGATTGGGCCAGCACTGTTTATGGAGCAATTTAGTCTGAAAGTAATGACTAGTGGGCAGCCAAATTAGTGGGAATGTGTCCCCACTCAAACTTGGGCGCATTTCCTTCATGAGGGGCGCACTTCCTATTTTAATGCCCACGTTTTGGGGTTGTTACAGCAGCATGTTTCGTGCTGATAGGGGCAGCTATGTAGGTGCTGATAGGGGCAGCTAAGAAGGTGGAGTGTGCAGCTCTATCTCCTCCACCATCCATGCCACCACTCCCCCTCTCATTTGGCAAGTGCGCCCCTCCTCTCCTCACTTGGTTTTTCTATAAATTGTGTGCTCCTCTCCATTGTTCACTAGTGAGAATTGGAGCAAGAGACATATCATTGTAATACTCATTTGGTTTTAAGTGTGAATAAAGAAGACTTTGGAGGTCAGCTTGTGGTGTTCTTGTTACATGTGGATATACTATCTTGTGTCTTTTTCCAAGATGACTTGCGTATAAACTTCATTCTTCAAGGGTGTGGTGTGCTCATCGGAAAGATTGTTACCAATCTATGAGATAAGTTGTTTCAGTTTGTTTATTGCAGCAGCTTAGTGATGTGTGCTTGGTAAGAGATTATTTTTGCATTTTCCATTTGTTTATGCACATGCAACAGTAGTTTCTTGTGAGTGTATATCTACACTTTAACTTGTGTTGGTGAGGTCTGTGATATGTAGGTGTTTTCTTGAGTTGGCAAAAGGAGGATCTTGTTTGTTTCCCCCTTTTCTAATCATCGTTTGCAGATATAGTCCTTTTGAATATCACTAAACCATCTCCAAAAGCTTCGGATTTCAACGAAGGACTTGTTCCATCTCTCTCTCTCACATTAAAAAAAAAAATCAAATCTTCTGGTTACTAGTTACTGATCGAAAAGTGGATCTAATTTATATACTGTTGTTAAAATCTTAAATAGATCAGATTCTGTTATCAAGAAGTTTTAATCTTTCATTTCATAAAGAGTTCATTGTTATTAGATCAAAGCTCCTTGTTTATCTAGCACTTTCTTTTCGAAAACTGGTTTAAATCGTCAAAAAATTTCAAGCTTTTTTGAAGTAGTGTTAGATCTGATTTCAAAGTATTACCTGGCTGTCCTAGAGCTTGAAATTTGCAGCCACTAAAAGCTAGCAAAGATCCCAAGTAGACAAGCCCCATAGCTTGTTCCGCTTGGTTACTTTCCGTCATTTTAACTTAGATTTTTCTGGGTTTTTAGGAGGTGTTCCAAAGACACTTTTAAAGTGTTTTTGGGCATCCTATACTGACATTTGCTTGCTGGTTTACAGCAAAAGTTCTGTACAAGGGCTTGCCCGAGTACGTGCCTGAAAATAGACTCGTGGGGTTTAAAAAGATAAAATTTTGGTTCATAAAATTTTCTAAAAAATACCAAGGTCTTCTCCCGTATGCTCTGTGGCCGACTTGCAGCTCAGTCTGATCCAGTTGGTACACATTAGAAAGGAGGAGATGATGAGTAATAGGATCTAACACCGCCCCGAATAAAAAAACCTTTATGTGAAAATCCGGCACATCGCGAGCATTTTGTTGTCGTGGGGAAATTTCTCAGAAGGCTTGGGACAAAACTGAGTAGTGACCTCTTGGAAACCGTTAGGTTTTCCCTCGTTGGTACAACATCTGAACACCTCCTCAAGACTCCGATTCAGCCCAAGCCTGAGAGGGAAGCCACACATCAAAATTCCGGACATGTTCCCCCGTACCTTGCGTATATTGGGAACCCACCTGCCGTAATAAAAAGATCACTTTCACATTAATCTTAAAATACACCAAGAACACTGGCACAACATTTACTTTTCTGCTCATGCATCTATTTCGACTTCATTATAAGGCACTGGTCTATATTGATATTATTTCATGTTATTGACAAATGTTGCAAATGATGAAAATAGTGAATGGGAGCAAATGATGTATTGATGAATGTTTGATTTGATTTATATAAGTATATGCTTTCATTAAGGCTTTCACAGGTTGCAGTTATCAAGGGAGATTGGATACCTGTGTATAGTTTAAGTATATGCTGCTGTTATCTTGGTTATTAAAAAAGTATTTTTCTAACTACTAGATTAGACACCTTAGCTTGTTTTTTGTTTTTAGGGTCCACCCCCCTTGGTTTCGCTAGGAAAGCCTAGACGGAGGAGTCGAGTCCTAAGTGATAGCACTTGACTCTGACTTGCCCCCAAGGCCACACCAGCAGCTTGAAGACTTCTGCTGCGTTTTCCCAGGTGTGGAACCAGGCGGCAATACCACCTACACATATACTGGATAGAAAATAACACGAGGAATGGCAGTGTCTCTCAAATAGGTAGAGTGATGAGAATGCTTCCAATAGACTCTAGACAAGCAACCTTTTAGCAATTTATTTATTTGTCAGCTTTCACATTTAAGATTTAACATTTATTTCTCTTTATAGATTTTCACTAGCGAGCCTCCAAGAGCAGGTGCCCTAAATAGCCTGGCGGGCCTCAGATAATGACTCTGTATGACCTCCATTGCCCGCCACCGTCCATAGGTGCGATGGAGTGACCACCCTGTTTCCCTATAGGGGCAAACGACCTTACATCATACAAAGGATGAGTGCGCGTCCCTTGGCCACTAACTAGCTAATATAGATATGCATGGTAGTGTTTAGCAACACTGTTTTTGCTGACTAAGCATCCCTTAGATATAACATTTAAGATTTGATGCTCTAGTGTTTAGCAACACTGTTTATAGGTGTTATCAACTATTTTGTACAATAGTTGAATGTCCGACCAGCCACGAATTTATTGAACATGATTCATGTTCATCATCAGTGTTCAGAAGTTCAGAAGTCATTTTTTAGGGCAAATTTTACCCCATCTGTAATAACTGCATGTTCATACCCCCATGGGGAAAATGTAAAAAGTTGGTCTAAACGGGGTCCTTTTATAAAAGACTCGGCTATCGTAGGTTTAGCCATTTGGGGGATACTCTAGAGTGTTTTTTCCTTAGGAATTATGCGCTACTCATCAGTGGCGTATAATCCCTGAGTTTTTCACTCAAACCTCCAAAGCTGGAGTATTTCCCATGGTGGTCAAAACCTAAGGTGGTTATTAGAGTCTTGTGTCTAGGATTTTTTACGTGTTAGCCATCTCAATTGAGTCATATGAACATGCACTAGGTCCCCTAGGAGTTTCGTTCCATTCCGACAAAAATATTTTTTTCATAAATTAGACCATTTTTTTTAATGGTTTAATTAAAAAATTTCAAAAAATGATAAAAACCTCATCCAGAGGCGGAATTGGGCGTGGGGAGGCTCGTTTTGATGCTCAGAGCGTCCTCTTTACCCTAGCGCCAGCTTTTCTAATGTTTCGGGCGATTACGTCGTCTCTGGGAGCAATTTTTCATTATTTTGGCATTTAGTGACCAAAAATGACAAAATTCACTAAGTGACAAAAATTAAATAAGTAAAAAATGATCAAATTAAAGTTTGCAAAAGCATGGATTATGTTTTTGTGGAGTGTACGACCACCTTGAAGTATTAAGTCACATGTTAAAATGAAACATTGGATATACAAGTGGATTAAAAGGTTGTGACGTGAGCATGAGTTTCATGGTCCTCTTCACGTGGTCAAGTCTCCATTATGGTGGGCGAGAATGCCAAGGGTTGAGGGCGTTGGTAACATGGGGAGGAGCCACCTCATCTCCCACCTACCAATCACACCAACGCCAAACCTCACGCCATCTCCCTTTCAAAAGGGCTCACGCATTCCTTCATGAGATATTCGATTTGGTGATGTGTCAAAAGTTTAGTGGATTGTTGGGAATGTAATAAAGGCTATGATGGGCGCCTTCCTCAATTAGGGGCCACCTCATGGCTTGGCTTCTTTTAAACCACGAGTTATCATTACTCCCACTCAAGCTTGGTCTCCCACATATGGCATTCACGCCTCCCCAAGAGCTCACGTCAATCCTACTTGGCAGCTTTGTATTGAATGGGTGAATATCACGAGGTAGGGATGGGGGGTGCCTTGCCTAGGTGGAGGCCACCTCCCCATCCTCATTACTCCAATTCGAATTCATTGAGGGGGATCTCCACTCCAAGCTACGTTGATTGAGATTGTAAACTGGATTTGACTAGTGTTTGATTGGAGTTTGGCTCTCCTTAGTGCCAATTCGTTAGGGTAACATGGCTCTTGTATTTTGTTATAAAAGGATGGCATTGCCTCCTTGTTTCTCATGGATCTTTTAGCAAAGAAACTCTGGAGGATTTTTGTAATCAGTTTAAGTATTAAATAAAGTTGAGACTTTGGAGGTCAAATTGTGGAGGCTCTTGGTGGCCATACTTCATCTTGTAACGAGGTGATATTGTGTTTTGCTTATGTACTTTGGATTTTTAAGTTATAGATTTATATTTCAAGAGGGCTAACAATCTAGCACAAGCAACTATAAATCTATGCTTTTCTCTTGAGTATATTGGTTTTGCAGGTATTTTCCAAAGTACAAGGTTTTTTGTAGGTTTCATCTTCACTCTGCAGGTTTCCAAAGAAGTTCAAGCTTTATAAAATCAAGAAACAAGGAGTTCTTGCTTCCTCCATCAATCTTTCAACAAGTTTTCAATCGGTTACTTGATCTACCTATCTAAACTGTCGAAATCCAAGGCCCTATTCTTCTCCAAGTTTGAGATTATTGTCTAGCTTGTCTTTGGTTTGTGGCTTGCTTGACTTTTTGCCCTGTTATCACACCATAGTAGCAGGGCTACTATTCTTGTACAGCAGATATCTGCACATTCCAGAGCCTACATTTTTCCAGAGCATGGCTATATATTTTGGATCACTCATGATCAGAGCAGTGCATTATTCAGATTTATGTATGACCTTGTGTCAAGGCTGAGCCTTGATAGGTCAGATTTGATGACTGATGTGACCACTTATCCCATTACAATTTCAGTTCAGTGCCTAGAGGTGTATTACAGCAGTGTTTCAGATGATACTTGATGATTATTATTATGATGATGTGGTATGATCTATGGATATGTTCTCACTGACTGTGGATTATTAGCTTGTTGATTTAGTCATGATCATGGCATGTGCTTGGTATATTATTCCTGATGTGGCAAACTATTTAAAATGAACTGTAAATTATAAAATGGACAATTGCTTGCACATTTAGATCATTTAACAAAACTCACTGGTTTTTCACCTTACATAGATATGGTCTTTCCCGACACCAGTTGTCTGCTAGTGTAGGCTCCATATTCACTTGTCTCCATCCATACATGACCTTCCTGTTTGACTTTAAACCATGATTTGTCTCATTTGACTTTCTAATACCGAGGACTTCCCCATTTTTCTACCTCTGTGTTTGGACCGCATCCCTGTTTATTCAGTGTCTCGGCTCTGAGTTGGTGACAGAACTTGCCTTTGGTGAGTTGGATTGTAGGCCTAAATCATTCTGGTCGGTTGTCCCGATGTTTGGCATTGGCTCGAACTCCCCCTAGTCACTTGAGATGTTGTTGGCTAAAACTGAAAGCTCATGTTCTACCTATGGAAACTTAATAAATTCGCCCATGGAAACAAAAAAAGGGCAAGAGCGATGAAAAGCTAAAAATACTCCTCGAAGAGTATAAGAAAGGTCCAAAAAGCAATGGTTCTTAAAAGCTATATCTAAACAATTGCTGACCTTATAAATATGTGAAAAACATGCCCTGGATGCAAGCTGCAACTAGTTGTGCTTCTCAGCACATCTGAAATTCGAAGGGTTATGTAGGCCAAAAAGGCCATGGAATAAAATTGAATGATCCTAATGAACCTGGATCAACTTGATGTAGACATGATGCCTAAGTTGAATAATCACTCTCTAAACAACTTATCCATTTGTGAGACACAGCCATCCCCCGTGTTCTTTTTGTCCAGCACAGAGTTTGTAGCTTCCCCCTTCTCCCAGTCCAAAGTATTTTTGAGTTAAGTTAGACAAGTCAAACCCTTGGCCCAACCTTGCTCCTAGCCTTCATCCTTCACTAGCAGTTTGACCATGTCCAATGGGTGAGTTTGTCATTTGAACTATTGTGCAAGTAATTTTATATAACAACGGAATATGTTAACTCGATTAATGCCACTGAATGGATTTTATACTTTGAGCTTAGCTGTGGGAATGATTAGAGAAGCATTGTCTTAGTCTACTGATGTGATTTATCCTTGATTATATATTCTTGGGATCCGTGATGATGTGGACCATGTATGGATGATTATTGATGATGATTTATGGGCCCACATGTTTGATGATGATATCATATGATGGACATATGATGCAGATGATGTTTGATCCAGTTCAGCAGGTTTATTATTACTTCAGATCAGCAGATTATACATTGTCCATATATGGTGGACCCTACAGCAGGCCCATTAGGACAACCCAGGGTGTATGAGTACTCATTCCTAGTGGATTTGGGTCTTCTGGATCCATTGAGATACTTATCTTTCAGTTCCGGGCACTTCTGACAGTGATTGTTGCAGTTTTACACTTGTTGACCAGATTGGGGGCTGATTTCCCAGCCTGAGCAGCAGGGGCCCCGAGAGGCCAGTTCACCTAGGGTGCTGATGATGGAGGGGGTGGTCCAGCCACTTGTTATTACCATTTATCCCCCCTTCCGGAGAGCCTGGTGGGCTCAGATGGACAGCGCTAGCACCCTAGGAGGCAGTTTTGGCACTTTCACAGTTCCCGAGGCAGTTAAAAAAATGGAAAAAGTGGTCACTGAGGAAATCGATTTGGGCAATTGAGGCAAGGTTTTGGCATTTGGTCTTCACAGAGGTCTTCCAGTGTGGCATCACTACCTTCCAGTCAGTTTTCACCATGTGGGTATGCCCAGATTGATCACAGGAGGACATTTACTGCTTGACTGTCATGGATTCTGAGGACAGTTTTGATCATTTATATTATATTGGACATATTTTATTATTTTATTGTGCCTTGGGGATGAGCTAGTAAGGATTAATACCTCCTAGCCCCACCATGAGCTTATATTGCCATGTCCTAGTCACCATGAGGTGGATTTTGGTGCTTATATTTCCTCTAGTGGATGACGTCACCCCCTTTATGTACCTTTTAGTGGGGGCGCTATCATTATATGGGTGATCCATGTGATATATTGTTATGATTTATTATTAGCCATTGATTAGATCTTGAGATCTTTTAATCTTAGCCACTCATGTAAAAAGTGGTTAGGATTGTACTCTCTCCCCATCCTATTTAAGGAGGGAGCCTCTCATTGTAAAATTCATCTAGAGATTTTTGGCTCTTGGCTCTTGGAATAAAATTTCTATCTTTTGGAGTACATGCTTGGATTGGAGTGAATGTTGGTTGTTTCGATTGTAAATGCTATTGTCCATTGCACTGGAGGATCTATTGTAGCTATCTTGCATATTTGCCATATTTTATTTACAGGTTAAGAGGGCGATTTTGGACAAGGGCGAATTGGTGGGGAGGCTTGCCCTTCAATCTTGGAAGAAGTCATTTTGGGTTTGACAGGGAGTAGTTTTGCCTTTGTGTCAACTATTCTATGTTTCTCTCTCTCTCTTGCTTGTATCTACCTTTGATTTGTTAAACTGATTGATGCTTTGCTCCTTGGCTTGACAGGTTAGAAGGAATCACATGTGGCTTGGAAAAATCGATTTGGCAAGAGGGCTTCAACAATTCTCCATTTGATCTTTGGCAAAGTAATCCTCGTCTCAACTAGCATTCATCTCTTCATCCAGGTATGTTCCAAGAGGTATGATCTTCTCTTCCTTGAATCTTCCATAATTTCTAGATCATAAAAAACCTAATCAAATTAAAACCCTTATTTTTGGTATTTTTCAGATCTACTTAGATCTAGCCTTGCAATTGAAAAGATATTAAAAACCCATCTCTATAGGATCCACCCCTAGTTGGATCTATAGTTTGGTGGTGATTGGCTAAAAATTGACACACTTTTCAATGCAAAAAGCCCTCTTGAACCTAAATCGATTTTCCTAAGAGAAGCTTGTTGGGTTAGATCTAGCATATGGGTAGGTGAGATCCCACTTGATTTGAAATCTAGACACTTGATAACCTATACCCACATCTTTACTTTGGTGAAAACTACCTTGTGGACATCTCTCCATGTTTTAAGGGGTTAAAACCCCCTTTTGATTCTCTTGGCATCTTAAAACTCAGATCTACTAAGCTCTAGCCATTGGGTTCACTTGAAATTTTGAACATACATAGATCGGGGTACTAGCATCTCGGATCTACAGTTTAGTGGCCATTGGACTTGATTTGGTCCACCAAACCCACTTTTGGGCCTTCCTTGAGCAAATCGCACCCCCTTGATGATTTGAGTTGGTCCACTTCTAGGAAGTGGGTGTTTGAGTTTTTCATGGATTTGGAATGCCCACTCCTTGAAACCTAGGTCTATACTGTCCTTTCGTCAAGATCCGCCTTAGGGATTGCATTCCTTGTTTTAAGGGATTGTGGTCCACTTAGGGTAATCACTTAAAAACCTAGATCTAGTAAGATCCAACCATTAGATCTCATTCAACCCACTTGACTTGGCTTTTAGGTGTCCCGATCTACACTTTGACATCCTTCTTGACCCCATTAGCCCACTTAACAAGGCACTAGTCCATCGCCAAGCAAGTCGCACTCCTTGGGATTCGTGTCAAACCCTAGATCTAGTACATGGGTACTCCTAGAACCCATTCAAACTTATAGATCTAGCTTATATCTAACCTATAGTACCAACCTCACACCTAACTCCACCTTGTGGGTCCACCTAGAACCATTTCACACTTCCCAAGGAAACAAGACCCACTTGTGCAAACACATGGTACTATACCTAGTCATCATACCCCATTATGTGGCCTAAACCATACATAGGTTGAAACATTAACAATCTATTATACTTCCCTCAACCATACCTTAACCCTTAGGTCCACTTAAGCCTTGCATTGGTTTCCGTAACTCATTACTTACCTACCCTTAGAAACCTTTGTTTGGATCCAATCAACTGTGATTGGGGTATAGGGTCTCCCCCTTGGTCTAGTTACACCTTGACCTAAAGCGAAGAGTGCCTCGGTTGACGTGACTCCCACATTGCATTGGGAACCGTGGCATCTCTTGGGTCACCTCTTTAGTTGCCTATCTCCTCTACCGTCCCGGATGGGATACCTTTAGGGGCAACTACAAGTTGTGTGATAACATGCCCCTCTCGTTTTCTTCTTCCATCCTAGTCTTCTTTATCAACCTTCTTCTATTCGTTCTCTCTCCTCATCTTGCTCTCGTTTCTCCTTTGCTTACCCCTTGTATCCATCTCCAAAAAACCTCACCCTTTCGCCTTCTTTCCCATCTCATTCCTCTCCTTCTAGCTCTCGTCTGCCTTAGCTTTTCTCTCCTCCTTCCTCTCGTCTCCCTACTCCTTCTTCCCTCCTTCCATTCGTCCCTCCTCCTTCTTCCCTCCTTCCATTCGTCCCTCCTCTTTCATCTCCTCTCGTCTTGCCTTCCCTTTCTCCCTTTCGTCCACCTACAAAAAGACATAAACAAAAACAAAGAATAAGCTTGGTTAGTGCCAGAGTTATTTCATGTTTTAGATTTTACATTTTGCAATAGTCTAGTCTCATTTCAAAGTTCTAAGTTTTGTATTGTTTATCAAAGTTTATAGCTTAGATCTCTAAAGTTTTGTTAAGTAGCTTCTAGTTTCATGCTCTGAAAAGTAGCATATAGGCAACTTAGATCTCATTTCTTGCACTTTATTAATAGCTTCATGCATTGAAAAGTTAAAATACTCAAACATTTTCTAGATCTCATTTTATAAATCTTAAAAGTTTGTATTGGAAAGAGTTTTAGCATATAGATTAGATCTTAGTTTTTGCAGTTAGTTTCAAAGTTTGGTTTTCACTAACATCTAATGGGTGCATTGTTGAAGTTGGGCTAAGCTTGTGTAGGTTCTTTGAAAGAGAAGAGATACTTGTGAAGACAAGACTCAAAAGAAGATCAAAATCTAATCCAAGGAGAAGACTTGAACAAATAAGAGAATTATAAAACCACTCTCCTTTTGTATAAGCCATTAAGGGCTTCCAAATATTGTTTCCATAGTTGTTTATTTTCTTGAAAAGACCTTTCAAGGGTTTAATTCCCAAAGGCAATTGTAACTCAGTTAATAAAAAGGCTAGGTGGGATAAGGCCCCCCACACATTGTTTCTGCTTCCCCATTTGGGGAACCCCATTTGGGGAACCCCATTTGGGGAAGATTGTTTCATGCATGCTTTAGTTAGTTTTGCTTCAAGTTTTCTAGATTAGAGTTTATTTTTTGTACTTAGATTAACTCTCTTCCAAGTCTTGACTTGAGATAGTAACCTTGGGATTTCATCCCAAGTGCCACATAGTTTTGTGGCTACTTCTCTTTCCCCATTAGCATCCTTGCGGACATCCAGCTAGCTGGAAGGTTTTCGGGACTAGCGGTTCTAGTTGTCACCTTGTTTGGAGGTTGATCCCACCTTCTTGTTTATTTCTTAGTTAGTTGTTAATTTTGGCCTTAGAAAGTGTGCACTTGTTATTTTCTTTCATTACTTGTTTTACTTCAGAAAGTGTGCTTTTTCTTTACGTAAGCTGCTTCTATTCTAATAAAGAACAAAGCCTCTTGAACTTGCAATAACCCAAGTCAAGAGCACTCTCTGTCGGAGAGCATATTAAGTTTGCATTTCCCCTGCATTAGGCAAATAGATTAAATAAGTCTCTTGAACCTTGTCATAAGACAAAGTCAAGAGCACTCTCTGTCGGAGAGCTGAACTGTGTGCTTCAATAATCCTAAAACATTTCAACTCACACTCCCGTTAATAATTTACCTTGGTTGCTATCCGACACCTGTATGCTCTGCCAACCTGAAAAGGTTGGGCTAGTACTCAGAAAGGTGTTGGATTTGATAAATTTCTATAACATAATAAAATTTTTACCCCCGCAACCAACAAACCGGTGTTGCTTTCGATAAATACTTAAAGTGCTATTTTGGGAGGTGGAGCCGGAGTGCCATTGTTCAGACTTCAAGGGTGGTTTAAACATTGGACACCTACCCTCTTGATAACTAGACGGTCCATCAGATCACTGTGAATAACCACTAAAAGTATTTCTTCCGGTTGGACGTTTTATCCTTGTTTCTTGCCAGCCTAATAATCAAGATCATTAAAACTTTCAAATAAACCAAGATAATTTGCAAAACGATCTCACGAACATATCTTTCGAACTCTTGTATCAAGCAACCCAAGCACTCAGGCAATTTTTGAACTCCATAAGGCACTGGTCCTTGACATCATATTTTTATTTTGCTTATTATCTATCTGGAGTACTTGTTGTTAATTTTCCATATGTGAGTGACTTGTACTTAAAGTTCTTCAAGTAGTTGTGCATCAAGTTATCTCGTATCTTGCATTGCAACGTGGATTGCTCATTTATCTTGTGTTTATTTTCAAATTGCAAAGTTGTGATCTTTTCATCATTTAAAAAACTCCTAAACAACACCCATCCGCATCACCATACATCTTAAGACATTTAAACACATTGAGCCATAGCAAACTCTTTGTAGGGACTACCCCCCTTGGCTTCGTTAGGAGTTAGCCTAAACGGAGGAGCTGGGATTCAGGTGACAGTACTTGGCTCATTGCTTGCCCCCAAGGCCACACTTTCCCCACTTGTAGTGAGGGAACAACTTTCGAAAGATTTCTGTTGCTGGTGTGCATCTCGGCGGACAACAGTAGGAATACTTGGTTTCGAGGACTAGAGGAGAACAACCACTGTGACTAAAATCACACGCTCCAGAGCCGAGACACAATGCAAATTGGGAATCCATCCAACATAGAGGTCTAGTTGGGGGAAGTCCTCGAGATCACTAGTTAAGGTGTAAGTCGGGATAAAGCCAAAATTGGAAGATAACAGATGGACGAAGAAAATGACTGATGGTTCCATGGATAGCAAAGGCCCTAAAGTAAGGGAATGGACAAGTCAGTACTTCATGGAGTAAGGGTATGACCAACGAGTATATACAAGAACCTTCTACTAATAGTAACCAGCCATTTCTATTCCGAACAACAGGTAAGCATCAAATAAGATAGAGCCAACAACCATCATAATATACCCAATCATAAACAACCTAGATAAGAGGAAGAGCACATCAATAACCCATATGCACCAAAATATACATGTTGGATCATATACCCGAGTCTCTGATCTGAACTACCTGAATCACACTGAAGCATTGCACCTGAATATAATATGGGCACTGTCATCAATCTACTCTGGATGAACGAGGAATGGCTATCTCAGTCACCGACCTAGTGTCATGGGGCTCAGTCCTGACATGATACTGTAAATGTACAAGCTCTGGATCCACTGAATGCATAGGAGTGATCATCAAAAAATACTGCTCATCATCAACTGATCTCATCAAAATATGTAAAGGACTGGCTCAAAAATATATTGGAAACTGATCTGCAATCATGGTAGCCCAACTACTATTGATGTGATAACAGGAGGATAGGTTTGAATTCTTGTCATCATTCACCCTCATTTGATGGATGCACCTCCATGGGCCTCATTCTCTCTTGAGACATTGTACTTGCGGCTTTGAGCACCATTTATAATGGATATTGTTAGAGCTTGTTGTGGTTTAGTTGAGGATATTCATTGCTTACTCCACCCTAGGCTAGATCTAGAATTTTATGATTATTTTGTTGTAAAGGAAGTTGAGCTCATCTCTATACGAGAGAGCCTTTTCCTCATTTGTGCTCATGGTTGGATTTTTGGATCTCTTTTTCACCTGAGCTTAATTGATACATCTATTTTTGGAGCAAATATTGTTGTAAGGGTTCCCTTCTTATTCATGTGTGGCGCTTTGATCTTGCTTGGAGCTTCATGGTTGTAAGTTGTATTGTATGTTTACATTGTCATTTGTATGCTTTTACTTGGTCCATTGAAATTACTACCTTGTTGTATCTTTACCTCGATTCGGATTGTGTAACCATAAGCCTTTATTTATAGAATGCAACCCCAAGAAATTAAAAGGAAGCGGATTCTTCATTTGACTCCTTCCCTTGTAAACCCTAGTTCACCTTCAACTTCATCTAGTAGGGTTTAGGCTAGCTCATTCAATTATATTCTCTCAGTGACATATTAAACAAGGCCCTCTTAGTTGGTGATTCTTTGATTCCATTTTCCCTTAATTGGGTTGGCACTAGTCCTTGGAGTGATCTCTTTAATCCTCCCATCAGCTCTTTTATTTTCTATACTTCAAAAAGACCAATATTTTGTTAGAACTACTCTTCACTTCACCTTGTACTTCATTGTTCATAGTCCTAGTAATCCTACCTTAGGTAAGCCCTCTTTGAGTTGGAAAAGAGGCAACCAAAAGTGCGAAGAGGGTTGGTGTGGTGACGTTGGCCTCCCCTCTTGAGTTCCCTTTTTTCTAGTAGTGCTTCTTTTGGACTTTAATCATACATGCTAATTGGAGAGGTAATAGTGTGGACCTGCCTTGTGTAGTTACTGTTATCACACTATAGTAGCAGGGCTACTATCCTTGCTGAGCAGATATCTGCACATTTAAGATCTTTGCTTCTACAGAGATCGGCTATGATGAGCTTGTTATTTATGGTCATTCATGGATCATAGCAGTATATTCTATCAGACTTTTGTTAGACCTTGTGCCAAGGCTGAGCCTTGAGAGATTAGATTTGATGACCGATGTGACCCTTTGTTCCATACAGTTTCAGTTCAGTGCCCAGTGATATTATTGCAGCAGTGTTTCAGATGATTATTGATGATTATTGTGATGAGATGCGACCTATGGACTTCTGATTATTGGCTTTGGATTATTATCTTGTTGTTTTAGTCATCTTCATAGCTTTGACTTGGTATATGATTCATGATGTGGCAATACTATTTAAAATAAAATGAACTATCTTGGATAATGTTATGAATTATAAAATGGATCTATTACTTGCACACTTAGGTTTTCTGACAAAACTCATCGGTTTTATTATCCTCCTATGAGCATAGATATGGCCTTTCCTGACATCCTTGTCTGCTAGCTTAGGCACCATTTTCACTTGACTCCATCCATCCATGACCTTTCTGATTTGGCTTTCACCTTTGACTTGCCTGATTTGGCTTTCACCTTTGACTTGCCTTTCTTGACTTTTTGATTACTGAGGACTTCCCCATTTCTACCTCTGTGTTGGACTGCATCCATGTTTGTTTGGTGTCTCGGCTCTAAGTTGGTGACAAAACTTGCCTTTGGTGAGTTGGATTGTAGGCCTAAATCATTCTGGTCGGTTGTCCCGATGTTTGGCACTGGCAGAAGCCCCCCTAGTCACTTGAGATGTTGTTGGCTAAAGCTGAAAGCTCATGTACTACTTTGTATTGGAAATCTTTATAAATTCGCCCATGCAAACTGTAAACTCTAGAATGTGTTTCTTAACACACGTGAGTAAAGGGCAAGAGCAATGAAATGCTAAAATACTCCTCGAAGAGTATAGAAAAGGTCCAAAAAGCAAATGTTACTCAAAAGTTATATCTATTATTGCTGACCTTGTATATGTATAAACATGCCCTGGATGCAAGCTGCAACTAGTTGTGCTTCTTAGCACATCTGAAATCCGAAGGGTTATGTAGGCCAAAAAGGCCATGAAATGAAATGAATGATCCTAATGAACTTGGATCAGACTGATGTAGACATGATGCCTAAGTTGAATAAACACTCTCTAAACAACTTATCCATTTGTGAGGCACAGCCCTTCCTTGTGTTATTTGTCCGCCACAAAGTGTAGCTTCCCCTTTCCCCGTCCAAAGTGTCACCTAGTTGAGTTTGGTCAAGTCATCCCCTTTGCCCAACCTTGTCTTAGCCTTCACCCTTAACTAGCAGTTAGACCATGTCCAATGGGTGAGTTTGTCACTAAAGCTCTTGTGCAAGTAAAGTATAAATAACAATGAAATATGCAAACATGATGAATGCCATTGAATGATGTTTATACTTTAAGTTAAGCTGTGTGTATGATTAGAGGAACATGTCTTAGTCTATTGATATGATTTATCCTTGGTTGTATATTGACCTAGTCAAACCTAGTTTGACTATGGTCATTCTTGGGATGTCTTAGTCTATTGATATGATTTATCCATTGTTCCCTGATAAATGATAGAAGTGAATGTTTAGATAATGATATTACTAATGCTTTGCAAAAGATTGAGAAAATTTGTGAACAGAACCAAGTATTGTAAGAGCAATTGGAAAAAATTGAGAAGAGGAATCAAGAAGAATGTGAGAAGGCCACACAGACTATAATTGATCTAAATCTCCAAGTTGAAGAAGCTACCAAAATCAAAGAAGCCATATCCAACTCTCTGAAAGATCAACTTGAGAAGTCAGCTGCTGAAAATAAAAGGCAATCAGAAGAAATTGTCAAGCTCAGAAGACTATTAGAAGATAAAGAAAAAGATTTAATCTACAAGCTACAAGACAAAGACAGTGAGATAAGTGCCTACAAGACTAAAGAAATATTTGAAGAGAAGTTAAGAAGAAAACAAGAACTTGAAATCATATCCTTGAAGGAAGAGTTACGGAAGGTATGTCTGACAAACTTTGAATTTGAAAAGGACCTCCCAGAACTCAAAAAGGAGAATCATGCACTCAAAGGTCAACTACAACAATCCCATGAGGATGATCAGAATTCAAAAGTACATATGGAAGACAATATCCTTGATTTGAACAAACAGGTAGAAGAAGTCAAGAAAATAGAAGAAGATCTAACGAGACAACTCCAAGAAAAGATAGAAATCTGTCAAAAGAAAGAATTGAAGATCCCCTCTTTGAAGGAAGACCTAGACAAAACAACTGCTCAGTTAAAGACAAATTCGAAGATCGAGAATAACAGTGAAGACTCTATGGAAGATGAAGAGAAGACTAACATCTATACACGTATACTTAAAAGATTCCATGATCAACAAGAATCAAGAGAAGTTACAGCTCAGAGATATCCTATGATGTTCAATGGTTACTGTTACAAGTGCAATAACTATGGTCACAAAGCCATCCATTGCAGAGATCATGACAAGATCACGCCAAGAAGAAATCAAGATGGGCTTTTCATTCAGTGTTACAATTGCTATCGTTATGATCATTTCACAAAACATTGCAGGATGCAAGGACCAGTTAAAGTTTGGAGAAGAAAGCAAGTTCAATCGAATTATATGAACAACTGTCAGCCTACTAAAGTATGGAGAAAGAAGTCAGTAGATCGCACCATTGATCAAAACAGAAATGATGAAAATCTTGGGAAAAATCAAATACTGTTTTGAAGACTATCGACTTGTGATATGAAGAATGTGTAAAAGGATATATGTACCTGATTATCAGATTTGAGTATCGTAGTTGGTTCTAGCAGTATTCGTGTGATAGAATACAAGTATGCCAAAGTATCATCGGGGATAAGAGAAGCAGTATTTCCGAAAGAAGATCTTGCTGTCATTAATGCAAACAAGAAAAAAAGTTGGAAAGGAAGAGAAAGTCGATGACAGGGGGAGCATGCCCTGAGGTGGAGCAGTATGGTCAAAGAATGTTCCCTTTGCCATTGATGCCAAAGGGGGAGAGAAATTGTGAATAAGTGGAGCGTGTTCTGAAGAAGAGTTATGGTGTTGTCATCAATGACAAAGGGGGAGATTGTTGATTAAGTTGTCATTGATGCCAACAATGTATAATCATTGATGCCAACATGTCTTAGTGCCCCTTGAGGAGCCCCTAAGGGTTAAGTAAGTGTCACTGTCTAAGGAGACCTTTTGATCTTGTCCAAGCCCAAGTTTGAAGCCCTTGGAGCCCTTGGGACAATGACAAAAGCCCTGAACACCCTGTAGAGTGTTCAAGTACCCCAAAGATGTTTTACGGTTCCCCGGTTGTTTCTTTGGTTCCCTAGTACCACAACTTATGCCCTAGTACGCTACAAAAACGTTGAAGAAGTTGCAAGAGTCCAAATCACCCTTTCAATGGTCATTTGTGTTTATTGAGGTCATGGTACCCCAGGAGAAGGTCTAGCAACCCCACAGGTGATGTCATGATGGATCTTGACCCTTGGAGGTCTTCTGGTGTGGTTGAGGTGGTTGAAGAAGCCTATGAAGCCCCTTGCTTGATGAAGAAGCCCTTGGACCCACATTTGATGGCTTAATGGTCCTTTTCCCCTTAAAGGTGATGATGTGGTCATTAGTGAATTGATGAAGACTTGGAACCCTTGATGAAGATCTTTATGCCCGTGTATCCCTTGTTGGGTTCATGGAACCCTTGGAGATGGTCATTATGCATGAGAAGGTCTGCCACCCACATAAATGGCAACATGATAACCCTTGGACACTATATGATCATTGATGGTGCATTTGGAAATGATTTGGGTCTTGGAATCCATACATATGGTGGTTTGTAAGCCCATGATTGTTGGAGCCTTTGATATGATGGAATCCTTGGTCATGATGCCCTCATCACTTGGCGATGGAGTCCTATGTTATGGGCTTGAAGTCCATGGAAAGTATCTTGTTTAAATATTATATGATATCCTTGTAAGAGTCCTTGAAACCCTTGCATGTGGTGCCTTGGGTCTTGAACCATGGGGATGTATGGTCCTATTTGTGGTTATATGGCTATTGGGATGTAGATGGAGGTAGAGCCCACGGATGTGCCTTGATATGTTGAAGAAGACTTTGAAACTCTTGTAGTTGGTGGTATGGTCTTTGGCACCCTCATGTGTGGGGTCTTTGACGCCTTGGACATATTGAAGAATTTAAGGGTATTAGACCAAGAATTTTCAAATAAACCCATCATAGGGAGATAGTCCTCGTCAAGCCATTTCCGTTGATATTTGGATCATCTTCTAATTCCTTACGGTTGAATAGATATGAATTTTTGAAGTTGGTGTACCCCACCTTTTTGGGTGAGCCGACCAAACAAAAGAGAATTTAATTATTTGTAATTTTGAATTGGTTGTCGGCCCAGTTTGAGGTAATAACTTTCCTCCAAGACCTATATAAATAGATATCAAACATTTCATTTGCTTATCAATTGGAATTTCGCAACTCTTGGAGAAAAGTGCGAAATTTTGTGGAGGAGAAATCTTTGGGCATCTTCACTAAAATTGGCATAACTTTCTCATACGAAATCGGAATTACAAAATTCTTGGCTTGTTGGAAAGCTTGTTATGAGGGCTATGTGATGACATGATCTAGAGTTTATTTTGGTTTGTCTACTGTTTCTTCATCTTATGATCTTCAAAAAGGTATGGCTCATGCTTCTGGGTTTCTCTTGTAATGGCACATGTCTCTCATGGATAGAGTTCATCTTTGATATTAGTATGTGAGCCTATATATTGGTATATATATTTGAAGTCATTATGGAGGATATGATGATGATGTTGCATACCTTTATGCTATGATATTATACACTTTATGATGATAATGCATGTGATAATGATGTACACTCTATGAAGTTGATGCACTCCTATACAATATGATGTACAATGCATACCATAGTGTGATGATGCTCTCCTATGCATTATGATGTATACTTGATGTTGATGATGCATACACGGTGCACACTGAGATGATCATGATGCATATTTGATAGTGATGATGAATACCTTATGACGATGATGCATACCTATGATGATGATGCATGACGATGCATGTCTTATGTTCAGTGGAAGCAGAGAAGGATTATTTGTTCAATGACTGTGTGTGATGAGGTGTACAAGGATGTACATGAGCAGTGTATGGAAGTAAAATGACTTGTTGGTATACAAGGATGATTTGACAGTGATCAGAGTACAGAGGTTATCAGCAGCAGATTCAGATTTTGGTGTGCAATTGGTTAGACTCAGATTGACTGAGTCGGATGATGTGAACAACAGATTGATTGGTCAGTTGATGAGTAGTGTGGCATAGTTGTGGTGCAGTGGTTAGTGGACAGTTGATGAGCAGTGGTCAGTTGATGAACAGTGACAATGGTTGTGCAGTGTGATACAGATTGTGCAGTGTGGTACAGGTGTTGGACAGCAGGTCCGCAGGATCAGTGCAAATTGTGGTTCAGTAGTTCAGTTTCTATCTTCATATCAGGGTGGCAGGACGGGGCAAGGAAATCTAGGGAGCTAAGGCTTCCTTTAGGTTGTAGCTTGTAAACTAGGGGGTTGTAGCCTCCTTCCAGTTGTAGTTGGAGAATTGAAGTCTTTGTAACAAAGGGGGTTGTTTCCTCCTTCCAGTTGTTGCTGGTAAATTATTATTATAAAGGCTTCCGTGGTTTTTCCCCTGGGACTTGGGTTTCCACGTAAAAATCTTGTGTACTGTGTTTTGCTATGCTTCCTATGTGATGATGATATGATGACATGTGATGATGAGCTATAATTGTTAATAATGCTAATGATATAATGATAATGTGATAATGCATTAATGAATGATGTACTCTGCATAAGATTGAACAAGCTGATGTTGATTGTTAAAGTTGAAAAAGTAATAAAAGCTATACACACTGTTCACCCCCCCCTCTCAATGTGCTCGGTGTGTCCAACAACACTCACACATGCATATACACCATATTCTTCACATGCATAAAATGAAATCATTGCACATTCAAATACAAAGAGAATCCTTATCTTTAAAGAAAGAAGATCCAAGCAGCTGGTTATGTAAGAGCAATTTTCCACCAGACCATAGGCATTGTGTCCAACATATACTCTTTCTACTAAGAGGTCACCTCCAAGTTGGGTTATGAGGCCACTAGGGCAAAGCAAACTCCTATAGGATTCTCTCTAATCCCACAACCCATTTTGCTCTTATTGCTTAGCCAAATGCTCACCTAGAGCTCTACAGGAATCTCACTCAGCGATGGCATTCCTTCCAACTGCCCCACACAACACAAAGATGGCATTCCTTCCAACTGCCCCACACAACACAAAGAAGGCATTCCCCTTCACTATTCGACAGTTCCCTCTGGAAATCCAACCCTTACAGTTCTATCAGTGTGTGCAGTAAGAGTCCAATTTTCTGTATGTTGTTGTAGAACCTCTTGTTGCATTAATTCATGGCTTCTTAAGCATCTGTGAGTAGCAAAACTCAAATGGTAAAGGTCCCTAGCTTGCCCAACCTCTATGCTCACCTACAACCATCTATTTTTCCCTATAAAACGCAGCCCTGTCTCCAAATTCGAATTTGTAGGTATGCACAGTCTGGTAATGGTAATGGAAATGGAATGAACATCAAAAGAAGAATTCTGTGGAGAGTAAAATCTACTGGTAAAAATATGCATAACGAATAATGGATGGTAGACTTCCAAGAGAGTTATGTAGAGTTGACATAACTTTTGAACATGAAATAGAGGACTCTTACAACAGTCATAGAAGTATACTCATCCCATACTTTCGTATTTACATGAGAAGACTTTCTGCACCAACCTCACACATGCATTCAATGATTGGGTAAAATAGTAAAAAAGAAGTAATTGGCTCATTTATGGGAAATGGCAACAAATGGATGAGTTCTAAGGTTGAGACTTGGCAATAGAGGATTTAACTTTCCATAGGCCACCTTTCATCTTCCCCTCTAGTGGAATCATAGACCCCTTAGTGCTCTTTACACAACCATCTTGGACCATTTTGTTATTTTCCAACATAATATTTACCTAGATTTTACGTCATCATGACAAGCCAACCACATTGTCTGTATAGAGATATTCACATCACATATCCCTAGCCATTCACTAGTCAGTCGGGCCTTGAACTATGCACTAGGAATCCATACTAGCACATTTACATCATTAGTATATTGTCTAATTCAATACATTTTAGGGGTCAAAATGGGGGTATTACAAACACTTGTACTCTAGAGTGGATGCCTTACTTGTGTAGCCTACAAGGGCTCACATATGTTGCTTGTAAGGGCTTGTGCCTACATAATATTGTTGGTCTCCCTTACCTCTCATATAAACAGAGGAAGGAGAGTCTTTCATTAATATGATTTGTGTGTTCATTCTTTCTCACTCTTGTGTAGAGATGTGAAAGAGAAGACTACACTTGTCCTTTCTCTAGGTCTTCACTTGTACTCATTTCTCTCTCCTGCTAGGTCTTCACTTGTACTTGTTTTTCTCTCTGTCTTGGGGGCTAGGGTTTCTTGATCTCTTTGGAGTTTCTTGGCGCATCATGAAGTTCTAGGGTTAGGGTTTTACCCTTGGAGATTGGAGACTAGGTTTTTGGAGAAAACCCTAGGGTGAGTCTGGGAAGAGTAAGAGAAGAGGATGACATTTTTCCTTGGAGATAGTGGTTGAGGGATTCTTGCACTTGTTCTTCTTGGTGGAGCTAAGGTTTGATGATTTACTCTGGCTAGGGCATTTTGCATGGTTGGATTTTGTAGTCTTGGGAGGAGGCTATGGTATGTACTTCATCATCGAGCTTATATACGGAGTTTCCACCATATATATCTTGTGTCAATTTCATATTTGATTTTCATCTACATATGTTCTTCATATTTTTCTATTTACATCTATTTATGATCTTGTTGATTGGACATAAGTAAAAGGGCAAATTCTGAAGTGATTTGACATCTAAAGAAGAAGATAATGTTGTTGTTTTAACTTAGTAGTATAATTTTCAACTCTTTCAACTTTTAATTTCATAAATATTTCATACCATAGTTAGCATTATTTATTTGCAGCCAAAAATAAACAAGAATCACTGAAAGATAACCATGCACAAGAGACACAAAGATTTATCCTGGGAAACCCAAACAGGGAGAAAACCCAACAAACTTTTCTCAAAAGAAATTAATCCAATACAAGAACAATACCAATCACGAAGATTAATCCCTAGCACAAGAGTATGCTATTCTTCTACATGAAACCCTAGCGAGGGTAGACATCTTCCAAGAGAATAAGAGAATAAGAGAAAACCCCAAAATTACTTCATGTGACTTTGCTAGTTCTCCTTGAGAAGTGCTCATCACTTGAGAGAAGAAGATGTCATGTGAATGTGTCAAATGAAGTGTGAGAACACTTCTATTTATATTACTCAGTTGACTTGGTTTTCACTTTTGAGGTCGGCTTGCACTTTTATTTATTCTTTATTTATATTTTATTTGTCTTCCAAACCGACTTGTCATTTTGTCTTCTAGGGTCAATTTACCCCTTTTACTAGGGCACTTGTGCTCTTCCTTGCCTTCCACTCTCTCTAGGACTTCTTCAATGGATTGTCTTGACTCCTTGGTTATTTCTTCATCATAGAAAAGTTCTCCTCGTTGATATCTCCTCACATGCGGTCAAATTCTTTTTAGTGTAAAGTTTAGATCAAATTCACAATAAGAGCATAATAAGGATCACTGAAAGAAACACAATCACAAGATAGACACAGATTTATCCTGGGAAACCCTCATGGGGTAGAAAACCCAACAAAACTTCCTCAATATAGATGATCAAAAGGTACAAAGATAAAATCCCCAAACAAGAGCTCCTTCTCCTTCGCATCTCTCTCTCTCTCTCTCTCTCCTATGCGCAATCCACAAGTGTGTGTGTGTGTTCAAATGAGGAACACAACACCTCTATTTATACTTTATCTTTCACTTGACTTATTCCCTAACTAGGTCGGCCCCAACAACTTTAGCCTAATGCTGAGTGGGCCGACTTCTCTAGGGGACTTAAACACCCCATTACAAATGACTCAAAGGGGATCTATTGCCCTGACTTACAAGGGAGGATTTACCTCAATGACTTTACATAATTAAATACAATAATGACATCCCGACGGAGGAATAAAACATCTCCGAATAAATTACAATAATAAAATACAATAGAATATTCTTCGAAGTTACAATATTTCAACACTCCCCCTTAATGAGAAGGGTATTCTACTGACAACAACAACATCAACTGTAAAAGCAAGGAGAGAGAGCATCATCAACAACATCATGGTGATACATCTATAAATCATCGGAAGTTTTCTTCAACAGCATCAACAACTGGAATAGTTACTGGAACGTCTTCAATATCTTCAACATCTTCAGTACTGGAGCATCATCTTCTACAGCATTGAGTCTTCATCTTTGGTCTTCATCTCCTGCAACACTCGATCGCTCAATCGCCTACAACAACAACAACATCAACATCTGAATCTTTCGATCAGCAACAACATCATCATTTTGATCTTTCGATCAATACAATCATCAACATCTGGATCTTTCAATCAGCAACAATATCATCATCTTGATCTTTCGATCAACAACATCATCATAGCAACATAACCTGCAACACACATGATCCAATTATGGGATGATCAATCCCTCTCACTTTAGGACATAATGCCAAGGATGATGCAATCCTGATCCAGTTACGGTATGATTAGTCCCTTTCACTTTAGGACATAATGCCAAGGATGATGCAATCCTGTCTACATTCTCGGGGACAGAAGTCTCTGGATCACTTTAGGACTAAGGTCCAAGGAAGATACACTCTAACCACATTCTCGGGGACAGAGGTCTCTGGATCACTTTAGGACTAAGGTCCAAGGAAGATACACTCCAACCACATTCTCGGGGACAGAAGTCTCCGGATCACTTTAAGACTAAGGTCCAGGGAAGATGCAATCCCAACCACAGTGCCAGTCCTTTTTCATACTGGATGTGACCTAGATCAAATCTAGGATTTACCAATACAACATCATCATCATCACACTCTCGGAGACAAGAGTCTACAAATCCTTTTAGGACATATGTCCAGGGATGATACAATCCCACTGCAACATCATCAACATCTTTCTCGGAGACAAGAGTCTACGGATCTTTTAGGACATGTGTCCAGGGATGATACAATCCCACTGCAACATCATCATCAACATCAACACTGCTGCCCCTTTCGAGGAAGGTCCTTTCGAACCACACCAAGCTTGTCTCGGAAATACTCAAACTTTACTCAAGACAGAGGCTTAGTCAACACATCAGCAACTTGCTCATCAGTGCTCACATACTGGAGCTTTATAGCTCCCTTCTGTACCATATCTCGTATATAAAAATACCGGATTTCTATGTGCTTTGACTTGTCATGGAACACTGGGTTCTCCGTCATCTTTATACAACTCTAGTTGTCACATAGAATCACCGTGGTATCCAACTCCAGATCAAATAGACCTGACATCAACTTCCGAAGCCATATGGCTTCACTTCACAACTAGCAGAACAAGCTGCTATATACTCTGCTTCAGCTGTGCTGAGAGCAACACTAGACTGCTTCCTGTTGAACCATGAGATCATGGTGGATCCCAGACAATAACATCCACCTGAGGTGCTTTTCCTGTCTGAGACACTTCTAGCCAATCTGCATCTCTGTATAACCATACAGTCTATAGTCATGATCTCCAGCATAGTATAGACCAAAGTCTATTGTACCTTTCAGGTACCTCATCACATGCTTTGCAGCTACCAAGTGAACATGTCTAGGGTCAACTAGATACTGACTCAGGGTGTTCACAACAAAGCATATATCTAGCCTGGTATTCGTCAGATACATCAATGACCCAATGATCTGTTTGTACTGAGTCACATCCACTAACTCTGACGATTCATCAACTAACAACTTTAGGTTGGTATCCATGGGTGTGGCCATGGCTTTACATTCCAACATATCAAATCTCTTTAGGATTTCCACAACATACTTTCCCTGGTTGAGAAAGATTCCCTCTGGGCTTTGCCATACTTCGAGACCTAGAAAATAGTGCATCAATCCAAGGTCTTTCATCTCAAATTCTTCAGCGAGCTTCTTCTTGCACTCTACAATCTGTTTCTCAAAATAGATCATCCACATACGACAATAGTATGACAGGTTCATCATCCATAACCTTAAAGTAAAGGTTAGGGTCAATTTTACTTTTGGTAAAACCCAAGCTCGTCAAGAAACTATCAATCCTTCCGTACCAAGCTCTGGGAGCTTGCTTTAATCCTTCCGTACTAAGCTCTGGGAGCTTGCTTCAATCCATACAGAGCCTTCTTTAGCTTGCATACGTGAGTCTTCCTGTCTTCAACTTCAAATCCTTGTGGCTGCTCTATGTACACCTGTAAATATTTGATCTAGAGATCACTACTCCCTTTGGATCGCCCTGAGATCTCAAGCGGGATGAGTCTTGATATCAATACAACATTAACATGAACTCAAACAACTAGATCTACATTTACCAACTGAACAATATAAATGCAATCATACATAAACACCAAATGTACCCTGGAACCTGTTATCACATATATTGTAGCCGGGCTACCATACATTTTTTGTCAGATTCCAGTACACTATCCAGCTAGTTCCCTTACATTGAGATGCTGAGATGAGCATCTATATTGGATCACTATCAGATTTTGGACAACAGTATATATTCCCCATGCCATGACTGAGTCTCAGGACACTTAGAGAGATGACCGATGTAGCCATTATACCATTTGTACAGAGCAGTCAGTAGTGCCCAGAGTTGCAGTAGCAGTTTCAGAGGACAGATGATGGTTCAGGTGATGAGCATTCAGGTATATGACTTAGCAGGTATATCATTGTGTTATGGTTATATTGCTTTTATACTTATTCTTATAGCATGTCTTAGCACTTAGTGTCATGATCTGGCGATCATATAGATATGTGGACCTGGTGATCATATTATATATATTATATTGTCCCTACTCAGACTTAGAAGTTCACTATTCATACTCATTAGTTTTACCCTCTTTAGGGAGAATAGAGGTGATCATTCCACCATACCTTGGCTTGCCAGTGTTGGCTCCATTATTCATTGTCTTCATCCATCCATTGTCTACCTTTTAGTTTATCACCCTGACTTACTACTTGACTAGTGGCATGGAGGACTTTTTCCTACTGTAGCCTCTATATTGGATGAGCTTCCCTATTTATTGTGTCTCGGCTCTGAGTTGGTGACAAAACTTACCTTTGGTGAGTTGGATTGTAGGCCTAAATCATTTTGGTCGGTTGTCCCGATGTTTGGCATTGGCTCGAACTCCCCCTAGTCACTTGAGATGTTGTTGGCTAAAACTGAAAGCTCATGTACTATTTATGGAAACTGATAAATTCGCCCATGGAAACTAAAAAGGGCAAGAGCGATGAATTGCTGAAAAATACTCCTCGAAGAGTATAAGAAAGGTCCAAAAAAGCAATGATTCTTAAAAGCTATATCTAAAACAATTGCTGACCTTATATATGTATAAAAAACATGCCCTGGATGCAAGCTGCAACTAGTTGTGCTTATGAGCACACCTGAGATCCGAAGGGTTATGTAGGCCAAAAAGGCCATGAAATGAAATTGAATGATCCTAATGAACCTGGATCAACTTGATGTAGACATGATGCCTAAGTTGAATAAGCACTCTCTAAACAACTTATCCATTTGTGAGACACCGCCATTCCCTGTGTTGTTGCTCATTCAGTATATACTATGGTGTGTATTCCCTTTCCCACTGCCAAAGTGTCACAAAGTTAAGTCGGTCAAGTCATCCCTTAGCCTAGCCAGTTATTTTAGCCTTCACCCTTCACTAGCAAATTGATCACAGCTATGAAGTGAGTATGGTCTTGAAAGTCTAGTCTGAGTAATCATAATAATTAATGACATTATATATTTGGATTTCGATCGCCAGTAATGACTACTTTGTGTTATAATTGTTATTTGAATAAGTTGTAGAGCATGCATTAACCTTTGACACTTTGCAGCAGCTTCCGATGATGGTCTGAGTTATATTTGGTCATGTTGACTTGGTCAAACCTAGTTTGACCAAGGTCAACCATAGGACATGAGATGGTTGGACCTTGTGATGATATGGATTGATGATATATGGTCTATTTACATGTACATGATGATTCTATGCAACAGCTACAGGGTTATGATGATGATTCATGGTTTACAACAGTATTTGATCATTTACAGATTATTATTATTTGACCTGTTCCGGTATATTGGATATATATTTTGATCATGCAGAGACTCATATGGTGTATGAGTACACATCTTGGATGGATTTGGACCTTCTGATTCCAATGAGATAGTTTGTTTTCAGTTCCGAGCACTTACAGTGATGATTGAGCCTCAGTAGGCTATCCTAGTGCAGTTTTGGTCTGTCAGAGACCCTGTCAGAGCTGATGTGATTTTTATCCGGTTGACCTAGGGAGCTGTGCTTGGAGGGGGTGGTCCAGCCACTTGTTTTTACCATATTACCCCCCTCCCAGACACACTGATGCCCTCACCTCGACAGCGCAGGCACTCCAAGAGGCAGTTTGGGGCAGTTTCACGCTTCCCGAGGCATTTCAGGATTGGTAGAAATGGCTATTGAGGAATTCGATTTGGGCTACTGAGGCAATGTTTTGGCATGGGATGATCAGTGATGATGGATCGATGTCTTCCACACCTCCTCCAGCAGTTTCAGCTTCATCGGGGCCCGCATCCATCACTTATGGCACTTTCTGATGATTTCTGAGGTCTTTTGAGGCCTACGATTTGACCATAGAGGCACGATTTGGTATATTGATGACTATTTTATTATTATTGTGCTATGGGGATTGACCAAGGGTGGCTAAAATTACCCCTTGGACCCACCATAAGCTTCTTATTATATTTTGTCATCATGATTTGGTGGGATTCCCCTCTTCTAGGGCGATTTTGTCCACTTATGTTATATTTTATGAGTGATCCATGTATTTTATTGTTGAGCTCATCTCAACCATTGATTAGACATTTGTATCTTTTAATCTTAGCCACTCATTCAAAAAGTGGTTAGGATTTTGATGCCTCTCCTTCCTATTTAAAGGAGAGAGCTTCTCATTGTAAGGGGTCTTTGGCTCTTGGATTATTGGTATAGAAAAACTTTCTTGTAGAAATTCTTGTGGTCTCCTTTGCATCTAGTGTTCTTAGATTGTGATTGGAAAGTCTATTGCAACCTAGCATTTGGAATTTGTGGTAAGATCTATCTATTTTGGAAATCATTGTCTTGTCTACAGGAGGGCGACTTCAACAAGGGCAATTTTGCAAGGCTTCTTCAAATCGACTTTCTTGGCATTTGCTTGTATCAGGGGGTTATCATTAATATCATTGTGATCTATGCTATCTTTTTGTTACTTCTCTTGTGGCATTAGCCTTATCTCTTGATTACATCAAATCTGATATTGTTGACGTTTGTTGTGCAGGAGGGAGGGCGCATTGGCTTCTTGGACTAAATCGATTGCATAGAAAACTACCTCAAAGCTTCTGAAATTGATCGGGTTTGCATAGATCATCATCATCAAGGCATCTACAAGGTTACCCAGGTAAGATCCACAGGTTTGTTTCTCTTATCTTGATCCAATCCATTGACATAACTCATAAATTGATAAAACCCTTATTTCTTCAAACCCTCATTTTTACATTTTTTCAGATCTACTAAGATCTAGTGGTTTCTTGGGTAAGATATTTAAAACCCACCTCTATAGTATCCACGGCATCCCGGATCTATAGTTTGGTGAGGATTGGCCTCCATTTGACCCTCTTCCCAAGGCAGTTAGCCTCTCCAAGCAAGGGCGCACTTCCTAGTTTGGTGGGTTGACCTAGATCTAGTACGTGGGTAGTTGAGATCCCGCTTGTTTCATGATCTACACATCCAATAACCTACCCCCAGATTGTCACTTTTCTGATTTCTACCTTGTGGGCCCTATTCCACATTTTAAGGGATTTAATCCCCATTTTGGACCACTTGGTATCTTTAAACTCAGATCTAGTAAGATCTAGCCATTGGATTGCCATGAAATTGTAGATCCATACTCTCACTTGCTTAAACTACTTGGATCTAAAGTTTGGATGCCATTGGACTTATCTTGAGTCATTTATCCCACTTTTTAGCTTCCTTGGGTAAAGTCGCACCACCTTGGAGAAGTGAGTTAGTCCACTTTTAGGACATGGGTATATGAGATTTTTGTGGATTTGGAACGGGCATAATTCAAAACCTAGGTCTAGTTTGTCACATCATCAAATCTTGCCTTGGGGATAACATTCCTTGTTTTAAGGGATTGTGGTCCACTTTGGTCAAAACATTAAATCTCTAGATCTAGACCTATTCATCCATCAAGTCTTTAATTGCCCACTTGTCTCATGCAATAGGAGTCCTTAACCACAAGTTAACCTTACTTTGACTCCATTATCCCAATTCCCAAGGCACTGGTTTCTCTCCAAGTCAATTCGACTTTCCTAGATTGTTGGATTAACTTGTGGTTTGACCTTTGTGTGGTGAACTAAACCCTTTGATGTCATCATGTATCATGATCAAGCTTGTCACTTGTACTAGTTAGCCCCAATTCAACCCATAAACTACCTTGCATTGGACATGGTTCCCAAGGCAGTGGATTTTCTCACATTGAACTAGTACTTTAATCCTGGATCCTATTTCACAAATCATAAGTCACTCTCACATCAATAATGAACCAAAGCTATACTCATTGAACCCCTCACTTGTCTTGTGACTTCATCCTAAGGTCTAGGATAAACCATACACCTTACTTCACTTAGAATTAACCTGATTTGGTGTCTTGGTTTTGATCTCTCCTGTCGGGAGTAGATCGGGTCTCCCCCTTTGTTGTCTGGGCTAGATAACATAAAGTGAAGGTTGCCTCGACTGGCGTGACAACCATCTATTGGAGGTTGAGGTGATCGTGGTTGCACCTTTTGAGTTGCCCTTTCCTATTGCCATCCATGAGTGGATACATCCATAGGGGTAACTACAGTTTAGGTGATAACAGAACCCTTTCGGGAGAAACTAGCAAACTATGGGGCTATCTTCATTCTCGAGCACAGAGCATATAGGAAAAGAGACAAGTACAATACAGGGTTACCTCAGTAATCTTTTTTGGCCAACTCAAGATTTGCATGCATCCAGCTGATGCATGCATGGAAGAGATAAGCCCTAAATGGAAAACTGGATCTGGATGTCCCTGTATCCTCCTCTGCCTGATCTATCTGTCTCTATCCTCATCTCTGCTCTGCTCGCTCTGAAGACTGCCCGGTGATTGAAAACGTCCTCTTCTTGCATGCACAAGTGCGCCCTCCCTCCAACAAATAAAGACTCGTACTGAATCAGATCTCAGCAGATCTAAGCTCTGATCGTCACTGATCTTCCTCAATCTCTGAGACGAAGATACTCTGTAAGTTACAGACACTCAAATGCTCTACCGGATGCGGTATGAGCTTCTCCCTCCTTGAAGAATGCGCCCTCCTTCACATGTGAAGTCGTCCTCCTCTCTCTTGATCTATCTCAGATCAATGATCACTCTGATAAAGACAGTCACCTCCTGTCTTCCTTATAACATCTCATCCTCAAGTTAGGTTTACCAAAACCCTAAAATGGCTGCATGCAAAACTCACTTTTGCATGCATGCATGCAAACCTTTGCATGCATTTCTCTCCAATCATTTTCCTGGTTAATATTTTAACAACAGCTCTTCTTCAATCACACCATTTAGAAAGGCTATCTTCACATCCATCTGGTGTAAACTCCACTTCATCATGGATGCAAGTGCCATGACGGTTCTAATGAAGGTGTACCTTGCTACTGGTGCAAATGTCTCTTCATAATCAATTCTCTCTTTCTGAGAGAATCCTCTGGCCACAAACCTTGCCTTGTATTTCTCAATACTTCCATCAGCTGCATGTTTTATCTTGTATATCCATTTGAAAGATACCACACTTTTGCCTTCTGGTTTGGGAACTATATCCCAAACATCATTCTTCATTATTGATTGGTATTCTTGCGTCATTGCTTCTACCCATTCTTTCTTCTGTATAGCTTCTTCATAACTGGTGGGTTCTTGATCTACAAGATCACACATCAAAGCCACATAATTGGAAAATGGCTTTGGCTTCTTGCTTACTCTTGCGGGGCCTTCTGGAGCTCCATACTTCTTTGCTTCTTGTATGATTTCTCTTACCCAAGCAAGCTTCCTTTTTCTTGATATATTCATAGTAGGGGGTTCTTGAGGTTCTAGAATATCATGGTCTTCTGGTGTTTCATTTTCAGGGGAGGGTGCAATTTCTACATTCCTGGGAGGTATATCTTCTTTATATACTTCTTCATACTGGAACTTTCTGGATCTCTTGAGAGCTGCTTCTTCATCAAATGTCACATCTCTACTAATCTCCACATGATGGAATCCATGAATGTATATCCTGAAAGCTTTGGAGACTTCGCAGTATCCAACAAATATTCCCTTCTTTCCAGAAGGGTCCAACTTGTTTCTCTTTTCTTTTGGGATGTGAACACATACTGGGTAACCAAATATCTTGAGGTGGCTTACCTCAGGCTTCTTTCCCGTGAACATTTCTTCTGGAGTCTTGAATCCAAGAGCACTATGGGATAATCTATTTTGTACATAAACTGTCGTCCTTGCTGCTTCAACCCATAGATGCATTGGAAGATCTTGATCATGTATCACTGTCTTCACTGCTCCCATAATGGTTTTATTCTTTCTTTCCGCAACACCATTCTATTGAGGATTGTAGGGAGTAGTTAGTTCCCTCTTGATTCCAGCTTCCTTCCAAAAGGCTTCAAAATATTTTGAAGTATATTCTCCACCATTGTCAGTTCTGAGTGTCTTGATTTTTCTTCCTGAATGATTCTCTATCAAGGCTTTGAATTCCTTGAATTTTCCAAATACTTCATCCTTTGCTTTCAAGAAATATATCCATGTCTTTCTTGAATAGTCATCAATAAATGTAACATAATATTCATAACCACTCAACGAAGTGGAGGGCATTGGACCACATACATCTGAATGGATTAATTCCAACGTACCTTTAGTTTTTGTCTCACTTTTCGGAAATGGATTCTTGATATTCTTTCCTTTTGCACATCCTTTGCAAATGCCTTCATGATTAATCTTCAAATTTGGTAATCCTATCACTACTTTGCTCACATGAGGTAGTGCTTTGTAGTTGATGTGAGCAAGCCTCCTATGCCATAGTTCACCTAGGCTAGTGGTCTCATGATCAAGTGTTGTTTTTGAATGTCCCTTGAGTTTATATAAGCCTCCTTCTTCTTCACCAATGACAACTGCATCTTCAATTGATTTTCCTTTGGGCCACATAGGTACTTGTCCATCTATGAATGCAACCCTATATCCTTTCTTATCTAATGCTGAGATAGAAAGTAAATTCTTCTTCAAACCTGGGACATATAAGATTTCCTTCATCTTCATGGGGGTTCCAGAATCAAGCTTGTAGCTTGCTTCACCAATTCCTTTGATAGGATATTGATAGTCATCTCCTAATGATACTTTCCGAGGAAAGTTCTTTTCTTCAGGTTTTGATAGAGTTTTCTTTTGTCCCGTCATGTGCTTTGAAGCACCACTATCAATAAGCCATGTATCTTCTCCAGGTGTTACAGACCTAGAGAGTGCAGAGAATAATGCATACTCTTTTGCATCTTCTTCTCTTGCTTGTTTTTTTCGACATCCTTCTTCTTCTTCTTCTTCTTCATCCTCATGTTCAGCTAGGTGTGCATGATGTCTTTTGATGTTGTTCCCTTTCTTGTATTCTTCTTTCTTTAATGGACAATTTCTGGCAATGTGTCCTATCTTGTTACAATTGAAACACTGGAAAGAAGAGTAGTCTCTTCTTGAATTGTTTCCTCTTCTCTTTTGGAACTTCCTGGGAGGTTGAGACTCCTTGTGGATTTCCTTCTAGAAGTTAGATTGGCTTCTTCTTCTCTTGGTATGGGTGGTTAGGGCTTGATCATCTTCTTTAAGTAGAGCTTCTCTATTGGCTACTCTAGCCTCTTTTTGGATGCAATCTTCCCATACAATGTCAAACTTCATGCTTTCCTTTCTGGCACACATAGTCTGGATGAATGAATCCCAAGGTCTAGTGAGACCATTGAGAGAAGTCATAACTAGTTCATCTTCATCAAGGGAGTCCCCAATGGATTCTAGTTGCTCCTTGAACTGGGAGACCCTTGTGAAGTAGTCTTGGATAGATTCTCCTTGGCTCATTTTGGTGCTCTTCAATTGAGCTCTCATTTTCATCTTCCTATTGATGTTCCTTTCTTCATACATTCTGGCTAGGGCATCATACATTTCCTTTGGGGTCTTCTTGGATGACACTCGAGGGATCAAGTGGTCTTTGATAGAATCAACAATGATTCTCTTTGCCCTAATCAGATCCTTCTTGTGCTTCTCTTTAACTTCATCTTCTGCAGGTTCTGCAACTTCATCCTTGATGTATTTGGCAAGATCATTCTCTTCAAGAATGAGGCCAATCCTATATTTCCATGCCCGGAAATTCTCTATGCCTTCTAGCTTATCCTCAAGCTTAGTGCTTGGGGCCATCTTATCCAGGAGGTGACCAAAAAATGAAATTTCTCAAAATGCAAAATTGACCTTACCAGGAGATGTGCTTGACTGAGGCGAGTTGACTGGTACACTTGGTTTCTGGAAATCCAAAATTTTCACCTCTTAAACTTGACCTGCGAAATTCGTATCTGCAGTAGTTTTCTGATTCACTGGTTTCTTGGTTTTCTGAATTTTCTGGTCCAGAGTCAAACTAGGGTTTGACTTATCCCGGGGTTCTACCCACTCAAAAAATTCAATCTTGGGCTCAGAATTTCGCTCTTGGAGAGGCGCACCTTTCTATGCAATAAGATTCCAAAAATTCCAACTTTTGCAGAAATCCTAATTTCTCACCGGAGGACGAAGAGAGAGATTTTCACCTTGTGAAAGATGTCCTATTCAGGCTAGCTCTGATACCATGTTAAGTTTAGGTCAAATTCACAACAAGAGCATAATAGGGATCACTGAAAGAAACACAATCACAAGATAGACACAGATTTATCCTGGGAAACCCTCATGGGGTAGAAAACCCAACAAAATTTCCTCAATATAGATGATCAAAAGGTACAAAGATAAAATCCCCAAAGAAGAGCTCCTTCTCCTTCACAGATATCTCTCTCTCTCTCCTATGCGCAATCCACAAGTGTGTGTGTGTTCAAATGAGGAACACAACACCTCTATTTATACTTATCTTTCACTTGACTTTCTCCCTAACTAGGTCGGCCCCAACAACTTTAACCTAATGCTGACTGGGACGACTTCTCTAGGGGACTTAAACACCCCATTTCAAATGACTCAAAGAGGATCTATTGCCCCGACTTACAAAGGAGGATTTACCTCAATTACTTTACATAATTAAATACAATAATGACATCCCGACAGAGGAATAAAACATCTCCGAATAAATTACAATAATAAAATACAATAGAATATTCTTCGAAGTTACAGTATTTCAACATTTAGTAGAGCTCTAATGTTGATTTGACCATACTCTAGGAAGTCTCGGACACTTCTTAGAGTCAATGTCAAATACAACATCAGATTAGACTTTGTCTCACTACAAGGGATGAATCCATTGTCACATAGACAAGTCAACTCACTCTACAAGAATAGATAACTTTGGCTAAGGAGCACTCCCACATGTAGTACGTAATGTGATCTCTATCCCCCTACAGTCCAATCCACATGATTGAACGAGGCTAAGCATCCGAGCCACAAACAAGGGCTACGATGCGACCATTCTCTTTGGATCGCGAACCCATCCAAGAGAATGATATGCAAAATGTTTGCTTGATGCTGGAACCATGGAGAACATCAACAATCCCTCTTAGCGAGGGAGACATTCTGTGCCAAGTAGCTAACTTGGTGAGAATGTCCATCATCTGCATCTCGAGTCTGTTAAGATTGCGCCAGGGCCATTCGTCACTGAATGAGTCATTCTCCATCACCATGGATTCCCGTGGAGAACGTCTGCTCGATGCTACTCATTTGTACTGCATTTGCATTGGTATGGTACCTATACTGCATGAAGGTCTGTACTGGAACTGTATTGCAACTGCACCTATACTACTGTACTGCATTTGCATCTGGAAGATCATCATGATGTCTAGGCCATTCATGTCTTATATGAATGTTTGCCGCTCATCTTCACCATGTCACACATCCATCAATGCTCCCTCTCACTTAGAGAGGCATTCTCCATCACACCAAGCTTGTCCCTAAAGTATACAAACTTTGCCTTGGATAGAGGCTTGGTGAGAACATCAACTATCTACTCATCCGTGGATATGTACTGGAGCTTCATTGCTCCCTTCTGCACTACGTCTCGGATGAAGTAGTATTTGATCTTCAAATTGAATAGCCTTGTGATACTGGCCGCAATTCACTCCTCTTCTGCTGTATTGAGTGCCACAGAAGCGTGCTTCCCGCTAATCCAAGATATCAACTGATCCAAGCTAAAGCAATACCTCAAGATGCTTCTTTGTCCACTGCACTCTTCTTAGTTAGAATCTGTATATCTTTTGCAACTTCATCACTTGAGACATCTCTTGGATTATATCCAATTGTACCACGCAGGTACCTCAGCACATGCTTTACCACAACCCGATGGAAGAGTCTTGACTCAACCATAACTAGATGCAAAGCAAATATCTCATCAAGAATCTAATCAACTGTCTGTACATCACTAAATATGAATATGAAGCAAAATCACTTAACTTCTCCAGATTTGCACATCATGGGATCCATCGGATTTGAATTTGAAGTGGAATCACTTAGCTTCTCCAAATCTGTCATCATAGGTGTTGTCATGGACTTACCGTCCACCATGTCGTATCTTGCAATATTTCGACTGTTCACTTCCTTTGCTTGAGGAAAATATCATCACACCTCCAATCCCAATAATGTTGGACTCAGAGGTCAACTCCCTCTTACACTCGACACTGAGCTTCTCTGTTTCCGTAAAGGAACAGATCGTCAATCATACAACACCAATATCAAATGGTCACCATCAACAACATTGTAGTAAAAGTTGGAATATTGTTTGCCCCTGTGTATCCATTTGTTCCATCTCTCATCAAGATCACACAACTTGTAGTTGCCCCTAGTGGTATTCCATCCGGGATGGTAGAGGAGATGGGCAACTAAAGAGGTGACCCAAGAGATGCCACAGTTCCCAATGCAAGGTGGGAGTCACGTCAACCGAGGCACTCTTCACTTTAGATCTAGATAAATCAAGACCTAGGGGGAGGCCCTATAACCAATCAAAGATGATTGGACCCAAACAAAGGTTCCTAGGGATGAGTAAATGATGAGTTACGGAAACCAATGCAAGGTCAAGTGGACTTAGAAGTTAAAGTATGGTTGAAGGTGGTTTGAGAAATGATTAGTGTTTCAACCAATGTATGATTTAGGCCACATGATTAGTTATGATGGCAAAATATAGTACCATGTACTACACAAGTGGGTCCTACTTTCTTGGGATATGTGAAATGGCTTAAAGTGGACCCACAAGGTGAAATTAAGGGATGCAATTGGCACTAGAGGATATATGATAAGTAGATATATGGATCTAAGTTGAAATTAGGAGTACCCATGCACCGGATCTAAGGTTTGACACAATTCCCAAGGAGTGCGACTTGCTTGAGGAGGACTAGTGCCTTGTTGGATGGGTTAATGGAGTCAAAAGATATGTCAAAGTATAGATCGGGACACCTAGAGGTCAAGTCAAATGGGCTAATTGAGATAGAATGGTTGGATCTTGCTAGATCTAGGATTTCATGAAATGACCCAAGTGGACCACAATCCCTTAAAACAAGGAATGCTACCCCCAAGGCAGATCGTCACAAAATGACACTCTAGATATAGGTTTCAAGGTATGCCCGTTCCAAATCCACTGCAATCTCAACTACCTAGGTCCTAGAAGTGGGCAAACTCAGTCACCCAAGGAAGTGCGACCTTGCTCAAGGAGGGCTAAAAGGTGGATAAGGTGGGTCAAATCAAGTCCAATGGCCACCAAATTGTAGATCCAAGTAGCTTAGGCACCGATCTATGTGGATCTAGAAAATCAAGTCAATCCAAGGGTTAGATCTTACTAGATCTGAGTTTTAAGATGCCAAGTAGTTCAAAAGGGGGTTTTAATCCCTTAAAATGTGGAATGATGCCCACAAGGTAGAAATCACCCAAGTAAAAGTCTAGGGGTAGGTTATCAAGTGTGTAGATTGCAAATCAAGTGGGATCTCACCTACCCACATGCTAGATCTAACCCAACAAGCCTCTCCAAGGAAGTGCGATTTGGTTCAAGAGGGCTATATTGCCTTGAAAAGTGTGTTAATTTTAACCCAATCACCACCAAACTATAGATCCAACTAGGGGTGGATGCTATAGAGGTGGGTTCTTAAGATCTTTTCAAAAGCAAGGCTAGATCTAAGTAGATCTAAGAAAAACCAAAATTTGGGGTTTTGATTAATTAGGGTTTGTGACCAATGAAGAGAGAATGGATGGAAAGAGGCACATACCTTGTAGATCTTACCTCAATTGCTTGTGGCCACCTTGCAAATTGATAGCATTCTCCTATGTGTATATTCAAGAGTGAGATCCAAGAGCTCCAACCAAAACGTCCTCCTCCAAGATAGCCAAATCGTCCTCCTCCTACAAGACAAGATCAAAGAAACAAGTCAAGTAAGATGATTATGAAAATGATAGAAAGATGTAATAGAAAGCATCAACTATGTCACAAAGATACAATAATGATACTCCCTGTCACAAGATCAACCCAAGAGAGAATACGTGGATCCCTCCAACAATAACCCTCAAGAAATCGCCCTCCTCTCCATCAATTCGACTTTCCTGCAAGAAAACTAGTAGAAGCACCAAAATCCACAATGATACATATAAGAGATACTGTATACTCAATATGCAAGAGAATCCACAAGACAAGAGAGATATGCTCCACAAAGAAGTGTTCTATTCCAATATTCCAGAGCTCCAAAGGTGAGCTATACAATAGGGGGTCTCCTCCTTATATAGGATAATAAAGACTAAAACCCTATACCACTCTACAATACTACATCAAATGAGTGGTTGAGATTAAAAGATCTCAAAATACAATCAATGGCTAAGATGAGCCATAATAACATAACACATGGATCACTCATAAAGTGATGACGTCATAGTCTAAAATAATCATGGAGGGTGACGTCATCCACTAGAGGGGGTAAAAGTACCAAAGCCCACCTCATAATGACTAGGACATGACATAAGCAGCACATGGTGGGGCTAGGAGGCATCAATCCTTACTAGCTCATCCCCAAGGCACAATAAAATAATAAAATATGTCCAATGTAATATAAATGATCAAATCTGTCCTCAAAATCTGTGACAGACGAGCAGTAAAAGACCTCCTGTGATCGCTGTGGGCCTACCCACATGGTGAAAACTGGCTGGAAGATAGTGGGATCACCCTGGAAGACCTCTGTGAAAACCAAATGCCAAAACCTTGCCTCAATTGCCCAAATCGAATTCCTCAGTGACCACTTTATCCCATTTTTTAACTGCCTCGGTAACTGTGAAAGTGCCAAAACTACCTCCTAGGGCATCTGCGCTGTCCAACTGAGCCCACCAGGCTCTCCAGAAGGGGGGTTAAATGGTAAAAACAAGTGGCTGGACCACCCCCTCCTCATATAGCGCCCTAGGTGAACTGTCCTCTCATGGCCCCTGCTGCTCAGGTTGGGAAATCAGCCCCAAATCTGGTCAACAAGTGTAAAACTGCATCAATCATTATCAGAAGTGCCCGGAACTGAGAGATAAGTGTCTCATTGGATCCAGAAGACCCAAATCCACTAGGAATGTGTACTCATACACCATGGGTTGCCCTAATGGGCCAGCTGTAGGGTCCACCATATATGGACAGTGCATAATCTGATGATCTGAAGCAATAATAAAATCTGCTGAACTGCATCAATCATCATCTGAACCATATGTCCATCATATGGCATCATCATCAAGTATGTGGGACCATCACTCATCATCAATAGGTATATATATATGGCCCACATCATCACGGATCCCAATAATATACAACCAAGGATAAATCACATCAGTAGACTAAGACATGCTTCTCTAATCATTCTCACAGCCAAGCTCAAAGTATAACATCCATTCAGTGGCATTAATCAAGTTAGCATATTCCTTTGTTATATAAAATTACTTGCACAATAGTTCAAATGACAAACTCACCCATTGGACATGGTCAAACTGCTAGTGAAGGATGAAGGCTAGGAACAAGGTTGGGCTAAGGGGTTGACTTGTCTTACTCAACTCAAAAATACTTTGGACTGGGAGAAGGGGGAAAGCTACAAACTCTGTGCTGGACAAAATAACACGGGGGATGGCTGTGCCTCACAAATGGATAAGTTGTTCAGAGAGTGCTTATTCAACTTAGGCATCATGTCTACAACAAGTTGATCCAGGTTCATTAGGATCATTCAATTTCATTTCATGGCCTTTTTGGCCTACATAACCCTTCGGATCTCAGGTGTGCTGATAAGCACAACTAGTTGCAGCTTGCATCCAGGGCATGTTTTCAAATACATGTAAGGTCAGCAATTGTTTAGATATAGCTTTTAAGAACCATTGCTTTTTGGACCTTTCTTATACTCTTCGAGGAGTATTTTTAGCTGTTCATCGCTCTTGCCCTTTTTAGTTTCCATGGGCGAATTTATAAGTTTCCATAAGTAGAACATGAGCTTTCAGTTTTAGCCAACATCTCAAGTGACTAGGGGGAGTTCGAGCCAATGCCAAACATCGGGACAACCGACCAGAATGATTTAGGCCTACAATCCAACTCACCAAAGGCAAGTTTTGTCACCAACTTAGAGCCGAGACACTGAACATACAGGGATGCGGTCCAAACACAGAGGTAGAAAAATGGGGAAGTCCTCAGTATGAGAAAGTCAAATGAGACAGGTCAAGGTTTAAAGTCAAATAGGAAAGTCATGTATGGATGGAGTCAAGTGAATATGGAACTTAAACTAGCAGACAACTGGTGTCAGGAAAGACCATATCTATGTAAGGTGGTAAACCAGTGGGTTTTGTTAAATGACCTAAATGTGCAAGCAATTGTCCATTTTATGATTTATAGTTCATTTTAAACAGTTTGCCACATCAGGAATAATATACCAAGCAGATGCTGTGAACATGACTAAATCAACAAGATAATAATCCACAGTCAATGATAAAATATCCATAGATCATACAACATCATCATAGTAATAAACATCATAGACCATTTGAAACACTGCTGCAATACATCTCTAAGCACTGAACTGAAACTGTATGGGATAAAGGGTCACATCGGTCATCAAATCTGAACTGTCAAGGCTCAGCCTTGACACAAGGTCTAACATAAGTCTGAATAATACATTGCTCTGATCATGAGTGATCACAAAATATACAATCATCATAGCCATGCTCTGAATAATGGAAGCTCTGGAATGTGCAGATATCTGCTAAACAAGAATAGTAGCCCTGCTACTATGGTGTGATAACAGGGCCTACTAAGGCGAGCCTCTTGCTCACTCAAGAACATTGAACACTATTCATGACACCCTCTGAGTCTGCAACTTGGTTTCCCTTCATGAGCCATCTTTGATGCTGATCTGCACTGAATGCTAGATCTTATAGATCTACTTGGAGGTCATCATTGACTTCCCTTAAGGTCTCAACACTATCTTCAGACATTATTCTTCATGATGGATTGATACTTCTTCATCATGACATCCTTCCAAACCTGCTGCTCTGTTGCCTCCTCATCACTAGAAGGTTTGGAATCAATAGTGTGACTCAGCAATGCCATATAACATGAGAACCTGTAAGGTCTTTTGTTCTCTCTCTGAAAGCATTACTGGGAGTTGCATGCCTTCTTGCATCCTACAAGGATCACAAGGCCATTCTGTCTTCTTTCTGATCATTGCGTCATTTCTTGGCAAATCCATTGGTTCTGCTGGATTGTCCTGTTTGTAAGAAGGATGAATAGAGGGATTTGTACCCTCATCCTTCAAAGCTTCCTGCTGGAATCAATCTCCTCACACCATATATTCAGGATAATAGGAGATTGTTTTCTCTTTGCTAGATCATTCACCTCTAGCCATATGAATTGGGCCCTGAGGATGAATGTCTACTCAGGTAGATCTCAATCACGGATCTACGTCTTCTTCTTCTTCTTCAACACATGAGTGTATGCTAGTCAACCAATGGTTTTCTCTAGCTTCACTTCTGCGAATGCTTCCTTAGTAGTCTTGTCCCCCAATATTGGTGAGGACACTTGATCTGAGCATAAGTTGTTGTACTGGATGCATCTTCCCATAAGAACATGGGTAGGTCTTGATCACGGATCATCGTCTCCATAATCTTCACACATGACATAAATCTCCACACGAGTTAACCAGTACTAATTTAAACAGTTATGCTATTTAATAAAAGCAACAATTCAAATCAAGCAAATACAACTTATTACACAAAGAATAAAATACTTATCTTTGCTTGTTTTGTTCACTCTCTCTTGATCTCTGCCTCTATGCAGAAATCACTAGATTTTCTGGGAGGGTACTTTGCATCATCATTTGATCTGACAACCTTGACCTTCTTTGGCAAGTTTTGAACTTCTAGAATCTATTGAAGTCTTTATCTTATGTCTTCATGTCTTATTGGAGAGAATTACACATGGTGCAAGGAGACATCCGAGGATGTCACTGTCATTAGTCCGCAAGAGATCCAAGATTCCATTGGATTTACTATCATTGTTCAGAAAGAGATCCCTTGGCATTCTTGTAAAGTATATAACCCTCGCAGATACTTTCATGTTCTACTTGAAGTTTTGGAATACTTAAAAGTACTCTTTGCAAGCTTTGTCAAATCTGTCTTTTCTTCTGAGGTGGAAGCTCTTCAACATATATTGTCTTTCTTTCCTTTTCTTTTGAGGGCATTGATAAGAGTAGTGACCATACTTCTGACAATTGTAACACCTTATCTTTCAAAGATCCTTCTTTTGTTTTGGAGCTGATCTCCTATTTTCTTTCTTCTCACCATTTCTTCCCTGAGAGCATTTGAAAGAATAGTGACCAAGGTTCTTATAACTGAAGCATTTATCTTAGAAAGGTCCTTCTTCTTCTGAGTTTGAACTGAGGCTAATTCTTTTCTTGTATTTATCTTCTTCTTAAGCTTTCTTCCTCTTCCTTTTCCTTTCTTTTCATCTTGGGTTGTTGTGTCCTTAAAGACACCATGGTCCACAAACAAGATATCATTGCTATCTGAAATAATACCATTAAGAGAATAGACAAAAGAATATTGGGGTTCATTTGCCATCTCAACATCATCTAACCTTTCTTCTACTCTGGACACCATTTTGACAAAATCTGAAAAATATGACCTAGAAACCCTAGCAGGAGCTAGGTCAAAAATGAACTTTTGCAAGGATGAAATTGGCCTCCGTAGATAGATATGCCCTTCAAGGGTGAGTTCAAGGATGTTAAAATCGAACCCAATCTGTGGACAGAAGGGCTTAAAACTGGAAGCCCTAGTTCTTGACCCTCGATAGAAATTAGGTCAAAATTGAAAATTCATGAAACTGAAATCTGCTTCCACAAATAAGTGTGCCCTCCCGAGGGAGAGTTCCACAATGCTCCTTTCAAGTCCAAACTATGGTGGGAAGTGTCCAAACTTGGAAGCCTTAGTTTCTGGACTAGGGTAGAACGAGTCTCTGGCAATGGTTTCTATTCAGCACTACTCTGATACCATGTTTTTGTTTTAACTTAGCAGTATAATTTTCATCTCTTTCAACTTTTAATTTCATAAATCATTTCATCCCACAATTATAGCATTATTTATTTGCAGCGGAAAATAAACAAGAATCACTGAAAGATAACCATGCACAAGAGACACACAGATTTATCTTGGGAAACCCAAACAGGGAGAACACCCAACAAACTTTTCTCAGAAGAAATTAATCCAATACAAGAGCAATCACAAAGATTAATCCCTAGCACAAGAGTGTGCTCTTCTTCTACATGAAACCCTAGCGAGGGTAGATATCTTCCAAGAGAATAAGAAAAAACCCTAAAATGATTTCATGTGACTTTGCTAGTCCTCCTTGAGAAGTTCACATCACTTGAGAGAAGAAGATGTGATGTGAATGTGTCAAATGAAGTGTGAGAACACTTCTATTTATATTCTTCAGTTGATTTGATTTTCACTTTTGAGGTCGGCATGTACTTTTATTTATTCTTTATTTATCTTTTATTTATCTTCTAAGCCAACTTGTCATTTTGTCTTCTAGGGTCAATTTAACCCTTTTACCGAGGCAATTGTGCTCTTCCTTGCCTTCCACTTTCTCTGGGATTTCTTCAATTGATTTTCTTGACTCCTTGGTTATTTCTTCATCATTGAAAAATTCTCCTCATTGATATCTCCTCACATGCAGTCAAATTCTTTTTAGTAGAGCTCTAATGTTGATTTGACCATACTCTAAGAAGTACTGGACACTTCTTAGAGTCAATGTCAAATACAACATTAGATTAGACTTTGTCTGACTACAAGGGATGAAGCCCTTGTCACATAGACAAGTCAACTCATTCTACAAGAATAGATCACTCCGGCTAAGGAGCTCTCCCTCATGGAGTATGCAATGTGACCTCTAGCGGTAGCCTCCTACAGTCCAATCCACATGATTGAACGAGGCTAAGCATCTGAGCCACAAACAAGGGCTACAACAGGGCCATTCTCTTTGGGTCGTGAGCCCATCCAAGAGAATGATCTGCAGAATGTTTGCGCGATGCTGGAACCATGGAGAGCATCAACAGATAATGGGGATGATTTTACTGTTGTAATACTGCTGTTATTTCTGCAGTAAAATAACATTTTCAGATTTGAATATTGATTGATAAGTTGCCCTAGAAGGGCTAAAAATTTATCTCTTTTCTTGGTGTCTTTTCTCCTTAATTGCTGGGATGTTTAGGGTTGTTTCAAAATGAATTATTGTACTTATTTTGTTTCTATTTTGTACTTTAATTTACAGCAGTCATAGGACAGAAAATTCGGGGGTTAAGTTTTAAGGAACCTTTTAGAAAGAAAGTGAAATTTCTTAATTGCATTGAAATGTCATTCCAGTGAAATTTCCAACAGTATCCCTCTAAAGTGAATCGGATTAAGAGGGATGAGTTATCTCTCCTAATAATGAGTTATGTTGCAGTTTCCAAAGCATGCATAGGGATTTGCTTACAATGGAACTATAGCAGTGTAGATTCATCTCAACTCCAGATCTATTACGCACCAAGAGAGATCAAAAAGAAATTAAGATGCAAATCTCTTTGTGCTTAAAATATCTGGAATTAGGATAGATTTACGCTGGTGTGTGTATGCATATTAATTAATGCTTTGTATTGTTTTCTTAATATTTTTTCTCCATTATGAATTTTATTTTATTTTTATATTTTGATTTATAAGCATGGATGTTACATATCTTATCCATATTGGACTGTATTTTTTTCCTATTTTTAAAAAAATATTATATTGGACCGACTCTTGCCACATGTCACATCTGCGTTAGGCACAGATGTTACACCTCACTCTCACACTGGGCTGGAGAATGCACCTTGCTTCTCTTGGTGCAATAAGTCATTAGCAAATGAATTATATTGGAGCTTATGGAGCTTCGAACTTATATTTAAGAGAATGAAAAGGATGAAGCATTCGCTATATAAACATGTTGAAGAGTTGGTGCTGAATATAATTAAGCAGGCTTGTCTCTCTCAAACGAGCAAATGTTATTTTGCAGGTTGGCTGTGGTATCGATGGCAGGATTAGCAGCTGAGGGTTTATTTTATGATAAAGTTGTTGGCCAATCAGCTGACCTTTTCTCTCTCCAGGTTGTGAACTATGTTCATACCACCCATTATACTTGTTTCCATGCTTTTGTAATATGTTGTTAAAGTTACTAAATTAATCTCATCTTCAGAGGCTGATAAACAGAAGTAAACCACAGCTTAGCAGAGACCAACAGCAGAATCTTACTCGATGGGCGGTAAGTTTTGTGATATTGTTGATTTAGAGACTTGTTAACTTGTGGACTTATCCAATCATCACAACATCATTATGGTGTCATTTTTCATGTTCACAAATGGATGATGAGTAAAGTCAAGAAAGTTGGATATTAACTTCGGGTAGTTTAACTTCATATCTGATTGGCCATTATTGCAGGTATTATTTGCTGCTTCACTCTTGAAGAACAATAATAGAATACACGAGGCACTGATGTCCTCTATGTCACAAAAGTTGTCTGTTATTGAATGCATAGAAACAATTGAGAAATCTGTTTAAGCTAGGTTTATGCAATTATTTAGTCACATGCTCATCTATATAGAAATTAATAAAAAAGCTGTATCTTTTCTATTTTGGGGTTCTTGTGAATTGTTTGCTTGCTATAAAGAATACCCTTTTCTATCATATACCTGCATATTCCATGAGAATTGTTTTTACCAAAGAGATGATACAATTATTCTTGCATTGCCAATGTTGACAAGGCAATCCTCCAGTGATTCCACTTGCAAGTTGTATGCTGATGCCAAGGGGATTTTCACTTACCTTTGACCAGATTTATTCATTTTCTAAATTCGGAGGCCTTAATTTTTCCTTTTTAAGTATTTTAAGTCTTGTTATTTTCCACAGTAACTTGTCAAATACCAAAATATTAGCAAACTGAAATATAGCATCCAATCCTGGTAAGCTCCAGTGATTCCTTGCAAGTTGTATGCTGATGCCAAGGGGATTTTCACTTACCTTTGACCAGATTTATTCATTTTCTAAATTCGGAGGCCTTAATTTTTCCTTTTTAAGTATTTTAAGTCTTGTTATTTTCCACAGTAACTTGTCAAATACCAAAATATTTTTTAGAGAAAGGAAAATTATTTAAAAAAAATAGATTAAAAATGTTCAAAAAGCCAAAATAAAGAAACTAATCCAACATTGTGAGAACCTTGCAAAACTTTCACCAATGGGATAGAAGATTCATTGACTCTGTATAATGCTATAAGAGTTCAAGATAACCATAGCATTGTATCAAAACGTGTTAAAAGATTCTCACTACCAAGAATCCACGAGGCAGTATCACAATGGCTCAATGATGATGGAAATAATGCTTTGAAGACTACAGTGTTTCAAGTTTTAAGTCAGTCGATTTTGACATGTAAGCTTTTGTAAATATTTACATTACAAAAACGGCTCTTGGCCACATATTCAGTCTCGAAAATTCAATGATAACGAAGGAATATTATCAAGAAATTGGATTTAAAAATTATAGTAGTATTGTGTAAATTTAAATGTAATAAAGTGGTAGGTAGGGGTATGAAAATGAAATTTTGACAAATACAATTTAGTTGGTGATCTCGTTAACTTAAAAGAATAGGTAGTAGATGTATGGTTCATAACGATCTGTTTTTATCTTGAAATTTGAATTATTTAAACTCGAAAATTGAAGGATCTATCAATATGGCGAAAAAACCCATCTATCTAGGAGCATTTTGAGTATGTTTCATTTTTCTATTTCAGGTGGAAGAAAAAATGACTATTAGAATTTGTTTTAAACTTGATAGTTAATGTCTAATGGGAGACAAGGATAATGCAATAGGAACTTATAGAAGGTATGATGCAATGGTAGAATTTGTAATTTGTTATGGAAGCTAAAGAGCTGGTTTGAGTGTTTTATGTGGCTTGCATCTCATTGTAACATTTGTTGTGTTGTGTATAAGAGGTTGGTTTGTCTTATTAAGGCACATTCATTGAGTAGAAAAGAAACATTTGACCATGTTGAGTTTGGAATAAGGTTTTTTTAGATTTATGCATTAATAAGGATACTTTTGGATTGATACAAGGGAAATTTAAAGCATTTAATGGCTTGAAACATAAAACCATTGAGTGTTTTTGGTTTGACCTTTATGAATCCATTTTAAGAGCCATTTCGATGGCTAGAAATAAAGTTGTTCTTGATAATGTGGCCTTAGTCATGTGAAGGGTCCAATGATGAGTTTTTAATTGGTTGGAAGAATTGACAAAGTTTGTTAGTTCTATACTTAATATTGAATTTTGAACTATTATCAACCTTCAGCTGAAACATGAAGATAACACCACCACAACTAAGAATCATAGGCCAAAATGTTGATGAAAATTTTAAGGGCTATTGGTGCCTTCAATTCAAGAGTGTCTTAGAAGAATCTAAGAGAAACTGTACTCAAGGAGCTATTCTCAATTAAGGATCTAAGGTTCATAGTTTCATGGAAGATTGTGGGAAGTTTCAAATAGCATTACAAAAGGAAGAGTCATGATGTGTGACCTTGTGTTGGGTTTCGATGTGACAAAGACATTAAAAAGATTAGCTATAAAGTTTTATAAGCTTATTTCATAATCAGAATGTAGTTTGTTACATGTCCCTATGTATTATTATCTCTCATGTATTTTTTGCATCCTTTCTTTGAATGTTGCAAGAACTTTTTAAGAAAAATTGTCTTCTCCTGTTAGAAAAATATTAGGGTTATAAGTTAGTTCCCCTTATTCTACATCAAATCTTGCGAGTCAACATATTGGTTATTGACTTGTTTTAGACTTTAAATATGCCCTCTTTTCCTTAGTGTGCAATGAAGGTTGACCTAGTAAAACAAACACATCAACCTAATTTGTCATCACATTTCTCCATATAGGTCGACCTTGAATTCTTCTCATATTAGATCACATACGATTTCTGACCAGCAATATATATTTATACCTTTAAAGTGGTAGAATTGGGGCCATAATATTTGTTGGATTATTTAGCAAGATCAACAAGTTTACCATTTTTCTTGGAGATCAATGCCCTATTTCTTCTATGTATTGACAATTTCGTGTAGTGATCAAAATCATTAATAGATTAAGAGGTGAATATTTCTTGTTTTGCAAAAACATTGTTTCTATGACAATGTTACAGCTTGAACTGGCATGTGTGATTAAAGCCCCAAAGAATAGGCTAGCCCAGCTACAACCTAGAGGTGTTAACCACTGTCACCTTGGCAACTACCTCCCTACACTTGTGGTTGGATTTTCTACAACTTGTGGGAGGCTTCCTTAAGATAGGATTGCTAAGTTATGAGAAGGAGGGATCAAAAGTGATTTGAAGAGTTATCACTAGCAAAATTTGAGGTCTTTGTAGTTTAGTTAAAATGGGTGATGGGAGGGATTTGAAGACTAGTGTCGATCCCCAAGGCATATGGAGTCAACATGAAACAAGATCAATGGAAGATGGGGAAGTTCACAAATGGCTAGGAAGAATTGTATCCCTTGCAGTGCCAACCAACAAACCCTAACACATTACATCACAATGGTGGAAATTACTAGGAGTACCCTTTTGGTGCTGACTCAAAAAAATGGTAGTAGGGTGTGCCTTATAAAATGGAAAAAATTCTAAGTTCCTTACTCCTTACAATTGAATTAGAACAAATGAAACATTCATGCATAAAACAAGAGAATGGAGGAATGCTTCTGTCACAATCCTTTCATTGTGACAAGATTGTCCTTTTTAATAACATGTTCCAACTATTCCATACATCATTAGCAACATTAAAGATGAAAACCAGAAACCACATACAATTGGAGAAGAAAACCCTTGAACTTCAAATTACTCCATGGAAGATATAACAATGAGGCTCCAAAAATGTGAAAGATCTCATAATCAAACCATCACAAATGAGTGAAAGAGCCAACCCTTGTATAAGTTGTAGCCTCTTCTCACTTTACAATTAAAAATTATTATTTTCAGAAACCCTAACCAACTCTAACAAGCCCTTGAGGTGGTCAAACCACAAGTACAATGTATAAGATACATAGGTCCCATAAAGAGGGGGGACAATATCCTAGAAGGGATGCCAAATCAGCCTCCAAAGGCTTTCTCCAAAGGGGCCTTCCACCCATAACAATCTCAACATTCATATCAAATTTTTTCAAACGTGATTAGATCCACTATATCCCCAAAAGCTCCTTCTTGACCAAACCTACTAAGTTTAGTAACTATATACGCATATAAAAGGGGCGTCTTAATAATATGGCTTTTAAAATTGGTCCGTTTGAGCTTTAACATGATGGCCCATGAATCCAAGGTCAACACCATAGGTCCCACGAGTTACATCCACTCGCGGCCAAGGAGAGACGCCACCCTCATTTAGCACATGTCTCCATGAACCATATGCTAGCAAACACCATGACCCATGACATATGAGCTACTCGATAGCCTTTGTGAAATGACATCCATGAAAGTCATTAGAGTGCCTTACCATATAACACATAATCTTGCAAATCGGTCGTCTTTCCCCCTTCCCCGTCACAATACTGGTTAGCACATTAAAAAGTCCTATACACACCATATGTGGGTTAAATAGGTCAAGAGAAGCCAACCATAAGACAAGTTGTGGCCTAATTAAGAAAGCGTTGCTACTCTTTGAACACAATTGTATTTTCCCAATCAGTTTTCGAGAGCAACTAAACAACCTCTATATTAATTTCAAAGTGCAATTGTTGTTGGTAGAGGAGTTAAAAAAAAGGTCAGCCTTGAATTTCTCTTAACAAGTCTTCTTATGGAGAGAAGTGGAGTCCAATGACTGTGGACGGTCTTTAGCTATGACAAGTTTTATTTTTTTATATTTTATTCCATAGATTGAATAGACAATGTTCATTCTTGTAATATATGTTAAATTTTGGTTAGGGTTAGGGTTTGATGCAGAAAAATCAAATTTTATATACTTTAATGCAAATATTCAATATAACAAATTTATACTGAAGTAGAATAGTACAACAATTACTTAAACAAGATAATTCAAAACATAATTATCATCTCTTTCAACTTTTCAACTTTAACACTACCAAGTAGGTCCCCGTGTTAAAGTAATCTTCAGTAACATGTAACCAATAGTATAAGATTACCAACAATAAGTTTAATTAATAAAAGGAGCACGTTAGAGTACTTACTTGGAGTGTGGGACCCTTCCTGTTTTATACTCAGAAATTTTACTTTTAGAAAACAGTGTGCCTCTTAGAGGCCAGTCAAACACTAGGAACTAGTTGACCCTACTAAAGGGTAAGTACAAACCAGAGAGAGAGAGATGAGAGGGCTATAATACAGATAAACAGGGATGGTCAAATACAACCAAAGCACAGTTGTAGTACCAAATAAGGCGTAGCACATCAAATCTAACATAGATCTAACCACAGTTAAGTATGAACAACTAGGTTTGACCACAAACTAAATTTGAGTACATAATTTAAGTCTCAACATCAGATCAGGCTTTAAAAGGATCTCAACAGTAAGATCTAGCCCTAACAAGATTTGAGTACTGTGGAACAGACCTTAACAAGGTCTTAACATAAATATCAAACCTCAACAAGGATACAAAACAACAGATCTCAAATGTAACAATCAATAGTAGGTTATGACCACATCAAAAAATAGTTCAATAGATGGGATCAGAACTATAAGGGCCACGACCTCCCTACTTAAGCTCTCAAAAGACTAAAAAAAACCACAACAGGAAGAATGGGCATCACAATAGGTAGATCGGACCTCAGGCAGATCACAACAAGCATATCAGATCCCTCATTAATCAGATTGGAATTCAAACAGACCACAAACAGTAGATCAGGTTACAACTTAGCAGCTCAGGTCTCACAAACCAGTAGATCAGATCACAATCCAGTAGATTGGGTCTTAGTCAAACACAAACCAGGAGCTCAGGTCCTCACAAACCAATAGATCAGATCTTAGTTAGATTTTATTAGGGCACGATTTAGTCAAAATGATGTATCAGCAGGGTGTGACCTTCCTCAACAAGCTCACGGATGGTTGTGTAGTGCTCCCAAAGGCTGATGTCTTAGTTTAGGATCAACATAAAGACTTCCACGTTAACTTCTGATCTTGATAGGTGACCAAGCAGCAACAATAACCCATAAATCCTTGATGTCAAGCAGCATAAGACAAGGCTGAGATATATTGTTGTGTTGTTCTATAATGAGGAGCAATAGAACTCCATATATAGGATCCTAAAGACTTCTAAAAGGATAAAAAAATAAAAAACTTTAAATTAGTTAGGGTTCTATCAATTTAGGGTGGTACCACTTAGTAAGAATTAGGACATAAAAAAATAAAAATCACAAATTATAAAATATAAAATATAAATAAAGTGTCTTAGGTGCGTGCCAACACATAAGGGTAATGACACATAAAATATAAGTAGGGTAACTTAGGTGGGTACTAGGGTCAATTAATTAGGTGAGGGTACAAGTAGCAACCTATGGTACAAGTCAAATCATTAAAACAAGAATGATCCATAACCCCTAGGACCAAAGGGTGTACCACAAGGTGGGCATTCATCCCTAATACCCATAAGACCAAATCATCAAGGTGGTACAAACAAAATAACTCAAGGTGGGTGGATGACCCTACTAACCATAAGTCAAAGACAAAGTACCACAAGATCAATAATCAACAAGGTGTAAGGATGAACAACCAAGGTGGGGTACAACCAATCATCTCTCTCTCAAATGTACAAATGTTCCATATAACCTAAAAGTTCATCATCACTGTATAAGGAAGGTCCACACTGGGTGGTGTGATCATGTGGTCCTCCAGAGTGCTCCATAGGTCAAATGCTAGTGGCTCCATCAAGGGGTGGCCAGTCCCTTGAGAAGACCAACTAGCTCAACCATCTCGAAGACTTAGGAGAGGAGGACATCACACATCATCATCTTGGTCCACTGACCAAGATCCATCTGGTTAATTGACCAGGTATGTCACTGCAAGAATTACTTGGTCCTCGTGACCAAGAATTTGCCTGGTTTCAGACTAGGAGGTCTCTGTCTCAACCTACAAGACTTGCTTGGTCCTCTTGACCAAGAAACTCTTTGGTCCGAGACCAAAATACCCTAGAGACAAATAGGGGCCCTAAAGACATGCTAGGGACTTTGCCATGCCATCAACCTGCTTGGTCCCCGACCAAGAGCCCCAGGAGACGGCTGGGGGGCCTAGGGTACCTTCTAGGGTCTTACTCGTTACTCTGCTTGGTCAACTTGACCCGGAACCCTATTTAACTGACTAGGGTACCATCCTCTCTAAGAATGGGTCTCGCAGCTGCACTAACTTTAACACTCCGTCTCAACAAGAGAGGCATTCTCAACAACACTAAGCTTGTCGAGGACAAAGGCTTAGTCAACACATATGCTGACAACTGCACCATGTCCTTGTCATGGTGAAACTTTCTCTTGACGTGTCTCGACCTATCATAGAATATAAGATTTTCTGAGAGCTTCAAGGAGGTCTGAACGTCAGCAAATACCTTGATCTTATAGATACACATGGAAGTTACAACCGACTTCCCTTGTTGTCTGAGAATCAATTTCCACATATCATTATCGATTATCAACTAGATATCTTCTATCATAGCATCTTTCCAAACCTGATGTTTGGCTATCTCCACATCAGTGGATGATCCTGAATCAGTGACATGACTCTCACTAGAGCACCCTTGGAGCTCCTCAATAGGCTCCTCAATGAGCTCAACTGAAGGCTTCTTGGCCTTCTCCCTCCTCTTCTCTAAACGAGATGTCTCATAGGCTTCCATATTTGAGTCATTGGAAGACACATCTCCACTTTTCTTTTCTACAATCCCACTTTGTTGGGGATTGAAGAGCACATTTGGCTCCTTCTCGATCTTTGAAACTTGACGTAGGTTACTTATTAGAGCTTTAACATGTCCCGAGACCTTATAAAGGTCACCCTCATGAACACAAATCTAAATAGATGAGCTCATATTTCCACCCTTAGTCCATACCAGTGCCTTTCCTTCTGAGAAGGCTACATAGAACCCCTTTTCTTCTAAAATTGCCACTAAAAGAACATTCTTCTTTAAACCAGGAACATATAAAATTTCCTCAATATGAATTAACGTACCTGAATCAAGCTTTAAGGCAGTTGAACCAACTCCTTTTATTGCAAATGTACTTCTATCTCCCATCTCCACTTTCACATTGAACTTCTTGGCCTTGTAATCTACAAGAGCCCTTTTAAATCTAGTCATATGCTTGGTGGCCCCACTATCAATCCACCATGAGTCTGATGAGTTGGAGATGGAACATGAGAGTGTTGAAACCAAGATGAATTCTCTTTGATCTTTTTCTCTGGTCTCAGCCTTAGATTTCTTTTGTTGAGGTTCTTCTTCTTCTGTAGCAGCTGTAGCATTATACTTCCCTTTATGCCATTTCTTGTTAGGAGGATTCTTACAGTCTTTTGCATAATGACCAAGCTTGCTACAATTATAACATATTACTTTTGACTTATGAAAGGGTCTTACCTTGAGGTCCCTTACCTTTGTTCTGGTGCTGCGGGAAGCTTCTTCCTTTCTTTGTCTTAGAAGCAAGAGCATGATTCTTTTCAGCGGGAGGCCCAGATCTACTCTGTATTTTTCCTTCTTCTTCTAGGCAATCATGCCACAACCTATCAAAACTTGGTTGTATTTCTCTTCTATTTACTGTTGCAAGAAATGTATCCCAAGACGTAGGAAGACCATCTATTGCTGTTTGCACAAGATCATCGTCATCTACTTCAACTCCAATTGCCATGAGTAGATCTTTTGTCTGAGCAATCTTTGAAAAGAAGGAGGCAACTGATTCCTTCTCCTCCATAAGTTCAATGCACAAAGTTGCTTCTTCAAAACCCTCTTTTGAGTAGGTGCCTTCTTCTCATAGATATTTTCTAGGGCATCAAAGCATTCCTTAGCTATCCTTAGAGGAGCTATCGTAGGAATCAAATTCTCTTTAACTGAGTCAAAGATGACTCTCTTTGCCTTGGCTTGCTTCTTCTTAAATGTTGCTCTTCTGTGGCCTGTTGTGGTCTCTTCCACAACCCTAGTAACCAAATCATCCAAATCATTCTCCTCCAGAATATTCAAGACCCTAGACTTCCATGTATTAAAGTTTGAGGCTCCTTCAAGTCTATATTCTGCCTTTACTGAGTTAGAAACCATCTCAAATACTTACAATCAACTTGCCAAGTACACTTATAAATCTGCAGTAAAGTTGATTGAAGCACAAACCCTTACTTTATGATCTATGTAGATTTTGTTAGCTTGCAAAACAGAGTTAGCAGACCTAAGTTCTGATACCATGTTAAATTTTGGTTAGGGTTAGGGTTTGATGCAGAAAAATTAAATTTTATATACTTTAATGCAAAAATTCAATATAACAATTTTACATTGAAGTAGAATAGTACATTAGTTACTTAAACAAGATAATTCAAAACATAATTTTCATCTCTTTCAACTTTAACACTACCAAGTAGGTCCCCATGTTAAAGTAATCTTCAGTAACATGTAACCAGTGTTATAAGATTAACAAAAACAACTTTAATTAATAAAAGGAGCAAGTTAGAGTACTTACCTGGAGTGTGGGACCCTTCCTGTTTTATACTAAGAAATTTTACTTTCAGAAAACACTGTCCCTCTCAAAGGCCAGTCAAACACTAGGAACCAGCTGACCCTACTAAAGGGTAAGTACAAACCAGAGAGAGAGAGAGATGAGAGGGCTATAGTACAGATAAATAGGGACGGTCAAAGACAGTCAAATCACAGTTGTAGTACCAAATAAGACGCAACACATAAAATCTAACATAGATTTGACCACAGTTAAGTCTAAACAACTAGGTTTGACCACAGACTAAATCTGAGTACAGAATTTAAGTCTCAGCAGCAGATCAGGCTCTAAAAGGATCTCAACAGTAAGATATGGCCCTAACAAGATCTCAGTACTGTGGAATGGACCTTAACAAGGTCTTAACATAAATATCAAACCTCAAAAAGGATACAAAACAACAAATATGAAATGTAACAGTCAATAGTAGGTTACAACCGCATCAAAAAATAGTTCAGCAGATGGGATAAGAACTATAAGGGCCACGATCTCCCTACTTAAGCTCTCGAAAGAATGAAACAAAACCACAGCAGGCATAATGGGCATCACAACAGGTAGATCGAACCTCAGGAAGACCACAACAATCAGATCAGATCCCTCATTAATCATATTGGAATTCAAACAAACCACGAACAAAAGATCAGGTCACAACTCAGCAGATCAGGTCTCACAAACCAACAGATTGGATCACAATCCAATAGATCGGGTCTCAGTCAAACACAAACCAGGAGCTCAGGTCTCACAAACCAATAGATCAGATCCCATTCAGCCTTTATTAGGGTACGATTTAGTCAAAATGAGGTATCAACAGGGTACAACCTTCCTCAACAAGCTTATGGATGGATGTGTAGTGCTCCCAAAGGCTCATTTCTTAGTTTAGGATCATCATAAAGACTTCCACGTTAACTAATGATCTTGACAGGTGACCAAGCATCAACAATAACCCATAAATCCTTGACGTCAAGTAGCATAAGAAAAGGTTGAGATATATTGTTGTGTTGTTCTATAATGAGGAGCAATAGAACTCCATATATAGGATCCTAAAGACTTCGAGAAGGACCAAAAATAAAAACTTTAAATTAGTTAGGGTTCCATCAATTTAGGGTGGTACCACTTAGTAAGAATTAGGACATAAAAAAAATCACAAATTATAAAATATAAAATATAAATAAAGTGTCTTAGGTGGGTGCCCACACATAAGCTTAATGACACATAAAATATAAGTAGGGTAACTTAGGTGGGTACTAGGGTCAATTAATTAGGTGAGGGTACAAGTACCCCAACCTATGGTACAAGTCAAATCATTAAAACAAGAATGACGCATAACTCCTAGGACCAAAGGGTGTACCACAAGGTGGGAATTCATCCCTAATACCCATAAGACCAAATCATCAAGGTGGTACACACAAAACAACTCAAGGTGGGTGGATGACCCTACTAACCATAAGTCAAAGACAAAGTACCACAAGACCAATAATCAACAAAGTGTAAGGATGAACAACCGAGGTGGGGTACAACCAATCATCTCTCTCTCAAATGTACAAATGTTCCATATAACCTAAAAGTTCATCATCACTGTATAAGGAAGGTCCACACTAGATGATATGATCATGTGGTCCTCCAAACTACTCCATAGGTCAAATGCTAGTGGCTCCATCAAGGGGTGGCCAATCCCTTGAGAAGACCAACTAGCTCCACCATCTCGAAGACCTAAGAGAGGAGGAAATCACACATCATCATCTTGGTCCATTGACCAAGATCCACCTGGTTAACTAACCATGTATGTCATTGCAGGAACTACTTGGTCCTCATGACCAAGAATCTTCTTGGTTCCGGACTAGGAGGTCTTTGTCTCAACCTGCAGGACCAGCTTGGTCCTCGTGACCAAGAAACTGTCTGGTCCCATACCAGAATACCCTAGAGACAAATAGGGGCCCTAGCCACATGATAGGGAATTTTCCATGGCATCAACCTGCTTGGTCCCCGACCAAGAACCCCAAGAGACAGCTGGGGGCCCTAGGGTACCTTCTAGGGTCTTACTCTTTACTCTTCCTGGTTAACTTGACCATGAACCCTAGTTAACTGAATAGGGTACCATCCTGTCTGAGAATGGGTCTCGCAGCTACACTAACTTTAACAATATAGCATGACCAATGTTTGTAGCAAGTGCCAACCTCTAATGTTAGCATTCAATTTGGGTCAGTAAAAATGCCTTCAAATATTTAAATTAGTTGGCTACATTTAAAAACAAGGTTGTCTTTGGATTTGTATTTGTATTTGTCTTAATGAGGATGGCTGATTGAGAGACTTGATCCTTCTTATTTCAATAAATATGAGTCTACATTGATGATGGAGTTCGACACGCTGATTTGAGTAATCTACCTTCCTAAACAATGGCTATAGATCTACCACTGCAATGCACAAAACTACCCTTGTTTTCACTACTGCATCACACCCTAATTTGCTTATATTTGACTGCCCCCAATGATTCACTGGCTACATGCATAGTGTCAAAATGGAATGTGAATCATTGTTAGTAGCTATGAAAATATGTGGTTTTACTGCCTCACATTTTACTTCATTATCCCTTGTTTTTATATTTCTTTGTACTGTTGGGTGAACTAGAAATGCAACAATTAGATCTTCTAGTTGTAACTTGCAAACCACACTTTTGGACTATTTATTTGCAGTCATTGGTAGTAGAATGTCTTCTTGTTGATATGCTCTATAGATTCAGCCATGACCTTGACATTTGTATACTGCCATATGTCCTCTAGACGCTTCGACTACACAACCAGTTCACTAGAAATCATATTTCCATATTTGCATTGTAATACCCCCAGTTTTGAGTTGGAATGTATTTAATCAAAATGATGTAAATACGCTAGTATGGATTCCTAGTGTGGAGCTCAAGGCCAAGGCCTGACTAGTGAATGGTGTTGGAAAATAATAAAATGGTCCAAGATGACTGTGTAAAGAGCACTAGAGGGGCTATGATTCCACTAGAGGGGAAGAGGAAAGGGGTCTATGGGAGATTAAATCCTTTATTGCCAAGGGTCAACCTTAGAACTCATATAATTGCTGCCATGTTCTTTAAATGAGCCAATTGCTTGATTTGACTATTAAATCCAATCATTAAATACATGTGTGAGGTTAGTGGGGAAAATATTCTCATTTAGGTTTGGAAGCATGTTATGAATATCCTTCTATGACATTTGTAAGGGTCCTTTTAGTCTATGGTCATAACTTATGTCAATTGTCTTGTCACCATTCCCTCCTATCTTTTGGAGTCATTCACTCATTTTCCATTATCATACAAATTTCTACACTACTTAGAGTCTCTCCTTCATGTTGTTCATACCATTACCAATTACTAGACTGTGTATAACCCATAAATTCAAATTTGGAGCCAGAGTCGTGGGTTTGGAGGGAAAAGAGATGGTTGTAGGTGAGCATTGAGATTAGGCATGCTAGGAACTTTTACCCATTGAGTTATGCTACGTTTACATGCTTGAGAAGCCATGAATTAAGGCTATAGGTGATTCTCCAATAACATACAGTAGGCTAGACTCCTATGCACACACTAGTAAGCACTTGGTAAGATGGATCGCCCAGGGGGACTATGGATCAGTGAAGGGGATGTCTGATCCTAGAAAGATGTTGTGTGGGGTAGGTATTGTTGGAGCCAAGGCTGTGATGGCTGAGCGATATTATTGTAGAGCTTGTATATGCATTTGGCTAAGCTTAGATAGCAGAATGACTCGTGGGATGAGAGAGAGAAGCTTGTAGATGTGTCCTTCGCCCTGGTGGTCTCATAGCCCATCTTGGGGGTGCCTTCTCAGCAAAAAGAGTATATGCTAGACATAGTGTCTAAGGTTGGGTGGAAAACTACTCTTACACAGCTAGTTGATTGGATCTTCTTTGTTTAAAGACAAGTATTATCTTTGTATCTGATGTGCAATGATTTTATTATTATGCTTGTTGCACCGAGAGAAGCGAGGTGCTCTACAACTCAGTATGGGGGAGATGTTGTAACGTTTGTTCCTAACAAAATAATTAAAAAAATTCACATCGGCTCATAAAATAAAAAATAATGGAAAGTATTTAAAAAAATCCATGTTGGCTCATAAAATAAAATATTATGAAAAGTAATTAAAAAATCGATGTTCATTTATAAAATAAAAACTTAAAACTTAAACCTGGATCTATCAATCAAGAGAGATAAAATTTCTTGAGTTTAAATTTAAAAAAAGAAATACACCTCAAGGAATTGGATCCCTCTCGGTGCTTGATAGATCCGGGTTTATTGCAATGAGAGAAGTGAGGTGCTCTACAACCCAATATGGGGGAGATGTTGTAACGTTCGTTCCTAACAAAATAATTAAAAAATAATTAACAAAATTCATGTTGGCTCATAAAATAAAAAATTAAAAAAATCCGTGTTGGCTCATAAAATAAAATATTATCAAAAGTAATTAAAAAATCGATGTTCATTTATAAAATAAAAAATTAAAACTTAAATCTGGATCTATCAATCAAGAGAGATAAAATTTCTTGAGTTTAAATTTAAAAAAAGAAATACACCTCAAGAAATTGGATCCCTCTCAGTGCTTGATAGATCCAGGTTTAAGATGGATCTATGCTGGTAAATGCACATTTGTGTGTGTGTGGATATAGGTATTTATGTTATGTATTTATCTATGCATCTACACACGCATTTTAAATGTTTATAAATTCATAATATGGCCATTGGGTGAAATTTTGGAGCCCATAATTTGTAGATCTACCCTATGCCAGTTAAATTGATGGATGGGGATGCTACATGCATCTTCTATCATAAAGCCTTAAGGTTGCTTTATATGCTCGTAAGACCCCACGAATTAGCTGAGCTAGACACAAATCAAGTCTAGAAAGAGGTCTAATATGCCAAAGACATGGGCCATGGCACAAGACAAGGAATTCCTATCTCTGTGCTTGTTGTGGTTTCTTTCTTAAATAGAAACTAGATCAACTCATTTTCCTACAAATAACCAGTAATGACGTGGAAGATATCATATTGTTGTCTCCTCTCTAGATCAACCCATAAATACCATATGATCTCAAACATGTTCATACTCTGCGTTCCAATTGCTAGCTACGTTAAGAGTGTTCCTTGGGAGAGTGTTCTTGTGGGACACATTAATTTCAAGTCTCTCTACCTCTTTATTTTGCCATGCCACACCAACAATTGATTTGGCATTAATCTGTTTAGGTGCAAGCTCTACTTTGGTGGTACAAACATTACCAAAGAATATCACAAATAATTTCATATTTTTGGAGAAGGAAGATTAATTTCTAGTACCCATGAGCTCAACAAAATAGGAACACTTAATACTTCCATGCTTCATATCTGAGATACTATCTCTGAAATTAAAATGATGTCACTTGTAGCCATGCACTGTTCCGTAATAACATTTTGAGGCAAAACCATGATTCCATTTGTTGATTGCAATATTATTCATAGCCTAGAGTCTCTGAATGTGAAACAATCATTTCATCATGACATTGAAAAGAATAGGTTGTTCATAATTGATCCATCAAGTGTTACAACTTCAACAATGATATACCAATCTCTTCTCATGATTAGGATAAGTAGCCTGCCAAGATGAAATGATATGATGTTCATAAGGATTTGTTACTCCATCTGTCATTTCACATGTTTCTGTGGATTCTCATTGTTTAAGAGGATTTTTCATCATGAAAACCACAAAGGAACCTATATGTACCAACAACATTGCCTTCAAGTTAGATTCACAATTTTGGCTTTTGAGATGAGAGAGGTCATGTTTGCACCCAACGCTTGATTTCATACAAAAATAGTGGTTGTAACTTCAACTTTCTTGTTACCATCATCTTATTCAATATCCCAAATAAAAGCTTTGCTTAGTCTTCCACCTTTGCATTAGGGCACACCCATACAAATATGGGGTTAATAGACAACATTCCAAGACATTGAATAAAATTGATATTGAATTCTATTTAGGATTGATAATTTTAATAAACCAGACTTTCTTATAAAATGAAAATCGTCAAAGCTCCTTTTTATTATACTTTGGAAATTTTTGGCAAGGCCAACAACATCTTGATAGGTAGAAGTCAACCTATAATCTTTAACAATCCATTGGGCTATTGTAAAGCACTTGAAACTTGTAATTAATAAGTAAAAAACATGAGAGAAAAAATAGAATTTTACCCACTAGAATTATTAGTGTCTTTGTACAAAGGTTGACCTTGATTTTACCCACTAGAATTTTAGACATTGGAGGGAAAAACAAGAAAGAATGGGACCTCCCTCATGGAACACAATAGAAAATACCAAATAGGCAAGAGTAAAAAAATGGGCTTGGTGAACAAATCCTAGATAGTAAAGTTGTTTTGGAGGATCCTAGTGGATCCAAACACCTATGGTAAAAAACGATGAGAGAAAAGTACCTATAGAATTAAATAGACACATAAAAACACCCAAATAATCTTCTATTTGGAGTAATAGTATCAAAAGCTCAAGACATGCGATAAGAGGCACTTCATGGGAAGTAGGAGATCATGAAGGTGTTTCTTTTTGGTACAACACATATAATGGACACAACCCTGTAAAAGAAGAAGAAAGGTTGTCAGGATAAGAGAAACTAAACTTGCATTAGGATGGGAAAGTCCCTTCTTCTATTGGAATGAGGTATATGACTAGCAAAATTCTTATCGTAAATGGACATACTTAAGTTTATTGATATTAGAGGTAAGCATTGAGGAAAGGAGAAGACTAGAATAAATTCTTAAATGTAGAAGAGTCTTAGTAAAACATGAACACAATTCTATCCTCTAACAAAGAAGGATTTGGAAGGTACAAGGTTATAGAAGGATTCTTATCAATCCTTGACTAGGGGGATATTCAAAATGTAAAGATTTGGAAACTATTTTGAAACCTTTCTTTGTGGACCAAGTTTTATAATTCATATCTCTAACAAAAAATAACAAAATACTCTTGGAAGAAGCTCTTAGGCATATAGGGAAAATTAAGCCCTTAAGGTGTGTTATAGCTTGAACTAGCATTTGTGATTAAAGCCCCAAAGAACAACGCTAGTGCAACTATAACCTAGAGATGTTACCCACTATCACCTTGATAACCACCTCCCTGCACTTTAGGTTGGTGGATCTTATCCAACTCAAGGGGGGATTACCTAGGGTAGGATTGTTAGGCTATGGAAATAAGGGCACAAGGTGATTTAAAGAGTTATCCTTAACAAAATAATTTTATGGTCTTTTGTAATATATAAAGGGGTGATGGGAGGATCATTAAGACTAGTGTCAATCCCCAAGGAAACAATGGAATCAAAGGGAACAAAAATAATGAAGGGGTCGAGTTCATGTAAGGGTTAAGGTGGATTAGATTCCTTGCGGTGCCAACTAATAAACCCCAACATGTTACAACATCAATGTGGAAATCCACTAGGAGTTCCCTTGAATTTCCAACTCAAACCATAACAACTAGGGATGAATCACAAGTTCTCACTCTATAAAGATGAATCAAAACAATTGCATTAAACAACAAGGGATGGAGGAGATCATTTGCTCGCAATCCTTCCAATGAGATAATTTTTTTCTTCTTATGATGGAGGAGATCATTCGCTCGTAGTCCTTCCAATGAGATACATTTTTTCTTCTTATGGACCTAATTAGCAAGTCTAGATATTCCACATATAATTTGCAAAATTAAAGATGAAAACAAGAAACACACTTACAAATGGAGAATAAAACCCTTTATACTTAAAAAATGCTACATAAATATATGTCAATTAGGCTCCAAAAATAGAGAGCTCTCAAAATCTAACCATGAGTTCAAATGAGGAAGATGCTCTCTTTATATAGGAGAGTAGCTCAAGTTTTTTTTTGTAAATAAGAAGACTACATATTAAATATCAATAAGAAAATTACATCAAGTTTATGATAAAAATGCTTTCCAGCCCCAGAGTATGTCCCTTTAACAATACAACAAGCCCCTTACAGTCATCAAAAATCAAAACTACCCCTCCTCTTGGGGAAAACAGGGGTTTAAACAATCTTAGCACCATAATTGGAACTGAAACATAGACACCTAACTGAAAAAATGCGCTAAACATAAATACCGCTATAAGGGCTGCTAACAAGTATGGACTAAGAAAGAGATGCATTCATAAATACTAGAACTAACATTACAGGAACCTGTCACTCAATTGACGATCCATCTAAACCAACATTCACATTCCTACAACAGAACCTCCCTCAGCAACTGGCCTCGGAAGAAACATAATGCCCAAAATTTGCAATAACATCAATCTTTTTGTGCATGGGTCTAGAGTCTGCACAATTCTCTTTCCAGAAGTGCACTAGAATTTCATCGCCCTGGTTCTTCGCCTCACGCTCCATCATAATCAGCCCCAGAATTCCCTTCATGACCCAAAACATCGAGACAACCTACTCATACAATGTAAGTCGAGAATGGGTCGTACATGGGTCAATTATCCACTCCTCTAATGCCGAGAATTCCTCCACAGGCTTTGGTACCTCCAAGTTGTACCAGAGCTTCCTCTCCACCTCTTTGATCTTGTCTCGAATCGCCTGAGGTATCGACGCCTTGTACATCCACGCAGATTGGGAATCCCTAAGTTTCTCACGATTGGCCCTCTTTGGACCAGAGCCCCCCTTGCCGAGACCCTCGTCATGTAATTCCATTGGCTCCAACCACTCCGAAACTTGGTTGTCCGAAAATTTCAAGTCGACCACCTTCCACAAAGGGCCATCTTCTTGTGTCGATATTATGCCTCCCCCTCCTCCATCGTTATACCAAGATGGTGACTGACTGAAATCATAACCATTAAAATTAGTAATGATAGTGAAAAGTTTCCACACCTAGAGCCCATTTGTGTTTGTTCTCCAATCCTCCCCTCAGAAAATTCCTTTGGAGTTAACAAATTTCTTTTGGCACTGAGTTAGGGGATGCCATCACCGAAAATAGGTAGGTAGGTATGGATTGAAGTACAAATTTGACTAAAACCAGTATGTTGGCTAGATTGATGGGTCTCATGGTCCACTTCGAATTTTTTTGTCTCATTTTATCCACCAATTCCTTCCAAGAGGCCTATCAGACCACTAGATCTGAGAGAGGTGCGCCTTGATATTTGGAAGGAAGGGTGCTCCTTTGAAATCTTAGGATATGCAAAATGTTATGTTGAGTGATTCTAGGAGTATTGAAGATGAATATTTATGATTTTTTCTCATTAACTAACAAGCCAAAATATTTGAATAAGAGGCTTAATCCCCTTTTTATTGCCCTAGCTTCTTGGATTGAGGCATGTACCATAAGCATTGCATCATCCAAAAATTGTTGGCGTGTTTGTTTCGGGGTGCTAGTATATAATGAAAGACCATGCAGATCTTGGTCTCTTGCCAATGCTTTAAACATTTGACCCAACCCTTCAGCCACAAGGATACACAAAAAGGGGGGAAGAGGATCTCCTTTCCTAATCCGTCATGTCGGCCTGGATTTTTGAGAAGGAACCCCTTTCAACAGTATTGAGAAGAACATTGAAGAAGATAGATTGTATACCTAGTTGGTCCATTCCCCACTAAAAAAAACTCCTTCAAAACCGTAGTCATGAACTTCCAATTGATCTCGTCATAAGCTTTGGGAAAATAGAGTTTTATCATCATGCCCAGATTCTTTGTGGTTTATAGAGAATGGCTCACCTCATGAAGTAGAATTGTCCCATCCAAAATTTTGCATCCTTACACAAATCCAAATTGCTCCATAGAGATCAGATTGGGAAGAAGAGGTTTTCACTTGTTTGTTATGACCTTTGTAATAATTTTATAAATCACATTACATAAAGCAATTGGTTTGAATTTACCTGGAACATCGATCCCTTCGCTTTTCGGGATCATGGACAAGAAGATAGCATTGAAGGCTAAAGGAACCCCTCTAGTTGCTCGTGAGTTTTTCACAATCTACACCACCTCGTCTTTGATAACATCCTAGAAAAAATGGAAAAAGTTAGTGGTAAATCCATCCAACCCTAGGGATTTTCCATCTTCCATCTGTCTGATCGCTTCCTCTACTTCTTCCAATTCAACAGGATGTGTAATCATATCATTTTGAGATGGAGTCACTAAGGAAGGGATATGTTGAGTTATTGTTGATATATCTGCCAATTTGTCATGAATTGGTTCTCGCATGATCTCCTTAAAGTGACTTACTAGTTATTCCTCAATTTCCTTCCAAAACTTGTAATGCAATTCTCAGAGACTTGGTTCTCCCCATTCTCTTGTTAAAGTATTGTAATGCAATTCCTTTGTCAATTTTGGATGGCCACACAATGAAAGAAGGAAGTGTTGTGCTCCCCTTCTATCAGCCAACCATTCCGAGATTTCTATTTCTAGAGTATTTCTTTTTGCTTTTCCCTCTCTTCAAGTTGTGCTTCAACTTGTCATTCTTAGTCTCTAAGTGTATCATCATATCCATCCTGCATACCCTTAATTTGTATTTCTTCTAGTATGCCTTCCACCTATTTTTTTTTATATCTTGGAATATATTTCCAAAAACCTCTTTGTTCCACTTTCTCAGTTTCATCTTCACTGCTTTCAACTTATGTTGGAATTGGTACATGCATGTTCCGTAGGGGATATTTGCTTCCTCCCACCATTGTTGTACTAATATTTTGATATCTGGGTGGGATAACCAGAATTGCTCAAAGCAGAAAGGTTGTCCCAAGGAGCCCTCATCAATGATCCATGTTAGAGTAATCGACCAGTGATCCAACCCTCCAGCAAGTATCACTAGAGCTGATTCTTCCCCACCACTGGTTAAGATTTATTCTAAGAGGAGGAATCTGTCTAGCCTAGAGGCAATGTGCCTCACACCCCCTTGCCTATTATTCTTGGTAAACAAGTGGTTCCATATTCCCAAATATACTAGATTTAGATTTTCTATAAGGTCTCTAAATTCTTGACTTGCCACTTCCAGCTACCGTCGTCCTCCCTGCCCCCCCCAGTGAGGTAATCATATTAAAATCCCCGCCGAGAATCCAATGATGCTCATTAAACTAGTTTTGAAGAGTCTCCGATGTCTTCAAAAATTGAATCTTCTGAGGAGGGGATTGGGGCCCATACACATTCATTATTCTCCCCAAATGTTAGATTCCGTAAGTTGAAACTTAGCCAAAATGAATCTTTGAGAGGATAAGGAATTTGATAGACTAATTACCTTTGGGTCCCATAAGATTTCCAAGCCCCCTACTGCCCCTTAGGCATCTACACCAATCACTTCACTTCCTTTCCATATTTTCCTTGCTAGTGTCTTCATAACCATTTCATGACACTTGGTCTCCTGAATAAAGAAGACCATTGGTTTCTCATGCATAATCTTCTTCCTCGAGATTTTTCCTTTATGTGGGATGTTTGCGCCCCTTATATTCCAAGATAATACTTTCATTGGGATTGGTTTTGGATCGAAAACCGAGTTTCCTTGATCGTCAGGTATTGGCCTGAATCTACCAGTTTGGCCCTGATTTCAACGAGCCTTTGTCAGTTACTCCTCCTTCCTCTTTTGTTTAGTGCCTCCTTGAATTTCCTCTTGTTTTCTTTAGGGTTATCCCCTTTTATTCCTAGCGATTTTGATTTGGAAGTTCTCAGGATAGCCTCTTACAGGAGTTGGACTTGGTGGAAGTGAACATAACCCTTTTCTTTGTTGGAGCATGCCACCTCGATCCCATCCAGCTCCAACTCTCATTGCTCCATGTCTTCGTCTACCTCCTCCATCATGTTAGTTTCTTCCATCCCCCCCTCTATCGGATCTAGTTGACAGATACTCTCGTTTTGACGTTGATCCATTTTTAGGAGGCTTCACATTCTCCCTTGCTTCATCGGGTTCTGTCTTTCCCTATTCATTTTCAAGGATTTGATCAAGAATTTCAAAGCTATTCATTGTTGTAGGTTTGTCATTAGGGTGATTCCCAGCATGTCGTCTCCCTTGCTTTATTCTGTTGGAAACCTTAGTGTACCCTTCGCTATTTGTTTCTTCTCTCTGTTTCTCCTGAGGGGGAGGAGAGTTCAAGGGGCGTTCAATGAAAAGGTGTCCATGCTCATGTCATATCCTACAACAAAAAGGGACATGTTCGTAGTCCAATGGTTGCAACTAATCTTCATCATCCTAGGTAAGATTGATAGCTTCCAGAAGTTCCTTGGAAATATCTATATCAACAAAAATCCTCGTATATGAGGTATATCATACAAATTTAGTTTGTTTAGATATCTTTATTAAATCTCTTAGGGTATCACCAATATCCTTCAAGATCCTTGGTTCCCAATACTCACTAGGGAGTGAGTATAGGCAGATCCATACTAGTGCCCTCTTCAAGTCCTCTTTGTATGGATTGGACCTTTCTTGCCAAGGCTTAAGAAACATTCCTGCAGAGTAGAACAAATATGGGCCTCCCTCAAAGGTCCGGTCTATGTCCTCAATACTAAAGAAATCAATTGTAAAAAATCCCTTGGATCCGAGTTGAAGGTCATAGTTCCCTTTAGGTTTCTAGATCATAGGGATCCATCTAATCAAATCTTTTTCTAGAGGCCATATTTCAAGAAACTTACCAATGAGAGCATGATATTTCATGTGTTGAATCCGATCCTGAAGTTTCTTCAAGTGGATTTGCATGGAAGGGATCCTAGAGGATTTAGGAATGCATCACCCAAATCCTTTTCCTCCGCTTCTTCCCTAGTGCTCCAACTGTTCGTTGTTCGACCCTCCTCCTCCCTTCCCAGAGCCACATCCGATATCTTGTTTTTCCTTCCCCTTCTCCTTCATCACGGATCCTCCTTGCGGGGACGGGTTACCCCCTATCTCTATCTACATTCCACCTACTTGCTTTGATCTACTAGCCAGAACCCCTCATGGTTGCTGAAATGCATTTATGAAAATTTGCCAGAAAACCCTAGCCTTTGCACATTCTCTCTGAGATCACTTTGCTAGAAAAGTTATCTTCTTTGTTGACCTATCCCAGAGTAGCTCAAGTTCCTTTACAATAAAATATTCATTTATCCTAGATCTAGCTTAGGGTGAAGTAAAATAGTACAAAAACCTCACTAAACTCTAACCAACTCCTAACGAATACAATAAAATAATGGTCAATACCACATATACAAAGCTATGACACAAGGCCCCAAGTAGAAGGGGCGCCTCCATTAAGTTCGGAAATAAGACCAAGAAATGTCCACATCAAGTCTCCCATGACCTTCTCCAAAGGAATAATCCTAACAACAAAATGCCCACATGTCAACTGACAAGGGCGCAAAATCCCTCCAAGTGCAAAACGTCCTCCATAAAGTTGGTTGTTCAAGAGGAATATGTCCACACATCAAACAACCATCCAAATTGTGTCCACTTAAGTAAAAAAGTTCACAAATACCTCCAACGATGAGCTCGATGAGGTGCATATGTATGTTTCTAGTTTTCTTTCATATAGAAGCTCTAAATCTTGAAAAACTCTCATGTACCCATCTCCATTCCATTTTAGTCTCACTTGATTGTTTCTCTTGCAAATAGTTTAGTGGATCCATACACATTTGGTTTATGTTCTTTCAAATTGCTAAGCAGTATGTTCATGGCTAATGTTTGTCTTCATCTTGTTTCAATAACTTCTACCTCTTTGCATGTCTACAGTGGTCTTAGGCTCCTTGATCTTATGCCCAATAACTTTAGAGATTTTGTTTAGACCTCTTTGTGTCCCTAGACTCCATGGTCCTATGTCAAATTTTGGTTGGTAGATCTCATCTTGCATCCATGGCTAGTAATTTCTATTTTTGTTCATATCTTCTTTTTCTTTTTTTGGGTTCATTTACATAACATTGTAAATTTAACATTGGAACTGTAATGCAATCACATGTACTTAACTCCCAAACAATGATAATGAATCCATAGACTTGGCCTATGGATTTTGTTCTTTCAAATTGCAACATAATATGTTCACATCTCATGTTTGCCTTTATCTTAACTTTGAAAACGGTAGAGAGCTCGCTCTGCATGCTAGAGGTATGAGGTTCGATTTTTTTTTTTTTTTAAATTATTATCTGTATTCACTTTTCTCAAAAGGGTTTAATGATATATTACTAAAATGCCGGGTTTCGTTTGCCCAGGAGAAGGATACAAAGATATTAATCAATCGCATCCATCAACTTGTTTATTTATTTATTCCAACAATCTTCTGTTAATATTCGTACGATGAATTTTGTTATTTCACCACCTATTCGGATGATGAAACTCAGCCCCATGGTTTCAAGCAGCGGGGATAACTAACTAGTCAAACTGAGATTTGAAGGTCGCGGGTTTGAACTACTCTCGTTGCTGTATTTGGCAGCATTAAATGAAAGGGACCTGTCAGAAGGTTGCGTGTTCGATTCACGTCGAGTTCAAAATTCCATAATCCTGTCTCATACTAACAGAATTACCAACATTTTGTCATTTTCTCTCTACAGATATCAGAAGTACAAACAGGATTAACAAAGTTTTTGAGATCAAGTATAAACATGATTACCAACTTTTTGACATTTTGATTTTATCTCCTACAGAGATAAGAAGGTTTGCGTGTTCGATTTACGTTCAAAACCACATCAGACTGCCTCTCACAAGCAGGATTCCCAACTTTTGACATTTTCTGTTACATATATTTTCCCAGGGCAGCTCTATCTCTCTCATCTTCGTCCAATTTGGACTAATCAATCTTATGAGCCATGACTCTCTATGCTATGGAGATTCTAACCCCATTAGCAATGCTTTTGTTTTTCAAACTCTATTAAGAATGATTTGCACATTCATATTATGGAAAATATAAAGCTTCTGCTACTAGCAAAACTTATCATTTGACATACTAAGATAAAGAGTGTACTATCACGGGGTTTATAAGTTTAAAACATAGTAGTCATAGACTAAGGTTAGAAAATAAGAAGCAACTATCAAAGCCCAAATGGCAATAACAAATAGTAGTACAGATATTAAGAAATAATGACATATCCCATGTTTATAAGAAGGTCAAGGTTATCATGCTTTAGGCCGAGCCTATTAAATGGGGTAACAATGGGTGGGAAAGGTCTCATCCTTCACCATTTTTTTCACCATTTTGTGGCCTTAGGCAGAGCTCCATTGACATGGTTAGGTTACATTAAGGAACTTATCATTTTTTGAATGATGAGTAAGTCAAACCAGGTGGAGAATGAACTTCCAAGGGGATTCGACTCATGGAGCCAAGCCCCAGTACCCTAGAAGACTTTAAAGATGTGCTTGCTTAAGGTCTAATTTCCCATTTAAACCTGAATTTTCAAGTGGAGGTTGGCACAAATTAGAGCTTGGTTGTGCCAAGTAAACTTGCAGAAATAAGCATTTTTAAACATACAATTATTTCATTTTTTTCCATAGAAATAATAGACGCTCTATTATAATATGTTTCCATGCTACTTGAAATTCTATGGACCATTGGAGTATTTCTCTGAGGAGAAGAAACCTCCTAGTTATGGACACAAGAAAGAGTTGACGACACATGTTTGAGGCACATTCCTAGAGTAACTTTTCCAACAGAGAACCAAAATATGTGTTTATTTGTTTCTCCCTTATCACAAAGAAGACATTGGGCTAGGCAATGCAAGGTACTTTAGGCTCTAAGCAAGAGGAAGGCAACCCAAAATGATAGACCAAGCAAACATGACTTTGTTTGGCTCAATATAACCCTATCACACCACTCAAAACCAACATAACCAAGTAGACTACTTAGATGGCATCCTTTGTAGTTTGTTTAATTTCACATTAATCATGGGTTTGGAGCTCAACAAACAATACCCCACTGACTACCATAGACTAATTTGTATAAAGTTTTTGAACAATTCCATCTCAATTTTCTCCACCATGTAGATAGTGCAAACACCCCCATCTTAAGGAAGAGATCATATGTGACAAAGTCCTTAATTACAACTCTCTCTATTACACTCAACCAAAATTCTAGTTTCAAAATTGGCTAAGGATTCCACTCATGAATTCAGAGCTCAAAGAGATCCCAAATTGTGATGATATCCTTTTTCAAAAGTCATTTGGTCATTCCTAGAGCCTCACCATTAAACCACACCAAGGGAGACCACCATATAGAATGTTTGTGCAAAGTGAGTCACCTTTCTAGGTAAGGCAAGACTTAATGGCTTCCTAGTATTTCCATATGCTTTGAAACACAAAGGTTCCTTGGATCATGACCTTAGTTAGGGTTAGTAACAGAGTTTGGGAGTTGACATTCCTTTATAGTATTTTAACAAGTGAATTTCACTCAAGATGCAATTTCGTAGAAGAACTTTCAGCTTGCCTTGCCATCCACCACTTGAATCACCCATTTGCACAGAACCCCTAACCTTGGCTAAAGGACCCAATCATTAGTAAGTCCCTCCCCTCCCCAACTCCTTAGATATATAACCAAGACCCCAATTAATTCAATAAAAGTATTTATTTCCCTACAACTTGCTCCAAATAAATTCATGAAGGAACATTTTTTTATTATATTTTGATATGCTGCAACAAATGAAACCCAAAAAGATGAGTAATACACATGGTAGCAACAAAACCTTAGAACATGTCTAGAACTTAGTTGCTAATGGCTAGGTCCGAACATCTATTTTTCAACTTTCTTGTCTGTTATTTGTAACATAACCTCCCAAAGAGCCTTCGATGAACCTTCAAACATCAAAGGTACCCCTAGAAACTTGAATACTTGGCCATTTCGAAGCCAAGGCCAATTTTCATGGGCTAGCTAGTCAGGGAAGTCATCATGAGGAAACATGCAGCATTAATTCTTTTCCATTTGAATTTTGGATCCCAAGGATTTGTAGAAGATTTGAATATACTCCATAGTGTTATCCATTGACTCCTCCTCTAATATGAAGAAATGATTGAACCATCTACAAAATTCCCATTGAGCATGCACCGAATGTCAGGTTTAGAAGAGGGGGTCATGAGTCATTAAGCATAATTTTAGGAAATAATACATCCTAAGGGTGTATTGCCATAACATACAAAGTCATAGGAAATGGGAAACACTAGTTAATAGATCTAGAGACTTGAACGCCATCCAACTTAGCTTTCTTGATAGATAGGAAATTTGAAGAATAAACGAATGAATCCTTGCTGGTATGAACAAAGAAGTGGCCAAACCCTAGAGAATGAAACATGGGAAAGATGAAATCCCACTCCACATGTCATAATATATCTTGAATATGTAGCATCCTTAGATGAAACTAGTTTTGTCTATTGTAATAATCTATGGAAAGATGTAGTGAATATGCAAAGGCAAAGCTTTGGTTAGAGTCTTGTAAGAAACATTGAGGAGGGTGATCGACCTCTAATTGGTATTATATTAGCTATGGTGTGCATCATTCTCAAATTAAACTAATTATATATTCCCTAATAATTTATGCCAAGATGCAGCAACTCTACAAGGACAAATATTTGGCTGAAAGTTTGTAAGAAACATTGAGTAGGGTGATCAACCTCTAGTTGGTAATAAGATTTAGGTCTCCCACTTTGTAAATAAATTTAATGTAGCCTTTGTTAATGGGAAAGGTAGGGACATTTTGTGGATTTTTTCCTTGTATATATTGAGAAGGTCAAGGCCAACAAAATCCCAAATGGCCTTAAAAAATTTACACATACATGTACAAGCCAACTGGCTCATAATCAACCATCGTCATTAGATATTTTGATGATTCTAACACAGTCAAATCTCGGTTGCATATTCTTGTAGGTTTTCATGCCACCCCACATGCACCAATGATACCTTGAGATTGAGATAGAGTATGATAATGGCTATTAAATTCTCACTCAATGTCCTCCTAGTTGGTTACCCATCTGACCAAAGTCTTTAGGGCTCCTATTATTTCACAGACCTCCTTTATAGCAACATATTTGGAAAAAGGTTTTGTGGTTTGATCTCTAGTTTTAAGCTAGTGGATTCAAGAACAAATTTGGGTACGACCAACTTCAAGAATTGTGGAAGCTTAATAACTCTTACTAGTATTGCACTATCATATACTTGAAATTTAAACCACCAGAAACTTCTTCGCACTTAGTACAAGGAAAACACCTTCTAGAAGAGGTTTTGGTGAAACTTCCAATAGAAAAATCATTTATATCCTTTTATAGCGGAGGTGGATAGCAGAGGTGGGCGACTAGAGGTTTATGCAGATGTTTTGTATCTGGTGTGCATCTTATATATAACCACAACAATGTGTTTTGAAATTTGGAGACACATCAAATAATCCAAATGTCTCACCGATTTAAATTTTTTTTTAAATAAAAAACTAAAACGAAATAATCGGTGCTCCTAACACAAACATAAGCATCGGTGCACTTCAAAACAGTTGCACCGAAAAACTTATATATATATATTTCGAAGAGGTGGATAATAGAGATGGGAAGTTGGAGCTTTTTGGGAATGTTTTGTCTCTAGTGTGCGTCTTAGATATAACCACACCAATGTGTTTTACATTTCAAGAAGCACTAGATAGTCCAAATGTCCCACCATTTAAATTTAGATTTTAAAATAAAAAACAAATATAAAAGCATTGGTGCTCCTAACACAAACATAAGCAACGGTGCGTTTCAAAACAAGCTCACCGACAAACTTATAATTTTTAAAAATATATATATTTCAAAAACTTACACTGTGTTTATCTAAAATAAATGCACTAGTGTATTGTAATTTTACAATAAGCATTGATGCATATTTTGATCAAAACGCATCAGAAACATTGAAATGATTTAAAATTTTAAAATATGATCTATGCATTCAATGGCGTGCTTTGTAATTATAAACATACCAGTGTGGTTATATTTTAACATATGCATTGGTGCATTGTTACCAAAAGGCAACAATAATTAATGAAATAATAAAAAAATACTTTTTATGGTGCTTTTTGTTGAAATATATGCATTAGTGCATCATAAAATTTCTCGGTGCACTGCGTTAGGGTAGAATAAAAAAAATATCCCGACCGTATAATCATTTTTTGAACTATTATACCAATGCTTCTGTGGAGCCATGCAAGCACTGGTGCTCACGTATCTATAGAAGCGCCCAGTGTTACATGGTTCTCATACCACCAAACTTAACAATTTCTATGACTCCAAGGTTGATCGGTGTTTGCTTTGGAATTTCCAAACAACCATTTTTTTCATTTTTTCCATACATCACAACCATGCATCTTCAACGCAAAAAGAACCTGGTAAATCAATTTGTATCCTTCAATTTAAAATTTCAGTGGATTAAATTTAGAAATTCATCTTTGTAGGATTAGAATTTTAAGAAAATTAGAACATGTTTTCGCTGGTGATCCCATAGAGTTTGAGTCGCACCGTTTCCGTTGGTGCTCCCACGGAGCTTAGGTTGCAATGCACAACGATGCGTTCATAGGTCGCATCGGATATAGTGCCTTAACTTAATGCGCTGGTATTAGTGCATTCCTTTCCTACAAACACACCATCAAATGCGCGCCAAATGTGGTGTTGGTATATTTAAATAACCGCACTGGTTCACATTGGTGCACCCAACTACCTGTGCATCACCAACAACGGCAAAGCCAATGCACAGTATCAAGCACAACAAACAATGTGTTTATGTATACAAGGTGCAGCATAAAAATCCATAAACGAACAACCAGTTTGTTGTAAGACACACTTGAAATTAGAAACCGATGTGCAATATTGACCACTGTTATCGATGCATTCATTTAGAATAAACACAATGGACATACATTTTTTAATTAAAAATAGTAGAGCTCACCTGTGCGTTTGATTCATATAAACACACCGTAAAACTCATCCCAAATGTGGTGTGGGTGTATCCAAATACCCACACCAGTCATCCCTGATGCGTCTAACAACCGGTGCGTCTAAGGGTGCATCATGTACAGTGCGCTTCTAGACGCACCTCTAATAGTGCATGTCTAGAGATAAGGTGCAATGTACAAAACCATAAACAAACAACCCGTGTGACATAAAACACACCTAAAAGTAGAAAAGGCTGTGTTGAATGGTTCACTTTTACAACTGCATCTCTTTACACTACACGCACCGGAAAGACATTTCTATTTGAAATCGTAGAAATCACCGATGCATTATGTTGCACACCATAAAAGGTTTCTAGGCGCGCCTTTACCAGTGCGCCTGGATATATGATACATACCAGTTATAAATTTGCAATTAAAAAACTGTAATTAATGTTCAATGTATTAGGTTGCACATCGTGACTAGTGCGTTCTGGTATGCACCGTTAATAGTGCTTTCCGATAGATGTGAAGCACTGTTAACACATAAAAATAATAAAATCCAGAAATAGCCATTGGTGCGCTTTGTTGAGCACAGCCGCGGTGCTAGGTTAATGATGCAGTCTATTAAATCCTTATGCACCATTTATGGTGCTCTAATAAAAATAAAGAGCATCATTAGCCGTGCCCTTAGCAGGGTATTTTTTAAGGATTTTAATATTATACTTAAGTATAGTATCATAGGCGATTATTTTGGATTGAAAAAAATATGTATATAGATAGGTAGGCAAATATGAAATATACAATTTACTACTAAAATGTGTAAATTTTGGCGAATATTATGATAAAAAACATATTTTTTGTAAATATAGGCGATATTAGAGACTAAAAATGTCTAAATAGCAAATTTATTTTTTGAAACAAAAGCCCGAAAAATAGCCAATTGGCGAAATTTCGCCCTTAAAAATGACCTTGGCGTTTAGTTTAAAATGTATGCACTGCTTATGAAAATGTTTGTTGGGCCCCAAAAAATTTGTACCTATTTTGTATAGATTTTTTATTTGATTAATATAATTAATGATGAAATTTGTATGTAAATTAAAGACAAGCACCACAGTCACCTCAAATCGATTTTTATGATGTTGTTCATGATGGCAAGCAAGAGAGAGGGAGAGGGATTTGGTTCCTCATCCTATTTTTGATGCCACTCGTCATATATTATTTCAGTTTGGGCTCCTCGAGTTTTATGGGGAGGCTAATTCAATTACATGGAAGACTGAGCTATTGATTGAGTTGATCCATTGATGGGATCATGACAGGGGGGCCTTCAATGTTGGTTCGATATTTGGTACCAACACATAGAGGAGGATGTGTACTTTACCACAAGTTTATCTAGGAGGGGGAGGGCTTTGATCTCCATTCTCTCGATTTACCACGTAGTGTTGTAGCTAACACTCAGTTGATGTATGTTCAGTGAGTCATCAACAATTATATTAATCATTCTAATGAGTTCCAGGTGAGTGGGGGCCAATTGAGGCTACATGCATTTTGGTTGGAGAAGGCCAAGTGCTTGAGCCTTTTTGTTACCATGATAGCCACCATATCACTTATGGGTAGAATATTAGTTGTGCTATGTTGTATCATGTAGAGAGTTTATTGCAAATGCCCAGGATGATTAGGTGGGATACTATTTTTCAATGATAGAATTTCATAGCTTTAGACCACTTTCATAGCCAATTGCAGGGGAGACAATTTTTTCCCTTCACTTTAGAGTTATTTACTCTATTTTTTGAGAGGTTTACAATGAACCAACCCACATTTGGGCCTATATTTGACTGCATACCAGCTAGACACAAGATTGATGTGTGTATGTGCATTTGGGTGCAGAGGTTTCCTAGGAGAGGAAAGCCTGAGATCATGTGTAGGGATCCTAGTACAAAGGTTTTGGCGATGTTATGCAGTCAAGATCCGCATTCAGTCATTGATTATATATAATATCCATACGTAGGGATCAACTGGAGAGGATGTGTGAACATACGATTTACGCAAGAAAAGCCACATGTTATGAGAGGTAATATATATGATCGTTATATATTGATTAATTAAGTTGCATAAATTTTATCTTATTTAATGCACATGTAATTAATTATAATACTCTATTTAAATTGTTTAATAATTGTTGTCCATTATTTTGAAAATATTGGCACATTTATTGTGGATGAGCCACCAAAATATGATGTGGACATGGAAGAGGTTGATGAGCCAGTTCTTGACTACAAACATGGCATGGAGCAACACATGTTAGGTCCTATATTTAGTCACCATGTGCCAAATTGTCTTTTTCACTTGATGGCCCAACATGGGGTGGAGCCTGTATGGCATCGAGAGATTGTACTGGACCTCGATCTCTCTCCCATATGGTTCACCCTTCCTTATGATATGATGGTATTGATGTATCATATTGTCAATGCCCTCAAGCTCATTGACGACTTGAGGGCATGTATTCTAGATACATCTTCTGGGGACGATTCTCCTCCACCTCCACTACCATCTCTTCCATTCACTGTTGCAGTAGTTCAATGGATCATATAGTCCAAAAATGAATCTACCTCTTATAAACCATCTCCATCCCCTCATGTCGTAGGTTCGCCACCACCATCTCCTGATGCACGATCCACTGATCCACTAGTCCCACCACTTCATCCCCTATTGTAGTAGTCCCACAACCACCATCCCCGCCTCCATCATTCCCAACACCATCCATTGATTCCCCATCCATTGATCCATTAGTCCCACCAATTCCATCCCCTCCTCCAACATCCCCACCACCATCCATTGATGCCCCATCCATCGATCCATTAGTTCCACCACCCCCATCCCATCCTACAGAATCCCCACCACCATCCATTGATTCCCCATCCACTGATCCATTATTCCCACCACTTTCATCCCCTGTTCTAGCAAGACCACCACTACCCCCTCTTGCACCAACTACATCATCCACCAGTGCACCGGCTACATCATCCATTAATGCACCAGGATATTTACAAGATTTGATGTTATCGACTATTATCGCTCTTTATGGAGATATGCATTAGTTTCTAGTTATTGTGTTGTCACATGAAACAGGTAGTGGTTGACCCTTTGCCTCTTCTGATGTAAATGGAGTCGATGAGTTTGGCTTTGGTAGTGGACGTAGCTAGTGTATTTGATTGTTGAGATATGAGTCGACATTTATATTGATTTTTGATATGTATATTTCACTTGTACATTTCACTTCATATGTATATTATTCATTTTCATATCATGTTCATGTTGATGTTGTTTGAATTATAAATTATGAATTTTCATATGTTATTATGTATTTTCATATCATGTTCATGTTTTTTCTTTTTTGTAAAATTTGAATTTATATTACACTATGTAGAAAAAATGTACATGTCAATATCAAAACAACCCGTTGCTTGGTGTGTCCAAATGTCCATGAAAGAAAAGATGTCCCAAAACTGAAGATTACTGAGAAGCATTGTTGGAAAAACTAAGTATAGCAGTCTGAAATTATAACTATCACATGGTTCCCCCATAGGCCAGGGGTTATGACCAACAAAATTAAAACCAAGATGTTATGAAATTCTACTAAACATACTAATGCAAACAATTTCTCAAATCTTGAAAACAAAGAAAAGAGACCCATCTAATTTGACTCATCATCGGAGATAATAACAACAGAGTGGTTGGAACATGGGGTTTCCCATTTGACCTCAGAAGGAGCAGCTTCTAGACCGCCCTTGAACAATGTTTGCTTTATAGGAGGGCGAACAGGTGTGGTTGCACTGAACCCCTTTCCCATGAATTATTTGGCCAGTGCATTCATCTTGTTGTTGATGTTCTCATCGGCAGTGACCTAGTTTTGAGATAAACCACACATGCCATCCTCCATACCCACAAGATGAGATTCCAACTGAGATTCCATCATAGGTCTGTGCCTCTCTCTCCTCATATCAACATCCATACATTCCTCAAAATCCATATAGAAACGATCTTTCATGGTCCAGAAAAATTGAAGGGTTTTGGTGTGGCGGGTTTCCCTGGTTCTGGAGGATCTAGAGTCTTCAACCAGGTCCTTGAAATCCTCTATAAGCTTCTGTTTATCAGGCCTCGATATTTTGTTCCTACGTCTCATATCCATGCACTCAGTGTGCTCCCGATCCTTTCAACTCACTCTGTTTTCAAAAAACGTCTTTCCATTTCCATATCCCATAGGGACCGTGGCATATGGGTGTGCCTTGGGCTATTTGCAGTCTTGCGTTTGGTGACCTTGGTCCTCACAATCGCTAAACTAAACCAAGAGACAAGCTTGGATGAGGGAGGCCTGCTGCTGAAGACACGAAAAAAAAAGAAATCCAATAGATGAGATTGTAGGTGCAAGGATACAAAGACACCATCGGTTTGGGGAGAAGTGAGGGAGAAGTCTCCTATGGTTCCTCTTCCTGGGAAACCTTCCCATATCAAAATATGCCTTCCCATCATGGATCAAGCAGGCATGAGAGGTGATGAAGGTGCTCAGAACTTCGTACCTGGAACCAGAAGTTGAGCCAAGTGAAGTACCGGACGCATAAAGGGGTAATCATACAAAGACTTGAGTTTTGATTAATAGGATGATGGGAGTGGCCACTTTCCTTCCCACATGCCCCAATACTAATGCACCGACACATCTCCCCTTTGCATGGCGATTGCTTGATGGAACCCGTCATGGGGGCATATCATGTTCGTATTGATGTTATTGGGTAATTCTTTTAATCTCAACAAATGTTGTTCCATAAATTCATTTGATTAATACTACAACAATTGAAAAAATTGGCATGGTTGGAATTATTATATAACATTGAGAGATCTGTCATTGTGGAATCATAAGGTCAACTAATATTGCTTACAATGGGTTTTTGTCTTTTGAATTTATAAGAGTTCTCTTTAGGTTAACATATTGAAATGATAAACTAATAATCTATGCGCAATTAATTAAGTTTTCTTGATTATAATTGAATGTATTTCAAAGGAATTTCAAGCCTTCATTAGTCACTGGATGATGTTACTACACTAGATATGGATGGTTGTAATATGTTTTGAAAACTTCATGTGCAAGTGGGCAAACCATAAAATAAATTTGAAATATGTAATTGAATTTTTATCCAATCTTGTGGCACGTTCATTGAATGCTAATTTAAAAATATTTTATTTTTAATAGTTCTATAATAAGTTTGAGTCTTATCCCTAAAATTAATTTATAATAATAAATAAACAAATAAATTAAAACATATTTATTAAAATTTTAATAAACAATAAAAGTGAAGCATTAAATTGTACCACTGATGATGATTTGGATTCTAAATAGAAAATATTTTTCACAGTTTGAAATTGTAAAACTCTAAATAATGAGCAACACATCTTTACAAATATTAAAAAATTGGGTAATATTGTTGTTAGAATTAAATTCATAAACTGTATTCATGCACCCTTGATACTATATTAATTGTAACTATTAACCCCAGCCTCAACTGTAAACAATTATACCGAAACCCAATTAAATTGACCAACAATAAATACCATTAACCATTATAACATTATAATAATAACATACCATATCATGGTATAAGATTATTATATTATTGTTATTTTATAGTTATAATAAAAACAACGATAGGTTAATACTATAATATTATTGGCATACATTAAGAATGGTATGTTAGTACTATAATATTATTGTTGTAACATTATTGGTTAATTATTATCTGTTACAATATAGTGGTAAGATAATAATATTAATATAACCTCTATAATTATAATAAGCTATATAATTGTTCATCAAGTTGTGCTTTAGTGGTTAGTTGAAATGTTTGTGGTGATGATGGGTTCAAACTCTAGCAAGCATATTGCTTATGCAAATGTACTTGAGAAAAACCTTCATGAGGTGTCATGTCATACTAATTTGATAAGCCTTGTGTTGACAAAAACCCAGTCGACAGGGGTTCCCGACACTATCAAATCCCAAACCACCGTGATCTCCCTGAGCACCATCTCGGACAGGTTTTACCCCATCCAGCAACACCTGTAGAGCAGATGAGGTCTCACCCGAGATGTTCTAGGGAGAGTTGACGGAACCAAGTTTCCGCCGAATGAAGGAGGATGTTGTGCATCAATTGACTAACTTATTGCAACATGTCGGAAATAGATCTAAGCATTCAACTCAAGCATTAATCATAATCGGGACATTGAAAAGGAACAAACCCATTATTGCAACAGATAAAACAATAACGCATTAATTGCAGCAAGGAAACATCGCATCATTCATATATTCGTATCGAAAAATGCATTACCACAGATAAACAAGAAAGACACAAGTATTCTGCTCAAAAGCTCTGTCACATCATATTATCTTTGCAAAAACCCAGATACAATAAGATATTCAGTCTTCCCTTCAGATCAAGATTAAGATTTTACATTTGTGTTCTTCACCAAGATAATCTCCCCAAAGATAGATGATCTCAATACTTACAAACCTACATCTATTTATAGGCTTACGTCTTTACATTTGTGGTCCACTTAGGCAACCGCCTAACTACTTCTTAACTAACTTCTACAAAAACTAACCCAAAATCCCCCATAATGTGGTCAAATGACCCAAAAACCTCCATAGTGTGGTCTAAATGACCCAAAATATACATGACACGGTCTAAATGACCCAAAACTACAAAAATAATTGTCGCCTTGCTCGCTGCTTTCCTCCTTTCGCGGTACCTTTGGCCTTGCGCAACATCTGCGATGATGCGATGCTGACTCACCAAACCGCCTGCCAACAGGACCCCAACACAATATTGTGGCTCGCCCTCGAGCCACGTTAGGCGGACATGGTGTACTCATGCTCGTCTGTCACTGGAGTGTATCTCTACAACTGTTCTTGTTGTCTGGATCTTGCTGCGATATTATGCTCTCTCTATTGTGATGATCGTCGGCTTGCTGTCATGTACTTCTCACCCAAAATTTTGTTAGTTTTTCAGAATTTACTTCAATCTGGTCTAGGATCTTAATTGAGAGAACAACATGTACAGCGTATCTACAGTATATTAATCATGGACACAATAATGCAAGTACACAAGAGACACAGAATTTCACCAGGGAAAACCAAGAAGGTGAAAAACCCCGCAACTTCCTCAGAGATAGATAGAGCCATGATACAAAACCCAAGCATAAGAGATATAATCCTAGCAGTAGCTTCTCCTCCTCCACTAGTGCGCCACTCTCCAATGAGTGTATAAGTGAGAAGTGAATGATGAAATAGAGTGCCTCTCGCACTATATTTATACTTGACTTGACTTGCCTAATAACCTTACTAGGTCGGCCTCAACTTAACCACATAACATAATGCTGACAGGGCCAACCCCCACTAGGGTGGTCTAATAACTCTTTAACCCACATAACTTATATAGGGCCGACCCCATCAAGGTGGTCTAATAACCCATCAAGTATAAGTTACAACATTTACAATATAAATGACGACATTTGCGTATAGAGGAATAATAACATCTCTATAGGAATACAATATGCATATGTGAAATACATTCCGAAGTTACAAATACATCAACACTCCCTCTTAACTAGGAAGGTATTTCTTGACACAGATCTGCTAGCACAAGTCTTCTTCTCTAGATCATCGTCACTGGATCATCGTCATCGAATCATTGTCATCATCACTGTTGCTACTATCTCAATCAATCTCCAATCTACTCGTCATAGGAAGTTCTACAGAGCCAACCCTTTTTCATGATGGATGTAGGCCCACCACCTGTAGGTCTTCATCATCACTGGCCATACTGTGGAATCCTCAAGATTTATTACGTGAGTCAACAAAACCTCGAAAGAGCATCCCAGGACTGATTACGAGTGCATAGCTCAACCTATCGGATCTCCCAGGATCTTTTACATGTCACTGCACAACCTTTCCATGGCCACAGAGTATCATCCTGATACTCATGATCATACTGATCATAACATTGTTCACGAAGCACAACCCAGATGCACATCACACAACACTTACATTCACCGGCATGGGAAGACACACTTCAACCATCCGTGAAAGGCTCAGCACTTATATCTATGCCATGGGAAGACACACTTCAACCATGCGAGAATGGCACAACACTTATATCGCAGCCATGGGAGAACACATCTACAACCATGCTCGAATGGCACAACACTTATATTGTATCCATGGGAGAACACATCTACAACCATGCTCGAATGGCACAACACTTATACCGCAGCCATGGGAGAACACATCTACAACCATGCTCGAATGGCCCCAGCCCTTATATCTGCACCATGGGAGAACACATCTACCACCATGTGAGAATGGCTCCAGCCCTTACATCTGCACCATGGGAGACCACATATACCACCATGTGAGAATGGCTCCGGCAATTACATCACGACCATGGGAGAACACATCTTCCACCGTGTCAGAAAATCCCAGCAATTACATCGCGACCATGGGGGAACACATCTACAACCATGTCTGAAAATCCCATGTGCATCTGTGTCTTCAGAACTCATCACACATAATCCAACTGATTATTTAATGTATCCACCTGATACATATCATCTCATATGATCATCCTGATTATCATCATAGCATCGTCCTGATACATATCATCTAGAGCATCGTGCTGATACTCATCATACGTGATCATCTTGATCATCGTCACTGCACTGTCCTGATACTCATCATACGTGATCATCCTGATCATCGTCACTGCATTGTCCTGATGCATATCATCTGGAGCAACATCCTGAAGCTCATCATCTATGATCATCCTGATCATACAATGCATCCACCTGATGCATACCAAGTATTTACCTGATACATAAATACATGATCCAACTGATCATACCAAGCATCCAACCGATGCATATACATATACATGATCCAACTGATCATACTGAGCAGTAACTGGAGCATCGTCCTGATGCTCATCACACAGCGCTTACATACACAGCCATGGGAAGGATCCTCCTCTCACCATGCTTGGAATGGCTCCTGCAAATGTGTCCCATCACTTCTTCCTCGAAGTATCTTCTATCTGAATAACACCAAGCCTCTCTCTGAAGTACTCAAACTTCACTATGGCTAGTGGTTTCGTCAACACATCTGCAACCTGCTCATCCTCCGCAACATACAGAAGCTTCACTGCTCCTCTCTGCACCATATCCCTGATATAGTGATATTTGATCTCAATGTGCTTCGACCTATCGTGGAACACCGGATTCTCAGACAACTTCACACAACTCTGGTTGTCACAAAAGATACCAGTAGTATCCAATGGGAGATCAAATAACTCAGACAATAGCTTCCTAAGCCATACTACCTCATAACTATCCAAACAAGCTGGAACATACTCTGCTTTGGCTGTACTCAGTGCTATGCAGGATTGCTTCCTGCTAAACCAAGAGATCACACCTGATCCCATACTGAAGCAACACCCCGAAGTGCTCTTCCTATCTGCAGCACTGCCTGCCCAATCTGAATCAACATAACCCTCCAGGTTAAACTTTTGATTCACATCATACTTGAGCCCATAATCAACTATACCCTTTAGGTACCTCAGAATATGCTTTACAGCAACCAGGTGAACACTTCTCGGATCCGTCAGGAACTGGCTCAATGTGTTCACTGCAAAGCAAATATATGGTCTCGTATTCGTCAGGTACATCAAGGACCCAATCATATGACGATACATCGTGACATCAACCAGATCAGATGAAGCATCACACAGAAGCTTCAGATTCGATGCCATAGGTGTGGCCATGGCCTTGCAGTCCATCATCCCGAACCTTTTCAAAATCTTTACTGCATACTTCCCTTGTCCAAGGAAGATTCCATCTGCACTCTGCCACACCTCCATGCCTAGAAAATAGTGCATCATCCCCAAGTCCTTAATCTCGAACTCGGAAACAAGATTTCTCTTGGTATCGGCAATCAAACTGTCCTCACCTGTAACAAATAGGTCATCCACATACAAAAGTAGTATCACTGGATTGCCTTCCTCAACCTTGTAGTAAAGGTTGGAATATGCTTTACTTTTGGTAAAGCCCAAGCTGGATAGAAAGTTGTCTATCCTCCCATACCAAGTTCTAGGAGCTTGCTTCAACCTGCACACATATGACTTCCTGTCATGTGTCTCAAAACCAAGTGGCTGCTCCACATACACTCCCTCCTCGACTACACAATTCAAGAAAGCTGTCTTGACATCCATCTGGTGTATCTTCTATTTTATCACTGCAGCCAGAGCAAGTACTGATCTGATGGAAGTGTATTTGGCTACAGGAGCAAAAGTCTCTTCATAGTCTATTCCCTCTTTCTGGGAGAAGCCACGAGCTACGAACCTTGCTTTGTATTTCTCTATGTCGTCATCTGCAGCATGCTTGATCTTATATATCAACTTGGAAGTCACAATAGACTTCTCTTCTGGTCTTGGGACCACATCCCAAACATCATTCTTCATGATCGACTGGTACTCTTCGAACATTACTTCATCCCGGGTCCTGGGAACTTCAGATTCTTCAATAGATAGCTTTGTTGCTGGAGTAAATGTTGTGGTCCTTCTTTTGTAGGTGATGGTATATGATCTTTACTACAAAGCAAGTTAAATTGCATGAATAGAAACATCTCATAGTTTCCAGAACAAATTCTTACACATAAAGAAATATGTCATACAATCATGCAATTATTTTAGCCAATGCTTCAATACAACATTTATCCATATCCAATAACTTTCTAGATGCCTTCCAATCTCTACCAAAACATTTTTAAGAGTGTGCACAAATCCCAACGTGTCAGCAAAGAGGTTTCATTCTAGATAAGTAGCAATGGAATGTTGTACAGTGCCATAGGCCACTTACCCATTACATGCGTATTAGTAGTATATTGTTCATTAATGCAATTATTCTAATATGCATAATACACAACCTAAGTCGAGGAACATAAGTATATACATCATTGAACAGTATTATTTAAACAATCAAATATACAAGAAATGACAATTCAAATACTTATCTTTGTTTGTTTGACGGGTGGACTCCCTCTCAATCTTTGTTTCCTTGTAGGAACTACTGGAGTGTGCTCCCTCTTGATCTTTACTTCCTGGATTACCTGTCCTTGAACTTATATCCATCCTCGATCACTATGCATACTTACTAGTATCATCATTGTGTTATCCTTGAGGTCTCATACATACATACATTAGCATAAAAAAACATTATGATTCTAAGTAATCTTAAACATGTATGATCAAGGTCATTTCATCACAATTATTTTACTCATGCATATTCCTATTTGACCATAGGAATTTTCTGTTTTAGTCATATCATCAATCAAAGTAAGAAGCATAATATGCCTAAACCCATGATTACTAACTTCAATGAATAATCATTATCAATCATGCCATGTATACTTATATAAGAGATCCTAACACAAGGTAGGATTCTAACTTGATATAGGAAAAACATACCTGGATTAATATGTTAGTTGGTTATGTCTAACATACCCACATGATGTCTTCTTGTTCTCTTAAATGACTTGTGCTAGTGACCTGCATATCTCATAAGTTTACCATTGTCGAACCAAATTATACATACCTTGTAAGTAGAGCTTCTATGTGATCCATGACAATGGATGAATCTTTGTCTTCATGTCACCATGGCCATATGTTCTTGAACTAGAACATGATTTGTCTTTTTTGATGTACCTTTCATGTTAGCGGACAACATCAACCTCATACAACACCACAATGCATTAGTACAATCATAAGTGTCAAAACCCTAATCAATGAATATATTCTATCATGCATTCATATTTTTATTAAGGTGATAGGACAAGTCTAAAATTAATCAAGATTGTACTAATCTTAATGAAGACAAACATATCATAAACTTAATCATGAACAGATTTCGAAACATACCCGTAAGTCATACCTGTCGAGTTTGCTTGCAATATTCTTATGTTAGGCCTTAGCCTCATCTCCCTCTGAAACTAGAACGTCTTCACTTATGCAGGTGACCAATCCATTCTCTTGTAGGATTAACCCAATCCACTTGATTTGCATAAACTGGATCTGGAGCTGGATTAGGATTTGTCAGGGAAACCCTAAAAATTCAAACTTTGAATTTCAAACTTCTGAAAGGATAGGAAGATGTGCCTTGATGAGCTGATCAACCTGGTATACTCAGAATTTGAAAACTGCAAAGTTTCACCCCTCAAATTTGCTTTTCAATCTTCCGGATTCACTAGGGAGGACCCTGAATTAGAATTTGAGTTTCTCGGAGCTTCACCCAACCAAATAGTTTGATCCAAAGTTCTAAACTTCAATTTTTTCAAGGAGCTTCCAGCTATGGTCACAGATTTAAAAAATTCCCATTTTTGCAGAAGCCCTAATTTTTCACCTTTCCGATCAAAGTCACGAACTAGGGTTTGATCAAGCCCGGCCTTCTGCCCAACCAAAAAATTCGATCTTGATCTCTAAATTTCGATTTTGATGAGGAGCATCCAGCCATGGTCTTCGATTACAAAAATTCCAACTTTCTCCGAAACCCTAAATTCCTGTAGACATGAATGAAGGTGCTCAAAATCCAATTCTGTTTTGACAGAAATATGCACCTGATTGTTTCTGGTGTAACTTGGAAATTTCGGATCTTCATGGTCGAAAACTTCTGCCTGTGGTAGCCTGACCAGTTAAATTTCCAACCCCACAGGTTTGACCTCAATTGGATTTTCTGAGGGATATTTATGCCAAGTGTCACAACGTGATCTATTTATGGGATAAAACAGGAGAGTGAACTTGTATGGAGTGCCACGTGTCACTGGTTTAATTTCGGCCTCTGAAAATTGGACTTGTGAAAGTACAATCCGTGCCCTACCTGCCACGTTTTACGAAATTTCATTTGGATCTTCCTAGCCCGAGTTGGACCTTTTTTCCTAGGTCACCTGTTTATGACTGAAATCTGGAAGAGGCAGAAACCCTATATTGTACAGATCATAAATATGAAATTACAACGAATTAGAGTCTCTCCTTCAGACACAAGGTATATGGTGATATTTTCTTCGACCTGTAATATTTTTAGATCCTGAAACTTTGCCAAAATGAATTTATAAAGAAATTGGTACAATGATTGGTTTTTGCTATATCAAGCCCTAGCTTCGCAAGTGCAACACGTATCATAAATTCCATACCATGCCTTCTTTCAGGCTATGTCTGATAACATGTTAGTTTTTTAGAATTTACTTCAGTCTGGTCTAGGATCTTAACTAAGAGAACAACATGTACAACATATCTATAGTATATTAATCATGGACACAATAATGCAAGCACACAAGAGACACAGAATTTCATCGGGGAAAACCAAGAAGGTGAAAAACCCCGCAACTTCCTTAGAGATAGATAGAACCATGATACAAAACCCAAGCATAAGAGATATACTCCTAGCAGCAGCTTCTCCTCCTCCACTAGTGCGCCACTCTCCAATGAGTGTATAAGTGAGAAGTGAATGATGAAATAGAGTGCTTCCCGCACTCTATTTATACTTGACTTGACTTGCCTAATAACCTTACTAGGTCGGCCTCAACTTAATCACATAACATAATGCTGACAGGGCCGACCCCGAATAGGGTGTTCTAATAACCCTTTAACCCACATAACTTATACAGGGCCGACCCCATCAAGGTGGTCTAATAACCCATCAAGTATAATTTACGACATTTACAATATAAATGATGACTCTTCCGTATAGAGGAATAATAACATCTCTATAGGAATACAATATACATATGTGAAATACATTCCGAAGTTACAAATACATCAACAAATTGGTCATCCTTCGGCTTGCTGTCATGTACCTCTCAAAATCATCCTCCAGCCTATAGGAACCTAGTGTCGACTGAGGAGAAATTTATGAACAATGCCGAGGGGCGAAACAGGCCAACAGCTCTGGCACATCTGTTTCACACCAGTAAACATGTACTATCAGGAGCACGATCTACCACCCCCATCATGTTTGTGGTCGCAAGGACCACGAGGCTTCGGACTACCACCATATTCCTAGACATCTCGGATGAGAATTTGTCTCTGTGACATATGAGTGTCCACGACGCTTCCTGCTCCAGGCGCTCATGCACACTTGTCGTTTGGACCCTCAACGCACCTGGTGTGCCACCCTCCGAAATGAAATGGATCATTTCCATAGCCTCCTTGGAATTCCTAACTCAAATAGATGCCTTCCCCTCGCGCAACATGAATTCCTCTTCACTGGTGAATACCATGTTGTTTTGATAGCCTCCAGTACCTGTATTTATGCAGTGCCCCTGTCCAGACGTCTTCCTAAAAAATCATTCGTAAACCTGTTCATGTAAGGTGCCTATCATGCCATCCCATTGGTTCTTGCATGTGTAGACCAGACTGTTGACGGGAGGAATGGTGACCATACTCCCCTCAGCTGTCATGTGTGCCACATCGTGCGAACCATCATCAATGGTACCCGTGGCCATACTTCCACGGTGTGCTTCATGTGCCAAATGTGCATTACGCCAGTAACAATCTGGGCCAACGAACGATCATACCCTCAAAACTGAAAAAGTCTCCTTTGCTCATGATTCAGAATGATTGCTGATTTGAACCGATCGCGATCCTGCCGCTGTCGCGAACTTGCTCTCAAACTGCGACACAAGCACTTCTGCTTGTGCACATTCTGTCCCTGCTGGTGCGCCATCCTGACACTGAGCATCTTGCTCTTTTCTTTGCTTTACCGATGTGACTCAGGCATCGCACTGCTCCGAGCCGGTCCTGTAGGGCTTCAACCTGCTACCATTGATCAACTTCAGGAGCATCGCTCCATCTAACTACTGCAACTATACTACCCCTCCGTAAGTTATGTGACTAATGCGATATGGACCAAGCCAATGCATCTGCGATTTCCCTGGGTGCTTCAAAAACTTGCTGTCGTACAACAACACTAAGTCACCCTACTGAAACTGTTTTTTCTTGATATGGCGATCATGCCAAGCCTTTTGTCGATCCTTCTCCACACTCTGGTGGAAGCCTGCGATAAAGCAGTCTTCCTCAAGCTGCACTAGATGTGCCAGACGTTCTCCAAATGCCGCCCCATCATCCATACCTATTGCTGTCGCGATGCGTAGACACAGAACAATGTACTCCATAGGCATAATCACTTCTTTCCCATATACCAACTTAAATGGTGTCTGTCCCATCAACCTTTTACAAGTGGTGCGATACGCCCACAAAATGGCTAGAATTTTTAGGTCTCAGTCATTGCGGTTCACATTACAAACTTTGGTCAGTGCGTGCTCCAAGACCTTGATGAAAGCTTATACTGTCCCATTTTCCTGCTGATGATATGGTGTGCTCTTCTTATGCTATATTTGTAGCTTCGTTGTCAATGCGCTGATGGTGCGACTGATGAAATGACTACCCTAATCGCTCATCAACACCTTCGGGTAGCCAAACCGAGTGACGATGTTGTCAAACAAGAAGTGCACTGCTGTTGCAGTGGTGCAATCTATGACTGATGTAGCCTTCGCCCACCTTGTCAAATAATATGTCACTGTGATGATGTATCTTGCACCAATGCGCTTCCCAAGTTGGTTGATAGGGCCCATGAAATCTACTACCCATTTATCAAATAGCTGCAGTGTAACTTGAGGCTTCAAATGCATCTCATCCCTCCTAGAGGGTTTCCCATTTCTTTGACAGACATCGCAGGTCCGCGCATAATCTGTTGCATCATTGTGAAGCGTCGACCACCAAAGTCTTGTGCGAAGCACCTTTCTGGCAGTCGCACGACCGCCATAGTGCCCACCAGCTACTCTTGCATGTGCTTTTGACAAGATCTTCCCTTTCTCATGAGGCAAGACACAATGCCTCAATATCTCGTCCAATCCCAGTTTGTATAACTCACCTGCAATCAGATGGAAGTTTGTAGCCTTGACCACCAACTGATTCTTCTAATTGGTGGTAAACCCTTCCGGTGTAGTACATGTCGCTAGAAAGTGAATGATTTCTTCATAGTACTCATCAGCTACTTCAACCTTAAACAATTGCGCATTGAGCAACCTGTATTCAATGTTGGTGGGTTCCTCTCCTGTCTCGATCCGCGACAAATGACCTGGTCCTGCATTCAAGCATCCTGGCTTGACAATCACTTCAAAATCGAACTCCTGAAAAAGAAGTAGCCAACGACATATCTCCCCCCCCAACACAGGCTTGTGGACCAGATATTTTAATGAAGAGTGGTCTGTGAACATCTTAAAGTGTCCTCCCAGTAAGTAGTGCTGAAACTTTTGTAGTGCATAGACCATCACCAGACCTTCCCTCTCTATAGTTGTATAGTTCCTCGCTGCAGATGACAACTTTCGACTTGCAAAAGCAATGGGGTGATCCAAATCCCCTTCCCCTGGTTGCGCGAGCACTACTCCCAGCGCTATCAATGAGGCATTGACGTGGACATGGAATTCCTTGCTCCAGTCCGGAAATACCAGTATTGGTGCTGAAGCCATCTTAGCCTTCAACATTTCAAAACTAAATTGACATTCAGGACTCCACTGAAATACCGCATCTTTCTTCAGCAACTTCTCCATTGGGGTTGTGATCACTGCATACCCTTAGATGAACTTGCGATAATACCCAATGTGTCCCAACATTGCTCTCAACTGTTTGACATTCATTGGCGGTGTTAAACTCAGAATGAGCGCAATCTTGGCTAGGTCAACTGACAATCCCTGCTTGCACATAATGTGACCCAGTAATATCCCAAATGGTGCACAGAAGATGCACTTCTTCAAGTTCAGCGATATCTGATGCTGTTGACAGCGCTCCAACATCAATCGCAGATTTTCCAGATGATCGCTGATTAATCCGTAAACTGTCTAGTCATCCATTTACACTTGCATAAACTTCTGAATGAAATCCCTGAAGCAACAACGACTACTCGAGATAATATCGTCGGTGCATTCTTCAACCCAAACGGCATCACTGTATACTAAAAACAGCCCCATTCTATCACAAAGTTTGTCTTGTGGAAGTCTTCTTTTGCAATTTTGATCTGATGATAGCCAGAGAACCCATCCATGAAAGAATACATCTCTTGTCCACCCACGCCTTCGAGCACCTCATTAGTAAATGGGGTTGAAAAGGGATCATACAAGCAGGCGTCATTCAACTTCCACAAATCGACACACATGCGCACTTCACCGGTCTTCTTGTCCTATACCACCATAGGACTGATCTAGTCTGACTCCTCAACCAGTTCAATAATGCTAGCATCCAACATGCAATCAAGTTCGACTTTGACCCTTTCCTTATGGCACAGATTCAGTCGATAGGGTCGCTTCCTGATGGGTTTGGCATCTGGTTTCAACGGGATCTTCATCTCCCCCAGATCGCCTAGTATCCCTTCATCTCAGAAAACTTAGTAGGGAACAAGTCTTGGAATTCGTGCAACAAGTCTGTGACCTTCCCCATCATCTCATCATCCCAATAGTCCCCAACATTTGTGAACGTTGGACTGTCCTTTCTCCCAATGTTGACCTTCCAGAGCTTTAGCGGTTAACTGATCGGATCAGTTGGTGCATCAGGTGCTACAACATCGCGACTTCCTTTGGATTCCTGAATATTGACATTATGCGGATCATCACCATCTTCTGACCCACCAGTGATATTATAACATTCCATCATGGACTGCATCTTGCAGTGTGTATGCAGATCCACAGGATATGCCACCAGAACAACCTTCAGAACTATGTTGCGGATGAGCTGCAAAGCATTATGGACATTCGGGTTGGCATCCGCGAAGCTGAACGTATGAGTAAAAAAAGGTCAATTCCAACCAAGTGGTAATTTTCCCTCGCAATTCAGGTGCAGTATACCATGATCGCGGCATCTCGTCCAACATATGAACAAAGGCATGGACCCACTCGTCCTTGGGTCGCGATGCCCACAACATCTGACATTCCATCAAATGACTGCCAGGGTCATTCCGTCCATCATATTTTCCTGTGTGGTAAACTTTGGTGTCACCAAAGCGAACCGTCATCAATCTCCGACACTCTGACCACCCTGCAATTGACTTCTTATGTGTCGCCCACCAGTGTGCTGGAGCAGCCTTCAACGCTTCCTCTAATGCCATCAATCACTGTGGTTCTGAAACCTTCTCTTCGAATGCCACAAGAAAACTAGATAAACCGGGAAACCCTTCATATTCTGTGGTTCTGCCAATTCTCTAATGCGTCATTAGAGTCGGATGACGCAGAGCTGAAGCTACGCCACCCAAGCTCATCGTTGGCAGTCGGATGAATATATTCTTCAGAAATATTGTATGCATGGTCCCATCCGCTGGGATCTTCATCTTTTACTTGTTCAATATACCTGTGTCCTTCAACCGGATCCAACGGAGCTATGACTCTGAGATCATGATTTTCAAAAGTCATCATCCGCTTCTTAAAGTTGATTACAGCTGCAATTTCGTTAGCCCATCCAATCCCCAGCAACATGGGATAGGAACTTCCCCCTTCAACTACTTCAATAACATCGAAATCAACGTATGTCTTCATTCCCTCAATGTCCACAACCAGGCGTGGAACTTTCCCAAGCGGTGTCACCTTGGCTTGATTAGCCAGCAAGAGCTATATGGGAGACCATCTCAGCATGGGACTCCCCATTTTATGACAAGCCTACTTGGTTAAGATGTTGACATCCGAACCAAGATCCAGAATAACTGAATCAACTTCATAGTCTCCAATTTGAATGTTCATACGCATCTCCTTACCTGTCTTCCGCCTCTGTAAGGAGTTTACTACGAACTCTTTCAGTCCCTTGACTGGTCGTTGCAACATCCCTTCAAGCTTGGTAAGAGCATTTGGATCCCTTTCCAATGATAAACAACTTTCAAAAAATATCTACAAGGCCCCAGACTGCCGCGATGGACCTGCCTCTAAAGTAGCATAAAAAACAGGAGGCATGTCACAAAATCGTGATCTTTTTCCATCGTACGATGTGCCTGAAAGAATGCATCACACTCGGAATTAATGTCAAACGACACCTTCTTCTATCTTGCTAACTAGATGAGTGGATGTGGGATATCCTCTCCTGTTGCTGTACCTCCCCGAGTGATAACTGCGACAACAACATCTTGAATCCTTGGTTCTACAGAAATTGTCGCAATAGTCGCACCGTGAGTCTGATTCAGTGGCGGATTCCCAAGTTGGTTTATACTCAGGTTGGCATTTTGATTGGGATGCTGGTTCTGATTCTGTGCTAGTTGATGCACTTGATTCTGCACTGGTTGCTGTACTTGATTCTGGTTCTGCAGTTGCGGAACATTCCCCGCTTTCCATCGCGCAATCAACAGCGGACAGTTTTCCACAGTGTGATCTGTAACAAAACAAAACGTACACTGTGTTTGCAGTTATGGGAAATATCACTAGTAGTGTCCCCACACCCCGCAATGATAACACTGAACAGGTCCTCGACCTCCTCATCCTCCTCCATGACCAAATCCTCCACCATGTCCTCCCTGGAATCCTCCCTGCTGCTGGTACTGCGGTTGATTGAACTGTTGTTGCATATGATTCCGTTGCAGTGGCATGCCTTGCCCTTGTTGCATGTACTGTAGTTGTTGAACGTACTGTGGATACTGTGGATCCATTTGCATCAGAGCATATTATGGCATAAACTGCTGTGGTTGTTGCTGCGGTACAAACTGGACCTGCGGTTGAGGTAGTGGCTGAGCTACCTACGGCTGTGGTTGTGGTTGTTGTACGACACGTTGGTGGTCCTTCACATAGAATGCATTGTATGTTCGTTCATGAAGTAACCTATATGCTTGGCAGTCCTTGTCTTCATGTCCCAAGGACTAGCAGAATGTACGATACAGATTCATTAGTTTTGTGACCATCTTTTGCATGTATTGACACTCCTCGTGGCGGTGCCCATATACTTGGTAGATGCAACACCAAGGCATACTGCCACTGTTCAATGGATTCGGTGCCCCTGAAACCAGAGAATTGTGGAAATCTAGGCAATTATCCTTAGTATGCCCCTCTCTACGACACCGCGTACACCACACTTCATCACGTTGTTCTTACCCTTCTTCAGGTCTTGCAGCTGTATGGTCAAGTTAGCCAATTGGGTCTGCATCTACGACATACCAGCTGCATTCTCACCAATCGACGAAGCTTCCAACCGCATCGCGATTTCCAGGGCTTCACTCGGCGTCGTAATGTTCTGTTGCATCTACGGTAGTCGAATTTGCGGGAGCAATGCTGCAATGAACCATTCTTTGTGTTGGATAGTGCTCATGTCGAAACAGACCCTCGCCATCAGTATTTTGAATTGCTACTCAAAATCCCACACAGTTTCATTGGGATACTGCTTAATCTCTTTTAGTTCTGTAATATACTATGCTTCAGACTTGGGTTTTTTGAACTCGACAACCAATCCAGCTCGAACTTCATCCAGCATATTTTCTGGAGCACCTACAGGAACCTGCACAAACTTCATGAACTAGTCTAATGCGTGACCCCAAAGAGTTGTTGCCAATTGTCCTTTCTTGGCATTATCACCAGTAATTTGCTTCACAGTCCATGTTGCCTCGCATAAGAACCAGTACCGCTCAGGATTATCTGTTCCATTTCCGTGGAACAACGGTAACTTTGCATCTTCGTCTGCCATCTTGTGATTCCTTCCCACAATCGCTGAGCTATTAGTAATCAAGTTCTGTGGACTTGATGAACACGGTGGTGTCAAAGTTGTATTTCTCACTGGTTGAGATATAGTGAGCGGAGGCATTGGTACGTTGCTGCTGGGGTTTGGTCCTACCTCTATCCTGGGCGTAGCCTGGTTTTCCTTGTCATGACTGTGAGGTCGCTTGGTTCCATGTGGTCTTCCTTCACGGCCTTGTGTTTCGATCGCAGCAGGATCTTCTCCTGTCCTCTTCCTCTTTTCCTGTCAAAACCTTGATCCTCCCCTTGTAAGACCAATCTCTTCCTCGGATTCTTTCACAATCTCGTCATGAACTGCACCCATCTACCCCTTATCATTCCATGTACCGCCCCCCTGCCGTCTTGGGATCCACGGCCTCTGCCCACTAGGGTTCTTACTGATCTAGGTGCATCTTTAGTATTCCCTTCTCGCAAATGAGAATTTTAATGGACAACTGTAGCGACAACAGAAACCGGCCCCTTGGCCCGTTGAAGAACTCCCTTTCAGCCTCACTATAAGACTTGTTTGTATCAACTGTAAATTTAGTGATATACCCTTCCAGTATGTTGTCGACCCAAACCTCAACAGCCCGCGACGCTTTGTTGTGGACTTCTTGCAGCTCTTGGATTAGTTCTGGTGTCCAGGATGTCGGCTCACCACCCTGGAAGTTCCTCTCCTGGAAGGTCAATTTTTCCAACCACTCATACAGGATGATTGGGAACTCGCAGAAAAAATATTCGTGTGGACCGTCGTGAATATATTTCGCCAACCACCAATCTGTCGACAACCCAGTGTTCTTGTTTTCTTTTTCAACGAACTCTCGCAGCTTTAGGTTGAACCAATCCTGGATCTCCGGTCTTGTCGGATGCCATAACATATCCTCCTTTCACTTCGCACTATGGTCCCAACAACGGAACCATTTGTCGACACAAACCCAGTTGACAGGGGTTCCTGACATTGTCAACGCCCAAACCACCGCGATCTCCCTGAGCACCAGCCCAGACAGGTTTTACCCCTTCCAGCAACACCTGCAGAGCAGATAAGGTCTCACCCGATATGTTCAAGGGAGAGTTAACGGAACCAAGTTTTCGACGAATGAAGGAGGATGTTGTGCATCAATTGACTAACTTCTTGCAACATGTAGGAAATAGATCTAAGCATTCAACTCAAGCATTAATCATAATCGAAACAACATTCAACAGGAACAAACCCATTATTGCAACAGATAAAACAATAACGCATTAATTGTAGCAAGGAAACATCACATCATTCATATATTCATATTGCAAAATGCATTACCACAGATAAACAAGAAAGACATAGGGATTCTGCTCAAAATCTCTGTCACATCATATTATCTTCGCAAAAATCCAGATACAACAAGATATTCAGTCTTCCCTTTAGATCCAGATCAAGATTTTACATTTGTGTTCTTCACCAAGATAATCTCCACAAAGATAGATGATCTCAATACTTACAAACCTACATTTATTTATAGGATTACGCCTTTACATTTGTGTTCCACTTAGGCAACCGCCTAACTACTTCTTAACAAAATTCTACAAAAACTAACCCAAAATCCCCCATAATGCGGTCAAATGACCCAAAAACCCCCATAGTGCAGTCTAAATGACCCAAAATATACTTGACGTGGTCCAAATGACCCAGAACTACAAAAATACTTGTCGCCATGCTTGTTGCTTTCCTCCTTTCGTGGTACCTTTGGCCTTGTGCAGCATCCGCGATGCTGACTCACCAAACCGCCTGCCAACACCTTGGTTTGGAAATAATGTAGTGTGATAAAATATGGTCTCCATTAACAATGTGATTAAAAACGGTTTTTCCAATGGTCATCTGCATGCTAATAATCCTTATGATCCATATGTGAATAACTTATATGGTCTTTGTGATAATAACAAGCTATGTTGTCTCAATGTTAAAAATAATTCCTACTTCCTTATAATTAATATTTTTATGTACACTTTTGGTCATCAAATGGAAAAAAGCACCATTCTCAATATGAGAGTGTTAATTAAAAATATAAATGAAAGCTTAATGTTAATTGCATTGCTATATGTTCTAGAATGCATATAAATGAACTATTTATGATCAAGATAATTCTTCTTTTGCATGCATTGAAGAATTAATGTTTATGAAATGCAATGAACATCGATAAGTTAATATTGTTGATGGACATTTGTTCACTTGAAAGTAAAGTTGAGTGATGGTTGAATGCATGAAACCAATCTAGAGTGGGATGCTAAATAAGATATGATGAATTGATTTATGAGATTTCTGCAGTTGTTTTATGGATGGTTTTAGATGCTAGCACTACCTTAAAAGATGAGAAGGAAGGACACACTACCAAAGAGAAACTAAGCAAGAGGTTTAATAAGCTTCTTAACAATATATGCATCTTGAAAGATAAGGATGAATGTCCCAAAAAAGTTTTCGACCTCTCAAATCATGAGTTAAATCACGATGAACTAAGTGCTCTAAAGAAAGGGATAGGATTTTCCATAATGCCCAAAACTATCCTCCTCTGAAAAATATAATATGCTGCTTAGAGGACAACATAAAATCCCTAGCCAATGAAGATAAGGAGTTGGTAAGACAAGATCGCATTAGAATCCTTAGAAAATCTAAACCACTGAAGAGAAACCTTAGCAAAAATGAGCTCGATGCGCCAAGGTATTTAAGAAAAAACATTAATGTAATCATTTTGAAAGTAGATAAAGATGGGGCCAGGGTTATTATGAATAGTGATTATTGCAAAAACAAGATGTTGGTGCACCTCAACTTTAGTGGAAGTTACATAAAACTGAGTAGTAACCCTATATCTAAGGTAATCAAGGAAGTCAAGAAAGTTAAAAAAGAATCCAACCTCGATGAAAAAACAAACGAACTATTAGTCCCAAGGAGTGAGATCATTCCAAGAATATGCAGGGTGTCAAAAATCCATAAGGAAGCTGAACCATTGAGACCAATTGTTAACATGATAGGTTCGCCTACATATCAGCTTCCCAAGGATGTAGCAAAGCTTTTAAGTCCTCTAGTAGGAAAAAATGACTCATTCATAAAAGACTCCAATGACTTTGTGAAAATCATAAGAGAGGAAAAAGTGGATCATGATGGCTTACTTATCATATTGGATGTTGTCTCTCTATTCACAAAGATAGCTTTGAACAAGGAAATTCAGGCTATCAAGGAGATCACAGAACCTGTGATAGCTTGGTTAGATGAGGTATGTCTTCGTTCAACATTCTTTAGCTTTTAGGGAGAATTCTATGGATAAACATGTGGCATAAAAATAGGGTATCCACGCTCACCCATAGTTGCCAATCCTTTCATGGAGCATTTTGAAAAAAGCGCTCTTGATTCGTATCCTCTAAAACCAACAAGATGGAAGAGATCTATGGATGGCACCAACATAAAATGGCCTCATGGATTTGTCAAGCTTAATCGTTTATTCGAACATTTAAACAACCAATCCAAGGACATACGGTTTACAATGGAGTTAGAAGACAATGGGAGTATTCCCTTCCTCGATGTGCTGATATTCGGAAAACAAGATGGAACTCTAGGACATCAAGTCTACAGAAAGAAGAATCATACTAAAAGCTATTTGCATGTTGATTCTTATCACCGTCCCTCTCAAAAGATGCGTGTCCTCAACACTTTAGCAATCATGGCTATTAGGATATCGAACAAGGAACGTATCAAACAAGAAAAAAATCACCTAGCCAAGGTATTTTCGGAACATTGGATACAAGAGAAGATACATTTATAAGGCCTTTGACAGAGCAGAACAAGGACCCCATCCCCGTGGAAACCAACCATCCACCATGAAAGCATACCTTCCCTACATTCAAAGAGTCATATACAAACTTGCAAATATTCTAAAGAAGAAAGAGATCTCCACGTCTTTCAAACCGATTGAGACTATTACAAGGAAAATGAGGTCTACAAAAGATGTCAGTGATTAGAAACAAGGCTAGGGCATTTACAAGGTTACTTGTTCATGTGGAAAATACTATATCAGGAAAACAAGATGTTCCAGTCATTGCGGTTCACATTACAAACTTTGGTCAGCGCATGCTCCAAGACCTTGTTGAAAGCTTATACTGTCCCATTTTCTTGCTGATGATATGGTGTGCTCTTCTTATGCTGTATTTGCAGCTCCGCTGTCAATGCGCTGATGGTGCGACTGATGAAATGACTACCCTAATCGCTCATCAACACCTTCAGGTAGCCAAACCGAGTGACGATTTTGTCAAACAAGAAGTGCGTTGGTGTTGCAGCGGTGCAATCTATGACTGATGCAGCCTTCGCCCATCTTGGAAAATAATATGTTGCTGTGATGATGTATCTTGCACCAGTGCACTTCCCAGGTTGGCTGATAGTGCTCACGAAATCTACTTCCCATTTATCAAATAGCTACAGTGTAACTTGAGGCTTCAATGGAATCTCATCCCTCCTAGAGGGTTTCCCAGTTCTTTGACAGACATCATAGGTCCACGCATAATCTGTTGCATCATTGTGAAGCATCGACCACCAAAGTCCTGCGCGAAGCACCTTTCTGGCAGTCGCACGACCGCCATAGTGCCCACTAGCTACTCTTGCATGTGCTTCTGACAAGATCTTCCCTTTCTCATGAGGCAAGACACAATGCCTCAATATCTCATCCGATCCCAGTTTGTATAACTCACCTGAAATCAGATGGAAGTTTGCAGCCTTGACCACCAAATGCTTCTTCTGATTGGTGGTAAACCCTTCCGGTGCAGTACATGTCGCTAGAAAGTGAATGATTTCTTCATAGTACTCATCAGCTACTTCAACCTTAAACAGTTGTGCATTGAGCAACCCGTATTCAATGTTGGTGGGTTCCTCTTCTGTCTCGATCCATGACATATGATCTGGTCTTGAATTCAAGCGTCCTGGCTTGACAATCACTTCAAAATTGAACTCCTGAAAAAGAAGTAGCTAGCGACATATCTCCCCCCCAACACAGACTTGTTGACTAGATATTTTAATGAAGAGTGGTCTGTGAACATCTTAAAGTGTCCTCCCAGTAAGTAGTGCCGAAACTTCTGTAGTGCATAGACCATCACCATACCTTCCCTCTCTGTAGTTGTATAGTTCCTCACTGCAGATGACAACTTCCGACTTGCAAAAGCAATGGGGTGATCCAAATCCCCTTCCCTTAGTTGCGCGAGCACTACTCCCAGCGCTATCAATGAGGCATTGACGTGGACATGGAATTCCTTGCTCCAGTCCGAAAATACCAGTATTGGTGCTGAAGCCATCTTAGCCTTCAACATTTCAAAACTAACTTGACATTCAGGACTCCACTGAAATACTGCATCTTTCTTCAACAACTTCTCCATTTGGGTTGTGATCGCTGCATACCCTCGGATGAACTTGCGATAATACCTAGTGTGTCCCAACGTTGCTCTCAACTGTTTGACATTCGTCGGCGGTGTTAAACTCAGAATGAGCGCAATCTTGGCTGGGTCGACTAACAATCCCTACTTGCACACAATGTGACCCAGTAATATCCCAAATGGTGCACAAAAGATGCACTTCTTCAAGTTCAGCGATATCTGATGCTGTTGACAGCTCTCCAACATCAATCACAGATTTTCCAGATGATCGCTGATCAATCCGTAAACTGTCCAGTTATCCATGTACAGCTGCAGAAACTTCTGAATGAAATCCTTGAAGTAGCAATGACTACTCGAGATAATATCGTCGATGCATTCTTCAACCCAAATGGCATCACTGTATACTAAAAACAACCCCATTCTGTCACAAAGGTTGTCTTTTGGTGGTCTTCTTTCGTAATTCTGATCTGATGATAGCCAGAGAACCCATCCATGAAAGAATACATCTCTTGGCCACCCATGCCTTCGAGCCCTCATCAGTAAATGGGGTTGAAAAGGGATCATAAAAGCAGGCGTCATTCAACTTCCGCAAATCGACACAAATGCGCACTTCACCGGTCTTCTTGTCCTGCACCACCATAGGACTAATCGAGTCTGACTCCTCAACCAGTTCAATAATGCCAGCATCCAACATGCGATCAAGTTCGACTTTGACCCTCTCCTTATGGCGCAGATTCAGTCGATAGGGTTGCTTCCTGATGGGTTTGGCATCCGGTTTCAACGGGATCTTCATCTCCCACAGATCACCTAATATACCTTCATCTTAGAAAACTCAGTAGGGAACAAGTCTTGGAATTCATGCAACAAGTCTGTGACCTTCCCCATCATCTCATCATCCCAATAGACCTCAACATTTGTGAACTTTGGACTGTCCTTTGTCCCAATGTTGACCTTCCAGATCTTCAGCGGTTGACTGATCGAATCAGTTGGTGCATCAGGTGCTACAACTTCGCGAATTCCTTCAGATTCCGGAATATTGACATTATGTGGATCATCACCATCTTCTGACCCACCAGTGATATTATAAAATTCCATCATGGACTGCATCTTGCAGTTCGTATGCAGATCCACAGGATATGCCACCGGAACAACCTTCAGAACTACGTCGCGGATGATTTGCAAAGCATTATGGACATCTGGGTTGGCATCCGTGAAGCTGAATGTATGAGTAAAAAAAATGGTCAACTCCAACCAAGTGGTAATTTCCCCTCGCAATTCGGGTGCAGTATACCATGATCGCGGCATCTCGTCCAACATATGAACAAAGGAATGGACCCACTCGTCCTTAGGTCGTGATGCCCACAACATCTGACATTCCATCAAATGACTACCAGGGTCATTCCGTCCATCATATTTTCCTGTGTGGTAAACTTTGGTGTCACCAAAGCGAACCGTCATCAATCTCCGGCACTGCAACCACCTTGCAATCGACTTCTTATGTGTCGCCCACCAGTGTGCTGGAGCAGCCTTCAACGCTTCCTCTAATTCCATCAATCGCTGGGGTTCTAAAACCTTCTCTTCGAACGCCAAAAGAAAACTAGACAAACCGGGAAGCCCTTCATATACTGGCAGTGCAACAGTCTTAGTCGCAACCCGACATAATGACTGCGTGACTAATCGACACTTGCAGAGTGACACCTCATGCAGGCGGTTTTGCCAATTCTCTAATGCGTCATTAGAGTTGGATGACGCAGAGCTGAAGCTGTGCCACCCAAGCTCATCGTCGGCAGTCGGATGAATATAATCTTCAGAAATATTGTATGCATGGTCCCATCCACTGGGATCTTCATCTTTTACTTGTTCAATATACCTGTGTCCTTTAGCCGGATCCAATGGAGCTATGACTCTAAGATCATGGTTTTCAAAAGTCATCATCCGCTTCTTAAAGTTGATTACGGCTGCAATTTCGTTAGCCCATCCAATCCCCAACAACGTTGGATAGGAATTTCCCCCTTCAACTACTTCGATAACATCGAAATCAACGTATGTCTTCATTCCCTCAATGTCCACAACCAGGCATGGAACTCTCCCAATCGGTGTCACCTTGGCCTGATTAGCCAGCCAGAGCTGTAAGGGAGACCATGTCAGCGTGGGACTCCCCATTTTCTGATAGGCCTACTTGGTTAAGATGTTGGCATCCGAACCAAGATCCAGAATAACTGAATCAACTTCATAGTCTCCAATTTGAATGTTTATATGCATCTCCTTACCTGTCTTCCACCTCTGTAAGGAGTTTACTGCGGACTCTTTCCGTCCCTTGACTGGTCGCTCCAACAGCCCTTCGAGCTTGGCAAGAGCATTTGGATCCCTTTCTAGTGATGAAAAACTTTCAAAAAATATCTACAAGGCCCCAGACTGCCGCGATGGACCTGCCTCTGAAGTAGCATAAAAAACAGGAGGCATGTCGCAAATAATGGCCTTACCGCAATCTTTTTCCATCGCACGATGTGCCTGAAAGAATGCATCACACTCAGAATTAATGTCAAACGACACCTTCTTCTGTCTTGCTAACTGGATGAGTGGATGTGGGATATCCTCTCCTGTTGTCGTACTTCCCCGAGTGATAACTGCGACAGCAACATCTTGCATCCTTGGTTCCGCAGAAATTGTCGCAATAGTCGCACCCTGAGTCTGATTCAGTGGCGGATTCCCAGGTTGGTTTATATTCAGGTTGGCATTTTGATTCGGACGCTGGTTCTGATTCTGTGTCGGTTGTTGCACTTGATTGTGCACTGGTTGCTGTACTTGATTCTGGTTCTGGAGTTGCGTAACATTCCCCGCTTTCCATCACGCAATCAACAGCGGACAGTTTTCCACAGTGTGATCTGTAACAAAAAAAAACGTACACTATGTCTGCAATTGTGGGAAATATCACTGGTAGTGTCCCCACACCCCGCAATGATAACACTGAACAGGTCCTCGACCTCCTCGTCCTCCTCCGCAACCAAATCCTCCACCATGTCCTCCGTGGAATCCTCCCTGCTGCTAGTACTGCAGTTGATTGAACTGTTGTTGCATAGGATTCGGTTGCAGTGGCATGCCTTGCCCTTGTTGCATGTACTGTGGTTGTTGAACGTACTGTGGCTACTGTGGAGCCATTTGCATCGGAGCATATTGTGGCATAAACTGCTGTGGTTGCTGCTACGGTACAAACTGGACCTGCGGTTGAGGTAGTGGTTGAGCTACCTGTTGGGCACCATTTTGACCTCTTTTTGTCATCTAAATATCCTCCATTTTCCTCCATAAAACCCTCATACTGATCTATAAAGCTTTTAGTTCACCACAGACTTTGTTTAAAAAGGTATTAATGTCATTGCTTGTTAACAAATTGAATTTTGAGATTTTTAGAGCATTTAAACTAAGGTTTTATTCAGAATTACAGGATGTGCTAACTTCCCGTAATGTCTCCAAAGTTGAGCACTTGCAGGCCAGCTAGGCATTAACTGAAAGATGGAGGAAAGATTCTCAGTGTCCAAGGATGGAGGAATTTCCAACGAATAGATTATGTGGCTCTCACAGGTGGCAAGTCAAAGTCGGTCAAAGATGACCACCTGTGCTACCACTCAGCACAAAAGCAGGGCAGTTTGGATTTTGTTGAGTTTCATGATTCTGAATGAGGATCTCGATGGCTATGTTCATTAATTAGTTTACAGGATTATAGCATTTCCAGTTTTCTTTCGAATTTGTATAAGTAATTCACAAAACATTGGATCAATAATCACGATTTTGGGAAGAACGCATATTGCTTCTAAACTGCGTGGTTTTACTGTGTAATCAATTTATGGTGAATACAATTAGACTTTCAGTTCTGTAAATATTCAACTGTGTGTGGAACGAGGCACTGGAGGGCCCCCATTGTTGAGTTCGCACACCCTTACATTGCCAGTGAATGCGATTTAGATGTTTGCAGCGATTTAATTTGATGCATGCGATTTAGATTGTGCCATTGGTATGTGTTAATCCCTGTAGTATCTAGTTTATTATTGCAAAACGAATTCAGTTAGTTTTCAATTAATTTTATTACAGCTCTGTTCTCATTTAATAGTTCAATCCACGATTTCATTATGCTACACATCACTTACATTTCTATGAGCTCTGTCTTCTATTTTGTTAAATGTTAAAAGAACGGTTCAGACTGTGATTTGAATATGTCATACATTGCTGCTTGTTTGAAGATAAAGTGTTTAGAACAATTATCAATTACGAACAATGTCCTGTAAGGGAATTTAATGGTTAATTGTTCATTCAATACTGGGATATCAGGAAGAACTTTGTAGTCTGTATCTTAGGGTTAGAATCATTGTTAAATTGCTTTCACTATCTCAGTTCTTTCACCAATAGATTTCTTTCCTAAATAGATTGTTGTGTACTTGAAAAGAACAAATGAAGTTATCCCTGTAAAAGGATTTTTGTATCTTTAAGTTACAGTACTTCTCATCTGACAGTAGATTCAATTCACAGAAAATTAAGTTAACCAAACAAGTATAGCTCTAAGTCCTAAAACTTGGATATGCCTCTAAGCTTACAGACCCGGATTGATATAAATTTAAGGTTCGATCTGCATTAGTGGATTGAAGCCCAACATTTTGGCGTCGTTGCCAGGGAGGCATTGTAGAAGCAGGCTTAGAAACTTTAGTTTTCTTATAAAAATGAAAATTTCAAACAAAAACACAGAATAGATTTTACTTTTATGTTAAGACTAAGAGACGAGAAAGGAAGATTTCTTAAAAACCCCCCAAAAACAGAAATAACAGGAGCTTCTCTTCCAAAAGGATTCATCTCAACAGTTGGTAAGTTCAAAATGTCTGAGGAAGAAACATCAAAAGGACCAACTGCAGAACATAGAAGGGAGTATGAGAGGATTTTGGAAATAGAAAACAAACGCAGATAGGAGAGAAGGGAAGAAGAGAGAAGGGAAGAAGAGAGAAGACATGAGAGGGATGACAGAACAACAGAAGATCAGGAAGCCACCTTTAAATTTCCTATCTTGGACACTAGCGTTATCCTAGGAGAAGAGGTGAAAATGAAGAATATTCCACCATCTGTCTTACCAAACTTCTATGGCATGACCTCTGAAGATCCTGACTCTTTCCTATTCGAATTTGACATCTTGTGTCGAACTTATGGGTATACTGATGACACCCATAAGCTCCGTCTTTTCCCTGCTACTCTTAAAGCAGTTGCCTTTAAATGGTTCATGGGTTTAGGAGAACATTCTATCACTAGCTGGGATGAAATGAGGAAAATCTTTCTTCGAAAATATCAGGCATATTGCAGATCAAAGGGTCTGAAAGATGACATTTTTGGCATGACTCAACAGGAAGATGAGAGTTTGGAGGAGTATTTGGAAAGATTCTCATACAATTTACAGAAATCTAAATACAATTCTTTAACACCTGAAATGATTAGAACAATATTTTTGAAAGGAATAAGAGAAGAGTATTTGGATATTTTAAATGTTATGGGCAAAGGTGACATCTCTTACCTTCCTTTTGATGAGATACAAGATTTATGTCAGAAATATTCAAGAGGAAAGGCTCGAACTGGAAAAAGAGATAGCAATACCAAAGCAACTAAATCTGCAAACAGTGGTATTTCTAGAGCTGAGCTTGGAAATCTGCTAGAAGATTTCAAGACTGATTTATTAAGTACCTTGGGCACACAAGTTGAGGCAACAAAAACCAAGAAGAGGCAAGAACAACAAGACCAACAAGATCAGGCTTTGTCTATTTTTTGTCCTAAATGTAGAAAGAAACACCCACTTAGAGAATGTCCTTTAAATACTGTTGAAATTTGTGGCTTATGCACTTTTAATCACAAAACTGATGATTTCCCTAGATTGAAGGAATTGCAGGCAACTCGAATGGAGGAAAATCATAGCATGGAGTCGCTTTACTTCATAGGACAACAGAGACCTTGGCAGCCACGATTTTCAGGTATGTCTCAAGATCCTATGCAGCAATTTAATACAAATTATCAGACTCCTATTCAGAATTCATGGAATGCACCCATGCCTTGGCAAACTTGGTCTCCTCCATTAGCTCAATCTGCTCCAAATTGGAGAGGGTATGCCCATGGTAACCAGACATATCAGTAGGCTTATTTGCAGCCTTATCAACAACCTTCTGCCTATCCTCAATATCAGCAGAATCAAGTCCAAGTCCCATCTTTTCAAAATCCATCTTTTCAACAACCCAACAACATGGCTCCTCAATTGAGTACACCGCCTCAACAGCTTCAACTACCATCCAATCAGCCCCCACCTCGGCCTACAAAACTGCCAGCTCAGCCAATTCCAAATCCAAATAATAAAAAAGACAAACCCATGTATAATGTTGATGATGGAATGGCGCTCCCCTACTCCATTCTCCCACTGCAAAATATGAATTTGAGATCTGGGAAAACCTTACAAAAACAATCTCCTGTTATCTTAGAAGAACCACCAGAAAATGACAAAACTCCAAAAAAATTAAATACAAAAAAATCTCAGTCAGAAAATCATAGTCAACGAGGGAACACAACAGTATCTTATACACCTCCTTTTCCTGAGAGGTTAGTCAAAGAAAAACCTTCGATTTCCTTACCTGATTTCGATGTTCTGAACGAGTTAACAAATGTATATGTCAAAATTCCTCTACTGCAGGCTATAAAAGATATTCCGATTTACACTAAAGCAGTTAAGGAACTATGTATTAATAAAAGAAGGAAGGATCCATCGAAAATTCATGTGGTAGGCAATCTAGCAGGGTTAATGTCCAACACCGTTTTCATTGAAAAGTATGTAGATCCTGGAATTCCAATGGTTACAATTACTATTAATAACTTTTCCATCCCAAAAACATTGATTGATTTAGGTGCTGCCATTAACGTCATGACACTAGAGACAATGAATTACCTTCACTTGACAAATCTCAGACCCACCACAACCGTCTTAGAATTAGCTGATAGGTCTAAAATTACACCTGAAGGGGTCTTGGAAGATATTATTGTTTCTTTAGACTCCTGGAAGTATCCTGTTGATTTTATAGTACTACAGCCAAAATCTAACTTAGGAGGTCACCCATTGATCCTTGGCAGACCCTGGCTGGCAACATCAGATGCTTTCATAGGATGTAGATCAGGAAGTATGCTCATTTCACATGGGACAGAGAGAAAACAGATTGCACTTTACCCTTCTGCCCAACGACCTTCTACATTAGATCAGCTGTCATGGATTAATGAAACCAAAGAACAAGAAGAAGAGGTGATTCAGCCTGTTCTGAGTATAAATCAGTACTTTGATTTTCAGGAAGACAACCACGAAGATCTACTGGATTATTTCATTGCTGAACCTGATATTTATGTAGAATTACGAGATATGGAATATGCTGTAGCAGAACAAGTTTTGGGTCATAATTTTCAGGAAAATTGCAATGTTCATTCCCTAGCATTAGCACTTCATGATGTTTTTAATGTTCATTCCATCACCGATATTCACAGTAAAATGGTTGAAATCAGTCCAGGCAAAACTCTGAAAATAAGTGCACATCTTACCACATCACAGGAAGAACAGTTGATTACTTTGCTGAATAAATATTCCCATGCATTTGCCTGGGAGTACACTGATATGCCAGGTATTCATCCTGAGACATGCACTCACCACATTTACCTAGATGAAACAATACGACCCCTGAGACAACTGCAACGCAAAATGAACCCTATGCTAAAGGAAATAGTCAAAGACGAGTTGCAAAAGTTGTTAAAAGTGGGATTTATTTACCCCATCTACGACATCCAATGGGTCTCACCCTTGGTTGTTGTTCCTAAAAAAAATGGTAAATGGTGCATATGTATTGATTACAGGGAGTTGAATAAGGCAACTTTAAAAGACTATTTTCCATTGCCTTTCATTGATCAAGTGCTGGATGCTTTAGCTGGAAAGGAATATTTTTCATTTTTAGATGGCTTCAGTGGTTATAATCAGATTAGTATTGCAAACGAAGACCAAGACAAAACCACCTTTACATGTCACTGGGGCACTTATGCCTACAAAGTTTTACCTTTTGGCTTATGTAATGCCCCAGCTACCTTTCAGAGGGTTGTCTTGGCCATCTTTGCAGATCTAATTCATGAGTGTGTTGAGGTTTACATGGATGATTTTTCTGTATATGGACGTACCTTTGAAGATTCCTTAGCAAATTTGGAGAAAATTCTGAAAAGGTGTGTTGAATCAAACCTTTCCCTTAGTAACGAAAAGTGTTTTATGATGATGACTGAAGGGATAGTTTTAGGACACCACATTTCTTCGTCTGGAATAAAAGTAGATCCTGCTAAAATTCAAGTCATTAAAAATTTATCTGAACCCACAACTCAAACATATGTGAGAAGCTTTTTAGGGTATGCAGGCTATTATCGTAGATTTATTGAAAATTTTAGTAAGATAGCCCTGCCATTGTTTAAATTGCTTTCAAAGGATGTGTGTTTTACTTGGGATACTGACTGTCAATCTGCATTTCAGACACTTAAGGAAAAGCTCTCCACTGCTCCCATTTTAAGAGGACCAAATTGGACATTGCCTTTCCATATTTCAACTGATGCCTCTGCTACTGCAATAGGAGCCTCATTGGGCCAGAAACAACATACTTTGACTTATGCTATCTATTTCATTAGTAAAAATATGACACCTGTAGAATTGAATTATACAGTCACTGAAAAAGAGATGTTGGCAGTTGTTCATGCTGTAAACAAATTCCGTCATTACATCACTGGCTATGAATTTTTTTTTTCATACAGATCATTCAGCTTTACGATACTTGATGAATAAGTCTATCACTAATGGTCGGATTACTAGATGGTTGTTATTAATGCAGGAGTTCAATATCATTGTTTTAGATCGGCCTGGCCGAGAAAATCAAGTGGCAGACTTCCTGTCCCGCTTACACAATACTGGTGAGGTTGTTCCTGTTATAGATAGTTTTCCTGATGAACACCTATTTGCAATTTCTGTTATCACTCCTTGGTATGCTGATATTGCTAATTACTTATCATCAGGCCAACTACCACCATCTATGACATCTAAAGAAAAAAAGAAGATTATTAAACAAAGTGCTAGGCATATATGGGTTAATGGTGATCTCTTTTACACAGGATATGATTTAATCATAAGAAGATGTGTCCGACAGGATGAAATCTTAGATATTTTAAAGGCATGCCATGATGAACTGTGTGGTGGCCATTTTGCAGACAAAAGGACAACATACAAGATACTCAATTTGGGGTATTATTGGCGTTCCATTTTCAAAGATGCTAAAAGGTATGTTAGAAGTTGTGACACTTGTCAACGAATGGGACGCCCAGTCCGGTCTGATGAAATGCCACTCCAACCACAAATTCTCATTGAACCATTTGAAAAGTGGGCCCTTGACTTCATTGGTCCCATTCATCCACCATCACATGGACAGAAGTACATTTTGGTCTGCACAGACTATGTTACTAAGTGGGTCGAGGCCAAACCATTGCCCAGAGCCACCGAACAGACCGTGGTAAACTTTCTGTTTGAGGAGATCTTTGTCAGATTTGGGGTGCCTAGAGAGATTGTAACTGATGAGGGTGCCCAGTTTACCTCTAAATTAGTGCAGGAGATAGCAGAAAAGTATAAGATTAAGCATCGAAAGTCTACCCCTTATCATCCACAAGCAAATGGCCAAGTGGAATCTACAAACAAGACTTTAGAAGGAATCATTACCAAAACTGTCCAGATGCATCGGAGAGATTGGTCAGCTAAGATGACTGAATCTTTATGGGCATACTGGATCACTTGGAAAAACAGTACTGGGTTTTCTCCTTATCAACTGGTTTATGGTAAGCAAGTCCTCCTTCCTATAGAGTTTCAAGTTCATACTTTCAAGTTAGCAGCAGATTTGGGCATCGATCTTTCAGAAGCTCAGCAAGAAAGAATACTTCAGTTGAATCAGCTAGATGAGATGAGACAGGCTGCCATAGAACACAATATTCTGATACAACAGCAAAGAGCTCAATGGCATGACAAATTTATCAAAAAGAAGCAATTTCACATCGGTGACTGGGCACTATTGTTTGACTCCAAGTTTAAAGACTTCAAGGCCAAATTCACAACTCACTGGCTTGGTCCATATGAAATTGCTGAGGTATATGACAATGGCTCAGTCAAACTTCAAACAATCGATGCTGCAGCATGTACATTTGTGGTCAATGGCCATCGGCTCAAGCTGTATACCAAGCCTCTCAATAAAGATGATTTTATACAGCAGATTTCACAGCAAAAGGAAATGCAAGTACTGGATAAACACATCAGTGTTTCTCCTTCACCTGCTCCTTAGCTGCTCTGATACAACAAGCAAATAAAACAAAAAGATAAAAAGACGACAAAAAAAAAAAATCAAAACAAAAAAATGAAAATAAACAAAAAAATTATAAAAAAAAAGGAAGTTTAGTTGTGAAAACCAGTTCACTGGCACAATATAAACTTGAATTTTCTTTGGAAAACCAGGTTTACCTGGCCATTGAAAATTCACAAAAATATCTTTTTCCAATTTCCTGTTTTGTTTTCCAAATAATGCAGATCTTGTTTGACTTGATGACAAGTCAAAATGTAGGCCTGTGAGGGGAATAAGCATTTTTCATGCTCCTTTAGAACCCTCCAAGTCTTTTCCATATGCAGAGGATTGTGATTTTTCATATGCAGAAGGGACCTGATTTCCAGCAGCACAAGTGATTTTTAAACAATGCAGAGGGACCCGACTTCCAGTGAAATTGAAGACATCAGAAGATGGCAGACAAAAGAAATCAGAAGGACATGAATAAATCAGGATACAAACCAACTTCATCAGACAACAATCTCATCATACAGGGACATCAAGCAAAGTCTGTAAGAATTTATAGTTTTTATGTTTTAAAAAGTTTCAGAATTCTTTGTTTTTAAGCAATGACATATTACCAACTATTGAAAAGCTTGACTGCCTATTTCTTTCATTATTCTGATAGTCTCTGCCAGTACCTTACTTACCTTCCATTAGCCTCTGCCAACACTTCATTTTTCCACCCTAGGGGTCAAAATGGTTGTCAGGATCAAACCCAAGGGAAATTTTTAAATACTACATTCTACAGGACATATACTGCACTCTACAGGATACAAACTGCATTCTACAGACAGAGTTTTCTTCTTGGTTTAAAGACAAACAGGGTCTCCTTCTCAACAAAAAGTGAAATATTGACATAAAGGAATTTCAAAAGTTTCTTTCGTATATGTATTTAGTGCATCAGGCATTAAGTAATATATAGAATTTAAGGAGGGAAACAATGGTCATATATATCTTCAGCGCATCTTTTAAAGGAAAAGAAGGTTCATTTTGAGAAAAATAGCCTGTTCAATAAAACATTGGGTATACAAAGAAATCGAAGTGTATTTTACAGTTTATGCATTAAACATTGGGCACATAAAAGGATTAAAGCGTTTTATAAATCAAAACCTTACCTTACCTTTCATTTTTTTAATTGAATGAAGTGGCATGTTATGAAATGATGAAAGGAAAACGTGGAATGATGCCCCACGACAACATGTAAATTCCTGCATGATGTATTGATAAAACTAGGAACCACGACTGTGTTATTCTCCCTGAGGCTGAGTCCAGTTATTGTCTCTGCAAAATCGACTGCTGTGTGAATATAATTGACAGTGAGAAGGGTCCGTGGGTTACAAGAAGTGTGAATACATGATTGCTGAAGAAATCGCGCAGGAAGAAAGACAATCAGTGAGAAGGAAGCTGTGAATACACCAATTTCTGTGGAAATCGTGTAAGAGGAAGTAAAAACAGTTGCACTAGAGAAGAGGTAAAAGTTTAAACCCTTTTCTTTGTTGAATACGCTGCTCAAACCAACAGAAATTTCACAATTTCAGAGTATTGTTGTGGGAATAGGAAGACAAAGGCAGAGTTAAAAGATAAAAGGTTCCTATTTTCTATTTGTTTTTCAAAATGTCATCTAGACTGGAACCAGAGGAATTTGAGCCCGCAGACATTCATGAAAAATGCCTGGAAATTTTCAAAAAAAATCAATGGGTGCCTTTCTTTGAAAAATTTGATGGGCACAACGATAATGTTAGCCTAGCCTTTGCTGGCTCGTTCGATGGAGAGAGGGATACAATAGGGAATTTAAATTTCAAACTGTCTGAAGACATTTTGGCACAAATTATTGGCCTGCCACAGCAAGGAGAAAGGTTTTTCAAAACCAAGCAATTCAAAGAGAAATCATGGATACCCTTTTTGTGCAGATCAAGAGTAGGGTCAGTAAACTGGAAGAAAGGTATACCAAGGAGCTGGCTGGTTCATCCCTGGGATGAAATAGTGTACATCATACAAAGATTCATCACCTGTGAAGGGAGATTCAGTATTGTTTACCTTTACCACATCAAGTTGCTGCAGCATTTGAAAGGTGAATGTGAGATCAATATGCCCTATTTCCTGTTGCAGAGTCTAACTAAGATGGCTAAGGCTGTCCAAAGGCGTGAAAAAGACAAATTGACAAGTCTTTTTCACTGTGGACTCATCAAAATCATCATTCAGCATGAGTTACGAAAGCAGAATTTGACATGGACAGAATTTTTAATTCAAAATCAGTTTGAAGAGCAGGAAGAATTGCATGAATAGGTTTCAAAAGAAGAGGAATTACTGATGATAACATACCCTGAGGCAACAAGTTCAAAACTGCCAAAGGAGAAAAAGAAGAAAAAGGAGGTATTGCTGATTACTGATGATGAAGACAACTCTGAGGCAACAAGTTCAAAACAGCCTCAGAGAAGGATACGAACTAGGAGTGTAATGAAAGAAGATAAACAGTTTCAAAAACAAGAGCAAGTCTTCACCACTTACCAGAAGAAGCCAAGGAAGTATAAGCAAGTTCATAGCCAGCCAGCATTAAAGGATGAGGAACACATACAAACCCTAGAAAGTCAAGAAGAAAACCTAGCAGGTGAGAAAGGGCAGAATACCCAAGGAACTGAGGAAATAATAAAACAGACAAAGAAAATCAACCTCTTCTTAGATCAGCAGGAGAGGGAAAAAGAAAAGCCATTAGAAGATGAAGAACACACACAAACCTTGGAAAATCAAGAAGAAAACCTAGCAGGTGAGATAGGGCAGGATATCCAAGGAAATGATGAAATAATAAAACAAACAAAGAAAATCAATCTCTTCTTAGATTAGCAGGAGAGGGAGAAGGAAAAGCAGTCAAGACAGGGAGTACTATAAGACTCAGCTTCTCTTTCCTCAGAGCCACAAACTGTGCAAGAAGAAAAGAAAGAGGGTTCAGTACAGGAAAGTGAAGAATTAGGGATGGACACCGATTCTGTCCAGCTTTCAATGAAGAAGAAGAAAACTTCCAAGAAAAATAAAGAGATTAAGAGGTTGAAACTTGAAATAAAGGAATTGGAGCTCAAGAATGAGAAATTGAGAAAAGACAATCGGAAGCTGAGAATTTAGAGGACACACATTTCTAAGAATGCATCCAGATGGTATAAGCAGAAGAAGACCTACAAAGCTAAGTATGAGAGACTGAAGGTCCTTTATGCATCTCCAACTTCAACAGATGCATCGTCTCAGTAGGAGATTAGAAGCAAGAAGATCAGCAGCAAAATTTTGATACAAGGTCAAATATTTTTGGCATGGGGACATGCAACAACTTCCTCTTGGGGGAGATGTTGGGCACCATTTTGACCTCTTTTTGTCATCTAAATATCCTCCATTTTCCTCCATAAAACCCTCATACTGATCTATAAAGCTTTTAGTCCACCACAAACTTTGTTTAAAAAGGTATTAATGTCATTGCTTGTTAACAAATTGAATTTTGAGATTTTTAGAGCATTTAAACTAAGGTTTTATTCAGAATTACAGGATGTGCTAACTTCCCATAATGTCTCCAAAGTTGAGCACTTGCAGGCCAGCTAGGCATTGACTGAAATATGGAGGAAAGATTCTCAGTGTCCAAGGATGGACGAATTTCCAACGAATAGATGATGTGGCTCTCACAGGTGGCAAGTCAAAGTCGGTCAAAGATGACCACCTGTGCTACCACTCAGCACAAAAGCAGGGCAGTTTGGATTTTGTTGAGTTTCACGATTCTGAATGAGGATCTCGATGGCTATGTTCATTAATTAGTTTATAGGATTATAGCATTTCCAGTTTTCTTTCGAATTTGTATAAGTACTTCACAAAACATTGGATCAATAATCACGATTTTGGGAAGGACGCATATTGATTCTGAACTGCGTGGTTTTACTGTGTAATCAATTTTTGGTGAATACAATTAGACTTTCAGTTCTGTAAATCTTCAACTGTGTTTGGAACGAGGCACTGGAGGGCCCCCATTGTTGAGTTCGCACACCCTTACATTGCCAGTGAATGCGATTTAGATGTTTGCAGTGATTTAATTTGATGCATGCGATTTAGATTGTGCCATTGGTATGTGTTAATCCCTGTAGTATCTAGTTTATTATTGCAGAACGAATTCAGTTAGTTTTCAATTAATTTTATTACAGCTCTGTTCTCATTTAATAGTTCAAGCCACGATTTCATTATGCTACACATCACTTACATTTCTATGAGCTCTGTCTTCTATTTTGTTAAATGTTAAAAGAACGGTTCAGACTGTGATTTTAATATGTCATACATTGCTGCTTGTTTGAAGATAAAGTGTTTAGAACAATTATCAATTACGAACAATGTCCTGTAAGGGAATTTAATGGTTAATTGTTCATTCAGTACTGGGATGTCAGGCAGAACGTTGTAGTCTGTATCTTAGGGTTAGAATCATTGTTAAATTGCTTTCACTATCTCAGTTCTTTCACCAATAGATTGCTTTCCTAAATAGATTGCTGTGTACTTGAAAAGAACAAATGAAGTTATCCCTGTAAAAGGATTTTTGTATCTTTAAGTTACAGTACTTCTCATCTGACAGTAGATTCAATTCACAGAAAATTAAGTTAACCAAACAAGTCTAGCTCTAAGTCCTAAAACTTGGATATGCCTCTAAGCTTACAGACCCGGATTGATATAAATTTAAGGTTCGATCTGCATTAGTGGATTGAATACCAACACTACCTACGGTTGTGGTTGTGGTTGTTGTACGGCACATTGGTCATCCTTCACATAGAATGCATCGTACGTTCGTTCATGAAGTAACCCATATGCTCGGCAGTCCTTGTCTTCATGTCCTAAGGACTAGCAAAATGTACGATACAGATTCATCGGTTTTGTGACCATCTTTTGCATGTATTGACACTCCTCATGGTGGTGCCCATATACTTGGTAGATGCAACACCACGGCATACCGCCGTCGTTCAATGGATTCAGTGCCCCTGAAACCAGATAATTGCAGAAATCTTGGCAATTATCCTTAGTATGCCCCTCTCTGTGACACCGCGTACACCACACTTCATCACGCTGTTCTTTACCCTTCTTCAGGTCTTGCAGCTGTATGGTCAAGTTAGCCAAGTAGGTCTGAATATGTGACATACCAGTTGCATTCTCACCAATCGACGAAGCTTCCAACCGCATCGCGATTTCCAGGGCTTCACTCGGCATCGTAATGTTCTGTTGCATCTGCGGTAGTCGAATGTGTGGGAGAAATGCCGCAATGGACCATTCTTTGTGTTGGACAGTGCTCATGTCGAAACTGACCCTCACCATCAGTGTTTTGAATTGCTAGTCAAAATCCCACACAGTTTCATTGGGATACTGCTTAATCTCTTTTAGTTCTGTAATATACTATGCTTCAGACTTGAGTTTTTTGAACTCGACAACCAATCCAGCTCGAACTTCATCCAGCATCTTTTCTGGAGCGCCTACAGGAACCTGCACAAACTTCATGAACCAGTCTAATGCGTGACCCCGAAGAGTTGTCGCCAATTGTCCTTTCTTGGCATTATCACCAGTAATTTGCTTCACAGTCTATGCTGCCTCGCATAAGAACCAGTACTGCTCAGGATTATCTATTCCATTTCCTTGGAATAGCGGTAACTTTGCATCTTCGCTCGCCATCCTATGCTTCCGTCCTACAGTCGCTGAGCTATTAGTAATCAAGTTCTGTGGACTTGATGAACATGGTCGTGTCAAAGTTGTATTTCTCACTGGTTGAGAGATAGTGAGCGGAGGCGTTGGTATGTTGCTGCTGGGGTTTGGTCCTACCTCTATCCTGGGCGTAGCTTGGTTTTCCTTGTCAGTACTGTGAGGTCGCTTCATTCCGTGTGGTCTTCCTTCGCGGCCTTGCATTTTGATCGTAGAAGGACCTTCTCCTGTCCTCTTCCTATTTTCCTGTCAAAACCTTAATCCTCCCCTTGTAAGACCACTCTCTTCCTCGGATTCCTTCACAGTCTTGTCATGAACTACACCCATCTACCCCTTATCATTCCATGTACTGCCCCCCTACCGTTGTGGGATCCACGGCCTCCGCCCACTAGGGTTCTTACTGATCTAGGTGCATCTTTAGTATGCCCTTCTCTCAAATGAGAATTTTAATGGACAACTATAGCAACAACAGAAACCGGCCCCTTGGCCCGTTGAAGAACTCCCTTTCAGCCTCACTATAAGACTTGTTCGTATCAACTGCAAATTTACTGATATACCCTTCCAGTATGCTGTCGACCCAAACCTCAATAGCCCGCGATGCTTTGTTGTCGACTTCTTGTAGCTCCTGGATTAGTTATGGGGTCCAGGATGTCAGCTCACCACCCTGGAAGTTCCTCTCCTGGAAGGTCAAGTTTTCCAACCACTCATACAGGATGATTGGGAACTCGCAGAAAAAATATTCGTTTGGACCGTCGTGAATATATTTCGCCAACCACCAATCTGTCGACAACCCAGTGTTCTTGTTTTCTTTTTCAATGAACTCTCGCAGCTTTAGGTCAAACCAATCCTAGATCTTCAGTCTTGTTGGATGCCATAACATATCCTCCTTTCACTTCGCACTATGGTCCCAGCAATGGAACCATTTGTTGACACAAACCCAGTCGACAGGGGTTCCCGACACTGTCGACGCCCAAACCACCGCGATCTCCCTGAGCACCGGCCCGGACAGGTTTTACCCCTTCTAGCAACACCTGTAGAGCAGATAAGGTCTCACCCGAGATGTTCAAGGGAGAGTTGATGGAACCAAGTTTCTAATGAATGAAGGAGGATGTTGTGCATCAATTCACTAACTTATTGCAACATGTCGGAAATAGATCTAAGAATTCAACTCAAGCATTAATCATAATCACGACAACATTCAATAGGAAAAAACCCATTATTGCAACAGATAAAACAGTAACGCATTAATTGTAGCAAGGAAACATCACATCAGTCATATATTCATATTGCAAAATGCATTACCATAGATAAACAAGAAAGACACAGGGATTCTGCTCAAAAGCTCTGTCACATCATATTATCTTCACAAAAATCCAGATACAACAAGATATTCAGTCTTCCCTTCAGATCAAGATCAAGATTTTACATTCGTGTTCTTCACCAAGATAATCTCCACAAAGATAGATGATCTCAATACTTACAAACCTACATTTATTTATAGGATTACGCCTTTACATTTGTGTTCCACTTAGGCAAACGCCTAACTACTTCTTAACAAACTTCTACAAAAACTAACCCAAAATCCCCCATAATGCGGTCAAATGACCCAAAAACCCCCATAGTGCAGTCTAAATGACCCAAAATATACTTGACGCGGTCCAAATGACCCAAAACTACAAAAATACTTGTCACCTTGCTTGCTGCTTTCCTCCTTTCACGGTACCTTTGGCCTTGTGCAGCATCTGTGATGCTGACTCACCAAACCGCCTGCCAACACCTTGGTTTGGAAATAATGTAGTGTGATAAAATATGGTCTCCATTAACAATGTGATTAAAAATGGTTTTTCCAATGGTCATCTGCATGCTAATAATCCTTATGATCCACATGTGAATAACTTATATGGTCTTTGTGATAATAACAAGCTATGTTGTCTCAATGTTAAAAATAATGCCTACTTCCTTATAATTATTATTTTTATGTACACTTTTGGTAATCAAATGGAAAAAAACACCATTCTCAATATGAGAGTGTTAATTAAAAATATAAATGAAAGGTTAATGTTAATTGCATTGCTATATGTTCTAGAATGCATATAAATGAACTATTTATGATCAAGATAATTCTTTTTTTGCATGCATTGAAGAATTAATGTTTATGAAATACAATGAACATCGATAAGTTAATATTGTTGATGGACATTTGTTCACTTGAAAGTAAAGTTGAGTGATGGTTGAATGCATGAAACCAATCTAGAGTGGGATGCTAAATAAGATATGATGACTTCATTTATGATATTTCTGCAGTTGTTTTATGGATGGTTTTAGATGCTAGCACTGCCTTAAAAGATGAGAAGGAAGGACACACTACCAAAGAGAAACTAAGCAAGAGGTTTAATAAGCTTCTTAACAATATATGCATCTTGAAAGATAAGGATGAATGTCCCAAAAAAGTTTTCAACCTCTCAAATCATGAGTTAAATCACGATGAACTAAGTGCTCTAAAGAAAGGGATAGGATTTTCCATAACGCCCAAAACTATTCCCCTCTGAAAAATATAATATGATGCTTAGAGGACAACATAAAATCCCCGGCCAATGAAGATAAGGAGTTGGTAAGACAAGATCGCGTTAGAATCCTTAGAAAATCTAAACCACCGAAGAGAAACCTTAGCAAAAGTGAGCTCGATGCGCCAAGGTATTTAAGAAAAAACATTAATGTAATCATTTTGAAAGTAGATAAAGATGGGGCCAGGGTTATTATGAATAGTGATTATTACAAAAACAAGATGTTAGTGCACCTCAACCTTAGTGGAAGTTACATAAAACTGAGTAGTAACCCTATATCTAAGGTAATCAAGGAAGTCAAGAAAGTTAAAAAAGAATCCAACCTCGATGAAAAAAAAAAAGAACTATTAGTCCCAAGGAGTGAGATCATTCCAAGAATATGCAGGGTGTCAAAAATCCATAAGGAAGGTGAACCATTGAGACCAATTGTTAACACGATAGGTTTGCCTACATATCAACTTCCCAAGGATGTAGCAAAGCTTTTAAGTCCTCTAGTAGGAAAAAATGACTCATTCATAAAAGACTCCAATGACTTTGTGAAAATCATAAGAGAGGAAAAAGTGGATCATGATGGCTTACTTATCATATTCGATATTGTCTCTCTATTCACAAAGATAGCTTTGAACAAGGCAATTCAGGCTATCAAGGAGATCACAGAACCTAGGATAGCTTGGTTAGATGAGGTATGTCTTCATTCAACATTCTTTAGCTTTTAGGGAGAATTCTATGGATAAACATGTGGCATAACAATAGGGTATCCACTCTCACCCATAGTTGCCAATCCTTTCATGGAGCATTTTGAAAAAAGAGCTCTTGATTCGTATCCTCTAAAACCAACAAGATGGAAGAGATCTATGGATGGCACCAACATAAAATGGCCTCATGGATGTGTCAAGCTTAATCGTTTATTCGAACATTTAAACAACCAATCCAAGGACATACGATTTACAATGGAGTTAGAAGACAATGGGAGTATTCCCTTCCTCGATGTGCTGATATTCGGAAAACAAGATGGAACTCTAGGACATCAAGTCTACAGAAAGAAGAATCATACTAAAAGCTATTTGCATGTTGATTCTTATCACCATCCCTCTAAAAAGATGTGTGTCCTCAACACTTTATCAATCATGGCTATTAGGATATCGAACAAGGAACGTCTCAAACAAGAAAAAAATCACCAAGCCAAGGTATTTTCGGAACATTGGATACAAGAGAAGATACATTTATAAGGCCTTTGACAGAGCAGAACAAGGACCCCATCCCCGTGGAAACCAACCATCCACCATGAAAGCATACCTTCCCTACATTCAAAGAGTCATATACAAACTTGCAAATATTCTAAAGAAGAAAGAGATCTCCACGCCTTTCAAACCGATTGAGACTATTAGAAGGAAAATGAGGTCTACAAAAGATGTCAGTGATTAGAAACAAGGCTAGGGCATTTACAAGGTTACTTGTTCATGTGGAAAATACTATATCAGGGAAATAAGATGTTCCTTCCATGTAAGAATTAAAGAGCATGGAGAAAAAATTTGTAGCAAGCGAGCTCGAACCTCAGTGCTTGCAGAACATTTGCTTAAAACCAAACATCTCATTTGTTTAGAGAATATTGAAATCCTGAAGAGAGAAGAACACTTCTTTAGCTATTGATTTAGAGAGGCCATGAAAATGGTAAAACAACCAAATAACCTAAACATAAATGGATGTCTTAAAATTAACAATAGTTGGATTCCCTTGATAAAAAAAATCCACACATTCCTAAAAAATAAATAAATTAATATATTAATAAAACTATATTATCAATTAAGGTCATAAATCTCTTTGGGTTAAAGAGTTCTTTTATTCATAAAAACACAATTTAAAATCTTGTTATATAAGATTTTAAATAGTAAATATAATTTTTTTATAAAATATAAGCAATATATCAAGTGGTATCAACTTTAAATAATACAATATAATATATTTATAAAAATACACTTATTAACAATTATTAATGCATATCTAATCAACAAATCAAATAAACAATAAAATCTACATTTAATAAGCAAAAGAAGATTAAAAAAGAAGATGGTTGTCGGTTCATGAGGTTAGCTGACGAAGAAAACCCTTCTAAGTAAGAAAGATATGCTTGAAATAACTTTGTATTTTTTATTTGAAACCATATTAATAAAGAAATATCATCTTCCTCAATCAATCGACTCATTGTCCTCAAGATGGACTGAGATTAAGGTTTGAAACATTGACATCTGGCTATTGCAAAAATACTAGAAGAAGCAAATTCAAGATATGATGACTTTATATATTTTTGACTATTTCAGTTTGATGATGTTTATATAATGTTTAATTTTAATTATATGAAATGTTTTTATTTGAATTGTGATTGTAATAATTATTAAGGTAAATTTTGATTTGGAAATGAGTCAAATGGTTTAGGTCTCAACATTTGGTTTTGTACTCTATAGTATTGGCATGGTATTGGCTCAAAATTGTATGTAAAAAAATCTTTATAAAGCATGAAAAAGCTCTATTGTAAAATGATGTGGAGATGAGCGGGTGAATTCACTTGATCTGACCGGGTTAATCGGTTTGCATGGGTTTTTGAGAGTAAACTTGTACGTGTATGTCAATATGTGATTGCTTGAATTGTCTTAGCCACTGAGAGCGCCGTGGTTGGCGAGCTATCAAGCATGTGTTTTTTATGAAAAAAAATGGCTTTGCATTGTGGTTTCCACCGTCTATCAAAGTCTCCACACATAAGGAGATATTTGCAATTCTGTGAAAGAGCACAGATATGGGATATCTGTGATTCACGTTGCATTGCCATTGGTAATATTGTGTGCCAATAGTGGAAGGAGATTATGTGCTGGAGATTGCGTGTCGCAGGTATGAGACTAAGTCTGTGTGGAAGTTTGTAATCCGTGCAGAGTGTAGCAGCAGCTGTGACCTAGAATATAGAACATAGCTCGTGAGGAAGGGAGAAGGGCAGTCAATGTATTGCCAGTGTGGAGTAGGCAGTCAGTCTTTGTTTCTCCCGTGAAAGGAAATCATTGGGCCCAAATCTCTTTGTGAAGAACTCTGGTGTAGCCGCCAAGTGAAAGGAGCCAGTTTTTGAGAAAGATCTGTTGTGAATCTAGCTGCATGGAATTCGTCAGTCATTTGATGGAATTGTGTTTCATGTGAATAAGATCCAACTAGAGTGGAAAGTGTGAAAAGGATCGTTGAAGAATGTCGTTAAAGGATGGAAGACTTGAGAACAGATTGTGCCATGAGATGTTGGAGATGTTATTTGTGCATTGGAAGACGGTGGCTTCTCGGCCAAGATCATGGATTTTGGGTTCGAAAAGTTGAAGATGGAAGTGGTAGATCTGTTCTCTGAGTTGGATTCACTATTGAAGAAAATGTATTTGTTGAAGGATCGTGCATGTGAAAAGAAGCCAAGACAACCTTGAATATTTATATGCATGAATAAACCAAGGTAATGGGAGAATACATCATGTGGATCTCATAAGAAAAAGTGTTTTATGTTTACCTAATTTTAAAAGGAATGTTTAGATGAAACATATTTTCATAAGTGGACATGATATTTAAAAATGTTTTTTAGATATTCAATGATGTACATGATGTACTTTCAACTCTTCTAATAGTGAGTATGATAGTGAGTATGTAAAGGGGTTTTTTATTGCACTAAAAGCTTTAAAAGGAGGGAGTAGTTTCAGTTATAATTATTTACTTTTTTTGAGGTAGTATTGTAGTCAAATAATGGCAAGGCTAAAAATGATGAGCAAGAAGATGGGCATGGAAAATTGAGAAGAAGTAGCAACATATGGTGATATTGTAATCACCATGAGACACATGAACAAGAAATAAAAATTATTATAATGGAAATGAAAATTGTATTGCATGTAAATGGGCATACAGTTGTAAGACCTGGTTAGGCATGGGTAACTAATCGGTAAAGTCTACGTAGACCTAGGTGATAGGGGTATCCCTGGTAACTCACTAGCTCACCAGTTTATGTCTGAGCACGTGGTCAATTTTGGCAAAGGTAATGAAGATCTTCATTGGCTGGTTTTTCCCGCATGGGGTTTTCCAGGGTAAAATTATGTGTGTGTCTCAATATGTAATTGCTTGAATTGTCTTATGGTTATTATTTCTTCAATTTTAACTTATAATCACTTTATAACATTATTAATACATTAATATGTTGATATGCTATGTTGATTAAACATGTTTACAAAAGTTATTATTAATTGACATTCAATGCAATAGTTGTTAATACAAATCTTACAAAAAGAAAGAACATGCATGCAAATATTACAAATAAAAATTATTCACATAAGAAATAATTAAAAAGAGCTTGTAGTTCTATAAAAAATCAATTTATCTTCGACATAATGTTTGTAAATGGTTGTTAAGTTTTCATATCCAACGTCATAATAATTTTATAAAGACATACAACATGCAAATGGTACAATTGAAAATGTTTCATAATTCATTACAAACCTTGAAGTTCAACATTATTTTAATTTTTCTTCAACATGATGGTTGTAAATGGTAGTTAACTTTTCATATCCAACATCATAAAATGAAGAAAAACAAAATTCAACAATTATATACACCCGTAATAAAATTCCACAACTATCACATAAATGTCCAAATAAAACTGTTCCCCAAAGTGTCACATAGGCAAGGTTCCCTCTCTTTGTGTTTCCCAAGTCCACCAATGTAGACCCAAACTAACCATGAGAGGTGTTCCTAGAAAAAATCTCCCAGATACTTGTCAGTTAAAATAAGATTTCACATAGTACTAGTAAGACCAATTTGGAAAAACAAAGGTGCTTGGGAAAATTACAAGTATGAAAATGTGCACCCCTGGGGAATTGATAAGGGATAAAAGAAAGATGGATAAATTTACTAAATACTCCCTATAGCTAAGCACAATCAACCACACAAGATAAGAAATCCTAGACCCAAGATTAAGGTGGTTGTACCTAAATTTTTGATTGTAAACAAGCATGTAAGCAGATTATAGGGCCTAGAAAACTTAAGAAAACAATGCCTAAATAAGTCAAGGTGTTAGGGAAAACATTTCAGCACTTAGAAATGAACTATAATTAGAGATTTAGGAAATTAAAACACTCACAAATGATATGGGGAGCTCAAACCAAAGTGTTGGGTTGAATTTAAGGCGAATCCTAACACTTGCAGGATTGTTAATTTAATAATTTCAAATCTAGAAAATGTGAGACAACAAGAAAAACAATGCATGAAAGGATGAAATAACCCCCTTATAGTTGAGAATGGTAACTTAGGAGACTAGTGCCTACTCAATAACTAAGGGAAATACTCTAGGGGAGACAATCATGCATTCAACCACTAAGAAACTAAAACAAGCCAAACATGCACACCACAAAATGTAGAAAAATACAGTAAACAATGAAGAGTGACTAGTGGAATCTACAAGAAATAGAAACTATGGGGAAAACGACGACTTACCTATACCCGGTGGTTGATGAAGTTGCTCCACCCTTCCTAGCGGTGAGTTGAGATGACCCTTGGCTTGGAAAACTTCCAAGATTGGCTAGGGCGCACTTGTATAACTTAGCTCTTCAACCTGCAAGAAAACAATAGCTTAATAAGTGTGGGATTTGAAGGCAATCACAAATATTAAATTGAAATCCACTTGTAAACTAAATATAATTGCAGGATTTCCCCACGGCGAGTGGATAGTTGTACAGTCGGGAGGGAAGATGAGGGGCACGTGGTTGGAATCCCAGACCCTCGGACTCCCACCTCATCACCCTATGCCCGCGTTTAATCATGCCCACGACAAGAAGTCTTTTCTCAGGCATATGAGTACAGTTTTGCTCCAACAAAAGAAGGTCTACTTATTTGAGGCAAAGTAAATGGTGCATCATGACCAAGTGTGGGAGATTTTTTCTCAGGACAGAGGAAGATTGGTGGAGAAGCCACTAGATCTCCAACATGCACAACCATAATTAGATTCTTACTAGTTTTATGAAGCACTACAGAAGGGACCTGGGACATGAGCCTGCATTACTGCACAATGATTCCACCCTGGATTTTGATCTCCCTAGTAAGTTGTCGCTTCTCTAGGTTTCCTGTCCTTGGAATTGCTCTGTGTTAACTATTTTTTATCCTCTCGGGAGCTCTTCCTTTCCGATCCCTTTCCTTGGCTGTTGGGGAAACCACCCTGACAAGTTCACCTCGGCAGTTGGAGATACCTTCCTGAGCACCTTCGCTCATGAGCCTCTCCATTTCTCCGTTTCGCTCCTGTTGATTGCGGTAGTGGCCTACGGTGGTGGTCTATGCCCCTCCTCCCTGTTAGCTGCGGTGGTTTCCTTTTCCCTTCCCTTTGATAAAATGGCTCCTCGAAAGAACCCTTGCCATGCCTCGACCTTGCCCAAGTTTTTTCTATCGGATTCTATGAGTCCTCCCATTCGGTTTCAGCAACAATTAGTGGAAAAATGCAAGAGATACAAGAAGGAGATTCCTATTTCTGTGCAAGATAAAACTCAGCAAGCTGAGGTTGAAATAGATGTTGATAGAATCTGCACTGAGGAGGAGGATATTAAAAAGGAATTTAAGAACCTCGTCCCAGACCCTGGTTCTTCCCATGGCCGCCTCACCCTCTATCAAAACTCCTTGGACCTGCACTGGTCACAGAAGATGATTCTGGGACGAACTTTAGTGGAAAAAGATGAGCAGCATGGGGAAATTCTGCTACGGCAGGATGAGATGATGCTGCTTCTGCAGCGCATCCTGAGCAACCAGATGGAAATCGCCAAGCATTTGGGTATGAGCCTCGAGATAGGCTCAACCAGCGGGACTTATAAGTAATCAGCTTTTGGTCATTGCATCAGGTTTTTTTGTTGTTATGTTCTTAGTTTACTTCTGTTTAAGACTGCTTTAAAAATCTCTATTAGTATGGAAAACTCTGTTTTAAGACTTCTTAAGAATTCTCAAACTCTATGGTTTAGTCTTGTTTCCTTTCGAGGGAGACTGCTTCTCTGACCTTCAAGCATGTTTTCCCTCTGTTGGAAGGGCTTGGTTTTTTCTGTAATTTTCTCTTTATGGCAATAGAAGGATCGTCTAACTTACAAAAAAAAAATATAATTGCAGGATTGGAAGAGAAATAACAAGAAAAATAAAGAGCAATGAAGCAAAGATAAATTTCTAATGCAAAACCTCGAGTCTTGAAACACCAAGAAGCGTTGGGAAATTTGTTGTCTTCTTCCCTTAAATCAAACACAAGAAATATATACCACCAAAAAAACAAATCGACAATCCAAATGGTCAAATAGCATGGAAAGGAGTGAAATCCATGAACAAATCACCGAGAAACAAGAAGGAATTGATGCACAAGAAAATTGGTTTCTATTCATGTAGATCACTGTCCAAAAGTCCTTTACAATGAGATGCTCTTTCTCTTTTATAGAATAGAGAAGAGAAAAATCCTATCCCATAAGGATAAAAGGATGATATTAAATCATAGAAAAACTAGATCAATGGTTGAGATAAATCTCAACATTTAGAATTTTTACAAGCTGGAAAATAGTTGAAAATAGAGGGGGGAAATTGCTTCATTGAGCCCATGAAGTTACAAAACGATGATAAGTTATTTGCCTAGGAAATAAGGTGGGATCAATAGGGACTCCCTCTTTACATCACTTTTTATTACACCCATCACTTGCTTGCTTTTACATAACTCAAACTTTAAAATTTGCCCCTAAGAGAGAGAAGTGCACCCCCCTTGAAGGAGGATGCTAGTTGGGCCCACATACTATGCCAGATGAGAAATTTGAGACTTGGGATATGGAATGGAAAATGATTTTATGAGGACCCAAGTTGCCACTTTCTTGAAAATGTCATTATTTCTTCACTTGATTAATTCACCACTGAACTTAGGAATTTTTTAAAATCAAACTTGGGAGAAGCCTGTTAATAATTCCAATTAATTCCCAAGTTGGTGAATTAATACTCAAATCAATAAAAAATGTCTCAAAATGGATCCTTGATGATATAATGTGATGTATAAATCAAATACATGACCAAAACCAATGTGCAATCATCAATTAATGGCTACTCGAAATAATTAATCTTCAACCTTAGGAATTTTAATAATAAACTTAGGAAAATTCCATAATAAAGCCAATTAAACACATTAGGTTGGAAACAACACTTGGAGGGATCCAATTCGATTCCAATGGATGTAGCGTGGTGAAATATGGATCATGAATTTGTCATACTACTGTCTGGTCATGTTGGCCAAGTCAAACCTAGGTTTGACTAAGTCAAAAAGTTAACTCTTGGTTAAACTTCTGTAGTGAAGTTCAATGGTGCAAGGAATCTTTCAAAGTCTAAATGGGGATGGAGAACCACTTACAATGATTAATATTGAATGATAACTAAATTCACAAATGATACTTTTCACAAGTAAATACTATTGAATCCCCACATAGTCTCCTCATAGGATAAGTGCATAAAAAACATAAAACAAGCAGTGATTGTTTTATACACATACCAACAACTAGTTAACTATCATAAATCATTGCATAGATCAACCTTATATTGGGTGGAGTGGATGGTAAAAAATTCAAAGGCCGGTCAAGTGAGATATTGGTCATGGAAGACTTGTTGGATAAAATGGGAAAGCAGTGGCCCCCCTGACATTCATTATTCAGATAAACAATAGGGAACAAGGTGTATCACAAACGAATGATGTGCTAGAAGATGATACACCTTTGAATCTAACAATCCCCCTTTTATTTCAATTCTCATTTTCTTTTCACTTTTTTTTGTCACTTCAGATATTTTTCTTTTTGGAACAACTTATTTCTTTGAAATCCTTTTGTTGGTTAATGACTGGAAATTATTGGCCCTAGATGTCTTCTGTGCACCAATGATGACACGTACTTAGCTGCGTTTCCAACAACTGTCCATAGGTCTAGAGGAGTTGCTACAATAATTCTTGTTTAGAGAAAATAAGAAGTACCTCTTGAATCAAGGAGTGCCTACCCCTTTAACAATCAACTAATTCCAAGGATGGGTGGAACTTGTTTCAAGCCTCGGTAGTACACTTCTAGAAACTATGCCAACCTTAGCCACACCCAATCCACAAAGGTCTACAAGCAGAAAGGGATCAACGGGATCAGAAGGTGATAATCCTAGGTACATAGTCAATCATCGGGGGTAATTGACGAGAAACATAAGGCTTCAGAAGACTAATTGTCCTAGGTTTAGAGACAAACATCGGGGGTTATCGACCAGAGGGAATAAAACTTCGGAAATTTTTATTGCATGGAGGTCATAAAGGGGGAGGTCCTCAAGTTATTTTTTCATATCCAGATCAATGGGTTTATACACATGCAAGGGTGAAATGGATGGAATGTGGAAAGGCCAAAAGATTGAACCAAGGGTAAGGGTGTGATCCATGTAATGCTCTAGAGGCTATGCTAAATAAAGGTATGTATATAAAATAAAGACTACTTCTAAATGAAATTCTATACAAAAATCCTACTGACCATGCTCTAGGTGTGCATCTTCTAGGAAAGCATCTGAAGTAAAAATGAAATATAAGGATCCTTCATAAGGAAATCATATAAGTGGAAACTATTACGCCCCAGATCATCTGCAAACATGCTTACCAGGCTATGATAGAGTGAGGGGTTATTTTTCCATTGTAAAAGGCCAAGTCTGGGACTTGTCTATTATATGTGCTAGTTTAGCGGGGCTCAAGAGTCAAGACCCATGGTTTGGTCATGGCAGGTCCTCTTGGTTTTCATTCTAAGGAGTATTGGCTTAGTGGATTTGTTGAATACCCCTTGATGGGTGGAATTCCCCATTATTTTGAGCCTTTTTGTGACCTGGGTTAGTTCTCAGTGCTTCTTGGGATGGACCCATTAGGACACAGGGGTTAGGGTCCCCTAGCCACACTTATGTTTATGCTATGTAGAAGATGATTGCATGTGTAAGGGTTGTCATACCCGATTTAGCACAACTCATTTATTCCCACTTAGACCTACGTTTTCTTGCATGACCCCTCATTTTGGTCCACATGTGCACACATCATCCTCTTGAAGAAACCTTACCTTGATAAAAGGGCAGGACGTTGGAGGGATCTTCTACATTTTTGGGGTTAGTTGGGGCATGTAGTCCTCCCTTGAATCATCACTTCACTCAGATGAATCCATTTTCTTTCTTTCTCATTATTTTTAGTTTTTTTTTGGTTTAGTCCCCGGCTTATGGATGACAAACCCTAATTTTAAGTTATTTTTACTTTTTAGCAAGGTAGACTCTAAAAATTCAAAAAGCATAGGAGGCCTCATATAAATAAAGGCTCCTAAAATCATTTGTAAAGAAGGCAAGGATTCAAATTATGTACTTATTTATTTTTCTATTGGTATATGGAGATTCTATAGTGATGCACACCTCTCTTATTGGAAAGTTTATCACACGATGAAGGTTGAATGATGGAATTGATCCAAGGAATATTATGCTATGAATATTATATGTATGTTAATTAAAGTTATTAATTATTAAGTGAAAGGGTGTAACCCTTCACTATACACGCTCAAGCCTATAAAAGCGAGCCTCATTGTAAATTATTAATCATCTTCTTATCTATTAAGAATATCTATATAAGTTCGCCTATCAATGGCTTATTTGATTTACCAGGTCTTTTGGTAACTATTATTGTATGAGCGAATAGTTTTTTACGGCATTTGATATCAAAGCCTTTCGGCCCTCCCTGATTCCGGCTACTGGCCACTTCCCTAGAGTTTCTTTGGATCACGATTTTTAATCAACAGAGGCCCTTGGCCACAACCACCATTCCCACACTCGCCATCACTCCTGCGTAGCCCTCACACGGCTCTTCTTCCACCCACCACCTGCGTCTCCCTTCTCCACAGTCACCTGCTCACACCCCACTCCACGCGGCCTTCCCACGAATTCGCTCGCCCATCTCCCATCTTCCATCCTCTGCTGCACTCACGCACCTTCCATCTCTCGTACACCTTCCATGCTAACGTGCTCTCTCTGTGCAACCTACGCATTATCACTCCCACCCACGCCACTCCTCTCTACCAAACCGCGACCTCCTCCACTCCTGCGTCCAGTCCCTACTCTGCCTCCTCTCTTCCACGACCTGCACACTCCCTCCGCCATCTCCCTACTACACCCAAGCTCCTACTCCATTATACATCCTCCTGGTCGCTACAAGCTCTCCACCCTGCTGTTGTGCCCTCACACGCCCACGCCCATGCCCAATTCCACCGCGCCCTCAACCATCCTGCTGCCCTCTCCCTCACGCATTTCCCTTCCACCTGCACGCTCTCCTCCCCTCGTCTACCACGATCCCTCACACCTCCTACTGCACACCCATCCACCCAATGCCCAAGCATCACCAGAGCTACTCGATCCTCCGCGCCAACTCCATTTCCACTCGCCTCTCCCTCGTTGTTGCTCACGCCCCGCTCTTCAACTCCTGCACCTTCCACCATCATCGCCTCACCCTTCAACCTCATAATTGCCTACCTCCTTCACGACGCAGACCGCCATCACCCACTCCTATCTCCTCCTATCAAAACCCTAATCTTCCAAATTCAAATATATATAATATTATTTTTATAATATATATATCGTCCACTTCAGAAAAGAAATTTATAAAATTGTATTATTATTTAATAATACATATTATTATTTTCCCTTCACAAAAGAAAAGAAAATATTTATATGGTTATTGTTGATAATAATTGTAACTATTACAATTATTATATTAATAAAAAACAAAAAAAAACCATTTTTGGGTGAAAAAGAAAAAAAAAGGAATATATATATATATATATAATATTATTATTAAATTTTAATAATTATTATTATTATCAAAGAAAAAAAAATCAATTCTTTTGAAATAAGAATTGTTTGAAGAAACAAAGCAAATTCAAGTCAAAGAAGACATTAAAGACAAAGTCCAAGCAAGACTCCTTATTATCAAAGAAGTCGAAGAACACTTATCATCGAAGAAATCAAATCAAGGACAATCATTTATCGTTGAAGAAGTCAAAGTAAAGGAAGGCTTATCAAGAAGTCGAGACACGTTAACGACAAGGACGACCAAGTTTAAGAAAGACTCATCAAAGGAATCAAAGAAGATCATTCCACCGTCGAAGAAGACAGAAACCATGGAAGCCGATTTGCGAGAGAAATTAGAAGCCAAGTTAAAGCGCTATCGAAAAGACAATGAAGAATTACGAGACATTAATACACAATCGGAAGTAAAGATTGAACTACATAAGATACAAGAACGGTTCAATGAACAAACAATGTTCAACCAGAAAAATCACATAGAAAAATTATGTGAGCAAATCAAGGAATTAAAAGATGAAAGTGATTTCAATCAGAGATTGAAAAATCAAGATATAAAGAAGGAAATAAATAATTACGAAGCAAAAATAATACGCTTGAACAAAATCGTTAACGACAAAGATGAAGAACTAATGCAGTTACGACATAAATTAGAAAGTCAAGAATCAGAGGTCGGCCAGTGTCGACAACAGATAAAAGTTCTTCAACAACAAAATGACGACTCTAAAAAGACACATAAGTCAGAGATCGCGAAGAGTAATAAAGCATTATCTAACAATGCTGAAGAAATTTTTAGACTAAGAAATCATAACAAGATACTAGTCACAAAAATTAAGAAGTTGAAAAATAGCCAGAAGATAGAACAATCTATGGACGACATTGAAGGGAAACTTCTAGACAAACAGGAAGAAAATAGTTGTATCAGAAGTCATAATGAAGATCTTAAGGAACAACTTAAGACATCTGAAGATGACAAAAAATCGCAAGTGGAATTGATTAAGAAGTTTCAAAATTATAATAGGCAGTTAGAAAACAAGTTGGAAAAGATACAGAACAAAAGCTTAAATCCTCAAGAGACGAAAATACAACTTCCAACTCAGATCAATGCTCTAAAGGCGACATTCGTAAACGAAAATGATATTGCAAAAGTTCCCTATCGACACCCCAACCATAAAAACCGATATTTGAAAAAGTGGGAAATGTCGAAAGATAATGGTACTGATGTGATCAAATCTCCTGACGACACATCAGTAGGGAATCCCATCAGTCCACAACAAATCAATTTGGGATGGATTGATCCATCGATGTATCGGAAGTTATGCTCTACACTTAGCAGTTCGTATCGACATGTTTCATCAGCCATGACATCGCAAAGAACAATACGACAAAATTATAAGGCTTTGAGGACAAAGCCTTTCTAAGAGAGTGGCAATGCTATGAATATTATATGTATGCTAATTAAAGTTATTAATTATTAAGTGAAAGGGTGTAACCCTTCACTATACACGCTCAAGCCTATAAAAGCGAGCCTCATTGTAAATTATTAATCATCTTCTTATCTATTAAAAATATCTATATAAGTTCGCCTATCAATGGCTTATTTGATTTACCAGGTCTTTTGGTAACTATTATTGTATGAGAAAATAGTTTTTTGCGGCATATTATTATAACTTGGGGCTAAGGAGGACCTAAGAAATCTTGCTATTGCTATTTTCTTGGTTGATGTTGGTAAGGTCTCTCCATTTTTTGTTTGGCATTGCTTTTGCACCTTAAGCAAGGTAAATTAGGGTTTTTATTTACATCTTGTCAATATTGTATGAGGAGACCTTTCTCTTGAAGGATATCTCCATTGTGGACCTTGGGATTCATTGTTTTCCCTAATTAGGGTTTTGGCTACTTTGACCTAGTACTGGGTTACTAGCCTTTTCCCTAGTTGGTAAATCTTGAATAGCGAAATTGATTAGGGATGTTGACCTCGGTCTCTATTTTCCCTTGGGTTGAAGGAATAAGGTCATAACCCATTCTCTTCACTTTTTTTAATCAAAATTATCTTGTAAATTTATTATACCAAATCCATAAAAAATATAATATTGGAAAAACCCTAAAAATTATAAAAAATCATATCTAAAAAAATATTTGGAATTTGGCACTTTTGTTCGGATGAAAAAACGTGTCGTAGTTGAATTAATGGTGAATCCTTAAGGGTGTTTTGTTCATGTGGTATATTTGTGAATTTTACAGTGACATGTGCATGCTAGGAACATTAGGTTTATTAATCATTTTAGCCAATTTTGAAGGTCTATAAACCAAGGTTTTAGGTCTAGAGTGACCCCTGGGGCTTGGAGACCCGTTGGGAAGCATGATAAGCGAGATCACTTGATATTTGAGGGTTGTTCTAGGGAACATATCAGATCTAGTTTTACATTTTAAAATCTGATTTGGTTTCCTTCTTCACCCTCCAGAGGATTTCTCCTTGCCCTACTATAGAAGGCACATCTTACAAGGTAAGTTGGGATTGTCATGATCAATTTTATTCAAGTTTTTGGGGCATTATTTAACACTGCAATATTGCAAGGGCGATAATATATTCAAGTTATATTTCTTGGAATTCATGATAAATTATTATAACTCCCTCTCTTCTACTGGTATTTATGCTTCATTGTTTTGAATCCATAAGGCATTGGTCTTAGCTGAGAGGTTTCTTGGGAAAGGTGTTTTTGTATTGTCTAGGTAATTGCAGGTATCATTCACCAAGTTTTAGGGCTCCCCCTTGGTCTTAGGAGTCAACCTAAAGTGTTCAAGAAGCTATATTGTGGTGAAATTGGACTCTAGTTTCTCCCATTCTTACAACTCATTGCACCAAGATCCATGACCTTGATTGTGGATGTTATTTTGAGTGGTAATATTTTTTTGAGTTATTGTCGGGGATGCTTGAATATTTTTGTGATAGTTGGGGCATGCTTCTCAGGTAAAAAATTTCATTCTCCTGGAAAGAACAACATATTTGGTAAGAAAGTTGACGTGAGATTTTGCTTTGTACTTTAATGAGATTATTGTGAAGGACTAACCTTGCATGTCTTATTTGGCGAATCTTGAGAAGAAAAGTACGAACAAAGAAGTGCATTTCAAGACAAAATCCTCAACTATTGACAACATTGTTGGGCATAGGGGTGAGCACATATGTTCGTTAAGAAGAAGAGCTCATTATGGAAACTCCACACATATTGAATTATTCAGCTTTACGTTCAGAGATCTCCTTGAAGAAGTTAAAAACTTAAAAGTATGGGAAAATGGCATTACTTGCAGGTTTGGATGAGCGTTTTGCTCCCCTCAATTTCTCAAACATCCCAAGTTTTACAAATGATTTACCAAATCCATTCTATCAAATTTTTTGTAATCATGATGATTGTGCCATGGAACATGTTGAAGTTTTCTTGGTGTCAAATTCATAATACCATATCAAGAATGAATATGTCTTTACGAGGGAATTTGTGCTCACCTTGGAAGGAAAATCACATGTTTGGTTTGAAAGTATTGGCAAATGACATTGATCTCCTCTTTTGCAAAATTGATCAAATCATTTTGCACATATTGGTGCCTGAAAGAGAATGGAAAATGGGGGCCTTATGTTGAATATATGAAGAGTATGTTCAAGGAAGAATACCATGTTGAAGGTCAAGTCCATGAGGAAAAACTTGATGAGGTCTATAGAAAAGTTGATCAAGTTGATCAAAAGGAACAAGGCCAAGAAGACATCATTGAGGGTTTATGTTTATTGGTTGTTGTAGACCTGGAAGAACATGTAAAATATTATATCAAGGTCATCCATTAATATTAAGAAGAAGATGAGGATGCTCTTGTTGAATAGCCGTGTCAATTCAAGAAGATGTCAAGGACATTAGTCATGAGGGTTTGGTGTGCCTTACTTTCTACTTTTCTTTTGAATATATTTTTCTGAAGATTACATGTTTGAGGATCTCTTTTCCACTAGAGATGATTTCCATGGATATGAGTATTTGTGTTTTCCTCATGATGGTTGTGATATGGATGTGGATTATTGGAAATTTGTTGGAGATCCCATATATGACTCTTCTAACGAGGGAAGTGTAAATTTTGGAGACCTTGAAAAACTTATTTTTGATGAGGATCCTTATGAATTGGTTTAGTCATGCTTGTTCACCATTGATGATGATATGGGGTTGCATATGGAAGTTTATATTGCAAATATAGAGAAGACATCTTTACCCTCTCCTAGGGTGGATCTCAAACAACACTCTTAGCCCTACTTCTCAGGGATTGATGTAGGTTTTGGACAATAAGAAAATCAAGAGCCCCTTATGAAAGAGATAATGACCATGAGAAGACACCATGAAGAAGACCCAAAAGATCAAGGGAATGGAATAGTTTTCTTTCAGAATGATATCAAGTCTTATACAACCTTCACCACTAATGTTGCTGATAAGTTTTGGAGGATGAAATTCAATGAGGCCAAGTATTGGTTAGGTATGGGTGTAGTGCTATTAGTCGTAGAAAATTTGAATGCATTATCTTTGCAAGTAGTTCCCAGATCAAAATCAGCTGGTTGATTTCCTAGCAGTATTTGGTTCCATCATTTGTCCTAGCAAAGTTGTTCTAGAATAATAAAAAAATCCAAGTAATTAATAAGCCATCGGTTCGAGACAACTTTGAAGAGTGGTAGGTTTTTTATGATGATAAACATATATATAGGTTTATGAAAAACATGGCAGAATTTTTGTAGCCTCATTATGCAGGGTTCCTTGCTAGTTTTGAGGGTCATTTGGGGTAGCAAACAAATATCAATGAGTAGGCTTATGATGATGGTAGTTTATACTTGAGCCCTTTCCAAGCTTAGATAGAGGGGGTTTGTGAAAGGGGCCTTTCTTCTTGGTAGGAATTTAAGGCATCTAGGTTTGTGATCTCTTCCATTGTTCCAACCCCATTCCGATGAAGGTAATGACATCTACTCAGCTCACCATGAACACATTATTTTCTTGGAATATTTCCAAAGACAAGGGAAGAAGCCCTAGCATGAATGATATGCTAAGGTGGCTTCATCGGTGGTATGATTTCACTTTATGTATTTCTCTCACCATTCTTAGAGTAGGTAGGTAGGTTGCATAATCTCCTACATTAGTTTCATTTGATTTCTTCATTTACTTTTACGCATGCATTGCACTTGTTATTGATTACATTTCATTTTGATTTGAACAAGGCAGGATGAAAGTGTCTACCTCCAATGCATTTGACGCAGTTTTTGTTAGATGCTTGTGTAGGTCTACAGGTCTTAGATGATTTAGAGGTTCTCACGCATTCCCAAGAGAAGTGCATTTCCCACAGTTGGGGCCAACTGTTAAGCCCCAAATCGTCTACAACATGCTTACTGGGATATGGCATGATGAGGGTGTCTTTTTCCATTGTAAAAGGCCAATTCTAAGGATTTTTTTATGTAAAAGTGTTGGTTTAGAGGGGCTCAAGACCCATGGTCTGGTCATGGCAAGTCCTCTTGGTTTTCATTCTAAGGAGTATTGACGTAGTGGATTCATTGAATAACCCTTGATGGGAAAGAGTCCCCATCATGTTGGGCCTTTTTATGCCCTGGGTTAGTGTCCAATGCTTCTTGGGATGGACCCATTAGGACACATGGCTTAGGGGCTCCTAGCCACACTTATGTTTATTCTATGTAGAAGATGATTGCGCATGTAAGGGTTGTCATACTTGATTTAGAACACCTCATTTATACCCACTTGCACCTACTTTTTCTTGTATGACCCCTTGTCTTGGTCCACATGTTCAGACTTCATCATGACATCATCCTCTTCAAGAAGCCTTACCTTTCTAAAAGGGGAGGATATTGAGGGGCATTCTACATTGTTGGGATTATTTGGGGCATGAAATCTTCCCTTGGCTCATAACTTCACTTGGAACAAGCCATTTTCCTTATTTTATCATTATTTTTAGTCTTCTAGGTTTAGACCTCGACTTGTAGTGACAAACCCTAGTTTTAAGTTATTTTTATTTTTTTAGTAAGGTAGGCTCTAAAACATAAAAAAAGTCTAGGAAACCTCATATAAATAAAGGCTCCTAGAATCATTTGTAAACAAAACAAGGGTTCAAATTATGTACTTATTTCTTCTTCTTTTAGTATATTGGAGCTTCTAAAGTGATGCACACCTCTCTCTTTGGAAATATTTTCATGTGATGAAGGCTGCATGATAGAATTTCTAGGGTTTGTTATCTTGCAATATTGATCAAAAGAATAGTTGTTATAACTCACGGCTAAGGAGGACCTAAGAAATATTTCTCTTTCTCTTTCTCTTTATTTTTTGAGGAGACCTTCCTCTTGAAGGAGCTCTCCATTATGGGCCTTGGGATTCATTGTTTTCCCTAATTAGGGTTTTGGATACTTCGATCTAGTATTAGGTCACTGGCCTTTGCCCTAGTTGGTAAATCTTGAATATCCAAATTGAGTAGGGACATTGACCTTGATCTCTAATTTCCCTTGGGTTGAAGCACTATGATCATAACCCCTTCTTTTCACTTTTTTTAATCAAAATTATCTTATATATTTATTATAAAAAATCCAAAAAATATAATATTGGAAAAACCATAAAAATTAGAAAAAAAACATATCTAAAAAATATTTGGAATTTGGGACTTATGTTTTGATGAAATAGTGCACCCTAGTTGAATCAATGGTAAATACTTAAGGGAATTTAGTTCATATGGGATTTGTGAGTTTTACCATGACCTATGCATGCAAGGGTTTCTTGTCACATATATGTTATAGTAGCTACAACATGTTTATTAATCATTTCGGCTAAGTTTGAAGGCCCGCAAACCAAAGGTTTAGGCCTAGAGTGATCCTTGGGGGGTTGGACGCCTATTGGGAAGTGTGTTAAGCAGGTCCACTTTCTATTTGAGGGATGTTTAATGACACATATCAGATCTGGTTTTACATTTTAAAATCTGATTTGGTGTCCTCCCTCACCCTCCAGAGGCTTTCCCTTGCCTTACTATACATGGTATATCTAACAAGGTAAGTTGAAATTGTCATGATCAATTTTATTCAATTTTTTGGGGTATTATTTACTACCGCAATCTTGTAATTGCAGTAATATATTCAAGCTATATTTCTTGGGATCCATGATAAATTATTATAAATCCTTTGTATCTTCCAATGATATATATGCTTCGTTGTTTTGAATCCATAATGCATTGGTCTTAGCTGAGAGGTTTCTTGGTAAAGGTGTTTGTGTTCTAGTTAATTGCATAGTATCATTCACCAATTTATAGGGACTTCCCCTTGGTATTTAGAGTTGACCTAAAGTGTTAAAAAATATAGGCTATGGTGACATTAGGCTCTAGCTTCTATCGTGCTTACTACTCATTGCGCCAGGATCTATAAACTTGATCATGGGTGCTATTTTGAGCAGTAACAATGACAAATTCGCACACCGAAATATCAAGGGAATCACTTCCCTGCTCAATAAGATTGATCTAGCTTTGATATTCTTTGACAAAAATGAGGTTATAACACCCCATACAAATGCTGGTATATCACTTCCCTTTGGCTCTTGAAATCCATGGAACAATGATCTATCACATGTCTTGAAGCTCCATTGTCCACAAACCGTCCAACACTAGAAACAATGTTAGAATACAAGAAAGAGACCAAATCTGTATCCATCATGGAAAATTTTCAATATGAAGAAGATCCTTCACCTATCATAGGTGAAAACAAATTGGCATCTATTGATATAATTAGCCACCCATCACAAGTCCTTCGGAGTATCTCACCTGCTGAAAAACAACCATGCTAGTCAATAATCACATAGATATACCACCTATCACTAGCAACTAGTGGAACAAATCAACCACTATCATAGGTCATCCTAGGGATTACACTAACTAAAACTACATACCAACAAAAAATACATCCATAATAGTTATCATACATTCATCACTGTAATAAAACCGTCATCTCTTATCATGAGAGAAACTTGTCAAAACATATAATAGGTACAAGTGCTCATCTTAAGCACAAATCATTAATGAATTAAGAAGACAAATTCCTTTCTCGAGTCCAAGTGCTTCTCCAAGAAACCTAGGGTTTCTCATCCAGTGATCTCGACTAGGTCAATTACCTGTCACAAGTAAAATCTAGCTAAAATACAAACTCCCTCTTACTCAAGAGTGATCTCAACCAAAACAAGCTTTGATACCATGTTGAAATTTCATGTAATAGACGATTAATACACAACTAAAATTACACCTTCTTCTTAGAAGGTTTCTCAGATATTAGCCTTGGAATTTTCAGCCTTAGGATTGTTGTAAATTAAAGCATGAAACAAAAAGGGAAAGATCACAATAATTTACTTTTAATAACTCCACACTTCACGAAAATTCAAGGAGAAAAGATACCAAAGAATGTGTTATGTTTCAACCCCTACTAAGGCAACTTATCAATCAATAACCATATTTGAAAATGTACTTTTATAATAGTAATAACAACAATATAAGACCAATAAACTTAACCCGTTATTTTCTTTATTAGATGTTAATACACTTAACAATTTGCTCATTTACTTATGTCAAATCAGCAAGACATAAATAACTATAAATATCAATGTATAAAGTACATATACAACTGAAATTCAAATATGAAATTGCACAATATATTGACATCTTGAAACTTCATATATAAGCTCAAGATGAAGAACAAGTACATACCATAGCCTTCTCTTAAGGTTAGTAGAAAAACTCCAACTATCCGAAAATCTCTTGCTAGGGTAAATCATCAAACCTTAGTTCAACCAAGAAGGTCCAATGTGCAAGAGTCTCTCCAACACATCCTCTAAGGAAAGATGTCCTCTTCTCTTCTTTTTCTCCAGAAATAAACCCTAGGGTTTATCATCAAACTATCATACTATTTCCTTCATAGGGAAAAAACTTTAACCCTAGGAATCTCCATGAAACCCTAGCACTCCAAGAAAAGAGATACCAAGTACATAAGGAGATCCAAGAAAGAGAGAAGAGTGATCATCACCAATATATTCTTCCCAATATTAAACCCTAGAATCTCAGAAGGATAAAGAACCAACACAAATGTATCCTCTATACTTCATATTTCCTCCTAGTGTTCATGAGAAAACCCTAGCAACTTCCTCGAAGAAGCTAAGTACAAATAAAAGAGTAGTAACGATGATGATATGAATGGAAGAAATCTATGCCTCTTCTATGTGTAGGATATGTATGGGAGGCCAACAATAATATGTGGGCACAAGCCCTTACAAGCATCCTACATGAGCCTTGTAAGCCAACATAAGTGAGACATCCACTATAAATTACATGTGTTGTGTTCTAAGATGATGTAGAGAATAAGGACTCCAAGATGATGTAGCTACACAAGGTAAGGCCACATACCTCCCTCACAAGCCTCTATGGAATCCATATATCCTCCTAACCAATGGATTCCATTGGGTCAAATACCTGCAAGAACACTATTGAAGCCCCAAGCATTATCATTCCATCTCTAATCCTCTGAACATAAAACCAAGATACAACATGCCATCTAGGTTTTGAATTCCTCCTCCTTGATGAAAAACGCTCCTCATCCCTAGTAGGGTGATCTATAAACAAGTGGCTACTCCATGTGGAAATCATGAAGGGAATCCATAAAAATTTCCAAGAGATCTCCATTGCCTAAGGGAAGAACAATGAGCCTGTAATCAACTGAGGTCAAGTGTCCATTGAGAAATCTATCTCAACTGTGCATATCCATCATGGACCACCTTTGATGTTGCAATCCATCTCGAACCATCTAGTGGTTGAATATAGATGATTTACCCCAAATCTCATAAAGTACCCCCCAAAAAGGGTGTAAATGCTTTTGGAGTAACCCAAAAATATTACACATCATGCACCCTACTTTTTTTGTCTTCAACCAAAGTCCATATTCACATCTTATAATGCTAGAAATAAGGCTCAAAATGCAAACACACTTTTGAGGGGTAATACCTCCCAAATTTGCATTCAAAGTGAGAAAGCCTTGAAACACGAGTGTAACCTTGGGGGAACATAGAGTGGTTGTCAAATGTCATCAAAACAACAACTTCTCTCTTTTTAGTATGGTTGTTTTCCGGTGCAAGGAGTGTTTCCCTACTAAGAATATAAGATAACCTTTAAAAATAAATGAGTTGTTGGAACAAGACTAGTGCCTAAGCAATGGATGATGGAGTCAAAGTTAACATTCAAGAGGGTTTGATTTAATTGGAATGGAAATGTAACTAAAAACATGCAATAATTAACCAAATAGCCTTCACCAATATGCAAAAATAAATAAAGGGCCCTTCCAAAGGTGCACTCTGTCAAACCATTTGTTAGCACTTAGATTTTATTCCGATTGTAAGAAAATAAGACCTAAGGTAACCTATTTCAAACCAAGCTTTAGGTAGAAAAATTAGCCATTTTTTCCACCAGAGAGGGCTCTCTCACAATATATATGTAAAGGCTAAAGTATATAAAGTTCTCTCAAAATTTCTTAAAAGGATTTTCTGGTTGAAAAGGAAAACAAGAAACATTTGGGCATGGAGTCAAAGTTTCAAATATATAATATGCCAGTAAGAGATTTATACCAAATAGATTTTCACAGAGGCAAGATTGTAATCATATCACAGTCAATTTGATTTTTTCAGGTGGTATAGAAAGAAGTAATGACATTCCATCAACAACAGGCATCTAACTGGGATGAATCCATTGTCAAATTTGGAGAAAATAGTGAATATTTAAATGCAATAAAACGAGGCATAACCAGTATGAATTTCGAATTACTTCAAATGCTCATTTAAATATAGAAGAAAAACATAATGGAAGATAAAACAAGGAAGGTAAACATGCACATATAAAGATAAAGGGAAAAACAGACTGTAAAACTGATCAACACATGAATCTCTGGTCCCAAAAGATAGGTATTTTCACAGTATTGCCTTTATTTATCAAAAGATAGACTTCAAAACATATTTGTCTCTCAAAAAATTTCCAACCCTTTCAACAATGACTCATTGTTTATATACAAAATTTGGAAGAAGCTTAACATAACTACTTCTTCTAACTAATAACTGAAAATACTTTAACTTAAAAGATAGCTGTCTTTGAACAATAGATAACTGTCTCCAAATAATATTACAAATTTAAAATAAAAGTATCTTTTTGCCAGCAAAATTTTTGAATATCATCTTTTCGCCACTTGGCAAGAGTTTTTAAAGCATCTATGAATGGACAGAATATCTTGTCCTTCCATATTTTTCCACATAATTCCACTGGTCGGCCGTGGGTAAGTCATAGTTGGTAATTTCTTTTACCAAGACTCGCATTTCAACATGACCTGCATAAGAAATAGGAAGAAGATTCCCACAGGTTGAGATTAGCATATTTAAAATTTCAAAATCTTCTGATATTTTCTCCATTAAAATTTTTCCTGTAAGCATATGATCCAACTGCTGGAACTTTCTGTGATCCATCCTTATGTCAAACAGCAATCCCTTATATTCATTAGGAGGAATTAATTCATTCTTTTCATTCCAAAAAGCAGGGAATCCTTTGTTTACTAATTTTTCAAATTGCTTTTTGAACTTTACTACTTCTTCCCGTATTTCTCCAGCTTTGGCTTCAATATTCTCAACATGCGAGTATTTTCCCAAGCTCCTTCTGGCCCATGTGATGACTGAAATTCTGTTCGTTATATTCATGGCTGTCAGGTCTGCTTCAGTTAGACTGTTCAAGAATGTTATTGCTTTCTGGGCTACTTCTTTTGGCTTTTTATTTAAATTCTCCCTGACTGCTCTGCAACTTTCGAAGGCATCTTTGACCACCTTTTCTTTGACTCTTATGTAATCCAGATATGGTCTTAGTTTTTCAACTTCTTTTATTATTTGGTCCCATACCATGTGTTTGCAACCTTGCATAGCAGCTTGCCCTGTCACATGAGCTGCTAATCCTTTATTATTAACACTTAATTCTTGATTCTTTGTCTGCAAAGTTTTTATTTCCTTATTTTTGATTTCATTTTCTTCACTCAGCTTCTGTATTGCTACCTTCAATTCTTTGATTTCGCTTTCTTTTAAACTTACTTGGGACATGGCTTGTAAAATCCCATCTACCCCAGTTTTGTCTTCCTCTGTGTTTGTTTGTACCTGCTACTGACCACTTCCTGCTAATCTCTTCCTTGCTTCCTCCAACTGCTCTTCCAAAACGATTTTTTCCTTTTCCCAATGTTCTTTTTCATCAGAGAGCTTTAACATTTTTGCAGTAACATCATTTACTTCATTGGATAATTCTTCTTTTTCCTTTTCCAGTATCGTTAGTTCTTCTCCTTGGATAAGCACAGTGTCTGGAATCTTAAGCTTTCATTTTAACATTAGGATCGTATCATCTTTTTCTTTGAGTAATTTTGTTGCAGCATCTCCTTCTTTATTTATCAAATCTGCTTGCAATTTTTTAATTTGTTGCTGCCGAGACTTATTTTCTGCCTTCTCCTGTCTCAACTGGTTATTCAATTTATCCAGTGAATTTTTTAATTTGTCTGCCCTCAATACTGCCCCCAAATAATCCGAATATATAACTTCTCCCGTTTGTCTGTGCAGTAAGATTTTATCTGGGGCATTTATTTTAGACAAATCTATGTTCATTTCTGAAATCTTATTTTTTGTGACAGCTGAAAATTTCAAGGAATTCTCTCTGATATTTTTGCTAGTAAACAAACTTACCTCAGTATTGGATATATTTCTAACTTTTGGAAACAGCTGACTAGTTTGTTTAGAGGATTCCTGTTTATTCCGACTATGTTCATCAAATACCTCCATTATATTCCGGGGCCTATTTACATCACCCTCTACTGGGGTTTCTTCAATGTTGTATTCTTTAACTGTAACCTCTGGTATCTTTTCTTCAGTTCTTTTTGCTTCTTCTGAAACTGTTGTTAACTCTTGTGGTTCATTCATTTTCAACTTTTTTCCTCTTTCTGTTTCTTCATCATCAATGTTTATTAAGTCCTGTATGGGTCTCTTAAATCCCACCAATGCAGTACTCACTGTATCTTCTGTTTCTGTTGTTGTATCTGCCAACGCCATTTCTTTGTCGTGTGCATCCGGAATGATTTCTTCTTTAAACTCCAGCCAATTGGCTCTGTCATACATTCCTTCAATTGTCTGATGGCTGAGTGCTTTGATGCGACGATCTGTTCTTCGTTTTGATATTATATTCAGCGGATCATACTCAATATCCATATCTGTCTCAAAACTCATGTCTTTCAACAACTTCTCTATATACACAGCAGCATTTTTATTCTTTATTGTGAACGGACCAAGTGTGAACGGATATTTAATATCTGTTGCTTGTTTGTAAACCAAAAAATTGTTATCTTCAACAATCAACTTTTGTCTCAGGAATTCTAAAGCAAAAACCCTTAAGGTAAGAAAAGCTGGTAAGACATAAGGTTTATGTCTGAATCCATATAATCTTATTACAGTACTATCTTTCGACAAAAACCAATCTCTCGTCGCGTACTCTGCACTCAATTGCATGCATGCCTGCATCTCTGGTAATACTCTAGGCAAATTTTTACCAAAGATCATTCTGTAAATCTCTGAGAGCATGAAATTGATGTAATTGAACATGTTATTTTCTAATAAAGTCGTGAAAATGATTTCTAGGAACTGCAACTCTTCTTGACTGGCTATCATAATCATTTTCATCAGAAAGGACTGAAACCTGAAATGTCTCAGAGTGGGAAAATTGACCATCTGGTCATGAATCTTCTCTGTCAGAAAATCTTCAAAATTAAGTCGAGGGATTTGATTTTCATCAATCCCTGACTGAACCGTACTCATTTTGTACAACAGACTCAATTGGAACTCGGTTACATACAAATCCGTATCAAACCCTAAAACTAAAGCCAATAATGTTAAAACTAATTGGGTATTTTCATCAAACAAATTGATATCTACAAGGTAGGGGGCCTCCGAAATACTGGTTTCTGGTTTGAGACACGACGACAAAAACATTTCCCTATCATTTTGAGAAGTATGATGATAATTTTCAATAATGGAGGTTTCGAAAAAACTCTCAGGCTCGAGGGTTTGGGAAAAATCTATTCCTAGGGCTTTAATTAACTCAGTCGGCTTTATTTCACACACGACTCTGGTTTTTTGACTGTTTAGGACAATTCTTTCTTCTCGGGAGTAATTTTCGGCACACCATGATACAAATTCCGGGAAAGAAGGGATTTGGTCTGGGCAAAAGGCTATCAAAGACGACTGGTGGACTCTATGTAGGTCTGTCCCTTCCTTCAATAACTCAGACAACCTAATTTTAATATCAGAGACTGGTGACCTAATTAGGGTATCATAAACATCTTCGTCTCTATCCTCTAGGGATTCTTTTGCTTTAAAAACATCTAAATCATGTACAGTTTCCATTTAAACGTTTCTTTAAACGAAATTCTGTTTAAAAAGTGAGCCAGGTCACCAGACCCTACCTGTATATACACGCCTTTCGCCTTCTGTCGCAATCGCTGCACTCCACCAGTCTTCAGAGCTCTCCACGATAACGACACATATGCACAATGCCGTTATGTGAGGCCCCTTTTGTTTTATATAAGACTTTTTTATTAATTTCCTGGCAACTTTTCTGAACGTGGATCATATCCTACCGTTTATTTTGACCTTTTGATCTGAGCCGTCAGATCTTGCCTCCTTTTATCTCCTATGGTGGTATCCGCGATCTTTAAAGCGGTCTTTCTCTCTGGTTTGTTCCTGGCGCGGATCAATCATCTGACGACACCTGTTTGGGTGGTTTTGCTTTCCGCAACCTCTCTTCCTCTTATCCAGTGTGCACCTTCCCAGATGCAGACGAAACAATGGCCGTTGATTTGAATTAAGAATTATATCAACCCTCCGATTGCTATCAACGTATGGCTTACCTCTTTATGCTTTCTCCTTCTACCACGTATCAGGTCCCACCATGCCACGTGCTCTGGTCCCGCCATATTTTTATATTTGGTGGTTCCGCACGGCTCTGTGGTGGTTTATGATACCACCATATCACCTATGCGGACAAATGAAATAAGGACGCGTGTCCGGCGGTATTGAGTCCGCAACCGCCTACCATTCCTTGCGACCGATTACTTTGGTGATGCGGGAAATGATATTAGCCGTAGATCTTGATCTCTATCATATCCACCGACGAAACTTAGTCGGGATTTAATCCTTTCATAAATTTACTTTCGGACTTTGCAACTGTGGGTTTTTCCTTTATGTTTTTTGTATTTTAAACCTTTTCTTCACCCTTTTGTGGTAATTTCTTTCCCTTTTGGACATTTTAGCAAAACTTTTTAGGATTTAGGTTTTCTCAGACAAGGTGTCAACACCATTACAAATCAACAATGAATATGTGTGATCGTGATCATATAAAGAAAGAAACAACCTATTAGATAAAATAAATGACAGCTGCAAAACAATATAGTGAACAATAACCAAACACAAGAACAAAAGGGTTTAAGCTCGATCTTTGACTCTTATTCCATGAGGAAAACTACCCCCTCACAAGTCTTTATGACAGATTTATAAGGGTTATTTCAACAAAGCAATCCAACCATGAATGATGAAAATGCCCATCTATTAACAATAAATCCTTTTGGGTCCACTACTTTATGACCATCATCTCAATTTTTTCACACATGGTATATAAATCCGTTTTGTAAGCGAGGCATTTAGCTTGAGGTCTACTGTAAACTGCACATAAAAAAATGAACTTGCCTAGCAACATGAAATCAGTGACACATGCAAACATGACAGCGTATTTATATTTGAAATCACTAACATCCTTCCATGCATGTTCTTTTCTTTCTTGTTTACACATTACATCAGATACTACCTTCAATTCAATGAGTTGATGAAAGGCATTGGTTATGTCACCCATGTATGCTGATTTCAATTAGCATCTCCTAGTTGAAATTCAAAACTCTTTGTTGTGACAAATATACTAACAAAATATGAGGATGGTTAAAGAGTAGGCAACCTCAAATTTCTATCAAACCAACCTAATGATAAGATTAAAGGAAATGCCCTTTCTATTGGTTTAAAAGTTGAGAGAATGCACCCTTTTACTATTGTCCCTTCATCTTCATATTCTATAGTCTTCAAATTCAAAACAACATATGTTGTAAAATGTTTGACACAAGAGAATATCTAGATTTCAATTGGACATATATTTGGAAAAGGACTCTATAGTTTATCTCTAGAGGTAACACCTAAATTAATCTTGGAAATTTACTTCTCTTGGACGATTATTTGTCTTTGGAAGCTTCACACAGATGTTACTATATCAAACTCCCAATCTACCATATTATTTGGCAACAAAATAAAACTTGTAGATAAATTAAGGGATGCATTAGTCTATTTCAACAGCATATGACTCACGTCTATGAGGTTTCTAAGTGTTAGAAAGAATATAAAAACAGAGGCAAACAACAATAATAATAGAACACAAGATTTACGCGGAAACCCTATTGTGCATAGGTAAAACCTTGGGGCAATGGCATCTTTGATCTTTTATTATCACTCGAAAAAAAAACTTAAAATGCTTTCTTCTTTTGTGTTACAATTATAGGGTTCACTTCCCTTTTAAACAATACATATGAATGTTCCAAAAGGAACCAAAATACACTAGAAGGGTCTAGAAATTTTTTCCTCAAGGGCATTTCCCATGAATCATTGGAATGCTAATATCATAGATCTAGATATTGGCTTCATCTCCTAACATTATCCCAGTTGAAGTCAATATACAAGAAGTTCTTTTCCAATGTTTTCTACCCATGTGCCATTGACCAATGCTTCCTTCATCATATTTTCGACAACCCCAAAGATGTTTTTCACCATTCAAACTTCTCTGTCTTGATCGACTTTGTAAGCATATATGTAGCATTCTCACCAGTATCAATTTTATCTAATAAGATTTGATCCAGATTTATGTGGGAAATAAAAGAGCATATACAGAATCAAATACAGAGATATATTGCAAAGAACACAGTGATACAGTAAACACATATTCTATTAAATAGCGGAAATAGAACAGACTATAAAATACAACAGCTAGAATGGTAGTAGCTATCTTTGAGAAGAGATGTGGCCGTTGTGCTCCTTCGTGCCAAGATGAATACAAAAGAAGGCCGAAAGGGCCTATTTATCATAAGAATGAGGGAAAGAATCCCAAACATCCAAAAATCTAACCCTAGAAGATGAACCGTCATAAAGTTTGCGGCCCCAAGGTGGTTAGTTGAACAGTCAACTTCCTGGGGTCATAACTTTTGCATACAATCTCCGTTTGGGGCGCTCGGTAGCCCGTTGGAAAGGTCTATCCAAGGACTACGATATAAAATGCGAAAGGGGCCATTCATTGTGTAAGATTCCCCCAAAAGCATCGTTTAGGGCCTCAAAATGGCTCTGAAATTTTAGGACCCGAAAAACTGCTAAAAATAGTAAATTACCAAATTTGCCAAAAAACTGTTTTGAGCCAGTTTGGGAAGGTGGGTCGCCACCGATATCCACCTGGATCAATCCTCCCCCCTTAGGAAGCAATGGTCTCCATTGCATCAAATCCCTTAGCATATGTTGAACTGTGTGTTGAGTTGAGCTCCTGGTGCGGCGTTTGTTGAAGCAAAAAGGTTTCCTTTCTTTGAAATCTTCAAAGGGTTGTAATTGTTGTTGTTGGATGCGCTAGAGCTGTTCAAAAATTTTGGTTGTTGTGGTATCCTTGGTCCGCACCGGTGTGGATGGTTTCTTTTTGGAGGAGCACCTTGAATGCGTGGCCTTACATTGCAGAGGTACTCGAATAGGCGATGCTGCACTGAATTTGTGTTCTTCTTGTTTCTGCTGAGTAGAGGGATAATGTGCAGAGGATGTGGATGTCTCTGTGATCTGATGTTCCCCTTTAGTGCAAATTGTGAATAGGGAAAATTTCCTAGTGTGGGAGATTATCTTCCTGCCCTGCTTGGTTGGGGTAGGTGAAACTATCTCTGGTATCCGATAGAGTTGTCCTCCCAAAGTGACAATGACAATGCGAGGTCGTGATTCATATACAGCATGACACTTCCACATATATGGTTGTCCTAAAAGAACATCACATACTTCAAGTGGGGCCACATCACACAATACCTCATCTTTGAAGGGCTTGATGCCATATGGTAGGTGACATTGGTGACTGATGTGGATCCCTCGTCCTTGGCTTAGCCATCCAATGGTGTATGGTTGTGGGTGTGGTGTTATTGGTAGCTCCAATCTCTTCATGACTTCTGTTGAGATCAGGTTCTTCTGGCTGCCGCTGTCCACAACAAAGTGTAGGGGAATTCCTTTCACCCACATCTGTGAGTGGAAAAGGTGCTCCTCTGCCTCCGACTCTTCATGTTCCTCTGGTTGAATCTTCGTGGTGGAAACAACGGCACTGGGTTCGGCATCAATGATCTGCTTCCCTTTTTTCGCGGCTTTGAAATTAGGTTCTGAGTCAAAATCGAAACTGGGATTTGATTCTGAAGCTTTGATCTCAACCACCAATGATTGTTTTGAGCGACCTTCATCAGTGTTGTGCCAGGGGCTTTTGTGGAACTCGCACCACTTTGCAGTTTCCTTCTTTGTCTTTTCGTTACCCTTCTTCGCTTGTGGTTGGGACTGGTTGTCCTTTCCCTGCCCCGTGTTCGTTGAGCCAGAGTTTCCCTTGCCCTGCTTCTGTGTAGGTCCGAAGTCACGCTTGTTCTTTTGCTGAAATTTCTGCTCAATTTTGACAACATATCGATAGGCAGATCCAAGTGAAGAGATTTCTAGGAAATCCATCTCTGTTCGTATGTACCAGTGTAGGCCACTACGATATTTCAGTACTAGGTGCTGCTCGGAGTCCTTGATACCTAGCTTTGTGCGCAAGGTATGAAATTTGTTGGTGTACTCCGGCACCATTTTCTCCCTCTCTTGATGCAGAATGGTCCATTTTGTGTACTGGTCATCATAGTTTTCCACAGGGTAATATTGTTCCTTAACAACATCTATAAAAGAGGCCCAAGGGGATTTGGCCTCAAACAATCCAGACTCGTCTGATGAGTTTTGCTCACAATAAGTTTCCCAACAATTTTTGACATGGGGGACAGCCTTGAGGAGTGCAAAGACGATCTTTTCCCTATCGGAAAAATTGTGGACAGAGAAATACCCTTCTAGTAGATTCAACCATTTATCTATGGCATCGGCATCGATCCGGCATTCAAATAAAGGGATATCAAAGTTAACTTGTACCTTGAAGGGAGTCGCATCTCCAAAACAACTGCTTGTCGAAGGTGTATCTGTTGTTGTCGGCATGCATCGAAGGATTTGGGTGAAATTATCCATCATCTCATTCCTTTGTCGCACGAGGGATTCCTTGAGAAACAACTTGATAGGATCTCCTGCTCTGTAGTCTCTCTTTTCTTCCGCCATGGGAGGCCGTTTGGGGAGGCGAGAGTAGTCTTCCCCAAGTGAAATTAGTTCGAGACCCAACTCTTTGTATCCTGACCTCGTTGGGGACATGCACCGAGAAACAATCAAAGAGAAGATTGCTCTGATACCACTGATCCAGATTTATGTGGGAAATAAAGAGCATATATAGAATCAAATACAGAGATATATTGCAAAGAACACAATGATATAGTAAATGCATATTCTATTAAATAGCGGAAATAGAACAGACTGTAAAATACAACAGCCAGAATGGTAGTAGCTATCTCTGAGAAGAGATGTGGCCGTTGTGCTCATTCGTGCCAAGATGAATACAAAAGGAGGTCGAAAGGGCCTATTTATCATAAGCATGAGGGAAAGAATCCCAAACATCCAAAAACCTAACCCTAGAAGATGAACCGTCATAAAGTTTGCGGCCCCAAGGTGGTTAGTTGAACAGTCAACTTCCCGGAGTCATAACTTTTGCATACGATCTCTGTTTGGGGCACTCGATAGCCCATTAGAAAGGTCTATCCAAGGAATACGCTAAAAGATGCAAATGGGGACATTCATCGAGCAAAATTCCCCTAAAAACGTCGTTTAGGGCCTCAAAACGGCTCCGGAAGTTTAGGACCCGAAAAAATGCTAAAAATAGTAAATTACCAAATTTGCCAGAAAACTGTTTTGAGCCAGTTGGGGAAGGTGGGTCACCACCGATATCCACCTAGATCAAGATCCTTCTTTCTTCCACCACTTTTCTTATGAAATGGTACTTAATATCAATATGTTTTGTGTGATCATGAAATGATGGATTCTTCACTATGTGCATAGCACTTTGACTGTCACAATGCAAAGTAATATTTTCCTCCATTTTCTTGAAGTCATCCATCAATCACTCTATCCATATTGCCTCTTTTGTAGCCTCAATTTATGCCACATATTTTTCTTTAGTGGTTTATAAAGACACCACTGGCTACAACTTAGATGTCTATCTTACAAATCCACAAGCAAGAGTGAATGTATATGATGTAGTAGACATTTTTCCATCTCAATATTCACCAAATTTAGAAGATGCAAAACATTTTATTTGTAAATTTGTTTATCTATAGTAAGTAGAAACATATGAAGTGCCCCTTAAGTATCTCAATATCCACTTCACAACATTCCAATGCTCCATAGCATGATTCGTCATGAACCGACTAACAACTCCCACTGCTTGGGAAATATCCAGTTTGGTGCTCATCATGGCAAACATGTGGCTCCCTACTACTGATGAATATAGTACACATGACATGCTTGTCTTTTCTACTTATATGCTAGGACATTGTTTGGAAGAAAATTTGAAGTGTGTAGGAAGTGGGGTGCTAACTGGATTTGCATTATGCATATTGAAATGTTACGAAATATTTTCTATATATGAATTTTGACTTAACTAGATCTTCCTGCCTATTCTTCCCCTGTGTATCTTCAACCCTAGAATTTGATTTGCTACTCCTAGATTCTTCATTTCAAATTTCTTAGCTAACCGAGCCTTAAGATCAATGATTTTCTTAATGCTAGGGCTTGCAACCGGTATATAATAAACATACACCAACAATATAATAAGACTTCCATCATTAATCCTCTTATAACATGCATAATGGTCAGCTTCACTTCTACCAAAACCTTGGTTCTTCATGAAGGTCATGACTAAGCTTGGTGTGGTTCATGAAGCTTTTTGCTGCATCTCTAATGGGTAATGACCATAGATGGTATAAGAATATGAAAACTAGATCCATCACTATGTATGATTTATTTGACGACAAATTCTTAGGTTAGTGGGGAAAAATTGGATGGTAAAATCCTTCTAAACCAACTTTATGAAATTAAGAAGAAGGAGGATGAGACTATACAAGAGTTTAAGTAAAGATTCAACAAGATCCTTGAAACTATTCTCGAAGATATCAATCCAAAATATCTTTCCATCCTTATCCATTATATAAATGATTTTCCAAGAAAATTTGGTTTTATATTAAAGGAAAAGGAACCCAAAACCTTAGAAGATTCCCAAACTAAGGGTATAAAAATGGAGCTGAGTGTGTCTTCATTTGACAAAGTTGATCTTATAGAATCATCTAGAGCCACCTATTCAAGTTCTAAGGACTTTAATACAATTGAGCCAACTGTGGATCCTATGGAAGAAATGATGAAAACCCAAACCGGTACGGCCCAAGAAAAGGAGAATTTAAGGAAAGAAGTCTATCATCTCCAAGTTTAGAATAAACCTAAGATGCGCTATTCCCTAGAAGAACATGGCTACACATGGAATCCTAGAGGCAAAGAGACAACTAAACAACCAATATCCTCTCATAACCAGGAAGTGATCATTTGGTGTTTTGAGTGTGAAGAGCCCCATGATGGCCAATCTTGTACTCCCTTGAAGCATGTTTAAGAGCTAGGAGAGGGGAGTGGTATCAATTTTGTTGAGGATTGCAACTAGGAGGATGATTACCAACCCAAGGTCTATAATGTTTCCTTATATGATTTAGATCAAATCAAGCATAATAGTATCCATAATTATTTGAATTCCTTGGATTTAAAAGCTAGAGAAAATCCGAGAAAAGAAAAATGAACTTCCTACCAAAGGAGAAAAACCATGGAAAATCAACCAAAAGGCCAAACCAAGAAATGGGGAAGTTCATATCTTCCTATATCTCAACCTAATCAAACCCGACCTTCTAAGCCATATCCTTCTCAAAGTCAACACATTCTTGAGAAGTATAAAGGTTTTAATTTGGATATTGATGTTGGAGCGGCATTGAGGAAAGTTGTTGTACATGTTCCTCTCCAGGAGTTAGCTAAGATCCTTCATGGTTATGCTACATGTTACATCCTTCATGGAATTCATTTCAATATTCAATGTTTTCCATGAGGATGAAAATTTTTGTGTGTTCCTTGAAAGATGATGCAATGGATTGGTTTTATGATTCTTGTCCATGGTAGAAATATTCACTTGTAGGTTTGATCAAGGAATTTCACAAGCATTGAGATTTTGGCTATGAAGAAGAAGAACATGTTGAATATTTAGTCAATGATGCCATTTGTGATGTTGAGTCCTTGGAGGACCAAATTTTTCTTTCATTCCATTAATCACTAATGCATGATATTTTGGATAAGGAAGAGAGGTATGATGAATTTATTGAAGACCTTTGTTGTGGTTCCATTGAATACAATCGCCAGATGACAAATAGATCTTCAGAGAAATTCTCTCATCAAATAAATGTAGTAAATATACTAAATAATGGGAACTAGACTTTGTCCTGGGCAATGACACCAAAATGTTACCTTCAAAACCTTCACTCAAAGTGAGAAATCCCTAAAACAAAGTGGAACCTCAGAAGAACCCATAATGGTTCTCAAATGTCACCACAAAAACACCTCCTATCTATTTAGGCTTGTTGACCTTTGGAACAAGGGGGTTTACCTCATTGTTTTAAAATCTAGTCAACTCAGAATCGGATTTGGCAGAGTTGAACAATTTAATCCTCATGAGACAAAGCTTGTCTCGCAAGACAGTTTGGTACTGAATTTTGGCAGGAATGACAAGACGACATGGGTTGGGTAATGGTGAAAAGGATCATGTCGTGGGTCCTAAAAATGGTTGAGTCAAACCTTGACTCGACCGATTCAGCGCCAAAATGGCCTCAAACCGGTTGGTTCCGCATTAAATCGACCGAGTTAATCCAAATATTCCCATAGTGCATGCATGGAGGCTAGACACAGATGTTTAAAAAAAATATTGACCAGTTTTGTACTAGCGAAATTGAAGTAAGTAATATTTCATGGTAATGTTAAATTCTTAAAGTAAAAGGAATGTCACTTTTACTTAAATTTTTAACATTACCATTATTTGTTTCAGGATGTTTGAGAGTGGTTCCAACCTCATCAAACCTCATACACAAAAAGTAGAATTTTAGATCCCATTCAGAGTTCAACAGACTTAATATTTTTCAGGATTTCGGGATTGCAATGGATTCTATCATGTATGAGGGTAAGGGACTGGAATTTAATCAAGTGCATCAAACTCTTTATGTACCTTGATGTTGGTGGTGCTAATGCATGATTGTTGAATTTAATTGAACTCCTCTTTCATGAACTTAATAAAAATGTACCCTTCAGTCAAGCAAAATTACTTATTAAGCATGGGAATCTTTTTATACCTTATTTTAATAGGAAGCTTCACCAAAATTGTAGGGTGTTCATTTTTTACTAATGTCCTTGGACGACCAGCTTTGAGATTCGAGTTAGAGGTAAGGGCTAGAGCCTATAGGAGGAGGGAACAAGGTGCTATTGATGAATAGGATCCCAATATAAGAAATGATTTTGATGATGATGTATTTTCAATTTCAATTTAGATATGTATCGCACTTGGTTCTATTTTGATATATTCACCTTTACATGGTATATACATGCGTAGACATTGCATATTTTGTCTCCAATGGTTTGGAATCATAGCTAGGAACCTTTAATATATATTTTTAATTTAAATTGTAATATTTTATGTATTTTTTAGTAGTCCAAGTTATTGAAATCAAACTACTCCAAGTCATTGTTGGTTCTGGTTCCTAGCCGAGTTGACCCTTGGTTGGTTCAAAGTCCAGTTTTGAGTTTTAAAACATTAGTTTACCTATTAAGAATGTAAGACGAGCTTTAAAAATAGATGGGATGGTGGAGCAAGACTAGTGCCTATCCAATGGGTGATGGAGTCAAGGTTAACATTCAAGTGGGTTTGATTTAAAGTAAATGAAGGCATAACTAGGTTTTTAACAACATGCACTAATTAGGCAAATAGTCTTCATCAATATACATAAATAAAGACAGGGTACTTCCAAAGGTGTACCTTGTAAACCATTACAAATCAACAATTAAGATGTGTGATCATGATCATATAAATAAAGCAACAACTTCTTAGATAAAAGAAATGAAAGCAGCAAAACAATATAGTGAACAATAATCAACCACATAAATAGGGAGGGTTTAACCTCAAGCTTTATTTCTTCTTCATTGGGAAAAACTACCCCTAGTAGAAGGTCTTTACAACATATTTATAAAGACTATTTTAGAAAAAAGAATCCAACCATGGATGATGAAAAAATATGATAAACCTCACATATATTACAACCCTTAACCTGTCTCTCAAAGTTCTTCAATTAGGCTTGGAGAGGATCTACTCACTAATCCCACCATCCAAAACAATGGAAAGAGGTTATCTTTGTCTAGTGTTGAGCTCAACTTCCCTTACAATAAAACATCATTAAGTGGATTCTATATACACTTTCTTGTCCTGGAAAAACAATAGAAAAATACATCATAAATTCTCTTCAAGGGAAATCACCACAATAATAGTAGAAAAATGAACGAGCATGGTTTTGACTATGTCTAAGATGCCACTTCTCATCATCATAAGAAAAATTCCTTCATGAAACCAACTCCTTTGACCAAGTAAATCCTTTCGTTTTCTCATCGTCCATGTTGGAATGCTCTTCAAGATAATCACACATATATTGTTTCTCATTAAAATAATATTTGAAGACCAATTCAAGGGGAGAGCTCAGAAAGATAGGGTAGCAATATTCCTAGGGATATTGAATTTATGCCACATGTCCTTATGAGAGGTAGAGTTCTCCTCAAATAACGCTAACAGATACTTTAGAATGTGGATCTCATAAATAAATGAAGGGATGCATTAATCTCTTTCAACATCTTATGAATGACATATGTGAGGTTTCTAAGTGCATTTGTAGCTACCCCCTATTCAATCCAATTGTCCTAAAGCTTTATTCCCATTCATACAATGACACGTAAGTTGTTCAAACTATCCTCTATGCTGGTAATAGCACCTATTGGGTGGACCTGCTGCTTTATAAATATAAAGTATTCTCAAAGTTGAGCTCTCTTCTAATAACCAGTCTTTAGCCTAGAGATCCTTTAATTCTATACTTTGTATTGACAATCCTTTAGCGATTGTGGCACTATATCCATCAAGATTTTCTCTATACCCTTTTTTATGGGAGTATGTTGATAATGCTAACCATCTTCAACAACCTTTATAATTCAAAAGGAATAGGCCTATACCTATTCGTCAAGGTGTAAAATCTTTTGATTATACATTCTATTTGAAGTATTGGCATGCTATAATTGATTTTCCATCTCTGGTCTCTCCACAAAAAGGAATCCTGAAATTTCCTTGAACCATTTTTTTTTTTTTTAACAATTCATCAAGGTCATGTGCATAGATAGAAGGAATACTATGCATATGTTTCTTCCCAGATTGCTAACAAAATAACTAATTTTAACCTTATCAAAAGCTAACTTGAACTTCAAGGGTAACAGGGATGATTCACATTGATGTAAAGAAAAAATATGGGAATATCAAAACCTCTATAATAGACTCTCGGTTAAGTAAATAGGTGCATGTTCTACCATTCAAATCTATTTTCCCCTAGTTTTCCATTTTTCTTACAATTATTATTTTTAACTATGGGAACTTAGCAAACTCCCAAGAGTATATGCAACATCCCGCAAACGACATATACCAATAACTCATAGGTCATTATGGGTCAAGACTTCACATTAAGGGGATTCCTACCCTTTCAGGTTCACTAAGATGGGTTAATATGTGCATCCCTACCCCCCATTTCAATTAAACCTATAACCTCCTTGGAGATAACACATGTTCTTAACCATTGGAACCACTTAGGTGCACGTTATTCCTATAATTATTGGGATTGCTAGTGATCAAATTTGAAGGGTGAGTATTAATTTCAATTTGAAGGGCATATATTCTTCGAGCCTTCAAAAAATGAAGGGTGATGTAAATAATTGTACTTCAATTGTCAAGTGCAAATTAACTAAACTCTTAAAAAATTCAAAAAAAAATATTTCCCTTCAAAGTTTTACAATCTTAAACAATTGAACACTCCTTACATGTAAAAATGATAACTTTTCAATCAAACCTAAGAAATAAACAAAAATTTCTTTGAAATTAGTAAAGTCTACAAAATTATTATGTTGTTACATAAATGAGCACATTCCAACTAAAGAAAAAAAGAAAACATATTTTTCTTCAATTCATTTGATATTCTTCAAAATATTTGAGATTACATAAAGAACATCAATATATTTGCTCAATGGAAGAGACTTTCTAGTTTTCATTTGTTTCCATACATCATAAATATAATTCCAATCTACTTCATCTAGAGCATGAGGTGCACTAAGGGAGAGAAACATTAACATATCCAATGTCTCCAATGAAAGTCTTGATCTATCATAATTTTTTTTATCTTATTTAATTTTGAGAATCCGCTTTCACACATTGTTGTACTTGTTGGAATTACAAGGATAGATTGCCTTAATTGCATCAAACATGGAAAGACTTCAAACCATTCTGGTTCATCTCCACATAGATCCCATGCTCCAAGCATATGATTTTTAGGGTATGATTTATAAATAGTACAAATAAATTCATCCATTTCACCCAAACATTTAGCAGTGTCCATAATAGGCGTGTCCCCAACACTAAAATTTTCACATAAAAATTTCAACCATCTCTTTTTAGAGTCTCTATCATCCATTACTTCATAATAATGTCGAGGACTGAAAAAATTATCAGCATTAAATATATGAAGATCTGAGAACCTTCCATCTAGAGATTCAATCACCTTTATCACAAAACATTTTCCTAAATAATTGCAATCATATAGTGTCCTTGGTCTTTGTATATTTGGGAAACTTTCAAATCTCAATGGATATAAATGTACCATACTAGTGCTATCTGGAAACTCAAGGGTTCCTCCTTTTGCTCTAACTAAAAAACAGGATATTTGCATTGCACTTGCCCCAAATATGCCTCCCAAAAACCATTTACGAAGCATGTTAATAGTAAAATCTAAAGTAGTGCCAATAGAGGTAATATCAACATGATTCTCTTGGAACTTTTGATTTAGCTTATTTAACTCAATGAGCACATATACAAGCAAATGAATGCAAAATTGCACTTGAAATATTGTTTCCATCTCATACATATTTCTCCCCCCTAACTCCCAAACTTTTAACAAATAAGGCATGAGTTTGACAAGTCTTTCCATGGTCTTTCCTCTATAGAGCCACCTAATTCGATGAATTTGTAAAACCTATAACTTAGTGATTTGAAATGATTCCATTAGTTATTTTAGTTTATCTCTTTTAGTTCACCATGTCTTTTAGAGGTTTCCCAAGCCATGCATACACTTTGTTTGCAAATTTATCAATATATTGCAACTCTGGAAAATGAGATGAAGCATAATTTGCTGCTAATTCTTCTATATGAGCTATGCAATGGATATCTAATAAATGAGGAGCATATCGATGTAGCTTAGAAGATAAACCCTCATGACTAGCCCTCGTGGAATATTCCCCATCAAATCCAAATCCATCTAACTTCATAAAATATAGATCCATCTTTGTTAGAAGAGTTCTCATTGCATCATACATAGACTGAGTTGATCCATCTTTTATTTGAAGCAAGCATATGAATTTTGTTATACATTGACCTCCGTTGGAGCATGATTGTTGTTAAACCAAAACCTATAGGCATTAATCTCTGCTACAATCTCCAATGTTAAGATCCACGAGAGGGGGTTAACCCATTCACGAAACTCACGGGGAGTGCTAGACGTAAATGCCGACATTCCCCCCCCAGTGTTACCTGGGTGAGTTTCGAACTCGATACCTATCTCTTTGATACCATTTGTTGGAGTACGATTGTGGTTAGACCAAAACCTGAAAGAATTAATCTCCCCTACAATCACCAAAATTAAGATCCATGAGAGGGGATTAACCCATGTCACGAAACTCACGAGAGTGTTGGATGCAAATGCTAACAATGGAAATACTAAGAGGGAGGGGGGGGGGAAATCAATATTGAGCACTTTTGACCATTTCAAACATTAATTATATCTTGTAAACATTAACCATTAACAATGTCATTCATTATCACATAAACCATACACATTGCACATGATATTTATTGTGGAAACCCAAATGGGATAAAAACCACAGAATGATTTTATTATATATTCAATATTACATTCAATTTATTTACCAGCACCAACTAAAAGGAAGCACCAACTCCCTGATTTCTTTAGCACCAACTAGAAGGAGGCTCCAACCCCCGGATTTACAGGCACCAACCTGAAGGAATCTCCAACTCCCTGATTTACCAGTACTGACTGGAAAGAGGCTCCAACCCCCTGATATCATAGGCTCCAACCTGTCCTTGCCTCATCTTCTCGCCTTGATATGAATAATAAGATTAATATACCACTGTCACAGTATAACTATCGCAACCTATAACTATATCATTGTCTCTGTCAATCTATACTTGTATCACTTCCTCGGTCAACTTGTACCTGTATCACTGTCTTAGTCAATCTGTACTCGTATCACTTCCTTGGTCAACCTGTAACTATATCATTGTCTCTTTCAATCTGTACCTGTATCACTGTCTTTACCAATCTGAGCCTGTATCACTTCCTTGGTCAACCTGTACCAATGTATCACTACCCCTATCAACCTATCACAATCACTATCTCTATCATGATACCCCAATCATTGTCTTTGCAACCTGTATATCTATCTCTATACATGTATTATTGTCCCTATCAAAATCATTGTATCTCTATCTTAATGCCACAATAATTGTCTCTAACACAGTGTCACTGTTAATGTCATAATGCCATAATCATTGTCACACTGTTACAATATCTGTCACACTATATCAACCTGTACATGCCTCAAATCTATACCCCAAAACAATCATCCATCGATTTCATTTTCATTCTCAACTTTTACATCATAGAAATTTTCAAAACATTGAACATTCCAAGAGATGAACCATATGCCAAAACATAACCATGGACTATGCCAAGACCATCATACAATATTTCAAGATAATCATCAAGATCTATGTCAAGATCATCATACAAAATGCCAAGATATCGTCAATATCTATGTCAATAATATGCCAAGATAATCACCATCATATCCTCCATTTAACATATTCAATTACTTCACATACCATACCAAGATCAAAGATGAACTCTATCCATGAGAGACATGTGCCATCACAAGAGAAACCAACAAGAATGAACCACACCTTTTTCAAGATCACAAGATGAATAAATATACAAACCAAAATAAACTCTATATCATGTCATCACATAACCCTTCCAATAATCTTTCCAACGAGGCAAGATTTTCGTAATTTTGATATCGTATGAGAAATTTATGCCAATTTTAGTGAATCTCCTCAATCCTCAAAGATGCCCAAAAATTTCTCCTCTAAGAAGTTTCATACTTTTCTCCAAGAGGTGAGCAATACCAAAGAGATACTTGATTGATGATCAAATGAAATGTTTGATCTTCTATTTATACACTACATCATGCCTTGTAGCTTCTTTAGGGTTTCCTTAAACTCATTCTAAATTTGTGGATCTCCGTATTTTAAGGGGGTCTCGACTCTCAAGGGTTAGTATCCCACTCCAAGGATCCATCATGACACTTCAAGCCAAAACTTCAATATCACTCCATATATTCTCAAAGTTGCCTTAGGGCTTGTCCACATCATCATACTTGATGGGCACATCATTATTTCTTATGGGGATCCTTGCCACTTCATGTGGTCCAATGGGCCAACGTACCACAAATTTTGGGGTCATGTGGACCAAACATCATTATTTTGGGGATACTTCATGCTTCACACCAACTTGCTTCAGAACAACTTTGGGGGCTCTTAGAGCCTTCTCCACCATGGATCATGTACCCCCAAACTCATGGGAAAGTGGACCAAACACTATTGTTTCGGGGTTTCTTCACCTTTTATTTCAACATTATCTTGTGAATCAATCCTTATTACTTTAGGGGATACTTCTCATGGTCATATGGAGTAATTATGGTTATGTGGACCCATCATCATGATTTTGGGATATCTTTTACACTTCATCCCAATATGCTTTGCGCCAACCTTAGGGGCTCTCTAGGGCCTTCTCCAACACGGGTTAAGTGACCCCAACCACATGGTCATGTGGACCCAACACCATTATTTTAGGAATTTATTCACATTTCTTACCAACATTACTTAGGGACAACTTTAGGGACTTCCTTACACTTCTTATCATCATGGTCATGTGACCCACCATAATGGTCATGTGACCAAACATCATTTATTTAGGAAAATTTTCACACTTCTTCGAGACACTTCAGAGACTCCTTTACACTCCACATCATCATGATCATAAGGAGCTTCTCTAGGGGCTTTGCACCACTTGTGTACAACTCAAAGTGTCTTCCCGTGAAGTCCATGTGCAACCGCTACGCCATAAGGGGACCGCTTTGGATTTATGTACACTTGTGGCAAGGATTCTTCTTCAAGGGATTCCTTAATATCATTAGGGTCTTCTCTAGGGGCTTGAAGGCTTCATCAAACATTCCCAAACAATCTATCTCTACTACAACCACATCATCATTATCACCTTGACACAAATGTCAATACCACAAATCTCTTCACCCTTTTGACATCAATGACACCTTGTTTGACATCAATGACAACTTCTTCCAAGAACCTCTTCCTTCATTTGTAAAATATGTAATAGAAATAATCAAATGGTGCTCCATAGTTCGATCAGTGCTTTCATCAACTAAACTTTAGTAAAATGGGCTATGGAAAATTTCATCTTTTATCTTTTTCAAATATACCTTCTTAGTAGCTTGGAGGAACTCTTTTCCATAAGTTGTATTTGTGTATTTATTATATTCATCAGTTAAATGCATGTGTGGAGTGCACTTATACTTATTCAAGTCACAAATTGACTTGCACATTTCTAAGGGTAAATCATGTATAGCAACAAAATACATGTTTTCAATCACTAATATAATTCTCTCCTTCTCAACATCTACTATTAGTTCTACATGTTTAATAGTTGCAATATTAATTTGTTTGGTTTCTCCTTCCAAAAGTTGCAAAGAAAATTTATGAGCTTCTGATTCTGCATACCACTAAATTGAAGAGTGTTGCTACCCTCTTTAGCAAATGACATGTCTCTCTTAAATTTAACACATCAAGAACATTTAATCATTTCATTACCATTGCAATCTTTCACAACATATAATCCCATGGAAGTATTATATTCCATTTAGATTTGAACGTCCTTTTGCGCTTCTTGGATGGTTGGTTCCCTTCAAAAGCTCTACACTATATGATTCATCATCTTCAGGTGGATGAGCACCAACTTCATTTCGGAATTGACATGCTTGATTAGAATGTTGTGGGATACCAAATGCATCAACAATGGGTAATTGCTTTTTTATCATTTTTAGGGCAACCAATGGGAGGCACTTTTTAGGATTTACATCCATTTCATCAATTAAAACAATAAAAGAAGTAAATATATAAATAACAAAATTAATATATTTAATCTTTTAAAAATAATAAAATATAAAAATCATATTAAAAGGAAACAATAAGAAAGTGTGTGTTATTCTTCACTCGTTTTGAAATATGAGATATTGTTTCTATGGTTTCAATCTCTACTTGGAACACTACAAAAATTTTAAGTTTGAAATAAACCAAAACTTTAGTGGAAATATAGTGTTTGAAAATTGCGTTTATTTTACACTAATAAAGTTTAGTGGTGCAAAATTATTATTTCTTTTCATGATTTGGCATTTGCATTTTAACTCACATATACAAACAACAGTGAAATTTCAAACTTTAGTACATTATTTTATTTATCTTTATATATATAAAGTGTATAAAATTAAATAATTCGAAATACATATTTAACAACTTTTGTAAAGTAAAACAAAAAAATTTCATTTATAAAGTATAAAATATATTTTTATTTATAAAATATATATAGAATAAACTAGTATATAAATAAAACCAAGAAGTTTCAATTTATGAAATATATAATGTCTTTTTTATTTATAACAAATATATAGAACTAGTGTATAAATAATAACACATTGTGCACATTAATCTCCACTTTGGCACAATGGCACAATGTTTGCAGGTATACAAAAATATTATCTGTGCAATTCAAAAAACTCAAATGTTAATTGAATACAACTCTATTCGTGTTTCCAAGCCAATAAAAAACAAATTCTGTTTATCACTAAAATTGTATGCTATCATCTGCAGCATGCTTGATCTTATATATCAACTTGGAAGTCACAACAGACTTCTCTTCTGGTCTTGGGATCACATCCCAAACATCATTCTTCATGATCGACTGGTACTCTTCGATCATTACTTCATCACGGGTCCTAGGAACTTCAGATTCTTCAATAGATAGCTTTGTTGTTGGAGTGAATGTTGTAGTCCTTCTTTTGTAGGTGATGGTATACGATCTTTACTACAAAGCAAGTTAAATTGCATGAATAGAAACATCTCATAGTTTCCAGAACAAATTCTTACACATAAAGAAATATGTCATACAGTCATGCAATTATTTTAGCCAATGCTTCAATACAACATTTATCCATATCCCGTAACTTTCTAGATGCCTTCCAATCTCTACCAGAACATTTTTAAGAGTGTGCACAACTCCCAACGTGTCAGCAAAGAGGTTTCATTCTAGATAAGTAGCAATGGAATGTTGTACAGTGCCATAGGCCACTTACCCATTACATGCGTATTAGTGGTTTATTGTTCATTAATGCAATTATTCTAATATGCATAATACACAACCTAAGTCTAGGAACATAAGTATATACATCATTGAACAATATTATTTAAACAATCAAATATACAAGAAATGACAATTCAAATACTTATCTTTGTTTGTTTGACGGGTGGACTCCCTCTCAATCTTTGTTTCCTTGTAGGAACTACTGGAGTGTACTCCCTCTTGATCTTTGCTTCCTGGATTACCTGTCCTTGAAATTATATCCATCCTCGATCACTATGCATACTTACTAGTATCATCATTGTGTTATCCTCGAGGTCTCATACATACATACATTAGCATAACCTCCTTGGAGATAACACATGTTCTTAACTATTGGAACCACTTAGGTGCATGTTATTCCTATAATTATTGGGATTGCTAGTGATCAAATTTGAAGGGTGAGTATTAATTTCAATTTGAAGGGCATATATTCTTCGAGCCTTTAAAAAATGAAGGGTGATGCAAATAATTGTACTTCAATTGTCAAGTGCAAATTAACTAAACTCTTAAAAAATTCAAAAAAAAAAATTTCCCTTCAAAGTTTTACAATCTTAAACAATTGAACACTCCTTACATATAAAAATGATAACTTTTCAATAAAACCTAAGAAATAAACAAAAATTTCTTTGAAATTAGTAAAGTCTACAAAATTATTATGTTGTTACATAAATGAGCACATTCCAACTAAAGAAAAAAAGAAAACATATTTTTCTTCAATTCATTTGATATTCTTCAAAATATTTGAGATTACATAAAGAACATCAATATATTTGCTCAATAGAAGAGGCTTTCTAGTTTTCATTTGTTTCCATACATCATAAATATAATTCCAATCTACTTCATCTAGAGCATGAGGTGCACTAAGGGAGAGAAACATTAACATATCCAATGTCTCCAATGAAAGTCTTGATCTATCATAATTTTTTTTATCTTATTTAATTTTGAGAATCCGCTTTCACACATTCTTGTACTTATTGGAATTACAAGGATAGATTGCCTTAATTGCATCAAACATGGAAAGACTTCAAACCATTCTGGTTCATCTCCACATAGATCCCATGCTCCAAGCATATGATTTTTAGGGTATGATTTATAAATAGTACAAATAAATTCATCCATTTCACCCAACCATTTAGCAATGTCCACAATAGGAGTGTCCCCAACACTAAAATTTTCACATAAAAATTTCAACCATCTTTTTTTAGAGTCTCTATCATCCATTACTTCATAATAATGTCGAGGACTGAAAAAATTAGTAGCATTAAATAAATGAAGATCTGAGAACCTTCCATCTAGAGATTCAATCACCTTTATCACAAAACATTTTCCTAAATAAATGCAATCATATAGTGTCCTTGGTCTTTATATATTTGGGAAACTTTCAATTCTCAATGGATGTAAATGTACCATGCCAGTGCTATCTGGAAACTCAAGGGTTCCTCCTTTTGCTCTAACTATTGCTCTAACTAAAAAACAGGATATTTGCATTGCACTTGCCCCAAATATGCCTCCCAAAAACCATTTACGAAGCATGTTAATAGTAAAATCTAAAGTAGTGCCAATAGAGGTAATATCAACATGATTCTCTTGGAACTTTTGATTTAGCTTATTTAACTCAATAAGCACATATACAAGCAAATGAATGCAAAATTGCACTTGAAATATTGTTTCCATCTCATACATATTTCTCTCCCCTAACTCCCAAACTTTTAACAAATAAGGCATGCGTTTGACAAGTCTTTCCATGGTCTTTCCTCTATAGAGCCACCTAATTCGATGAATTTGTAAAACCTATAACTTAGTGATTTGAAATGATTCCATTAGTTATTTTAGTTTATCTCTTTTAGTTCACCATGTCTTTTAGAGGTTTCCCAAGCCATGCATACACTTTGTTTGCAAATTTATCAATATATTGCAACTCTAGAAAATGAGATGAAGCATAATTTGCTGTTAATTCTTCTATATGAGCTATGCAATGGATATCTAATAAATGAGGAGCATATCGATGTAGCTTAGAAGATAAACCCTCATGATTAGCCCTCGTGGAATATTCCCCATCAAAGCCAAATCCATCTAACTTCATAAAATATAGATCCATCTTTGTTAGAAGAGTTCTCATTGTATCATACATAGACTGAGTTGATCCATCTTTTATTTGAAGCAAGCATATGAATTTTGTTATACATTGACCTCCATTGGAGCATGATTGTTGTTAGACCAAAACCTGTAGGAATTAATCTCTGCTACAATATCCAATGTTAAGATACACGAGAGGGGGTTAACCCATTCACGAAACTCACAGGGAGTGCTGGATGTAAATGCTAACATTCCCCCCCCCAGTGTTACCTGGTTGAGTTTCAAACTCGATACCTATCTCTTTGATACCATTTGTTGGAGTACGATTGTGGTTAGACCAAAACCTGCAAGAATTGATCTCACATACAATCACCAAAATTAAGATCCATGAGAGGGGATTAACCCATGTCACGAAACTCACGGGGAGTGTTGGATGCAAATGCTAACAATGGAAATACTAAGAGGGAGGGGGGGGGAGAATCAGTATTGAGCACTTTTGACCATTTCAAACATTAATTAGATCTTGTAAACATTAACCATTAACAATGTCATTCATTATCACATAAACCATACACATTTCACACGAGATTCAATGTGGAAACCCAAATGGGAGAAAAACCACAGAATGATTTTCTTATATATTCAAGATTACATTCAATTTATTTACCAGCACCAACTAGAAGGAAGCACCAACTCCCTGATTTCTTTAGCACCAACTAGAAGGAGGCTCCAACCCCCAAATTTACAGGCACCAACCTGAAGGAATCTCCAACTCCCTGATTTACCAGCACTGACGGGAAAGAGGCTCCAACCTGTCCTTGCCTCATCTTCTCGCCTTGATATGAATAATAAGATCAATATACCGCTGTCACAGCATAACTATCGCAACCTATAACTATATCATTGTCTCTGTCAATCTATACTTGTATCACTTCCTCGGTCAACTTGTACCTGTATCACTGTCTTAGTCAATCTGTACTTGTATCACTTCATCGGTCAACCTATAACTGTGTCATTGTCTCTGTCAATCTGTACCTGTATCATTGTCTTTACCAATATGTGCATGTATCACTTCCTTGGTCAACCTGTACCAATGTATCAATACCCCTATCAACCTATCACAATCACTATCTTTTTCATGATACCCCAATCATTGTCTTTGCAACCTGTATATCTATCTCTATACATGTATTATTGTCCCTATCACAATCACCGTATCTCTATCTTAATGCCACAATAAGTGTCTCTGACACAGTGTCACTGTTAATGTCATAATGCCATAATCATTGTCACACTGTTACAATATCTGTCACACTATATCAACCTGTACATGCCTCAAATCTATACCCAAAAACAATCATCCATCGATTTCATTTTCATTCTCAACTTTTACATCATAGAAATTTTCAAAACATTGAACATTCCAAGAGATGAACCATATGCCAAAACATAACCATGGACTATGCCAAGATCATCATACAATATTTCAAGATAATCATCAAGATCTATGTCAAGATCATCATACAAAATGCCAAGATATCGTCAATATCTATGTCAATAATATGCCAAGATAATCACCATCATATCCTCCATTTAACATATTCAATTACTTCACATACCATACCAAGATCAAAGATGAACTTTATCCATGAGAGACATGTGCCATCACAAGAGAAATCAACAAGAATGAACCACACCTTTTTCAAGATCACAAGATGAATAAATAATATACAAACCAAAACAAACTCTATATCATGTCATCACATAACCATTCCAATAATCTTTCCAACGAGGCAATATTTTCGTAATTTTGATATCGTATGAGAAATTTATGCCAATTTTAGTGAATCTCCTCAATCCTCAAAGATGCCCAAAAATTTCTCCTCTAAAAAGTTTCAGACTTTTCTCCAAGAGGTGAGCAATACCAAAGAGATACTTGATTGATGATCAAATGAAATGTTTGATCTTCTATTTATACACTACATCATGCCTTGTAGCTTCTTTAGGGTTTCCTTAAACTCATTCTAAATTTGTGGATCTCCATATTTTAAGGGGGTCTCGACTCTCAAGGGTTAGTATCCCACTCCAAGGATCCATCATGACACTTCAAGCCAAAACTTCAATATCACTCCATATATTCTCAAAGGTGCCCTAGGGCTTGTCCACGTCATCATACTTGATGGGCACATCATTATTTCTTATGGGGATCCTTGCCACTTCATGTGGTACAATGGGCTAACGTACCACAAATTTTGGGGTCATTTGGACCAAACATCATTATTTTGGGGATACTTCATGCTTTACACCAACTTGCTTCAGAACAACTTTGGGGGCTCTTAGAGCCTTCTCCACCATGGATCATGTACCCCCAAACTCATGGGAAAGTGGACCAAACACTATTGTTTCGGGGTTTCTTCACCTTTTATTTCAACATTATCTTGTGAATCAATCCTTATTACTTTAGGGGATACTTCTCATGGTCATATGGAGTAATTATGGTTATGTGGACCCATCATCATGATTTTGGGATATCTTTTACACTTCATCCCAATATGCTTTGCGCCAACCTTAGGGGCTCTCTAGGGCCTTCTCCAACACGGGTTAAGTGACCCTAACCACATGGTCATGTGGACCCAACAGCATTATTTTAGGAATTTATTCACATTTCTTACCAACATTACTTAGGGACAACTTTAGGACTTCCTTACACTTCTTATCATCATGATCATGTGACCCACCATAATGGTCATGTGACCAAACATCATCTATTTAGGAAAATTTTCACACTTCTTCGAGACACTTCAGAGACTCCTTTACACTCCACATCACCATGATCATTAGGAGCTTCTCTAGGGGCTTTGCACCACTTGTGTACAACTCAAAGTGTCTTCTCGTGAAGTCCATGTGCAACCGCTACGCCATAAGGGGACCGCTTTGGATTTATGTACACTTGTGGCAAGGATTCTTCTTCAAGGGATTCCTTAAGATCATTAGGGTCTTCTCTAGGGGCTTCAAGGCTTCATCAAACATTCCCAAACAATCTATCTCTACTACAACCACATCATCATTATCACCTTGACACAAATGTCAATACCACAAATCTCTTCACCCTTTTTACATCAATGACACCTTGTTTGACATCAATGACAACTTCTTCCAAGAACCTCTTCCTTCATTTGTAAAATATGTAATACAAATAATCAAATGGTGCTCCATAGTTCGATCAGTGCTTTCATCAACTAAACTTTAGTAAAATGGGCTATGGAAAATTTCATCTTTTATCTTTTTCAAATATATCTCCTTAGTAGCTTGGAGGAACTCTTTTCCATGAGTTGTATTTGTGTATGTAGTGTATTCATCAATTAAATGCATGTGTGGAGTGCACTTATACTTATTCAAGTCACAAATTGACTTGCACATTTCTAAGGGTAAATCATGTATAGCAACAAAATACATGTTTTCAATCACTGATATAATTCTCTCCTTCTCAACATCTACCATTAGTTCTACATGTTTAATAGTTGAAATATTAATTTGTTTGGTTTCTCCTTCCAAAAGTTGCAAAGAAAATTTATGAGCTTCTGATTCTGCATACCACTAAATTGAAGAGTGTTGCTACCCTCTTTAGCAAATGACGTGTCTCTCTTAAATTTAACACATCAAGAACATTTAATCATTTCATTACCATTGCAATCTTTCACAACATATAATCCCACGGAAGTATTATATTCCATTTAGATTTGAACTTCCTTTTGCGCTTCTTGGATGGTTGGTTCCCTTCAAAAGCTCTACACTATATGATTCATCATCTTTAGGTGGATGAGCACCAACTTCATTTCGGAATTGACATGCTTGATTAGAATGTTGTGGGATACCAAATGCATCAACAATGGGTAATTGTTTTTTATCATTTTTAGGGCAACCAATGGGAGACACTTTTTAGGATTTACATCTATTTCATCAATTAAAACAATAAAGGAAGTAAATATATAAATAACAAAATTAATATATTTAATCTTTTAAAAATAATAAAATATAGAAATCATATTAAAAGGAAACAATAAGAAAGTGTGTGTTATTCTTCACTGGTTTTGAAATATGAGATATTGTTTCTATGGTTTCAATCTCTACTTGAAACACTACAAAATTTTTAAGTTTGAAATAAACCAAAACTTAAGTGGAAATATAATGTTTGAAAATTGCGTTTATTTTACACTAATAAAGTTTAGTGGTGCAAAATTATTATTTCTTTTTATGATTTGGCATTTGCAATTTAGATCACATGTACAAACAATAGTGAAATTTGAAACTTTAGTACATTATTTTATTTATCTTTATATATATAAAGTATATAAAATTAAATGATTCAAAATACATATTTAACAATAAAACAAAAAAATTTCATTTATGAAATATAAAATATATTTTTATTTATAAAATATACATAGAATAAACTAGTATATGAATAGAACCAAGAAGTTTCAATTTATGAAATACATAATGTCTTTTTATTTATAACAAATATATAGAACTAGTGTATAAATAATAACACATTGTGCACATTAATCTCCACTTTGGCACAATGGCACAATGTTTGCAGGTATACAAAAATATTATCTGTGCAATTCAAAAAACTCAAATGTTAATTGAATACAACTCTATTCGTGTTTCCAAGCCAATAAAAAACAAATTCTGTTTATCACTAAAATTGTATGCCAATTTGTACATTAATTCTACATTTTTTGAAAATTTTAAAAAACAAAGGTTTTCTGCAGCATATCCTTTTTTACAAGGCATTCTTTGAGAGCGTATTATTTCAGAGCATGGTGCTAAAATAAAAGCTTATTTAAATACAACTTTGTTCGCGTTTCAAAGCCAATAAAATAACTCTTTTAACAACCGAAGTTGCATGCCAGTTTGCGCATTAATTCTACATTATTTAAAAATTTAGAATTTTTTTTTTTTTCTATGGCATATTTTTTTTTGGGAATTATTTGAGAGCATGGTTTCATGGCAATTTTTTAATAATAGTAATAATTACTAAACATAACAACTTGGAAATTTTATAGTTGACTGTTTGATTGTTTTTAAAGTGAATTTGATCAATTGCTTAGTATATGCAATGAGGAAAAAGTCATGCAAATTTTTAGTATAAATGCATGCCATATATACATCATTCATGCTTGAGAAGGGAGTCTGTAGAATCACAAAAATTCCATTATTGTAGACCAATTTTCAATGTCAAAATTATCCCTACCTCCAAAACATGGCAAAAGCATTTAACATACCTAGCAAGTAGTAGGCTAGCATCACCGGGGCTTCAAATTTTGCTTTGAACACTTGTCACGAGTTTCACAACAGAATACAAGTATGTAGATGGAATGGAGCGGAAATGGAATCAAGCTTGAGCCCATGCATGTCAACGGGGCTCGAGAGCCTTGCAACTCGTTGTGCATTTGAGTATCCACAATATTCCCTTTAAATAGAACCAAACACTAAAATAATTTTGTTGATGGTGATATTAGAGAGTTCTAGCCCTGCCCTTGAGCAATTAAAAGCACAGGGCTCTAAGAATGAAATCATCAGGGTTTTAATAAAATTGGTTGTGTGTTGTACTAATCGACGATTCGACACTACAGGAAATTTGAGGTATTTAATGTGAAATGGTATACCTACAATTACATCCACAAGTATGGTGTCACATGGACACCCGTGAAATGAAACACAGTGATAAGGAGAAATTGGGAAAAATATTATGGGCACTGGGAAGTAGGGAAGAGAGATGCATGCTCTGACTTTAAGTCTCCAACATAGATCTCAACAGGCTCCTTGCAGACATGATCTCAACAGGCTCCTTGCAGACATGATCTCAACAGGCCCCTTGTAGTTTTGTAGTAACCAACAATTATATATGTATCTACGAGAAAAAATAAAATACTAGACTACCGAGAAAGATGAATTAACTATTAATCCTATGTTTACTTCTCCACATGGAAACTCAGATAGAAAGCAATCTCTATGTACAATGAAATATTTCATTTTTTCTAATTATGCCATTGAATTTGACTTTGTGAGCTTATCATCTACGTACTCTGGATTTGAGAGCAATTTCCATTTTGATTTAGTTCTTAAAACGATAGGATTTGTTTTTTTGGGACTTGGAGCAGGGTTGATCTTTTAACATGTGGATTTAGAGATTTCTCTAGTTAAATCATATCAAATCTAAAATTTGTCGTGAGAATGTAGTAAAATGTAGCAAACTCCCATGGCCCACTGATCTAGTGCCAAGCCATGCCAGTTGCCACATCTAACAGACAGTATAAACAATATTATTGTTATGGTGGGGTGGTCGAGGAATGATTAAATGCTATTGAAAAATATACAAAACGATCAATGGAGCCATACTGCAAGTGGACTGTGGGGTGATTGGAAATTGGGATTCAGGAAATGGAAGAAACGACATTATGGGATTATTAGTGACTCGGCTATGAGATATGGGAACTCCCGCCACCCATGCTGTCAACCAATGCCTCATCCTCCATTTGCATGATAACATAAGAATGATATGATATTTCCAATACTTTGGACAATGAAGGTATTATGTAATTTTTGAAGGTCAATTGATGTCACATCCAAGTTTATAGTGTATGAATTCAACCGCGAATGTAAACAAATTGTGAAATTTATGTTGACAAGTAATTTAAAATGTGGTCCTTTCAAAATGTTGCTATAAATTGTGCCCTTTTTAATTGGACCCGTAAAAATAAGATTTTAATTTTTTTTTTGAAGAGCAATTTTAACTGTGTACTTCTAGGACATGCCATAACCCTCTGGAACTGGGACGGGTTCAATTTTGAACGTTGAATGCCATTTAAATTTTGAGAGCTTTCATAGTTATTGTTCATGCTGAAAATATTATTGAAAGAACAATGTGACCATCCTACCTTTGGTTTATAGAGATTTAATGTATTTTTAAACATGCACTTATTGTATGGATATTAAACTTAGTTTTAAGTGCCACATCAAGGAAATCTATTGATTGATTATCTATTAAATCAATTGAAAAAAATACAAGTAGGATCATGAGATATGTATTTGAGAAGGATTTCATGGCATGTTGAAAATAAATTAGCTATTAATATAGACTAATATTTTTCTCTATAAACTAGAGTGAAAAACAACTAATAAGATTAATTATTAAAAAATGCAAAAAAAAAACTAAAATTACATGGTTTGAATTTTTTGCAAAAGTCTTATTGGATTAGAATTAAGGGTGGTTTGTAAAAATACAATGGTGTGATTAAATACAAAGTTAGCAAATAAAACTTGCAAATATACATTCAAACCTTTCATATAAATCCTACAAATCTATACATTTTACAAGCACAAAAAAACCAAACACACTATTGCAAAAATTAGAAAAGAGGTAGCATTAAAACTTATTTTTCACACAATCAAAACAAAGATATATAAAATAGAAAAACAAAACATATTCACACAACTATAAATACTAGCATAATTATCCCAAATGTAGAAGGCCAAATTTTGTTTTTAAATTTATTTTCATCAAAATGAGATAAATTATTGCCATATTTATCATAAGCTATGTATTTGAGAAGGATTTCATGAAATTTTAATAATTAAATAATTATTAATATAGACTAATATTTTTCTCCATAAACTAATCTGAAAAACAACTAATAGAATTAATTATTAAAAAAAATGAAAAAGAAACTAAAATTATATGGAAGGAATTTTTTGCAAAACACTTATTAGATTAGAATTAAGGATGGTTTGTAAAAATACAATGGTATGATTACATAAAAAGTTAGTAAATAAAACTTGCAAATATACATTCACACCTTTTATATAAAGTCTACAAAATTATACATAAGTTATACAAAACACCAAACATATTATTGCAAAAATTAGGAAAGAAATAGCATTTAAAACTTAATTTTCACATAAACAAAACAAGGATATAAAAACTAGAAAAATAAAACATATTACACAACTATCCATAGCAGCATAGTTATCTAAAATTAGAAAAGCCAAATCAATTTTTAAATTAATTTTCATCAAAATGAGATGAATTCTTACCATATTTATCTCGAATGCAAACTAAGAAAGATTTATTATTTTTTTTACTTGAAATAACGAACAACGATGATAAATTTGACTTTCGAGGATAGATATATTTGGTTGAGCACAAGGTCCTTCAAAGTTTTTTTTGTTACTTGTCGTCTAATTTTAAAGCTTAAATTGGCAACCCAACACATGGTAAAGAAGATGTTGTTGATTGGAGACTCTTAACAATGACAACCGAACTTCATGTATTCTTCATCCCATTACCAACACGCAGCATTCAACTGGTGTTCAAAGCCATGCGCAATAATAGTCAAATTAATTTTCACCAGTATCTGAATCCAATACCCATAATTCATTACATTTCATAATGAATGTAATGTTCCTTGGAGAATTAAACATAATGTTCCTTGGAGAATTAAACATACCTTGTATAGGCAGATTAATGCAGCTTAATTCAATAAAAATCAATCCAAAACCTTATAAAAAATAAAAAAAATTGAAATCACAGCCCCAAAACTAATGCTGCAACGCCAATCATATATGTCTCAAGGGACATAACAAATGAACCTATAGTTGCGCATTGTAATTCGGAAATAGGTGCGAGTTTTAGAAATGACATGGATTTTCGCAAAATTTCATGTAAGAAAACAATATATCTAAATATATAAATTTATGATTAAGGAGGAAATTTGTATATACAGTGTGCAAATAGATGTATGGAAATAATTTTGAAGTGTAATTAGAATGTTGCATTTTTATTGTACTATTTAGACACTCACTTTTTAATCTTGCAATCCACCTACCACTTAATTTATAAAAAATACTTTTTTTAAATAAAAACCTATTTTCATGGTACATCACTTAAAATGTTTTTTTTTTAATAAAAACCTATTTTCAGTGTACATCACTTTTTTTAATTCATAGGATCCACCCACCACCTAATTTATAAAAAATTCATATTTTTTAAAATAAAAACTTACTTTCATAATACACAAATGACATTTTCATACTCAAAACTACTACACAAATGACATTTTCATACTCAAAACTACTTGGAAACCTCTAGGAAATGTTTTCAATACATTTTTTTGTTTTCTATCTTCTATGAAATCAAGCCTCATGTCGGTTATATTTACATGCATCTATAAAACAAACAACATATTCATATCCATGTATATATGTAACACATATTATAATAATAAAATGTAGGAGGTTCATTCCATTGATTTTTTTTAAAGGAAATATTATATTATTTCATAAGGAAAACATGTCTAGATTTATAATTCAAAACCATTGCCATGAGATCAGGCATATAACACTGCTTTGTCTTTTTCTACAAGATGAAACGATCGACCCAAAACCATCTCACTAAAGTGAGGAATACTCTTTCCGTAAAGAGTCTATACGTATTCTACCCATAACTACAACAACTTAAAGAGGCAGGCAATGACATTGAGGATCCTACTATACTTTCAATATCTAGTTCTACTATAAGACTAATTGGACAACATACTACAAGACATCAACAAAACATTTAAGAAACCTATTGGTTCTCGGAATTGATCCCAGGTCCAGACTGTTGTAGAGTTGTTGCATTTCCTTCCATCCGCACTAGATGCGGAGAAAAAAGAATCCTCAATTTGCTTGCTATAACAACAATTTTACGACGCATGAGGAGCCAATTGGCATTGTGGACCTTCCATGCATGAACCGGCTCCGCATCCCTCTATTCCTTCGTTGTTCTCTCCATAAGCACGCGGGCTAGAATTCCCTTTATTACCTAGAAGGTGGCGACAATACATTCATAAGCATCCATCCAACCTCTAGTGGATCCTGGGTCTTGAACCCACTCCGCAATTCCTCAAATTCATCAACTGGATACATCTCAATAACCTCCTCCTACAAATCCCTCTCGATTTCTTCAATTTCTTGTTGAATTGATCAAGGAATACGAGCTTTGAAGAAATGGGAGGCTTGAGCATCCCAGCTCTCCTCGTTGGTGGATGGAGGTTGGGAAACCTCCCCCTTTCCCTCGTGAGTTTCCCTTCTCCCACTCGGCTCCATCGACTCTGAATGGAAACACTCCAGATTGTTCATCTAGCACCACCTACCTCCTCTAATATCCATGGATAGAACTAGAATCTCTTCCCAATGACACTCACGACCACCTCTTGGCTCTTTACTAGAATAAAAGACAACGCCTTCATAAATTGTCATAACGATGATGGTGAGTTTCCCAAGATCCCATCTGGATCTTGTACACCTAGGCGAGCTACTAGCCCTTTCAACCATTATTCCCCACAACCTAGATTCTGTACGGGAATGTACAAGCTAATGAGGGTCACTTTTCGCGCGTTAGATGCAATAGAAAACTGAAAAATCAGGCATCCCTCAACTTATTTGGTTTTTTTTTTCCAGATACTTACACAATATATCTTGCATCGAGTTAAAAAGATGAAACGTAGGAAATTGAGTCACGTTTCCAAATATATAAGTTTTAAGTATTAAAAATTTACATAACCATGTCAAATTTCATTTTTTCTAACAGTCACTTTTTATTTTTTTGGCAAATGATAAGGTATATGTTTTTGTGGGTGCATCCTTTCATTGCTTAAATGATGGTTTCGGGCTACACAAATTGGTAGAAATGTATAGAACCCGTAGCACTAGTGCAGCACTATTTATCCAAAATTAAATGTTTAATTTTTTATTTATTTTTAATTATGTATGTGATCAAACCTGGAGAACGGTACGTCAAATGTGGGTGTAGCCTTTGAAGGTCTTAATGCAGTTATTTCGACTTGGATTTTTTATAGCATGTAGAGGTCGGTGTCTACTAGTGCAGCATACAATTTTTAAAAAAATGGTTTTGAAATGAAAAACTTACGGAATAAACACTAACAACATGTTTTTTTACCTAAGGAGTGACGACAAAAGAAAATTAGGAAACAAATAGAAAATCTCAATATTTTTAAAAAAAATTACATATTTGGAATCTGCATAAAAAATGCTATCTATACCTAAAATTTCGTCAATAATGGTCATGTATCTCATGCTGTAGAGACCAGTGAAAAACAGGCATATTGAGAAAAATGGTGGGAATGCCTAATTAGCTATGGTTTAGTAAATTCCATAGCACAGGTTTGGTAAGTCCGAACCAACCACATAGGACTGTGGCTGAAACACGGGCGCGGGAGGAGGGGGTTATTAGGTACTCTGGAACGCGCGCATGTTATATTTAAATTCAAATATTTAGATTGGCGCGTGTTTTTGTATGCACATACAAAACGCGTGCGCTTTATGTATATTCACAACGCATGCGCGTTATGTGCATACAAAACGCGTGAGCATTTTGTATGCATAGAACACGCGCGCGTTCTTAACTTCACAAATTTATGTTTTTAAATGTTGAATAAATTTATATACCCACCACTCCCTAACCCCTTCTCTCCCTCTCTCTAATCCCCACCACTCTTAAACCCCCCTCACTCTATCTCTCTCATAATCCTGTCACTGCTAACCCTTGCTCACTCTCTCCCCTCCTACACCTAACCCTTACTCACCCTTCTCTCTCTATCTCTTATGTACTCCTCCACCAACCCCTATCCCCCACCCCTCTCTCTCTTCTAACCCCCTGACACCCTCCTCCCTCTCTCTCTTCTAACCCTTTGACACCCTCCTCCCTCTCTATCTCTCTATAACCCCTTAACCCACCCCACCCCAACCACACCTAACCACCTCCACTCTTGTATTGTCTCTCTTAATCCCCATACCCCTAACCCCCCCTCTATCCCCTCCTCTTCGTAACCCTTACAAATCCCCTCTCTCACTCTCTCTTCCCTACTTCTACACTTCTCTATCTCTCTCTAAACCCCCTCTCCCTCTCCGTAACGTCTCCCCCATCCCTAACCATCCTACTCTTTCTATCTCTCTACTACTCCCCCTATCCAAAAACCCCCTCCTCTCCCTAGCCCTTACTAACCTGGGTTCTCTCAGTCTCTCTCTCTCTCTCTCTTCCCTACACCTCCACCTACCTCTAATCACACCTCCCATCTCTCTTTCTCACTCCCTACAACTAACACCGTTTCCTTTATCTCTCTCTCTCTCTCTCCCTCCTCTCCCCCTCCTCTCCCCCCCTTAACCATTACTAACCCCCTCGCTCAGTCTCTCTCTCTCTCTCTCTCTCCCTCTCCCTAACCCCCCTCCTATCCCCTTACCCCTAACTAACCCCCCTTGGGCCCTCTCTCACTCTCTCTTCCATTCTTCTAAACCTCTCTCTCTCTCTAAACCCTCTCTCCCTCTCCCTAACCTCTCCCCCATCCCTAGCCATCCTACTCTTTCTATCTCTCTGCTACTCCCCCTAGCCCAAAACCCCCTCCTCTTTATCTCTCTCCCCTCATCTCCCTAGCCCTTACTAACTCGGGCTCTCTCAGTCTCTCTCTCTTCCCTACACCTCCACCTACCTCTAACCACACCTCCCATCTCTCTTTCTCACTCCCTGCAACTAACACCCTCTCCTCTCTCTCTCTCTCTCTCTCTCTCTCCCTCCTCCCCCCCTAACCATTACTAACCTCCTCTCTCACTCTCTCTTCCTTGCTTCTACACCTCTCTCTCTCTCCCCCCTCTTGCTCTCTCCTAATCCCCCTTCCCCTACCACTAACCACCCCCCATCTCTAATCCCTAAGCCCTTAACACCAAATCCATATTTAACCTCATAACCCATAGAAATTATTAAATAAACTATTGAATAAGGTTTTGATGATTACAATAACGCTAGCGCATTTTTGCATGAAGAAACGCTCGGGCATTTTGTGCAAGTAGGCGTTATTTAGCCGTAAACGAAACATATTAAATGCCTAGGATTTTTTTTAACATTCCAGAAACGCACGTGCATTTTGTGTCTCCATAACGCTAGCGCGTTATGTGTGTCCATAATGCTAACGCGTTTTGTCTGTGCAAAAATTCAACAAAATACTCTGCCTATTTCATACCTGAAATTTTCGTTTTTTCTCCCCGTCTCCCATACAACGCTGCAAAAAAAAAATTCAAACTCTATGACACAATCAACATTCAAGGAAATTGGGGAAGCTCACGAAACTCTATGTTCACAATCAACAAGCTTGAAGAGGATTCTACAGTTAGCATTTGGAATTGAGGATTCCACATTCACAATTAGCAAGCTTTAAGAGGATTCTACATTCACAATTTCAAGCTTCAAGAGGATTCTACATTCACAATTTCAAGCTTCAAGGAGATTCTACATTCACAATGTCAAGCAAGCTTGATGAATCTATATGAACACAATTGAATAAGAATCTACATTCACTATGAGCAAGCTTGAAGAATCTATATTCACAAGTGAGGTAGAAACTTTACTTTCACATTGGAGCAAGATCTAGGAATCTATATTCACAATTGATGAAGTATCTATATTGACAATTGAGAAAGCTTGAAGAACCTATATTCACAATTGAGAAAATTTGGATATTTGAATAGTTGAGGACACCTCTAGAATCTATTTTCTTAGTATTGCTCATTGAGGTCATGGGGAATTCACGCAATCGAACAAGGAAATCGGCAAGGAAAGAGAAGCCTCAAGAAACCACGAAAGAGGTTAGAGAAAAGAAAATATTGGACATGTGGAATCGAAGGAATTCCATGGAAACTCATCCAATTCCAACCATAGATGATGCCACAGTCGTTCCTACCCATCCACCTCAAGAAAAATGGAGAAATTCACTAGAGGGGCCCTCAATTTCAACAAAATTTGATTAACAAGCACCCCATGGCACTAGTCAATAAGTAAGACGTAGGTTCTCATCGGGGGATGTTTCAATTCCCACATCAAGTCAACCTCAGAATATGGTAGTGAATGACTTGTTGGGTAGTGGTTATACAAGCGACGAAGTTAGAGAGGCATTGAATGAAGGATTTACAATGGAAGAAGAAAATGTTATGGAGACCATCCAAGAGAGTCCAATTTCCCACATCCAAATACCAAGAAGAGAATGGAAGACAAGAGGCTCCTATTGAAACGCCGGAGAGTCCTGGTGATGTTATACATGCTCCAGTTCCAACACCCTTACCTCCATTAGCAACTGCACGCCGAAGAACTCCGAAACGTATACAGGTTGATGAAACTCTCATTAGTTCACTTGAAGGCACGTTGTCTAAACGTGCTATTGCTTATCAAACTCGACAAATACTTGATAAATTTTTTGATTCTAAATGTGATGGGGACAAGTGCAAATTATTTTTATCATTGTTAAAATATAGGTCTATGACTGTTGTTAGAAGAACGTTAAGGATAAAGATGACCAAAAAGTTAGAACTAAGTTCTCATATTGTTAAAAGTTTAGTAGATGCATTTAGTACAATTGGAAAGAAATATCGCTCAAAGGCTTGCAATGCGACTCGTCGTGTGTTGTCATAATCAATCGTGAACAAAAACACTAGTGAACTTCGTTTTATTAAACCGACATCCAAAATTATTAATTTGAATGTGAAGACACTTCGTAGGTATTGTGTTAGATGAGAACAACTTGAAACCGGTCAAACGGATGTTTGGGCCTTCATTGGCAGGTTGCCACGCTCTTATATGAAGCTCATTGATGCAGTAAAGGGATTAGTGCAAGAATTTTGGCATGACAAAACTAGACCTTCTTCCAACCAAAAGGATGTATTAAAATTGAGAAGGGGTTCAAAGGATCGTGAACCACACATTAAACATTTTCTTGATATGACACAAACATAATTATATGAGAGATTTAGGAATGAACATAACGAACTTGACTTGGGCCAAAGATCCTTTGAAAAATGCAAACCATGGTATGTTAAAATAAACACAATTCGTAACGCATGTTGTTGTCGATACCACATTGAGTATGGTTACTATTATGACACATATACATATATTTTTCATGTATTGCATAACACTCTTGTGCAGTAATGCTCAGCTACATTACCACCAATGCCATCTAGAGACTTTATTCATAGCATTTTGTGTAGCAGGCCAAATGATTGCACATTTTATCAAAAAACTTGCATAGATGGGACATGCCCAGGGTGTGGTGCATTCGCATTATTGGAAAAATGCATACATGTGACCGATGAGAATGAACTTGGGAGGAAGGAGGTGAACTTGCAGTCATTCAAATATGTCACGTATAATATTGATGGAGGGAACGAAAGAAAAAAAATACAATTGGTCACTTCTCAGGTTGGTAATGAGCTATTGGATACTATTTTTTCTTCAGATTGCAATTTCATATGTAACAATCTATTGGTATATGTCTTTATTGTTGATCTACCAAGTACGGGTTTGCGACTTCATGGAGGAATTCTTTGAAAAGACACAACAGTATGTAAAGCATGTGTGTGTGGCTCGTTGGCAAGATGAGAAGTTTAGAACATGCAGGGATACATTTCCTATCAAGACTATCCTGTCAGTGGTCGATTTTGCGGAAAACTGCACTCTTCAACCACAAAATGAGATCCAGAGTCAATACTATCACTCAGACCAGGTCAGTCTAATCGTCCATATCACCTATAGACATGGGGCAGATAGTACTGAAGACAACATGGTTATATTGAAGGAGTATCACTTCTACATAAGTGATGACATGTGTCACGACTTGGCTTTTGTACAACACAGCTTTCAAATGTTCTACAATCACTTGAAGGATAACAATATATGGATGGAACAACATTGGATTTGGTATGACGGTTGTGCAGGGAAATTAAAAAATGCCTGTGTCTTCTAATGGTTGTGTATGCTCCACAAAAGGCACAAGGTGCCACATATTTGGAACTATTTTGAGACCGGACATGGAAAAGGTGAACATGATGTAGCAGGTGTGTGCATAAAGACTGCATTATGCAGGCAAGAAATGAAGTTCACAAATGGACCTATCATCCGAGATGCAAAAACCATCGTTGAATGGTGTGCTTCAGTCATGGGGGAGGGAGCAAGAAGGCAGGAAGATCACTCAACCAGGAAAGCACATGTACATAGATATTTTTGGGAGGTGGTGGATGTAGATCGAACACATTTATATGAGTGCAAGACCATCCAAGGAACTTGTGCATTTCATTCAGTTACAATGTCGGACAATGCTATACTTGAAATGTGGACAAGGAAACTGTCATGTTTTTGTTCTCCATGCAGTAGTGGTGAATGGGACGAATGTGAATCCATGGATTGGGTTGATAGCTGGGACCGTGTATCACTCCCCATTGGTCGATGGATAGCTACAGAATTATCCCAGTTGGAGGAGGACCAATCAAGTATTTCACCAGACTATGACCACATATCAGATCTCGTACAACCAGGTTCGATTAATATTTTTATATTTTTGACAACTAGTTGTGTCTAATTAGCTGTGTATATTTTTGATATTTTTGACAACTAGTTGTGTCTAATTAGTTGACTGAAATGTTGGAACTATATTTTCTCCAGGGCACATATACGTAGTGGTTTCCCCGAGACGCAATGCATGGCGCATTGAATATTGGCTGGAACGTTTCTCAAAGGGGAATCAAACCCTAAATGTCCCAATATGGGACTCTGAGGCCAATGATTTTTCGATTGGGTCGATGGTTATAAAGGGAGAATATTTGAACCAGGTTTCCCACTCAGGAAATAGAAAAGGGTATACATATGAAGATTATAGACAAGGTGAGATTGTATACCATTATACAAACTTAGTTATTGGCACAAACCTCCAGCTGCAAAAAATGCCAAGGAAGAACTCATCAAAGGAACGATACTTATTGCCTTATTCCGAGCATGAGAGGTTAAAGGAAACCATTGGTATTCAAGGTGATCCTGATGGTCTAGTCGAATGACCATAGGTAGGTAATCTGGTATGTGGTTTGCATGTTTTATTGTGTACTATGTTATAGGTATGTGGTGTACATGTATGCTATGATTTTGTTTCGTGGTCTCATTGATTATTGACATTAATATTTTGACTATTGCAGCCATACATTGATAGCTTCATAGATTGATAAATTGCATAGAATTGGTACAACTTGATAAATTGCAAAAGTTTCATCATGGATTTGTTTTCTTTGTTTTTTCTCCCATCTAAGTAAACCATAATATCTGCATCCCCATGCCCATTTTCATGCTCACTAGCACCATCACCATCTTCATGCTCATTATCACTACCCCCATGGTCATTGTCACCATCACCATTCCACCATGAACATCACCACCGTGCTCTTCCTACCCATGTTTTCACCATCACCATCCCATTTTCACCATAAGATTCTCATCCATCATCCACACAAATATAACTGTTAGATACCTAATTTCATCACCCAGAAACCTAGAAACCTAGACGCCCAAGACTTGATCATGGTGTCCATATTCAACTTGAATTCCAAATACTCTTATGAGAGGGATTCTGTCATGGTGTTTGAGCTCAAGAATGTTAAGTTTGGAATTAAATCCATTGTCCCCCCAACCATGTTTATTCCTCAACACTTATTTACAATGCACAAAACCTACTAATGAAAATTGTATCCCAGTTAGATGTTATATACCCCTCTCATTTTCTATTTAAAGGACTTTTCCAATGCTGTTAAACTTTAGAAAATTTAATATGATCATCAATCACTTGCTTCATCACTTGATGATGGCTAAGGCCCCACAATGCATTCATTGTCCTATGTGGAGGTCCGATGACACATTCATGAAGGTTGAGCCTAAGAAGTTATCTTTAGGGCCTAAGGTTGATGGTTCCCTCCTCTGAGCATGGTCAAGGACCTAAGTCTATTGTTTCCCTTCCATGATCATGGCCAAGGCATGAGTACCCATATGTGGATTAAAAAACATCTTATTGGAACCCGTATCCAACTAGGGTCTTTCTCATTAAGAGGCAAATAAGATTTTGCATTAAAAGGTCAAATTCATAAAAAGTTTGCATGAGAGTTTATGGACAATGCGCTCATGTTGGTCTATCCCAAACACACTTTGCAAAAATTACAACATTCAATTTTGTTGCTTGGTTTGGTTATTATGCCCAAGGATGAATTTTCCATCTCTCCTTGAGACACTTAACCTAAATGAAATTGGAGGCACGGAATGAAAATTGTGCATTGAAAGGACATGTCATTAGTTGCAATACATCTATTCCAGTAGGGCCATCCTCCCCATTCAATCATAGAGGTCGAACACATTTTCTCTGGAGTTTAAATGAGCCTAGAAATCCTAGCCAGACATTGATACCTTAATAGATTGATAAATTGCGTAGAATTGGTACAACTTCATAAATTGCACAAGTTTCGTCATGGATTTGTTTTCTTTGTTTTTTCTCCCATCTAAGTAAACCATAATATCAGCATCCTCACACCCATTTTCATGCTCACTATCACCATCACCATATCCATGCTCATTATCACTATCCCCATGGTCGTTGTCACCATCACCATGCCACCATGAACATCACCACCGTGCTCTTCCTACCCATGTTGTCACCATCACCATCTAAACTATTGAAAACGGCTCAAGACCCATCCATAAGTCCCCGGTCGACGATTTTGCAAAGTTGACCCCCATGTACAAAACTGCACACTCCCTTACTGAGCAAAACCCTAGTTTCCAAAATGGACCTACAATATGACACTTGGGCCATGGGACTAGTAGAGAGGGCCACCCTTAGAACTATCTCGATGTCCTGAATCCAATGGAGTCGACGGTTTGTCGATCCGAGCCACAGTCTTCATTCTATGGCTCGTTCCATCTCGCATCCAAAAGGCCTTCAGGGACATCTGTTGGATACCTATCAAGGCCATAGAATTCCAATTGTGCAACAAAACCGGGTTCCAGGGAGTCCTACAAGTGTGTCTAGGAAGTTTCCAGCTGGGAACGCTAGCCATAAGTCCCCGGTCGATGATTTTGCAAAGTTGACCCCCATGTGCAAAAATTGCACACTCCCTTACTGAGCAAAACCCTAGTTTCCAAAATGGACCTACAAGTTGACACATGGGCCATGGGACCGGTAGAGAGGGGCACCCTGAGCACTATCCTGATGTTATGAATCCAACGGAGTCGACGGTTTGTTGATCCGATCCACGGTCGTCATGCTATGGCTCGTTCCATTTCGCATCCAAAAGGCCTTCAGGGACACCAATTGGATACCTACTAGGGCCATAAAATTCCAACCGTGCAACAAAATCGGGTTCTGGGGAGTCCTGCAAGTGTGTCTAGGAAGGTTCCAGCTGGGAACGCTAGCCATAAGTCCCCGGTCGACGATTTTGCAAAGTTGACCCCATGTGCAAAACTGCACACTCCCTTACTGAGCAAAACCCTAGTTTCCAAAATGGACCTACAAGATGACACCTGGGCCATGGGACTGGCGGAGAGGGGCACCCCTAGCACTATCCCAATGTCATGAATCCAACAGAGTGGTACAACGTGCGTGGCCATGAAACCCTAAACCTAATCCTCGTTTTGTTGTACCATTGGGTCTCCATTACACTATTGTATATATATGAAGCATCGTATTTTTAGTATCTGATGTCCAATCCATAAACCCTAAATCTAATCCCCAATCCTCTCTATCTACCACTTCCTCTTCGTTTGACTCTTATTTTATAGTATGAAGTATTAGTATAATGAACATTTGAAATTTTTCAGTAATTCATTTCTGAAATCCATGGCTCCACGGCGGTTTGTAGCAGGGACTTCTGGTTTCCAGGTAAAATGCCTAAAGTTTTAATGATAGAAGAAACTGGCATTGTCTTGACTTCTCTTTTCTTTATTTTTTTTAAATTTCTAAAACATTTATCATCTGTATAGTTGGTCGAGGCGAAGATGTTAGAAAATTGTGTTGTACAGAGCTGTATGAATGGAATGGGTAGAATTGGAAAGAAGAACACGTAAGTTTCTCTGCCTGTCAATCTTTACTTTTATCCTCTTGATATTTAGAAAGAAGTCTATCAATGTCTGCCGCAGTTTTAAATTTTGCAGTCTTTGATAGTTCTGAAATTGTATTTCAGAAAAGAAAGTAGTTTCCCTTCTAAAGCTATGCCAACACTCTTGTTAAAGCAACATAATCTTAGTAAACATCAGCAGAGCTAGGCATTAATTCTGCAAGTTTGTTATGCACGTATGTGAATCAACCGCAGTGTAAAATTTGGTTTTACAAACAAATTTAAGCACCAACATTATTATCTTTTCTCTTATGAAATTGCATACTCTCTGTCCTTTCAAAAGAGAATATGCATCCTTCCTAAACTACAAGATAGTAATATATAGGGGTGTCATATGGTCACGGTAACATGATTGTGCCCTTAAACTTAATGAACGTTTTTTTTTTTTTTTTTTGTATCTTTGAAAAAATTTAAGTACCACCATCGTCATCTTTTGTCTTATGAAATTGCATACTAGATGTCCTTTCAAAAGAAAATATATATCTTTTCAAAACTGCAGGATAATTGGAATTCTATGGCCCCGATAGGTATCCAACTTGTGTCCCTGAAGGCCTTTTGGATGCGAGATGGAACGAGCCATAAAATGACGACCATGGCTCGGATCGACAAACCGTAGACTCTAATGGATTCAGGACATCGGGATAGTGCTTAGGTTGCCCCTCTCCACCGATCCCATGGCCAAGGTGTCATCTTGTAGGTCCATTTTGGAAACTAGGGTTTTGCTCAGTAAGGGAGTGTGCAATTTTTGCACAAGGGGGTCAACTTTGCAAAATCATCAACCGGGGACTTATGGCTAGTGTTCTGAGCTGAAAACTTCCTAGACATACTTGCAGGACTCACTAGAACCCTGTTTTGTTTCACGGTTGGAATTCTATGGCCCCGGTAGGTATCCAACTAGTGTCCTTGAAGGCCTTTTGGATGCGAGATGGAATGAGCCATAGAATGACGACTGTGGCTCGGATTGAAAAACCGTCGAATCCATTGGATTTAGGACATCGGGATAGTTCTAGGGGTGCCCCTCTCCGCCGGTCCCATGGCCCAGGTGTCAACTTTTAGGTCAATTTTGGAAACTAGGGTTTTGCTCAGTAAGGGAGTGTGCAGTTTTGCACATGGGGGTCAAATTTGGAAAATCGTTGAACGGGGACTTATGGATAACGTTCCCAACTAGAACCTTCCTAGACACACTTGTAAGACTCCCCGAAACCCAGTTTTGTTGCACGGTTGGAATTCTATGGTCCCGGTAGGTATCCAACAAGTGTCCCTGAGGGCCTTTTGGATGCAAGATGGAATGAGCCATAGAATGACGACTATGGATTGGATCGACAAACCATCGACTCCGTTGGATTCAGGATATTGGGATAGTGCTAGGGTTGCCCCTCTCCACTGGACTCATGGCCCAGGTGTCATCTTGTAGGTCCATTTTGGAAACTAGGCTTTTGCTCAATAAGGGAGTGTGCAATTTTTGCACATGGGGGTCAAATTTGAAAAATCATCGATCGGGGACTTATGGCTAGTGTTCCCAGCTAGAACCTTCCTAGACACACTTGCAGGACTCCCTGGAACCTAGTATTGTTGCACGGTTGGAATTCTATGGCCCTGGTAGGTATCCAACTGGTGTCCCTGGAGGCCTTTTGGATGTGAGATGGAACGAGCCATAGAATGACAACCATGGATCGGATCGACAAACTGTCAACTTCGTTGGATTTTGGAGATCGGGATAGTGCTAGGGGTGCCCCTCTCTGCCAGTCCGATGGCCCAGGTGTCAACGTTTAGGTCAATTTTGGAAACTAGGGTTTTGCTCAGTAAGGGAATGTGCAGTTTTGCACATGGGGGTCAACTTTGAAATTTTTTTATTTTGATTCTAGAACTAGACATCCAAAGAGTGGAAATCAAACCTACCACACTGCACCCTTGGTAGATTTCTATGTCCTTAGTGTGCCACACCATTTAACAACTCCTTAGTGTTCCACTATATTTGGATTTTGAGTAATTAATGTCATTTTTAAGAATTCAAAGTTCCAAATAAAAAATAGAGGCAATGTTTCATCGATGATATTCATCTTATCCTTGCTAGCTTTGTTAGATCAAAGTCACCATGAAACTTTTCCATCAAGTTATGGGGGAACCAGAATACTTGTCAAATCACAATAAACAACCATTACATCATCGTTTGTATCAATCAAGAACATTCAATTTAAATACATTTTCATATGAGGATAATCCATCCTTTTTACAAAGATAGTACCATGAACATCTTATGACCATAATCCATCATTTTCCATAGGACCATAGGACCATAATCCATCATTTTACATAGTACCATAATCCATCATTTTCCATGGATTCTATATGATTAATTTTGCATTATGACAAGTGGAAAATCGACATATGAAAGAGGTAAAGCACAAACTAGGGTCTTACATACTAGGGTTTAGTAAGGATAGGGTTTATATCTTCAATGATTTTATGAGAATGAATTCATGACCAGCTATTGGTTATCATATTGGAACAAACTAGTGTCTTACAAACTAGGGTATATTTGTTACATATATTTGACCATATGTACATGAAGGCCCAATGAATTTTATTACACTTTAGTTATGCATTCCTTTCCATTGTACTTGATACTTTGCCATTGTTTTTAGCATGCTAGAGTAGGCACACTTCAACCAAACTGCATAGATGCTCATGTACGTATCGTTTGATGAAATACGGTAGCATTGATGAAATGTGTAGCATCTATTAGACTTTCTCTTAGTTTCTGAAAATGTCATAGGATTACATTGATGATATGCGTAGCATGTTACTATTATGACATAGGTTATTCAAACATATTTTGACTTATTTTGTTAACTTTTGTTTTTTCCTTGCAACCATAATCCTGATCAATGGGTATGAACCCTTGGAGTTGACAAAAAATACAATTTTAAATTAGATATCAAATTAGCATGCATGTGCTAAGTTCATTGAAGTGTTGAAAGATATTATTAGTTTTTTCCATTAAGATAATGTTTTCATAACACAATTGTGAGATGTTACTTGATCAATGCAATAGATGTAAGAGAATAAATATTGCTTAAAATGTAATTATATAAATTTCAATACCATAATTTATCAATTTGTGGAAGAGATAAATCATCATAAGCACAAGTGGAAACTCAAGAGAAAATATGGAATATATTGTATCATGCATTGATAGTCAAATGTTTGTAATACAAAATATGGAAAAGTAGTCGGCCCTCAAATGGCCTATCAATGTACATGTATCCCTAAGTACAACAATGTGTACATGTATGTCAAAATACATATATACAAGACTATGCAACATCAAAAATCAATCTTTCGCTTGTTTTTCCCTGACTTTCCTCTATTGACCATCTCCTTGGGATCGCTCTGCATCTCAGGAGTCTGCAAAAAAATATCATTATTTTTATCAAATAATTGCACTAATACCCTACCATTAACAAACTTAAAAAATTAACTTATGGCCAAATTATTTATGAAAAAAACTCACCAAATCCTCATGGGGTATAGATGTGAGCGGTGTGCTCATGGAAGGCCTCTCTATAGTTGTGGAGTCTGCAAATAAAAGATCATATCTCAATTAATTCAACAATTCAACATTGATCAACATGTTTGGGTAAACTGAATAAAAAAACTTGGTCACTGATGAACATCTCACCACAAGAGGAGACCCAGTCAGAACCATGGATTGAGCAGAGGGGCTGGGCACTTCTGCCGCTAATGGCTACAATCACCCAATGGGGAAATAGTTAGACATGCATGAATAAACAATATAGTAACATGGTTAAATACTATGCATTATGATTGTTGAAATAGTTACCTCTGTATGACTTGTGGCTATTGTAGATGTGGCACTAACTGCAACATCAATGACCCTTGTTAGGTGAGGGGTAGATGGATCTCTCGTGTGTCTGCTATATAGGACATCCACACCCTTTCTAGGAGTGGAGCCTCTCTTATACACTTGTCCCTTTTGCACAATTGGACTATGAGGAGATCTGATTGCTGACTGTCTCATAAGTATATAGGCTGGTGGCTACAATCACCAATAGTGACGTAGTTAGAAATGCATTGGTCAATGCAATAGCATGTATTAAAAAACTGACAATGATGAAATACATACCGATGTACTGTATACTTCAAGCAAATATAAGAAACGATCTGCCACCTGTTGTGTCTATGTGGGCACACTATCGATTGTATTCCCACCAGGGGGGATCTCACTAGATGAAATCATTTCCCTCTGATGGGGATATATAACCTACAATTTAGAAAATTGTAAATATTAGATCATGTAGCATTAATTAAGTAACATGTGATAACAAACTAACATGTATTAAAATAATGTCATGTTGAAATAGTTACCTCATCGTGAGATGTTGTCGCTGAAGGTATGACAACATCTTGTAACTAAGAAGGTTCTGCTGCATGAGCCTCTTGCCCCTCATGCCCTTCTTGTAGCAACTACAAGTTTTAAAATCATTAAAAATATTAACAATCTATATATGTGTATAGTAAGGAAAAATAATTTACAAATGACACTAAATTGTTAACCATTACTCATGTATTAAAATAATGCCATGTTGAAATAGTTACCTCAGCATGAGATGTTGTCGTTGAAGGTATGACAACATCTTGTAACTCAGAAGGTTCTACTACATGAGCCTCTTGCCCCTCATGCCTGTCACGTCCCCATCTTGACCCTATTGCATTCAAATGTAAATGATGTAATATTGTTATAAAATCATGGTGAGGAGCTCAAGGCCAAGGCCCCGCCATCGATTTATTGATACATATGGTTTGCGTGCTAGCCAGGCACATTGGAATTTCAAACATCATGTAAATATGCATTTTAATAAATTACCCACAACTAGCTATGCAATGCAGCAAAGAGATGGGGGCATGATTTTACAAAGAATTGGGAGGGAAATATTCAAACCCTTGGAGCCAATCAGGTCAAGCCAAATGTCAATGAGGTAACCCATCAAACCCTCAACTACCCATGTTGACTTTTGTACCCAATCATTGATTTCTCCCAAGAGTTGGTTGAGGTAGTTAATGCCTTGGGCAATGAGAGGTATGGCTGTCCAAATTTGGGTATGGGTAAGCCACCCTGCATGGGGAATCGCATTTTGCTTCTTGGGCAAGAAAAGAGCCATGAATTTCTCCCCAAGCCATTATCCATCAACCAGTTGGGGCTCTCTCACGAGTTAGGAGCTTGCTGGGCGTTTTTCCCCATCGAACTTATGTGTTTTCCATCACTCTCAGCTGGGAGAAGAGCGTTTTGTGTTGTATACCAGTGGGGAAGAAGGGGAATCAAACTAGGGGTTCCATAGAGATCGTTTGGCTGTTGAATGCTCAGTTAGTTGGGGAAGAAATCGTTTTCCTCCATGTGAGTGTTTTTCCCCATTCCATAATCCATTTTTGGTTGGAAACGAATTGGGGAAAACCCATGACCATCCTGTTGTAAATCCCATTGTTAAATGTGTATCCCTGCCCAATCATTGTGCTTGCTGTGTGAGAAAATAGTATGTTGGGGTATGGGTTATGGGTCTCCATTGTTTTGGCTTGAGCTTGAGTGCAAGCATGCAGGGTTCTGATGTAGCCTGATAAACCCAGCTATGGACTGGTTTGGCTCAAATGAAATGCTTAATTGGTTGTGTATGAGTTGAATGTTCCATTTTCCTTGTAAGAATCATGCCCAGATCGGGGGTGGCCTTCGGACGGACTGATTATATGCCATCGAAGAGCCTACGGTTGGGTGGAACATTGCAGTGACATAGCTAATTGTTTTGGGACAATTGCACAACGAAGATAAGTGTTTTCTGTCTATGTATCTACTTCTGCAATGCTTAAATTAATGACTATTATTCATATGTTGAATGCATATGAAGAGTGTGTGGATGGATATGTTTTATTCCGTTGTGCATGTTTAACTGATTTGCATTTGCACACATTTAATTTATGGTTGTGAATCTAATGAATGGGTTGAGTTTTATGTAAAATCCCCAGAGATTTCCATCATGTACCCTTCCTTTCCTTGGATAGATGGGTGGGTATGTGACAATGCCCTTCTTGTAGCAACTACAAGTTTTAAAATCATTAAAAATATTAGCAATCTATATATGTGTATAGCAAGGAAAAATAATTTACAAATGACACTAAATTGTTAACCATTTATTGATGTATTAAAATAATGTCATGTTGAAATAGTTACCTCAGCGTGAGTTGTTGTCATTGAAAGTATGACATCATCTTCTACATCGAACGATGCTGGTGCATGACCCTCTAGACTATGTTCTGCATCATCAGTGGAAAGGTCGACAAACTCGTGCCCTTCTTGTAGCAACTACAAGTTTTAAAATCATTAAAAATATTAGAAATCGCAAGGAAAAATAATTTACAAATGACACTAAGTTGTTAACCACTTACTTACCTATGTAAAATACCCAGTAAAGGTATCATTTGTTTGGACAGGACCAAAGCAAGGATGGCCGCATACTATGCATGGGTGGGCTCTCGGTTGTGCTCATGATGTGCAGGTCTAGTGCCACTACTAGATGCTCCTCGACCACTAGAAGGTGGTGGATCTACCCCACCGGGAGGTGGTGGATCTACCCCATCGACAGGTGGTGGCTCTACTCCACCCATAGACAGTGGCTCTGATGGAACTTCTTGGTACGTACCTTGAAGATAGGTGCTATGGAGACCAACCTCCTTTTCCAACAGTAGGAATGAATCCTGTGTCTTTGGGACCAACTAATGTGCAGGCGGCACATCTGGCCTGGGTAACTTCCTGCGAGGTGGAGCTACTAGGCGATTGGGATCTATGTGCATCGCATTGGGATGTTGCTAAGGCATCCCCATCCCAACGCCCTGGTACTCCAAGATATCAAAATAGTTAACATGCTTTCCCAAAACAAATTCTGCGTACATCTTTCTCAGAAAATATAGAGACATTTCCCTGTTGTTATGTGGTGGTACATCAAACACCATTTACCATCGGTCCATCCAATTATCTAGAATGGTTGATATGTACACCACTCGATACAAATATGCCTTTTGTTTGCATTCGGGATTTCACCCGTTTGTGGATCTCTAAAGAGGGCAAACATATGTTGTTTTGTTATTTTCAACTTCTTAACTTCTTTGTAACTAATTCCATCCTCATATTGTTGCCTCTTTATTTCTCTGAATGTGGCAATATCTTGCAGTGCACCATTAGACCTACTAAAGGTCTCTATCATTACATCCAAATTGGATGCAAGCATAAGATGCCTATCATCAACAATAGTTATTGAGGCTTGAATTTCTCTGAGCCTCTAAATTTCTATTTAGATGTTTGAATGTGCATCCATGGTCGTCACTACAATCAAAAAATTAAAAAAAACAAATCATTAGAAACGTATACATGTGCTATAATGACATCTCTCAAAAATGAAAAATGTACAAACTTTGTGCAAGAACGAATACATTACAAACATAAATATTATCTCAGACATACATTACAAACATAAATATCATTTCATATGACCATTGCAGGCATACATTATGGGTCCTTGCGGGCATAAGGTTGGGACCATGCAGGCATAAAGACCATGATGATGTGGCAAAGATATGTATTTTTATTGGTTAAGGATAACATGGAAATAAAAATATCATTTGACTTATTTGAATTAATAAAAACAAAAAGACAAGTCGGCCTCCTAAATACATGGAAAGGAGAAGTATAAGTGAATAACAAGATGGTTGTTTTTTTTGTGTGGTGAGTGTGGAGAATTCAGGGGAGAATTCGGGAGATAGAGGAGAGCTCTGATCTCGGGGGTCAGGAAGATGAGGACAGTTTTTGGTGAAGGAGCAGCATCAGGTGGAGCAATAAAACAATCTCTCTTTCTATCTTTTATTCTGGGTTAAACTGAGGCAGCCTATTGATTGACAGAATGAAGACATGTTGGTAGAATGATGAAGAGATGACTGATGATATGGGCAGAATGTTGTGATGTGCATATGGACAGTGTAAAGTGTATGAATGGAGATATGGCAGCAGATTGATATGACATGAATAATGATGACAGAATGAAGATGTGATCTGATTGGTGATATTTTCTAATGGACAGAATGAAGTTATATTGAATAATGAGTGCTTGATGAGAATGATGAAATGATTTGGAAACAAACAAGGGCTTCTGGTTGATGATGTATGTAATCTGCAGACTTAAGAAGAGTCTGAAATATCATTTGTAAATCTATGGTTGTTGGGGTGTTGGTGCATCCCAGTCAGTTACAGCTGACAGAATTATCTTGTGGTTGGTGCCACTTTGGGTTGTAGCCCATTTTGGAGATTAAAGTCTCCAATTATAAAAAGTTTACAAAGCTTATATCTTGTCTCTTGTAATGTGTTGATGATAATGTGTCTTTCTTAATGAATGAGATGTGATATAGTTTATTGATGAATATGATATTGAAGTGAATCTATAATTAATGATATAAGATTTGAGAGAAGAAGTTGAAATTGTTAATAAGTGCAAGCTCACTGATCCACCCTCCCCCCTCTCAATGAGCCATTGTGTCTAACATCTTGGTGGTGAAGGAGGTGAAAAAAGATGTGGTAGTTCATCTTGGCAACAAAGGAAGTGGTGTGTCTGCAAACGAGGGGAACCTAGTCCCTTGGGGTTTCGGGGATGATGTAAAATACATCATGTCATTGGGTTGGATTCACAAGCATTGGTTGGACATTTTTAGGGTAAAAGAATGCGTGGGAAAAAAACATAGGGTTTGGTTGAGTCAAGTCTAGAAACCAAGCCTAGGTTATAGTCCATAGTTCCTCCTCCTAGCCAAATGGTGGATGTTTTTCTTTTCCAATTTGCAATAGATGTGGAAAAAATATTGGTGTTGGGATTCAATTTCCAATTTCCATTTTAGTTTTTTTTCAAATCCCTTATTGCTTGGGTGGATGTAAAATTCATTAAGGGGATTGATCGTAGGGAGGAATTAACATATGTTAAATAACAATTTTTAAAGTTTTTAGTTTTGGAATTTCATTTACAAAGATTTTTAATTTAGGGAAACATAAAAAATTTATATTTTTAATGATGAAATGAGGCAAGGATTTGGATGCTTACCTTTCCAATCCTCATTGCAAGATGAAATCTCCCTTGTTGAGCTTTGAATTTGGCCTCCCTTCACTTCTCCAATGCGTTTTTCCAAGCCACAATCGCTTGAGCGTTCCGGTTTTGAGTGGGTAAATAGTGGCCGCAGTCCGCGGACTGTTTATTTTTTTTTGTTATATAAACCAAAACGCACGCGCGTTATTGTGATACATAACGCGTGTGCGTTATGTATCACTATAATGTGCGCGCGTTTTGGAATCCTATCCTACATGTTAATTGACATGGAAGGGTCGGAGAGCGCGTTATGTATCACTATAATGCGCGGGCGTTTTGGAATCCTATCCTACATGTTAATTGACATGGCAGGGCTAGAGTCCGCCCATGCTTAGTTCTAAGCAATGCGCACGCATTTTTAATTTATTAAATTCTAGCGCATTTTGCGAATGCACGATTGCACCTAAAGGGTCCCTCAACTTCGTGCGAGGGTCCATACAGTCTTCTTTCCCATACATGCTTAGTACTTTTCGACCATTATTCCCCACAACCAAGATTGTGTAGTCTTCTCTCCCATACATGCTTAGTAATTCGAAATCGGCTCGACGTCCTCCGAAACTACCATCACCTTTCTCCTTCATTTTAATGTGCTCCAGGCATAAGTTAATGACCTTCATTACGACACGATCCTCATGATAATGCTGGCACGAGGCTTGTCTCACTCGCCACATGCTCGCCCCTATCCCCTTTGTCATCCACATCTAGAAATTGTATTGAAAAAAAAAAAAAGTAATTAAAAATATCAACATTAAATTATAAAATTAAAATTAACATAAATCTATTTTAAATCCAAATCTATTAAATACAAAAATAATCAATTTTCTAAATAAAATTTTTAATTAACAAATTATACCTAAAGTAGATATATTAAAATATACAAGATAATAAAGACAATCAATAATATACCTAAAGTAAATATATTAAAATCTACAATGTAATAAAGACAATCAATAATCTAACCGTTGGATGACAGATAATGTCCCTTAATGATTTACATAACTAACCATTTTGGAACTTATAAATAAGTTTAAGTTTGAGATCTATTAAATACGAAAATAAACTAATTTTTAAAATACATTTTTTTATTAACAAATTATACCCAAAGTTAATTGACTAAATCAAATGTGATAAGTAAATATATTGGGATTTACAATATAGTAAAGATAATAATTAGCAATTGGATGGCAAATAATTTTTTTAATTATTTATATAACTAAGCATTTTGAAACCTATAAGTTTTAGTTAAAAAGAATTTAATTTTCAAAATATAATTTGTACATTAATAAGTATTTATATTTTAAAATTTGACCTAGACTAACACCTATACTTTTTCTAGATTACATCAAAATGAAATAAGTATACTGTCTAAATGTATGTAAACAATCTTCACACTGAAGCACGACGGGTTCCATCCACAAACACAACGAGTTTCCATTAACGAAAACACACTTATAGCCAACTGGAAGTCCAGGACTGCAGGAAAAGTGGGGAAAGGCTGAAGGTGGGGTAGCCTTTCCGAGGTGCCCTTCACAGTTATTTCATTGCCTTCACCGTAAAGCTTGCCACTATCTATGTGGGGGATCAAACGTATCACATGTTGGCTAGTCTGATAAGGTCTTTTTGTCCACATACAACTGGGGACTACTCATTGTGGCCTTCCAGCTTCTGCACATACTTCTCAACTGACGGTATACTTTGTAAGTCGTTATGAGACTATTTTATCTTCGAAGTCTTGGTCGGATTTGCCTTCCCATCATTTGGAGATCAATGGTTTGAGACTGGCAGCTGAAATAATATAATTTTCTTTTTTGGAAAGCTGTTTCATGACAGTGCAAGATTTGGTATCTATTTTAGTTTGTCTCCACATCATTTGTAGATCAACGGTTTGCCACTTTGGCAGTTGAAATAATAGATTTTTTTGGAAAGGTCTTTTTGAGTTGTATAAGGGTTAATTAAAATGTTCAAATTAGCCAAAGTTCGGTAGAGCAATTCTTGTCAAAATCTTAATTTGGAGTGTTCAGATCGCCCAAAATAGTTTTAAAATTGGGCAATTAATCTAGAATAAACAATCACAATTACTAAAATTACAAAAATACGAAAATAACAATTTCCAGCAAAAATTTTAACCTGTTTTTATCCCAGTTGTCTTTTATTCTACACGGTCTTTTTGTACATATTTCCCATTAGTACCTGATGAAAAATGTGGACTGCAGAAAGATGGAGATGCTGTCAAGGAAGCATTGGACCAGCTTAATCACATTGGATGGCCTCAAAACTGGAATTCCCAGCCATATGGCTCCCAAATATGTTTGGAGGGTTGCATATGTTTATTAAATTTGTCGCATAAGTTACTACGTTATTTATATTGTATATTTTTGGTAAACATATACAGTACAAGTTACATTGGCACTATATCTGGTGCAGACATTTCTACGTGATGCAGACATTTCTACGTGAGTTAACTTCTCTTGGAATAAAAAATGCAGAAAATTTAGCTTTATGGTCATGTGACAATTTTATATTGGCATGCTCTTCTTCAAGTGTTGAGTTTATTTCTTATTTCTTGTATTACGAATGGAATTATGATATGTTCCTCTTTTCATTTTCCATTATATTAAATTCAAAATTCCATCATATTAAGTTCAGTCCTAGCTATTGCTACTTAGTCACAATTCTTCTTATATTCCATTTATAATATTTAATGCATAAATTGCTCTTTGTTCAATTGATATGGATTTCTAGCCAGTACTGTTTTGGTAAGGAATGTCATTCTGATGTCTTGATATAGCTTTTCAAACTTCGGTATGTCTTGATATAGCTTTTCAAACTTCGCTATATTTCTTTTGATACCTTGAACTCATTTTGTCAGCCTGTAGAATTTGAATGAGACATGAGATAATTTTGTAACGAAGGTATTAGCATTTAATGACGGATCATCTTAGAACATAATAAATATCCATTCATTTTAATCTTGATTTCATATAGAGTAAATACAATTATCAATTGAAGTTAAACACATAGTTTTTACTCTGTATTTTCTGTTATGTTCTGTTTTTGAGTTTGTAAACTCATATTTATTTTGAAGTTATTTTGTTATAGCAAGATAAGAAATAAGTTATTTTGCAGTAGCAAGATAAGAGATCAGAGTTTATTTTTTAATATAGATATGTTAAATATGTTTGATTGCTGAAGTAGAGTAGTAACCTAAGTTTTATTAACGCATACAGTTGTATTTTCTTGCTGAAAATTGTCCTGTAGATAATAGTTTCTGAATTTAGTGATTAGTGCGTGTTGCTGTGAGTAAAAGCAACACTCCCTGCCTTCCCACCCATCATCATACCATGCACTTCTACTTGGTATTTAAATAAAATTTGTATGCGTAAAATCAAACTCTTAAGTAATGACGTTTAATCAAACTCTTAAGTAATGACGTTTAATTTAGATGAGGCGAAAAGACAAAATACTAAGGTAAGGTTTGTATTTTATCTTCGTATGTAGGAAAGAGATAAGGTAAAGGGAGTTTCGCAATGGATAAACATATAGGTTCTTGGAAGAGTGAGGGAAAAATTGTAATGATCGGGTGATGCTAACAGGGCAAAAGCCTAGAATCTTTCTCAACGGACGGCAGGAAGCTACTCTAGGTGTGTAAGAGGCTTGGCTCTGTTGTGTTTTATTTGCTTTGAAACGGGTGAAAGCCCTTACATGCATGTATGTAATTGTATTTTAGTTCAATAAAAAAATATATATTTTAAAGTAAAATCTGCCTTAAAAACCTTTTCTGTAGTGCTCTTTTTATCCCCCTACAGGAATATATATTTCAATCCCTATTAATTTGTATAAATGTTTGTTCATGCTCTAGTTTGAACTATATTATATTAAAACAAATTTTTAAAATGAGTATTTTTTAAAGTCTTATTGGTTGAAGGACTTGACATTCTCCTAGTTTTTCCCTTCCTATAACGAAGTACTTACATTCTCCTAGTTTTTCCCTTCCTATAACGAAGGCAGTAAGGCGAACTGATTTCATGTTCAGAAATCACATGCCTTGAACAATCACGCCAAATTATGAATTAAGTGACTTTTAATTAAATTTATGAGCATTTGGTTTGGTAACAGTGGGTAAATTGTACTTGTTTTTAATGTTACCAAACCAAATGCTCATAAGTGGAGATGACTGGGCAGTTCTGAACGTTTACACTGCTCAAGGCGCCTTGAGATGGCCGCTAAAATCCAATGGGAATGTGCATTACTTGGAAACGGTTTTATGCCTTTCTTGTGGGAAGGGAATTCATTACAGCTGTGATCAACTAGTTTTGGGGTCGAGGAACCACTGCGCTTCATGATATTTTCGTTTCATTTTCCGCGATGAATGGGCATGGGAGGACATTTTATGTGTCTGAAATGAGAAACGATAAGCTGCGAGTGGCTATTTGGATTCCGGCGTTCTCATAGCTCTTGCACGTTCTTAACCTCAGACGTTGATTGAGAGACCCCGGTCCCTAAACAACCTTGGCAGTTAAAATCTGTCACCACGTTTCTGAGGTTGAGATCAGATTAATCGCATGTTTCCAGTCGGAATGTTGTAGCATATGCACACGAAGACGGTCTTTTTATTTTATTTTTATCCTACATCGAAACGGATGAATGTTGGTCATGTTTTTGGTGAGAGCTTTCCATCCCAAACGCGCATGATTAGAGTATACAGAAAGTCATGTCATGATTTTGGTGTGTTTGAACATACCATTTTCATGAGCAGCATACTCCCATGGTTTACATAATAAACTCTAAATGGTGGTCCGTAAGACTTGGAATATTCTTTTTAGAGTTGAGATTTACTGCAATGAGTTTGAAGACTGTAGTCTTCCATGCGGTGTTTCCTAAGAGTCGATTTGTAGTCTTCCATGCAGTGTTGAGTTTAAAGAAGGTAGTCTTAGATCTCGGTCTGTCCGAAATCATCATAATGTTTAGGACCATAAATGTGTTATTTATGGTGACAGCGATTGGAATGGGTAGAATTGAAAAGAAATTTTCAATGGCGAAAAAGTCTTTGTGGTGCCTTCATTGAACTTGCCTCGTTACTTTCTTGCAGCGGATGCTATACCATTTTTCCCTGCAACCCAGAGATCATCTTGGTGTTGATTCTCCCGCAAAGGTTGAAGCAACCCAACGACCATCTTGGTGCTTTTTAAGGCAAGAAAATGAAAGTGACGCAGAACGTTTTTTGCCCAACCCTGGGCGCGAGGTTTAGTGTTAGTGAAGACCAGAATAATATTGTTTTGAGAAAATCCCGACGAGGCCTTCATTGAACTTGCCTCATTACTTTCCAAACCGGTCTTTCATTCAGTTTTCAGCTTCCATTGCAGCGGATGCTATACCTGTTTTCCCTGCATTAGTTCATATAAGATCAGTCAAGAGGGAATTCATGAGGCCATCGGTGTTGCCCAGGAAGGATTACACACTCTGAAAGTGCAGAAACAGAAGGGTGCTGTGATTAAGATTGATCTCTCAAAAGCATTTGATAGGGTTAGTTGGCTCTATATCCGGATGCTTCTAACTCACCTGGGTTTCTGCTACGAATTTATCAGATGGATTATGGCCTGCATCACTACGGTGAGCTTTGCTGTACTGATCAATGGTTCTGCTAGTCCATTCTTCCAAGCAGGAAGGGGCCTACGACAGGGATGCCCACTCTCTCCGCTGCTGTTTCTCCTTGTTGCTGAAGGCCTCAGTCGTTTTATTCTGAAAGCAAAAGCTGATGGTTCCTTTCGAGGCATATCCATTTCTCAGGTATTGTATATTACACATCTCCTTTTTGTTGATGACATTCTGATATTTTGTGATGGTACAAGACAGGATATTGATAAGGTGGTTGAAGGTCTCAATTTAGTGCAAGTTGCAGCGGGTATGTTAGTGAATATTGAAAGTCTTCAATCACATGTTCGCATTTAACCGAGCAGGAGATTCTTAGAATGGTAATCAGACTACCTTACAGGACTTTGGATGTTGATTTGGATGTTGATGATGGTTTAAAGTACCTTGGCTTTCACTTGAAACCAAATGCTTATCTGAAGGCTGATTGGTACTGGTTATTAGCTAAATTAGAACAGCGCCTTCATGGATGGAGTCATAAATGGCTCTCTCGGGCAGGGAGGCTGGTTCTGATTAAATCTGTTTTGGAAGCAATTCCGGTGTATTGGATGTCTCTAGCTTGGATCCCCAAAGGAGTATTGGAGCAGATCCATCGGTTGTGTTTTGCCTTTCTTTGGAAGGGTAAGTGTGACAAACGAGCGTTGGTGTGGGTCAGATGGGAAAAAATTGCGGTCCCAAAAGCACTGGGAGGATGGGGGTTAAAGAATATATTTCTGTTTGCAAAAGCCTTGGGGGCCAAGGTGTCATGGCGACTTATTCATACTCAGAGTCTCTGGACTAGAGTGGTATATCATAAATATATTGCCCCTCTAACTCTGCTCGAATGGATAAGGCTGGGCAATAAGTCGAGGGCAAATTGCTCTGTGGTTTGGAAAGCGGTGGTGCAGCATTTTCATTTGGTTGGCTCTGGATTAGTGTGGAGGATTGGAAATGGGCGCCTTATTCATATTGGACTGGACCCTTGGGTTGGCTGTAGGGGAGGTCATGTCCTTCCTGTGGAATTGAGGAATTTTTTGGCAGCTAGAGGTTGTCATTTTCTAGCTGACATTGAGAATCCGAGATCATCTACTCTTTGGCATCAGGGGTGGATCTTTGCACAGCATTTCTTGAGATCCCTGGAGAAATGCAAGGAGCTTGGGCGGATTTTCTCCGGATCTTAAGACATTCGCATATTTGACTGACCAATAGGATTGATGAACTAATCTGGGATCATCATCCCTCTGGCATATACTCCCCAATGAATGGTTATATCCAGCTGAATGTGGATGTACATAACAGGGGATTGGTGTGGTGGTGGAGATATTTGTGGAAGTTAAAGTGTCCAGGTAAAGCAAAAATACTCTTCTGGGCTATTCTGGAAAATAAGGCTCCAACCTGGGACATCCTGCAAAAACGTTTCATCCTAGGTCCGAGGTTCTGTCCACTTTGTAGGGATGCGGAAGAGACTATTTCTCATCTTTTTGTTCATTGTCGGTATTCTCAGGCAGTTTGGGCTGATGTTTGCAAATTTCTGGATATCAATGTGAGGTGGCAGGGAGAGAGTGTCCATGCAGCGTTCCAATTGTGGTGGTCATTTCAAAAGACCTCATCCATACGGGCTTCCCCTTGTATTTTCGCCTGGGGCATCTGGATAACCAGAAATAAGATCATCTTTCACGATTGCAGGGTTTCGATGGAGAATGTCGTGGCACAAGTTGTGGCTGTTATCCAACACTTCAAGGCGCCTGTCAAAGTGATGAGAACTCGACCTGTGTGTGTGGAATTGATTGATAAATCCATGCCGTGGGCTTATTTTGATGGTGCTTCAATAGACCATCAATTGGCGTGTGGAGGGGGGGGAGTCCTTTACAAATCTGAGACCCATTACTTCCATATCATGGCTGGTTTGGGGAGGGGCTCAAATAACTATGCTGAAATTATGTCTCTTAGGCTGCTGATGTTATTTGCACTTGAACAAGGATGTCTATCTCTTCAGATTTTTGGCGACTCCATGTTAGTTATCGAATGGGCACAGGAGATTACACATTGTCATGTGATGGTACTCTTACCTATCCTGGAGGAGGTAATCCGGTTAAAGCAGTCATTTAATCATATTACATTTACACATGTCTACAGGGAGAGGACTGGGATGGCCGATCAGCTTTCCAAAGAAGCGACGCAGCAACACTTAACTTTTGGCACTTGGAGGATTACTATTCACTCAATTGAGGGCTCCTACAGTTATTATCACAGACCTTTTCATGAAGATATTGAGGCACGGTATTGAGCAATAGCTCAGCTTTTGATGACCAGTGATGGACACCTTTCTTTCATTACTGTTTCAGTATTGTTTATTTTTGATCGGATATATGCGGGCTGCAGGGACAGCTGCATTTGTTGACCAGCGATGGTCATTTACTAAATTTCTGATACAGTATTGGGTTATATGTAATCGGTATATGCGGTCTGTATGGACAGACGTATTCATTGTTTTGGTTTATGTATGGGACTTTAGACTTGATGTTAATATGGGACAATAATATGTGACAATGTAGGGATCTCAGTGATTCTATTACATGTGCAGAATGTAATTTTGATCATCTTTTTGAAATAAAATTACGACTTTTTCCAAGGAAAAAAAAAAATATCAGTCAAGAGGGCACCTACGTCGTTGCAGAAGATGCAGTTGGGCTTACCCAGCTCAAGACTTTATATCGAAGCTATACCAGGAATCTTTGTATTTGGATCATTATCTTATAGAGTGATTTTGTTACATGCACAAAACAATGCTTCTCAAATTTTCATGTACCAGTAGTATATGGCAATTTTTTTCTATTGTAGTCAATTGGCTTTCACTCAGATTAATTTTTATCTATATGTTAAATGTACGTACGATATTGCATTGCACAGTGTACATACCATGTGATGTTTTTTGTTGGCAGTGTATCATGCGGTTTCTGTGTATAAATTAAGCGGATAAGGATTTATCAATCCAATCCATTAACCTAGGGTGCGGATTACCGTTCTGTTTGTTTGGGAGGATGGCTTCTTATTGAAGGTCCGTTATTCTATTCTATTTCAGTAACTTACTAACAAGTAAGACAAGATCGAGAAAATTTCAAAAGAATGATCAGCACTGTGCAATACCTGTCATACTAAAAATATGAAACGAACCCTATTGAAACGCCACTCACTCGTCTCCTCACGCGAATAAACAGAAATGTCCTTTTCCGGCCAGCAGAGAGGAAGAAGAGACGACTTCTTAATTGTAGCTAAATTTAACCCAACCGGACAATGAAAAGATAGAGCTGTCTTAACTATAAGATAAATTTTATCCAACCGGACAAGAAGCTTCATAAAATTAGCTTAATGGAGCCGGACTCTAAAAAATAACACAGATTTTCATGGAAACTTTAACAGAGACTTCAATTTCTAATCACACGAGCTCGGCATGTAGCAAAATCTGTCAAAAATACAGTGTAAGCAACCCCGATTTTTGAACTGGTGCAAAGAAGATTTGACAGGGAATCCAAATCACAATGCCTGAGGACTGGGAGGACATTTTATGTGTCTGAAATGAGAAACGATGGCGCTCTCCAGCGCTGTATTTATTCATTGGGGTTGCTGGCATGCTCGCTCTGATAGATCTGGCAGTGATGGTTCTTCTGTGCTTTTGGTGGAAGATAGGGAGTAATAGTGTGGAAGCAAATAACCCAGAGGGTGTGAACCCTAGAGTTACTGAGGGAAAATAGGAGATTATGCCCTGTGACATTGATAAAGAGGAGAAAGTACTGGTAATGAAAAGCCCACTTGTATAGCCAAGGAATTGTCCTCTGCTTCTGCTGCTGATTCTTCTGGAGTTGAGTAATGATGTTTTGGATTGGTTATAGTCTTCTCCTCTGCATAGAACTATGACAATCAGAACATAGAAAGTTTGATTTTTCTAAGGCCTTTTAATTTGCACTGTAAAGAGCGTTGGTGTACAGGCATTTTAAGTTCAATGAAGCTTTAGATGCCTTTTCTTCTTACAGGGCTGTTGTTTTTTTGTCGAGTACATAATGTGGGTATGGTAGGAGACTGGAGTGATTATACACACTCTATGTTTCATTTTGTGGGCTCAGGACGAAAAGTCTCAAAGCCTCAAGCCCTTCTTCTAACGTTCATTCACGTCAAACGGCTAATAAGTCCAATAAGGATATAAAGAGACGATTATGCAATGTGATCATCTGTAAATTATTCTGCAACTGTATTCACTTCTGTGTGAAAAATGCGTTATCTTTTCTTCACAGGGTTGGTAGGTAGGTACTTTAAAGGAGGCTGCAGCATCTCTGAATCAAAACTATGACACGCATTGAAGCCTCTTCTTCAAACGATACGATATACATGTGTTGTACGATTAAACCTTTGGTATCCCCTCTTTTTTCAACGGAAACCACCCATTTTAACTCGGTATCCAAGCTCAAGAAAGCAAAACTATATATTATGATAATTATGAAATATGATCGTCATAATCTATATATTATGGATAACAATAGTTGGAAAGATAAGAAAACAAATAGCACAATTTATGTACATTACATTCAATTCATATTCATTTGTTAATTTAATTGCAAGATGAATACGTATATGGCATCGTAAACCTAAGTAGTTTTTTGTTAAATAAGTTAGCGGCTTAGATGTAAGGCAATAAACATTATAACTACTATGATAGGGCTCCTATTGTAAACAAAGGAATGACCTGTTATAGTTAAACTAGTTAGCTTAGAAACTAAACCCTGACATACACATGAGTTAGCTTAGAAACTAAACCCTGACATACACATGAGAAACTACTGTGTAATTCATAGGAGTAATAAACTAAGGTTATTAAGGATTAATAAACCATGAAAAGTTAACATGTTCTGAATTAATTTATGAACTGGATACTATCATATTTTCTGGAGAAATTTATAAACAAATCACTGCCAATTTCTAAAGAATAAATATTCGATGGTAAACTCATCAATATTCAAGAAGATTAAACAGAGCACAAGACATATCTAGAAGAAGGTTAAGTCAGAAAATATCTGTAAAGATAAATTTCCCAACACCAACACTATGTTGTAACGTACAACAAACTCTTACAAAGAAGTCTTTCCTTGGTAATAAAATAATTCTTTTGTTTAATAAAAGTAAATATTCCAGTGCTTGATAGGACTTCCACATCAAACTCTTACAAAGAAGTCTTTCCTTGGTAATAAAATAATTCTTTTGTTTAATAAAAGTAAATATTCCAGTGCTTGATAGGATTTCCACATCAAACGGAGTTGATACATTCATACATAATGGTATTAAGAAAGAATTAGAAACATTACCTACTTATAACTAAGTTAAACAAACAATAACCATCTATTGAATTACATAAGCAAATGAAGGAGTAGATGATTGTATAAATCCTCTGGACTATAACAAAGTATGAGAGTATAAAAGTTGATAAAATTACACAAAATAATTTATATATTAGTTACTTCAAAAGCAAACCGAAATTATAAATGAAACACACACTTACATTGCCCTATTTTAGAAAAGAAAAAAAAATTTCAAAATAATATTTTAATCGAGTACTAGGGAGAGGAATTCCCTTTTTGAATACAAACTTTTGAACAAGTGTTCTTTCAATCTTTAGAAAAAGGAACCTGATGTATTTATTGTAATACTTCTGGACATTTTGATGATAAAAAGTTTGGGGAAGCGTTGTATATAATTCTCGGTGGATCTAAGCGTTGTATCTGGTATATCTAATGGGAAATTCGACATCTAATGAAAACTCTCTTGGAAGTTCCAGTTCCCATGGATTGGCTTTACGAATTGCAGTGTTCGGTCTAAAGTATCGTGTTTTGCGATTTTTATGGTAGTGGAGTAGTTTTGTTGGATATTTTTTTTTGTGTTTTGTGGATTTACAAAAGTATGTACTTAATGACCTGTAAACAAATATACTTCGAAGTAATGTGGATGTGTGATAGTTAATATTTATAGGTTTAGGGATGTGAATGTTTTTAAATTTTCGGATTTGATAGAGAATGTCTTCAAAATTTTCCATAATATCCTATATGTTTCTAATTCTTCACTATGAAATCTTAGGGTTTTATAGAGAATGTCTTCAAAATTTTCCATGAAATCTTATATGTTTCTAATTCTTTATAACTTAATCATAGGTAATTGATGCCCCTTTCACCTTTGCATTTGCGAGAAGGTCCACCTAGTTTTGTGGAGATGGTTGACTGTTAAAACAAATACTATTTAGTAAACATATCCTTTTTTTAACCATCATTTAAGTTAATCTTATTGCACCGAGAGGTGCTCTACAACTCAATATGGGGAGATGTAACGTTTGTTCTTAACAAAATATTTAGAAAATTCATATAGGCTCATAAAATAAAAAAATTATGGAAATTATTTAAAAAAATCCACGTTGGCTCATAAAATAATTTTTTTGGAAAAGTAATTAAAAAATCCATGTTCGGATATAAAATAAAAACTTAAAACTTAAACCTGAATGTATCAATAAGGGGGATCAAATTTATTGAGTTTAAATTATAAAAAAAAAATACACCTCAAGAAATTGGATCCCCACTATACACTTGTTACACTTTGGTTAATCTTGTTGATCCAGAAAACACCAAGAATTTTTAGTTTTTATCTTACATTAAATTTCAAGGTCTAACGCCCTAAAACTAAATATCCTTTACATATCTCAAATTTTATTTTTCTCATCTTAGAGTTCAACAAAAAAAAAATAATTATAACGATCAATTTTGAATCAATTAATATGGAATTGGAATCATAACTTTCCTAAGGTAATGTTAGGAACCCATGTCTTTACTTTGTTAGTATGTTGTTGTTGGACGCATATGCTTTGTAAGTCGTTCCGTAGTATTTGTTGATCAATAGTTTGTGTTATTGTTGTTGGCGCATATGCTTTGTAAGTCGCTCGTAGTATTGTTGATCCATAGTTTGTAACGGCCCATGGTTTCGACCCATAGTATTGGTGCCTAGAATTAGTATATAAGTGTGTGTTGAGACTTATGAAGGCACCGTGAAGTTATTTGTATTGAGCTTGCTCATAGGAGGTTGCCCCCTCGAAGTGGCCTGTGATCAATATAAAAGTGATTCTGAGTTCTGTCATTTCTGCTATTTCGCATATTCGTATTAATTAATTGTTGCAGGTGCCTCACATCTGGTATTAGAGCACTTTCTTGGGCTCACTGGGTGAAATTTCTGCCAAAATTTTTTTCGCATCTGTTGCAGGTTTGGATTTGGGAATAATCCCTATCCGCTTAACTGTGGGAAGTACTTGGGAATAAGCCCTAAAACTCATTGTGAGGAGTACCACAGTAACCCCGAAGTAGCTGGCCCATTGAGAAGACCTGCCAGCGAAAAGGGCAACGACCCCTATCTGATTGACTAGTTCCCACCCGTGAGGTAAACCAAGAGCTGTCGTTTGTGGCAAAGCGGTTATCAGTTTTACCTGAGCCGTGGAGTGAGGGGTACTGCCCCAATACGCAAGCCGTCAGACAGCATTGGTGGCCGAGTGAAACCCTTGCACTGTTAGGAAGCCGCACATACCTGGGGTCCATATCTCATTTCAGCTGAACTGTCGTCGATCGTTGCTGCGCCGTTTTACATCCAGTCGTTCAGATCCATTTTGCAAGCCATTCCAGATCCAGCCATTTTCAATCCATTCGGCGCCGTTTGAGATCCCTTTCGAGCCGTAGCCGCTCCAGTCTGGGGAAAAAAAAAATTAGTTTTTCCTCCATATCTCCCTTATTTTCACTCTGTTTCCCTTGAAATTTTCGGGGAACCCCTATCACCCCATTCTGCATATTTCATTCCTGAGGACCCTATCCACAATTCCCCTTCCCAAAGCCCGAAATCCCACATTTGTCTATTTTTAGGGTTTGCCATAACTTCCTCAGATTTCACCCAATCACCCTCAAATTTTACCACAGAGTTCATTTATGAATTCTGCTTCTTTGTTCCCCTCTGCCAAATTTTCCCATTCTTTCACCCCGCTTCTGGAATCCTAATTTTTGTTTCCCTGTCTATTCAACAGTGTCCAAAACCTAGTCAAACCCCAATTACCCTTCAGATTTTTTCCCTAGTCCATATTTTCCCTTACTGAAGTAGTTTCTGTTTTTGTTTTCCTACCCAGTCAACTGAGAAAAAAAAAAAACTCCTGGTTATGGTTGTCACCCGTGCAGGAGCAAAAACCATGGAGGAAGCACTTGCAGCCATCCAAGCCAAACTCCAGGATCTGGATGAAAAATTTCTCAGCCTCCATCTTGAACATTCAGCTATGAACAACAAACGGCAGTCCGAGTCTTCATCAGACAATGGGTTCTCCTCTTCCAGCAATTTCCGTGGTCCGAAGCTTGATTTTCCTCGCTTCAATGGTACTGATCCAACTGGATGGATCTATCGTGTAGAACAGTATTTCAGTCTGCATAATACTTTTGATGTCAACAAAGTTCCGCTGGCATCCTTTCACTTGGAACAGGAAGCTCTTCAATGGTACCGTTGGTACATCAAGGCTCATCCAGAGGCCAAATGGCCAGACTTTTGCCAGCTCCTTTTGCAACGATTTGGTCCTAGTGCTTTTAATGACTTCACAGGAGCCCTCACTAAACTTCGCCAAATTGGCATGGTGAGAGAGTATCAAGCCGAATTTGAGAATCTAGCCAACCACACCGAAGGATTGTCTGATGACTTTTACCGGAGTTGTTTTATCAGTGGTCTAAAGGATGCCATCCGCTCTGAGGTCAAAATGTTCTATCCCAACACAATGATGGAAGCCCTAGGGTTGGATAAGTTGGCAGAAGACAAGATTGCAGCCCAACAACGCTCCAAGCACACTTTTGTTCCCTTCCGAAATATGGGTTCTCAGCGACCACCTATACCGCAGGCTCCTCGACCGACTCCTATCAAGCGTTTGTCTGAAACAGAGATGTAAGCACGTAGAGAAAAGGGGCTTTGCTATAATTGTGATGAGAAATTCACTCGGGGGCATAGATGTGTTCAGCAAAAGCTCTATCTCTTGGATGTGGAGTCTCTGCCTGCCTCTGAAATTGGTGACGAAGATCCAAAAACACTGGATGCTCCGGTCGACATTCAGGAACCGCCTATTGACCCTCTGTCTCAGGATGACTAGCCAGAGATATCTCTCCATGCGTTAGCTGGAATCACCACCCCCCAAACAATGCGAGTCGGGGGTTACTTCAAGAAGCTTCGTCTTACAATACTCATTGATTCTGGTAGCACTCATAATTTTATTGACCCTCGGATCGCTAAACAAGCTGATTGTTTTGTCCACCCTTACTCCAACTTTGAGTCATGGTTGCCAATGGGGGCACCTTACCTTACAAAGGGAAGTGTCGAAATGTGCGTATCTCTATGGGAGATTATACCTTGTACTCTGACATGTTTGCCTTTCCCTTAGGTGGATGTGATGTGGTTTTGGGCGCTCAATGGCTACGCACACTTGGCCCTATCTTATGGGATTTTGCTGAACTTTGGATGCAGTTTTCCCTCAATGGACAAAAACACACATTGATAGGATTACAACCAGGTTCTCTCAGCATCATCAGTTCACATCGCATGGAAAAACTCCTCAAGAAGAATTCACATGGTGTCATCGCTCAGATCCATTCCATCAAGATGCAACCATCAGCGGTCTCCACTACTCCTTTGGATCTACAACAAATTCTGGATCGATATACAGGTGTCTTTGCTGAACCAGTGGGATTGCCACCTTCCAGGCCAGAAGACCATCGTATTCAGCTCCTTCTTGGCAGGGTTCCTCCCAACATCAGGCCCTATCGCTACCCATTTCACCAAAAAACGGAGATTGAAATGCTCGTTCGGGACTTATTGAAGCAAGGTATTATTCACCCAAGCGCTAGTTCCTTTTCTTCTCCAGTTATTCTTGTCCGCAAAAAAGATGGGTCATGGCGCCTCTGCATTGACTTCTGAGCACTTAATCACCTCACCATCAAGGATAAGTTTCCAATTCCTGTTGTTGATGAGCTTCATGGGGCTCACTTTTTCTCCAAGTTGGATCTTCGTTCTGGGTATCATCAAATTCGGGTTCATGAGGATGATATTCCTAAAACAGCTTTCCGCACACATGATGGCCATTATGAGTTTTTGGTCATGCCCTTTGGCCTCACTAATGCTCCTTCCACATTCCAGGCCTTAATGAATAAAATATTTTGACCCTACTTGCGAAAATTCATTCTGGTATTCTTTGATGATATCCTCATCTACAGTAAAACAAGGGATGAACATCTCCAGCATCTGGATCTTGTCATGCAACTTTTCTCTGACCATCATCTCCATGCCAAGCAGTCTAAATGTGTTTTTGGACAGAAGGAAGTTGAGTATCTCAGGCACATTATCTCAGCACAAGGGGTTCGCGTGGATCCTGCCAAAATCGATGCTATGAACAATTGGCCACATCCTCAGACACTCAAGAGCCTTCGTGGTTTTTTGTGGTTGACTGGCTACTACCGCAAGTTTGTCAAGGATTATGGGAAGATTGCAGCTCCATTAACTGCTATATTGAAAAAGGATGCTTTTACATGGACACCTGCTGCTCAGTGTGCATTTGATAAACTAAAACAAGCTATATGTACTACACCTGTGCTAGCTATGCCCGATTTTTCCAAGCCCTTCACTATTGAGAGTGATGCTTGCGGAAATGGACTTGGTGTTGTTCTCCTTCAAGATGAACACCCCATTGCGTTCACCAGCAAAGCCCTTTCAGGTAAGAATTTAGCTGCCTCTACCTATGAGAAGGAAATGATGGCTATTTTGCATGCAGTACAGAAGTGGCGCCCATACCTATTAGGGAATCATTTCTGCATCAAGACTGATCACTAGAGTTTGAAATATTTCTTGGACCAGCGTGTCTCTTCCCCGACACAACAGAAATGGGTTAGCAAACTCATGGGTTATGACTATGAGATCACTCACAAGAAGGGTAAAGACAATATTGTGGCAGATGCTCTTTCTCGCACATTTGATGCCCAAGGTTCTCTTTCAGCTATTTCTATGCCTATTCCAAATTGGTTGCAATCTGTTCAACAGGGTTATGTCAATGACTCTTCCTTATCTCAAATCATCCAACGCTTGACCAACAACCCTTCTACTGTACCACATTACTCTTGGGATGGTGCTTCTCTACGATACAAGGGTCATCTGGTGCTTCGCCAGAGCACAGATCTTCAACAGGATGTCTTCTATGAACTCCATGCTTCTCCATCGGCAGGGCACTCTGGGTTCCTCAAAATGTATGAACGAGCATGGCGTAACTTTTTTTGGCAGGGCATGAAAAGGACAATTCAACAGATGGTGGCCGAATGTGATACCTGCCAGCGCAATAAGGGTGAAACAACACTCCTTCCAGGATTGCTTGAACCCTTACCCATACCTACATGGATTTGGACAGATATTTCTATGGATTTCATTGAAGGGATCCCTAAATCTGGCGGTAAGACAATGATTCTTGTTGTGGTTGATCGCCTCTCCAAATATAGTTATTTTTGTGCTCTCAGCCATCCCTATACAGCCTCCTCCGTCGCTCAAATTTTTCTGGACCAGATCTTTCATCTTCATGGCATCCCTTCTTCCATTGTCTCGGATCGTGATGCGACTTTCACCAGTCATTTTTGGACAGAACTATTTCGCCACACTAGCACCAAACTGAAGATGAGTTCAGGGTATCACCCACAAACAGATGGTTAGACTGAAATTGTCAATAAATGCTTGGAAACTTATCTTCGTTGCTTCACCTCGGAACAACAACATCAGTGGGAAAAGTGGCTCCCTCTCGCTGAATGGTGGTACAATACCTCTTACCACACTGCCTCTAAAATGACCCCATATGAAGCAGTCTATGGTCAGGCACCTCCAGCTCTTCTTCCATACACCCCCACCAATTCACCAGTTCAGGAAGTTGACACGGTCCTTCGAAACCGCGATCAGATTCTTCACATTTTGCGGGACAATCTTCACATGGCAAGAAATCGCATGAAGCAACAAGTTGATCAACACCGTTCGGAGTGCACTTTTCAAGTCGACGTTATGGTTTTTCTTCGTCTCCAGCCATACAAACAATCCTCCTTGAAACTCAAAGGGCGTCATAAGCTTGCTCCAAAGTTCTATGGGCCATATCGGATTCTTCAGAAGATTGGGTCCGTTGCTTATAAATTGGAACTTCCTCCTTCTTCCCGCATTCATCCAGTCTTTCATGTCTCTTGTCTGAATAAAGTTCTTGGCACCAACATCATTGGACAAACGATTTTACCCAAACTGGATAATGAAGGATCCATCCTTTTGGAGCCAGAGGCCATCCTCAATCGGCGCACACGTCAGCTTCGCTCTCGCTCTATCACAGAGGTCTTAATTCAGTGGCACGGCATGCAACCAGAGGATGCTACATGGGAACCACTCCTTCAGATTCAACAACAATTTCCACATCTAAAGCTTTGAGGACAAAGCTTTTTTTTAAGGGGGAGGGGATGTTAGGAACCCATGTCTTTACTTTGTTAGTATGTTGTTGTTGGACGCATATGCTTTGTAAGTCGTCCCGTAGTATTTGTTGATCAATAGTTTGTGTTATTGTTGTTGGCGCATATGCTTTGTAAGTCGCCCGTAGTATTGTTGATCCATAGTTTGTAACGGCCCATGGTTTCGACCCATAGTATTGGCGCCTAGAATTAGTATATAAGTGTGTGTTGAGACCTATGAAGGCACCGTGAAGTTATTTGTATTGAGCTTGCTCATAGGAGGTTGCCCCCTCGAAGTGGCCTGTTATCAATATAAAAGTGATTCTAAGTTCTGTCATTTCTACTATTTCGTATATTCGTATTAATTAATTGTTGCAGGTGCCTCATGGGTAAACTAAAACATTTACATAATTAAAAGAAAAGAAAAACAAATCAAATAAAAACTTTAATTTATATAATGTTTAATTAAAAAATCATGTTAACAATGAAAATAACTATTAAATAGAGTACTAAAGAAAATCAATTAAAAAACAACTATAATTGAGGAGAATAATTATTATTATTATACCCAAGGCAGGTATATAGCAATTAGCAATCACTTATGATTCAAACTTTTTTTAATTTTTAAAAATTTTTTTTTCTCAAATTTTTTTTCTATAGTTTTTATAATTTAAAAATCAAAAACAGATTTTAATAATTTTAAAATATTATATTAATAATTTTTTATTGGATAAAAACTATTAAAATAACATATTAATAATTTTTAATTGAATAAAACCTATGACATGACTAATTTCTCCTGCTATGAAATTTATTTGTCAGAATTTTAGAAATTTTTTAATAAAAATAAAAAATCGCATAATGTAACCTTCAGATTTCTGGTGATGTGACTCTTACTGTGCGGATCCATTTGCTATGAAATAAAGTGTGATACGGTCTCCAGGATTATCCGTGCTTGTTAGCTATTATAATCGAATAACATAAATGGCCATGCTGGCGTAATAATTGTACGATCAACTTCAAACTATAATTGATGAAATAAATGCTTTGTTAATGCATTAGTCAATCAATCTGATCTTTCATATCAAAAGTGAACGGCCCTGGATTTGATCTCAGTTAGCCCTATGATGTCCAAGTTGTGATTATTATTATGTTCATTTTCAGGTTTAAGTTATTTAACTGGTGAATACCGAGTTCTTTCCTAGGTTGGTGATTTCTTTCACTAGAATTGGATCTGTGAACATGTCAGAAACTACATCTATGACATTGCCAAATGCATTCTACGAAAAAATATGGCTGAAAGAGGCAGAGACATGTACAAAATTATATTATTTTCATGTTGTTTTTGTTGTTGCTAGTATATTTTCACATAGGTTTCAAATGATTTGTTTAATTCATCTTGGCTGGATTCATTTGGTATCGGCGCAGTAGGATTTCAGCAGCGGGATACTTTCAGTTTCTTAAACATGACAGGCGAGAAATACAAAGCAACTAATTCATCTCCATCAATAGAGGCGAGGAGCGCAGCCGCATACTGGAAGCTGAGGGAGGGAATGAATATATCCGGCATTTGTAACAACGTGGAATGTTCAGTGCTTGGGAGGCATGTAACCCTAAATATGGAAGGTGGCGGATTAGGGTTTGGTAGTTTTGATATGAGGAAGGATATGCCGTCTCGTTTCCTCTGCCCAGAATGTATGAAAGCTTGTAATATTAAAGTTGTAAGCTGCAACTTTTACAAATGCAGATGGAGCTACAAGGGTGTGGCGTTAGAGTGGGATGGAATAGACAAAGCTGGTTTTGGATCCATGAAGAAGAGCGGAGGCGGTCTTGCCAATATGACCAATGGCCATCTCTACTGCGACACTGCTGATTCTTTAACCAAATGGATCCAACTCAAGATTGTTGTGGAAAAGATTCAAGACACTGAACTTGTGAAACTTTATTCCTCATCGCCGGAGGATTCAGAATTAAAATCATCCTCAAAGCACGGGGAGGAAGACTAGTCTATGGAAGCGGAGTCTGAATCAAAATCATCCTCGAAGCGGACGGGGAGGACTTTGAGACAATGGGAGCGGAGTCCTAAAGGGCATTATAAAGCCCATTAGCTACCCAATTTTACCATTTTGGATGATACTTTGTAACTACTTATATGTAAGATTCTGTCCTCCGATACACTTTGGTAGGTTTTTTTTGTGGTAAGGTTTTCCTGTCGGCATTGTCTTCATAAAAAATGGTATACAAAATTGAAAACAGATTAACCTACTGTTTAAACCATTTTGTTAGCTGCATTGGGTTAACACATTATACTAGGCTTAGACTTTCATGATGGGTTTGCTCAATTTCTGACTGTATTTTAAATTTGTAAACCATTTTGTTAACTGAGCATTTTACTTAGCTTTCATGATTGGTTTGGTCAATTTCTGACTATTTTTCATATAATTGTGTGAAAATGTAAAATTGATTTAAAAAAAATAACAAAAACAAAATTCAACCATCATAGTTAAATGTACTTAATTGTTACTTGGAGCATATTAATATTAACTGTATTGATATTTTTTAATGACACATTAATTTGTACTGTCAAAATTTATATTATGGATGTTGTTCTAAATAAATTATGGATGTTGGTTTAAATTTCAATGTTTATATGTCACAAGTTAATGACTGTGTTATACACCATAACTTGTAACTTTATATTAATTTACTTAATACAAAAAAATAGATATGACTTCCCAAAATTTCTTTAAATAAAAATAAAGTTGTGTTGTAATTTGTTCTTCAAACTGCTCCATTTCTTTGTTCGTTAAAGCAATGTTGCTACTGCAATCCTACTGCAAGAGTGGAGGGAGCAGCCTAAGGATCCCAGGGAAAGAGTGAGGAGGGCATTATAAGAGCGATCGATCCTTGGCTTTTTTTTATTGATTTTCCTGCATTGCTTAGCAATAGAAGTTGGTACACTAGGCAAGAGATGAAGTAACAGAGGTGAGTAAAGTATGGGTTTTCCTATCATCAATTTCTTTTTTAATATATTAAGAAGTTATAAAAATTATATAAATGAAAATTATATATATTTATAATGGAACACAAAAATAAACCTTCTTTATAATGCATTTTAGAAAACCTACATCAAATTCATTTCAATTTAATAGCAGTCGCTCCTTTCGGGCTTATTATTTATTGTTTTTCCTGCATTGCCTAGCAATAGAAGTTGGTACACTGGGCAAGAGGTGAAGTAACAAAGGTGAGTAAAGTATGGGTTTTTTCATCATCAATTTCTTTTTTAATATATTAAGAAGTTATAAAAATTATATAAATGAAAATTATATATATTTATAATGGAACACAAAAATAAACCTTCTTTGTAATGCATTTTAGAAAACCTACATCAAATTCATTTCAATTTAATAGCGGTCGATCCTTTGGCTTATTTTTTATTGTTTTTCCTGCATTGCTTAGCAATAGAAGTTGGTACACTAGGCAAGAGATGAAGTAACAGAGGTGAGTAAAGTATGGGTTTTTCCATCATCAATTTCTTTTTTAATATATTAAGAAGTTACAAAAATTATATAAATGAAAATTATATAATATTTATAATGGAACACAGAAATGAAATAAACCTTCTTTGTAATGCATTCACCGGCATTCTGCAATTTCAAAGGCTCTCAACTTATAAATCATAGGGAGCTGCAATTAACAACGTCTCCAAGATATTGCACACCGATTCATTAATAAAAAAACCTGCACAGACCAGGGAGAAAAAAGGAAAATTAAGTACAATGACTCATTCAAAACAGAGAGCTTCGATTTCAACGCCATACGCAACAATTTTCAACTTGAGAATAGGTCGGTACCGATTCGAAGGCACGATCTGTTGGACGAGAGATGCTTCCTTGAAGTAGGGTTGTCGGTAGTTGTAATCTTTTTAAATTTCAACTAGTCAAACAAACATAAAGTTGTCATCTTTGATAGTTATTATTTTAAATTTAAATTTTAAAATTGATTTGAATTTTGATATGTTATTATAACAATATTAATCAATTATGCTAAGAAACTAGAAATTCAATACTATCTTATACTTTTCGTTTTATATTTCAAAATACGTGTCCACATCAACCATAAACGACAACCAAATTATATATTTCCCCTTATCGAGAGTCGGGACCACTATTTTTTAATTATTTCCCCGAAAACTTTAAAAAACGGTTATATGAGAAAAATTAAAACATGATACATTATGTAAAAGATTCCATTATTTCATTAAAAAAGTAATTTATTAAATAAAAGTTAAAATTTAAAAAAATAGTATTTAAAAAAGTAAATTAAAAATATTTTTCATAATTTTTATATTATAAATTTTATTTTATTTTAATTTTAATTTAAAAATATATTAAATAATATAATTTATTTATGTAAAAACATTTTTTATTATATATATAACATTTATAAATATTATTAAATAAAATTTTATAAAAAATGATTAAATGAATTAAAAAAATCAATCATCCATAATATATATTTGATATATTATGGTTTGAAGTTGTAAGATGGGAAAACTTACTTTTACTCATAAATCATCAATATTGAGATTACAATTTCTTAATGGGTTAAAAATATGGAACTCTGCCTCTCTAAATATGTTATATTTGTACCTCTCACTGTACTCTAAGCTTTCATCTTCAGGTTCTTCTCAGAAGTCACTTTTCTTAGAGCCGTGCACCTTCTCACTACTTGTGGATTTGCTGGTCTTTTCTAATCCACAGCCATAGTGCTGGTAAATTGGTAATATTACTTATTTGTAACTTTGTGTTGCATATTTTCTATTTTCAAATAACAGGTATAAGCAGCTTTACTGCTATTTTTACTTGTTTTTAACTACAAATAAGTTTTCCTGAGAGAATTGAGCTGGACCAGCGGCATAGGTGCTGTGGTAGCGACTATTTTCAATATGAGATTTCAGCGATACCTCATCAACCTTTCCTTAATAATGACCATGCACTTTCTTTTTCTTTGAAAAAAAAAATGACCATGCACTTTCTCGCTATAGTTTCCATGATCTGAAAAGTCCACACCCTTTCACTATTTCAATACCCCAACTCTCTATATATAAGGCCAGGTATTTAGAGGATAATCTCCCATCGAAAGGCCACCTTTATGCTGGAGGATTTTCCACCCTTTCATAGAAAAAAATTATTGGTCAGAAAATTTCAAAAACATTAGAATGAGAAAAACACATTAACTCATTTATACAGCGGGAATTGTGTTAGGTTCAAAGTATCAATAATAATATTTGCACGAGGTTTACGAGATCATCCAAATCTTTCTTGATATTATAAATAATTGCAGTCATAAAACCATTTCAAGATAGGCACAATGCAGTAAAGTAATTATTGATATGGAACGGATTTTTAAAATAATAATATTTATATAATAAATATTATTTGATAATAGTCTATGTTTCACCGAGTTAGGTGAAGCAGGTACATTCTAGGCCTTCTAGAAACTCCCTTTCGAAATTTCGATATACCAAATCCTTTAAGGCAAACAATTTTTAAATGGAGCTTTTAACAAAGGTGACATGTTCTAACAAATATGGAAGGATGGTTATAAATTCATTAGATGTAAGAACGAGTAAGATAAGGACAATTTTTAGACCCGGTTGTAACAATATGTTAATGACACTTATTAGATTAATTTAGTCTAATACGCTAATGTTAATTATATTATAGGTTAGAGTATTCGGCTCAAATTTGTCCTTTCTTGGCATGAATCATGGAATCCTAAACTAGTCTCTTCAAGATTGTGCTTGTAGACTTCAAAGAGTACGAATCTTAGGTTATGCTATAAGGAAAATATTTGGGATCAAGAAAATAAAACAATTACATAAAAAATCAGACTCAAACCACATAACTGAAGCTTAAATATCATGTTTGCATCATTTTATTTCTTGCAGCCTACCTTGCTTCCATTTGTCTCTCGAAAGTACGTGCAGGAACCTTCACTGCTTTTTCTATTTCATCATCTCTCGGATCTCTTTGAGAACTTTCTTTAAATTCTCCTTTAACTAAATCTGTATAGCAAAGTTAAACATGTCAAGGTGCTTGCATGTGCGGTTCCGCAAAGTTGATGAACAAGAAATGGAGACAAGTAGCCTAGTAAGAAGTATGCGTGCTTGGATGAAGGGTTCCTAGTGTAACAGCTGAAAACTGATGGCAAAATTTGTTTCTTTGTGATGCAGACATGTTTGCAGATGCACTGATAAGACAGAAGGTAGGAAGCACCCATTGAAAGGTGGGATACCCCCATACTGAACACATGTGAGTAGGAAGATGGGCAGTGGCAGTGTCCATACTCAACGCTTGTAAGAAGGGAGGTGGGGTGGAGCCTATACTCAACACAAGTGTAAGGAAACAGTAATTGCATGAAGGAAAGGAATGCAGGCCGTTAGGATGTTGGTTTGAAGCAAAGTGTTGGGGTGCAGGAAGGGCACACCTAACGCATTACAAAGTTCATATTGTTGTGAGTTGTGACGAAGGGTGAACACCTTCAGTTGAGGAAAACTTGTTTCGTGAAGAACACCTGGTTTCACTGTGCAGTAATGCCTGGAACTTGTCGGTTTGAAATACATATGGCAAGATTGTTGCGACAGTTCGGTTAAGTGGAGATGCGGCTGGCCTAAAGTGTATTGGCAGCAAAAGCGATCTGCGGAACGGACAATGCAAATCCAAGACTTAGTATGCCGAGCGGTTGCAGAAGTGGGTGAGTAGAGGGAGACTTTCCCAAACCTCCAAGGGCACTGGAAGTGCAAACCATTGCGGATGACAGAAGGTGCGGATGGAGTAAGCTTGTTGTGGACTAGTTGGAAGTATTGTGGATGAACTAATGAAGGGTGCAGAAGCATTATACACTTAGAACAACTAGAGGGTGTGCAATAGGGTGCCGTGAGCTGCATAGACGTGACTTATGGAAGCGAGAAGGCTGAAATCTTTCCAAAGTGGTGCAGTTGGAAGCATCACACCGTGGAAAAGATGATGAACGCTATAGCAAGTGACCATGAGGATTTAACACAGGATATCACGTACAAGAAGTGTTCAAGGAGGTGATGCATGTGCCACTTGGTTGTGATGAAGTCGTGCATGGGAAGGCTTGTCTTGCGAAAGAAAAAGCTACTCAGATGTGTTCATCAGCCATGGAAACAAGTCATAAAAGACTAAGACTTCCACGTCTCCGTGGAGAGGTTCGTGGAGGCATTGGATTGTAGTTGAGGCAGATTGCTACTTAGAAACATGGAGTTTCCAATATGTAGCACCAGCTTGCGATCGTAAGACTTGTGGAAGGAGATGTAGATGATGAAGCCGTCAATGATGTCTTTGTCTCGGTTTAAGGAAAGAAAGGCTTCCTTGACACCAAGGAAGTTAGGCGTTCAGAAGGAAAACGTGAGGGAAGGAAGATCAGTTGCAGAAGCAAAGTGGTCAAGTACCAGAACGAAAGTATGTTTGGAGGTCTAAACACTTGGTTTCCTTAGAGTTGAGTAAGGTGCCTTAGATAATTTTGAGGTGAGGCGTTGTATTTGCCTTACATTTGACATAGTTGCATGGAGGATCGAAGTGCGGAGGAGGTTGATTGGCCGAGCATGTGATTCATCTCATGAAGGGACAAGATGGTTGGGAGTCGCGACCCAACTAGTTCAGTCATGGGGGATATCATGGATGAAGACATGATGAGGTAGCAACGCACCGAAGCTATAGTAATTAGGATGGATGCGGCGACTGGAAAAAGTTGCGGCTATAGGTGAAGGGTCGGTTCCTCAGATCTATAAATTGGTGTGGATGTGGTGAGGAGGATCCCATGTTGGAGTTTCCTAATGATGCTATGGTTGGGAAGCATGCCACAGTCGCAAGCTAGAGGATGCCCGCAGGCATACTTCGACAAGTCAGGCAAAAGCTTGACAAGAGGCTTGGCACAGATCAATGTTGGGCGACAACATTCAATAAAGGCATTTGGGGTAAGTCCTTGAGCGTATTGCAGACAACGACATGATGGTGCAGGCTTCAGCAGGTTGCAATGGATGGTAGCTTGCGATGAGACTTGGCATGGGTGTTGCGAGTAGGGAGACATGCATATTTGACGGAGACAATCAGAGTTGTGTCTTGATTATATCTTGGGCGTGCCGGTTGAACACACTCTCGGATGAGTTTGCGGAATGTGGCATCCTCCGTTTCTGTAACAAGTCTTGTTATATATGATATTTGGGTTAGGCACGTCTGGGTTAGGAGTGCCGCCCACACCTACATTTATCTCTTGTATTGTATTTGGCTTTTGTATTGTTGGATGTGCATATATGTAAAAATGGCTAAGTATAGAGTTGATTAGAGATAAGTGTTAGGGGTTCCACATGGCTAGGCGTAGTCTTCTAGGCTAGTAACCAAGTTGGTCATACCCTGGGTAGTGTCGTACGACTCAGTGGAAGCAAAAAATTGAGTTATCCATTGAGGTCGTGACAATATATGCCCTCAATTTCCTCCATTGAAGCATAATATAGGGAAACAATCAATACTACTTGTGAGGCAATATGGTTATTAAGAATATTGGTTGATCTTCAATTTGAGCAAATTGTTGCAACCTTACTTTTCTACAACAATCAAAGTGTTATGAAGATGGTCTAGAACCCAATCCATCATTCTAGAACTAAGCATATTTAATTTGATCACCATTGCATTAGATAATTGGTTGATAATGAGCCTCACAACATAGAAAACTACTAAGATAATGACAAAACCACTTGGCAATGATAAATTTTTCAAGTTTAAAAGTAAGTGATAAGATCCTTGGTTGGGGATTGTGTTTCCCTTATAGTGGAGTGTCGCTCTAGAATAACTATAGTTGTGCATCTAGGCTTAGTCGTAACCTGGAATTTTTCTATTGTGTTGATCGCTATGCAACTCCTCTTGCAAAAAAAATCCTCCTCATAGATAGCCACAAAGATGGTGGAAATGTCGGGGACATTGCCACCACGTGGCTCTTGTTTACTACACTTGTTGAAAATTCTGAACTTAGAAGATGGCCTTTCTGCATCAAATGGCCTATATTGTAATTTTAGGGAGAGCAAGCACTTCTAGGGTTAGTGTAATGCCTTTTTCTTAAGGAGCATTGGAAATAAACTTGTGAAAAGCTATTGGGAATCTTGAGACTTGCTAACTAATAATGCTTCACATGGATGCATTGGGATGCAGTCCTTTCTAGGGAAAGATGGTTGGGCAAAATAAAGTAATGAATTCCATGTCGAACTTGCTTTGTTACTACTCGTGGTAATATAAATTGGAGATATATTGAAAGAAACCATCAATAAGTAAGATGAAAGTAAGACATACACATAATGCAATATTTTCTAAGGAAAGATGAAGGAAAGATGGTTGGGAAAAATAAAGTAATGAATTCCATGTTGAACTTGCTTTGTTACCACTTGTGGTAATATAAATAAGAGAGATATTGAAAGAAACCATGTATAAGTAAGATGAAAGTAAGACAGATACATAATGTAGTATTTTCTAAGGCAAGATGGTTGGAAAAAACAAAGTAATGAATTCCATGTCGAACTTGCTTTGTTACCACTTGTGGTAATATAAATTAGAGAGATATTGAAAGAAACCATCAATAAGTAGATGAATGTAAGACAAACACATATCAAGTGATTCTAAATAAGAAAGTGAATACAAATCGACACACATCTTGCTAGCCCAATGAGTCAAGAAGCACAGGGAAATAGGCATCCAAATTGAAAAACACTATAATGATTCAAGAAACACAAATCAATTATCCTAAGACTACAGTGCTTTCGCTCACACACTCTACGAAATTGGTGGGAACAAAAATAGGAAAAATTAGCACATAGAGTTTGCACATAGTGAACACAAAACACACATACATTTTATTACTTGCAATCAATTATATTTATAGTGAATGAACTGTTTCAACAGAATCTGTTATAAACGGATCTGAAACAACCTACTTTCTAAATAACTCTATAGTATACTAGCATTTTTCCATTATTCTCTAACAGTCTCCCTTAATGGAGAAATGATATTCTTACAATACATGATAATAAACATTCTAGAACTCCGATCTTTGTCTGTCTGGTCTTCATCAGCTATTGCACTTACTCTGAAATCTTATATTTTACGCTCTTTCTCATCCACAACTTTGAGCTTCCCACTTGAATCATCTAAAATGCAGCAACTTCTGACTATCAATAAAGAAATTGTAGTGACAAACAATATTGAATACTTTACTCTGCCAAACTACATAGCTCACTGAGTTTGGCAAAGAAGTAGCCAAGTAATTGGACTAATCTATGGAGGTACTTCCATCTGTCAAACACATAGTTCGTTGAATCCAACAATGATCTAGGAGAGCACTATAAATACTGAACATATCCAGAAGTTAATCATACAAGTAACCTTTTACAAACTTACAAACACACTTAATACTATGCTTTCTGCTTCAAACTCTACACTTAATAATAACAATAAATTTCACAACTTAATGATTATTTGAATATGCTTATAGCTAGATCATGGGAAACACAAGATATCCTACAACAAAAATGACACCATCCATGGGGTATAAAGTGTCATCTATGCTCGAAGCAGTGGGTGGGGAAGTTGATACCTTAACTCACATTCATTATTGAGCTTCATATTGAACAACATATCATTGGCAATGTTACTTCCATGGAGAACATTCATTAAATCTCGATAATATGCAGGATCGTTGAGCCATTCACAGGTTGAACTGTAGGTAGTGGCTACATAAAAGAAGGGGAAAGCAACCAAGGCCATTTCTAATAGCACATATTTGGTTACAATTCGCATAACAACCACATAACAACCATACAATCTAATACTATTATGATGATAATTTTCATTGCTTGTTGGATCTGATAATCAAAGATGAGCATCTGTGTGCTGACCTGGCCATAACAAACATTTCTAGAACCACATTTCACGGCCTGAATCGACCTCTCGTCTGACTTTAACTATTCTGAAATATCTGTAATATGCACTTTTTCACCACGATCATTGTCTTGTGTAAGCAACTTCTGGATCCCTTGAACGAAACAGTTATCGAATAGCTGATCGAGGCCAAACCCCAAGTTGCCATCGAAAACATTTGACAAACCACCATGGTGAATTTTAGATCTGTCATCCTAGATCGACGAATCATCCTCAGGCTTGTATTTCGCTTTCAGTGTTGTCAAACTCCGGCACATTGTACAGGTAAAAGAATTCCCCGAACGACCTGCCATAGCACTCAGCAAATGCGATCTCTCCTTCGATTGAAAAACTTCTTTTGTTGGTGAATCAGATGGTGGTTTGGATAACCAATATGTAGAATCAGAACTCATACCCTCCGCGTTCTGGAAGCTAGGTTCTTCAACTAATGAAATAGCCAATACCAAGGAGGAAAAATCAATGAGCATCTCATCCAAGGCATTTATGTTCTCCTCGTCTCCTTCCTCATGTACAAAACCCTGACTACCATAATCATCTTCCTTTTCATCTTCAAATAAAAGCACATAATAAGTTGTCGTGAAGATCGCCATAGCTGATCTCAAATTGCAATTTCTTCTCACAACTTAACCGGCCTCTCATACCAAATAGGAAAAATTAACACGTAGAGCTTGCACAAAGTGAACACACAACACACATACATTTTATTACTTGCAATCAATTACATTTATAGTGAATGAACTGTTTCAACAGACTCCATTATAAACAAATATGAAATACCCTACTTTCTAAATAACTCTATGGGATATTAGCATTTTGCCATTATTCTCTAACAACAAACCCTAAATAATCTTATCTATTGTAAGGAAGCTACTGAATGGAACACAAAATAATATTATCGAAGGCAAGTTTATTCTAGATAATCTTATCTATTGTAAGGAAGTTATTGAATGGAACACAAAATTAGGGGAGAAAGCTTTGTTTTTGAAGGTTGATTTTGAAAAAGTTTATAATAAACTTGAATGGGGTTTTATATTTGACATGTTGGAGTTGCTTGATTTGGGGATGTGATTTCTTTTGTTAAGAATATATTCTATAAAGGTTACATTAAAGTCCAAGTGAATGGAAAGTTTTCATCCCCAATTCAACTCCAAATATAGAATTTGCAAGGTTTTCCTCTAACCCTCTCACTACTCCATGTTATTGATGTGGATGCCTGAGTTATTTTTCACAACCCATATGATAAAGAAACAAATAAAGTGCATTTTCCATTTAGGTTTTTGTGAGATACTCAATCTCCATTTTATGATGATTTTCCTTTTAGCAAAAAATTAATTTACCATTCTTTGAGGTGTACCTTAAAATGCTTGGATATGCTTTATATTGAATTTGGAGATAATTTTATGAACCACATAGTTGCTTTCAGAATTATTTCTATGGATTCTTGATTGGTTAATGTTTTTACCAAGGATATGTGTTAATGGCCTCTTTCAAAATTTGAGGTGAAGACTTAGAAATGGTTTAATTGGGAGTTATCTTTAGTTGGTTATCTAAATATTATCTCCAAGATTTGTACAAAGATAAGTATAGTCACAAAGTACACATCAGGGAAATTTTTAGGGTCGAAATTTTGCCAATTGGCTATTTTTTTGGTTTTTTTTCAAAAAATAAATTCGCTATTTGGTTATTTTTAGTCTCTAATATCGCTTATATTTACATAAAATATGTTTTTTTGTCATAATATTCGCCAAAATTTACAAGTTTGAGTTGTAAATTGTATGTTTCATATTTAATATTCGCCTACCAATCTATATATTCATTTTTGTTTTCAATCCAAAATAATCGCCTAGAATACTATACTTCAGTATATTGTTATAATCCTTAAAAGATACCCGGGTACACATTCTAGGGAAAGTTGAGGACACCACTTATTGTCACATCAGTGGCCATTTTCCTCACTTTATGCCATATCTTCTCTGGCACAAGGGGGAATTCCTTAATACTTGATCAAATCACTAATCTGTCCTATTAACATGGATATGACAATTAGATTAGTGATTTGGTGTGTTTTATGATTTTCTTTAGGTAAAAGGGATGAGAAAATAAGCAACACCTAGTGCCTTGTCCATTTTGTGAATGGAGTCAAAACATAACTTAATGAAGAAGCTCGAAAATGGGAAGGAGAAATCAACACGTTATAAACACTACTAATTAAATCAACCACATTGATACTGTAGACTACATGAAAAGCTCATAAAGAATCTATGTAATCTTCCAATTCGTTATCAACCATCATATGATGCAACCATTAAAGTAAAGAGAACAACAAACAATCACCAAATATGAGTGAACAAAAACTTTTATCTCATTAACAATTCTTGCTACATCAAGATATTCTGGTTATCTTCATCAAAGCCCTCCTTTGAATGACAAAAATTTCACAGAAATATGTGTGACCTAGCAACCTAATCCTCAATGTGGTCTACAGCACAACAAAGAAAAACTTACTTCACCAAATCCTTTCCTTCCCTTTTATCTACAAATGACGACGTCTTTGGCCTTCTAGGGGTATGTACACCACTTGAATTTTTGGTTCAGAAAAGAGGAGTGCCCCTCCTTTTATAGTTTCCTTCAAGCAACTTTTCTTTGGATAAAATACTCTAGAAAACCCTAGGGTGATCCACTAAATAATATTTTTTCTTAACATATGTGTTGTTTTAGACCTTATTCCATAGATCCTTCCCTTAAACAATACTTCATTAATTGAATTGGGCAACTTACTAGTGTCTTTTAGATCCTTCCATGCAACATGCTCCTCGAAGAATGACTCATTCTTGATGTAGGTGTTGTTCTACAATATTCCAACTGGAGTGATCCCTTAAAAATATGATGTATGTTTTCGATAAAAAGGATTAATAAGGGCTTCTATAGTAAGGTTAACACACTCGGAATCGGCTAGCTCAAGACTTGCGAAGACTTGGTAACTTAGAAAAGACTTGGAAAAGACTCGGAAGATTAAAAAAAAAAAAAAACACATTGAAAATATAGTAAATTTTATGCACAAGATTATACTAATTGTTAATTTTCATACATTCATAGCATAAAAACATAAATGCATTACCAAGATCACTAGAAGCAAGACAAAGCACAAAACAACAACACAGATTTTACCCTGGGAAACCCAATTGGGAGAAAACCCAGCAACCTTTGTAGAGAGATGATAATTTCGAGATCGGAGTACAAATAAAGAAAGAGAAAGAATGTGAAAGTGTATTTCACAAGTAGATGCCCCAAATAAGCTTCCTCCTTCAAGTGATGTGAAATCAGCCTCCTCCAAGTGATGCGCACTTGCTAAGTGAGTGAATGAGATAATGAGGTGCACTAGCCTCTTATTTATGCGAGTACAAAACTGGAAAATTCCCTAATGGGGCCGACTTCACCTGGGGGCAATAAATAATTTAAATTTAATCTTTTTATTTGTTTCTTTTGCACCCCAAGGCTTACATTGATTCTTTCATATGTTTACATAATTGATTACATAAAGTTCTTCTCCCTTAGGAGGTATAAACAAGTACAATGAAAGTACAATAAGATATAATGAATAATATCTTCCGAAGTTGTACAAAATCCAACACTTCCTCTCATCGAGGAAGGTATTCTTCGGTCTTCATCTGCATCACGATCATCTGGGTTTCATCTTGTACATCCATTCTGTCTCCATCATCTCTCTGCATACTGAAGGTTGTCCACATAGTCTCTGTGCATCATCATCACCAGTCCTTCGGTGAGTCCAGGAGAATCACTCAATACTGGATCCAGGAGAATCACTCAATCCTAGATATCTGAGATTATCAGTTGTACCATCTCTGCTATACAATTTGCTACCTGTCTGTCTCATCTTCCAATGGGGTCCTCCCATACCTGGCTGAGATCTCAGACGAGCAAAAGGGCACGACCATTTACTGACTGTCCTACTCTTCTGCCTATGGGATTTCTCCCATATTTGGATGCGTATCTGGACTGTAGAGGTACCTGCGCAACCACACGACCAACTGCTGACTGTCCTACTCATCTGCCTATGGGATTTCTCCCATATCTAGTTGAGTAACCGGACTGCAGAGGTACCAGTGTGAACCCGACCAACTGCTGATTGTCCTACTCATCTTCCTATGGGATTTCTCCCATATCTGGCTGAGTAACTGGACTGCAGAAGGTACCTGGGTGAGCCCGACCAACTGTTGATTGTCCTACTCATCAACCTATGGGATTTCTCCCATATCTGGCTGAGTAACTGGACTGTAGAGGCACCTGGGCAAAGCAAGGCAAGCATCTCAATTTCATCTTTCCCTCTCAAGGAGGGATACGTTCTCTTCGACTCCAAGTCTTCCGTGAAAGTATTCGAACTTCACCTTGGGAAGAGCCTTGGTGAGAACATCTGCAGTCTGGTCATCTGTCGGCACGTACTGTAACTCGACCGCACCCTTCTGCACCATATCACGAATGACGTGATATTGAATCTTGATATGCTTCGACCTGTCATGAAATACAAGATTCACTGACATCTGCACACAGCTCTGGTTATCACAGTGAATCACAGTTGGCTCTGGAATCTGGCCGAATAATCTTGATAGGAGTTTATGAAGCCAAACTACTTCTCGAGCTGCTGAGCTAGCAGCCATGTACTCGGCCTTTGCAGTACTGAGTGCTACCGAGTTCTGCTTCCTGTTGCACCAGGAAATAAATGCAGAACCCAAACTGAAGCAACATCCAGAAGTACTCTTCCAATCTTCAACACATCCGGCACAATCTGAGTCTGTATACCCCTACAATATCAGGTCACCATCTGAAACATATTTCAATCCATATCCCACAGTGCCACGTAAGTATCTGAGCACGTGTTTTGCAGCAATCCAGTGAATCTTCCTCGGTTTGCACATGAACTGACTGAGGGCATTCATAGCAAAACATATGTTTGGTCTGGTTTTGGTCAGATACATCAATGACCCAATCAACTGGCAATAAATGGTGGGATCAAACAAATTAGACTCTGAAGTAGAATCTCTCAACTTCTTCCAATTTTCATCCATTGGAGTAGCCATGGATTTGTAGTCCAACATTATGAATCTCTTCAATATATTGATGGTGTATTTTCGTTGTCCTAGGAAAATATCTTGCTGCCTCTACCATACTTCTAAGAAGTAGTGCATCAATCCAAGATCTTTCATTTCAAACTCAGAGGCAAGATTCTTCTTACACCATACAATGAGTTTCTCATTTCCTGTGAGAAACAAGTCATCAACATACAATACAAAAATCAGGGACTCATCATTTGCAACCTTGAAGCAAAGGTTGGGGTAAGCATCATTCTGATGCACCTTCCATCTCATAGCTGAAACAATATCAATGATCGATCTGATGGAAGTATCTCGAGCCACAGGAGCAAATGTATCATCATAATCAACTCCCTCTTTCTGAGAGAATCTTCTGGCAACAAATCTGGCCTTGTATTTCCCATATGCTCCATGCTAAGTCTGTTGTGCCCATCTAGGTCTTTTCCGACCTACTGCAACATTTATGGGGATATCAACTGAATCAATGGAATTGATAGGTTCATCCTTTTCTGCTAACTCCCTCTTGAACTAGAGGGGGAGATGATCTCATCTCCTTTGGTTCTATCATTTCATCATCAATCTCCATGTCTGATCCTCTGCCTTTCCCGACAGCTAATTATTCTTCAAAGGTCACATCCCTATTGACTTCAATTTGTTTGGACCCTGGGATGTATATTATGTAAGTCTTTGAAGACTCACTGTATCCCTCAAAGGTTACCTTCTTGCCTAAAGGTTCCAACTTGGGAACATGTATAAATACTGGACAACCAAATATCTGAAGGTGTCTTACTTCTGGTTTCACTTCTGTGAAATCTTCCTCCGAGGTCATCCTTCTAGGATGAGAGTCATATCCCAGGAAGCTTCTTACTGAACATCAACAGGATTCATATGTCCATCGGAACAAGTCTTATTTTGTAGGCCAAATCACATGGTCTTTTCCCTACATGTCAAATCCTGACTGATGATCAGTGAAATTTTATAATCAAATAGAAAAACAAATAGTTTACACAGGCATCTTACCAAAAACTTTATCACAACAATCATGAACATGTCTAACAAACACTTCTGGGAAGTATCTAGATGTCTGTTATCTCCACTAGACCATGCCATCAAGAGTGTACACTACCCTAAGCATGTAGGAGGGAGATATCATCTAGACTAAATTCATGAAATGTTGTGTAGCTCATATGCATAATATAACAAGGTAAACTATATCAACTACTCAATACATTAGATTTGCATATAAAAATCATATAAGACAAAAAAAGATCTATGTAAGCAAAAAAACAAAAGGGTCGGAGCACGAAGATGGTCCCCATTTTCGTTGCAATGGGGGCGCGCTAGCGGAAAAAAAAAATGGCGCGTACGCACCTAAGGAAGTGCGCACATGCTGCTAGGTTCGGTACTGAACCGAGGCATGTGCGCGTATGTGGCGCATACGCGTTCCTGGTGCGTGCGTGCAACAGTGGCGCGCATGCGCCTCTGTTAAAAAGAAAAACAGTGCCCAATTTTCGCATTGTTCCATTGGGCTGGCCGAGCGTGACTTGCACCTTCGCGTACGCGTGAATTCAACCACCAAAGTTACCCAAATCAACTTCAAAACCACCCCACAACACCCACTAACTCATCAACAGGGCGATTGATAGGTAAATATCAAGTTTGGTTTTCATTTTATTCATTCTTTGTATAATTTTTTTGATTTTTTTTGTTTATTTAATTGTAAATAATTCTCAAATTTTGAAAACAATGAACCAATTTTCTATTGCAGATTGTAAACTGAGACAATGCATGAACAATATGTTAACCCCAAGTCCAGTGGAACACAAGAAAACCCAAACCTTGGACCCAATGTCGAAGAAAATCGTGAACACAATCCAAATGCCGAACAAAACCAAAACCCACAACCTAATTTTGAACAAGATGACATTAACCACTATGTAAATGAAATGCGAGTGCACACTCGCGAACTTGGAAACTCGAGTGAACCATCTCGATTTACTCTTGCCACGTCAATTGAGAACTCAATCGACTCCCTCATACATGCACACCAGCAATTGACAGACATGACTCAATTTAGAGCTAGGATGCGGGAGTACTACTCCACGGGCATCTCCAAGGAAGCAATAAAAGATTTGAACATTTCAAAAGCCCAATTATATAGTATGTTCACCGAGCCGAAAACAGGCCAACCACTGAACATTGCAAAGCCACGTGTCTACATGGATTGGTGTCATTACCAACCGTGGAGGGACAATTGGATGCAGAGGTGGTTCATGGTGTACTATAAACCTCCTTGCAATAATAGGGAGGTTCCACAGTACTTCCTTCGCCAACTGTGGGCTGAGTTTTGCCTCAGTTTACATGTCAACTATTTTGACATAACCGAGTTCCAGGGTGTTGGGCGTGGATCTGCCCAAGATCGACCTGCTGCCAGGAGGAACCCACTGAGAGGGCCACCTGCTCCGAGGTGCGACCCCAACCCCTCTCCCCAGCCACCTTAGTTTCCCCATAAGCTTGATCAGATTGAGGTGGCAATGAGGAATGTTGCACGTGGTCTCCTCAAACACACCTCCTTTGTAGCATCGACTACAGTGGAGAGGTCAGGTGACCTTGATAGAGATCCAGGTGCAGGGCCTTCACGACAGGGCCAGGATAGACCCATGACCGATGGTAGCCATGCTGGGAATTCCAGTTCGATGGGGACAATGCCACATCTTTGTCCCCATTGCAGGCACACTTGCCCTGGCCCGATCGAGGGTTGTTATATGGATCAGGTCAGCAATTTTTTTAATGTGTTTTCAATCATCACTTTATAACTTGTAAAGTATTTTGGAAGTATTTTTGTTTGACTTAAACTATTATTTCAATGTACAGTTATTCAGATCTAATACACCGAGATGGGAGAACGTAGAATCTCCCAACCTGGATGCAGTAATGGCAGTTGCAACTAAAATTTCGGCACCCCACACGGAGCTATTTTCAGTACCTTACACAATTTTGTTATTACTTATGTCATTTATATTACTCAAGTATTTATATTTATGGCACACACATTGATAGTTCGTACAATGTTTTTGAATATCTTGATTTTCTAGATAATGACTTGTTTAACATGTCCATAACATGTATGCATTTGGTTGTCCACAGGTATTCTGTGACTACGGTGATCAACCACCCCCTCCAGGGATTGGCAGATCACCACATACACAGGTACAATGTGTAGTTATAAACATGCTTTTAATTTGATTTGTTACGACTTACTACGGTTTAATTTATTGTTTGTTTACTAAATTGTGATATTACAAATGTATATGTAGGTGCCATCAGCAACTGCGTCTCCCCATTTTAGTCCTATGTATCCACCCTCTCCCATGAGTCCCCCCCCCCCTCGCTTCCATCTAGACTCCTCCCTATGCCCACCCCCTCCCTTCCATCCAGCCTCCCCTCTCTAGCCATACTCCCCCTTCCATCCACCCCCCCCCACTCAACCACGCCCCCGGGTCCATACATCCTCCCCAATTTATCCACGCCCCCCTGTCTATCCATCCTCCCCCTTTCATCCATGCCCCCCCTTCCTTCCATCTTCCCCTCTTCGTCCACAACCTCCCTTCCGTCCATCCTCCTCCCTCTATGCAGGACTTCCCTCCCATGCACCATCCCTCAACACCCCCCCTATCCCTTTTGGTTCGATACCCTCTATCGTACAACTAGTAGGGGTTCATAGTCCACGACGTCCTCCTCCACCCCATACCACCATTTCTTCTCCCACCATATCATCCCCACTTCCCGCCACTATTGTGGCATCTACCCTTCCAGTATCCTCATCTGTATCTCCAGTGGTTGCACCTGGAGTGGCTGCCACTACATCTGCGCCCCCCCCCCCCCATCACTGCATCGGAGGTGGTTGTCCAGCCATCTACGCCACCTGCTAGCCTAGAAGCCCAGCCATGTCCATCGTTGGAGGTGTACACGGTGAGAATCAAACTAATTTATGAAAATATTTTGATGCATTAACACAAATTAATTTAAGCAATTATGACTTTTCAATGAAATGATTGTTGTAAATGTTGTAGGCTAGAATCGCTGAGAGGCTCCGCAGATCCAGGACACTTGTCCAATGTTTCCCACTCATGTCAGAGGTGATTTATTTAAGATTCGAATTCTGCATTTGTTTTATAAATGTGGTAAATGTTGAAAATGCTTGAAAATGACGGTATCTTATATCATTTGTTCCAGATCCCGGAGAGACGGTCTACTCCTAGACGGAGCAAGACCCGAGGTACTGGTAGCTCGAAGAGTAGGAAGATCGACTTTGGAGATGCGCCTGGGAGTGACGGGGGTGGTCACAATGCTTGACACACCATGTGTTATGTACATTAGCCACGATGTGGCACTTTTTTGCACTAGTTTTGATGTACTTTGTATCTACGGCACGAGTTGCCATGTATTTTGGATCTACGGCATGAATTGTCACATTTTGTTTAGGGCACGAGTTTCCACTGTACATACATTGGGAACCATGTTCCACTATTTTCCAGAAATTGTATATGTTTGGATGAGTTTTGCAGCCTCGATGTACATGGACTTTCAGTTATGTGATTTATATATCTCATTGTCTAATCTCGGTGTCTCATGTTGTGTGTATCAGGATGTGATGTCTAAATTTTGGTTTTACCTAGATCTTAGAAGAGAAGTTGGATATCGTAGTTCAGCTTGGTTTATCTTTCCACATGTAAAAGCTTCTAATGGTATCTATGTTAAGAGAACATTGTAAACATAGGCTAACTCAAACAAAATCATGTGTGAGAATTAATCTAAAAACGGAATAAATGGATGGACAAATCACACCTCATGGCACATAAGATATATATTGGGAACTTGAGTACTAGGAAAAGAACACTTAAAAATAGAAAATGTCCATTGTCGTCAAAAGGTTAAAATGAGATCCAACATGATTTTTAATATCTCTACATAATGAGATCCAAAAAGGCCATACTCTACATAATGAAATGTCGTCACTAGTATTTATTTTGACCATTTTTTCCACTTAAGATCATGCAACAAATTAATAACCAAGTTATGGAATCATTTCTTAATCAATTGTCACCATACAAATAGGACAACCTTGAGCACGATGTATAGCTAGCTCATTAATTCTCACTCACAGATATAGCCACCTTTGATTTGATGACCATCACATCCACTACCATTTACAATTAGGACTTCCTTAATTTATCATTATGTGATAGCGATCTAATTTTATGTATGCATATATGTGTATAGTGGTTTGGATTCAAATGTATGCAGATGAATATATATGTACAATGAAAATGATTTAATCTTTACATGTATTATAATTTAGGGCTAGATCTTAGGATACATAATAGGGTTTCATTGTGATTAGAATACAAAATAGGGTTTATGCTACCAACTAGGGTTTTTAGGCTAGGCTCTCGTATTTCTAGGCTAGGATCCAAGCTCCAGGGTCACCATATTAATGTTTAATTCCACTATCATGTCATCATTCTCACCAATACCATGCCCACTACTACAATCACCATCAAGCCTCTCAATCCCACTTTGAACATTTCCCATACTTCCAAGTTAAACTTGATAGGTCTTGTTGCTAAAATATTTTCACTTATCTATTCACATAGACAAATCCACTCCTGTGAAATATTTGTTGTAGCTTGGTATGTGCAAGTTCACATGCAATAATACTTGAGAGATCATTTTACCCCATGATCCATGGAAGATTCATTGGAGTCATATGAACCTCATTGTCATCACCCCAACCATGGTCAAGACGCCAAGATCTATCCTTAGTAGACAAAACCTCATGTTGGCACCCATACCACACTCAAAGATAAAAAATTCTTTGAAAGGGCATGTTTGGGGGTTGAGGGAATCTTGATTTTTTTATAATCACACATGAGAGGTTCTTAGAGTCAAACACATTGGATATAAATAAATTCCCCAATGCCTTCGTCATCTTCATCACCATCGCCATCATCATCAACACATTCATCATCATCACCATCTTCATCATCATCACCATCACCATGACCATAAACTTCACCACCATCACCATCATCATCAACTTCACCATCTTCATCATCATTACCATCTTCGTCATCATCACCATCTCCATCTTTTGGATGCGAGACGGAACCATCACCATCTTCATCATCACCATCAACCTCACCACCATCACCATCATCATCAACGTCACCATCTTCATCATCATCACCATCTTCATCACCATCTCCATCTTTTGGATGCGAGACGGAACCATCACCATCTTCATCATCACCATCACCATCACCATCAACCTCACCACCATCACCATCATTATCAACGTCACCATCTTCATCATCATCACCATCTTCATCACCATCTCCATCTTTTGGATGCGAGATAGAACCATCACCATCTTCATCATCACCATCACCATCACCATCAACCTCACCACCATCACCATCATCATCAACATCACCATCTTCATCATCATCACCATCCTCGTCATCATCACCATCTCCATCTTTTGGATGTGAGATGGAACCATCACCATCTTCATCATCACCATCACCATCACCATCAACCTCACCACCATCACCATCATCACCACCATCACCATCTTCATTATCATCACCATCTTCGTCATCATCACCATCTCCATCTTTTGGATGCGAGACAGAACCATCACCATCTCCATCATCACCATCACCATCACCATCACCATCAACCTCACCACCATCTACATCATCATCACCGTCACCATCACCATCACCATCAAACTCACCCAAACCCTAGCCCTAACCCTCACCCAAACCCTATCACTAAGCCATCTTCTCCATCCTCACCATCACCATCACCGTCACCATCAATGTCTTCATCATCACCACCATCTCCATCATCATCATTGACTCTAACTCTAACCCTAATTCAATTTCCTTCTATAACCCTAGCCCTAACCCTCACCCAAACCCTAGCACTAAGCCATCTTCTCCATCCTCACCATCACCATCACTGTCACCATCAACGTCTTCATCATCACCACCATCTCCATCATCATCATTGACTCTAACTCTAACCCTAATTCAATTTCCTTCTATAACTCTAGCCCTAACCCTCACCCAAACCCTAGCACTAAGCCATATTCTCCATCCTCACCATCACCATCAACGTCTTCATCATCACCACCATCTCCATCATCATCATTAACTCTACCTCTAACTCCAACTCTAACTCTAACTCCAGGTTCCTCATCAAAGCCTCCATCATCATCATCTTCATGACAATCGCCATCGCCATCACCATCACCATCAACCTCTTCATCATCATCACCATCATCATCATCATACGTGCCCGGTGGAAGATTTTCCAAAGTTGACCCCCATGTGCAAAAATTGCACACTCCCTCACTGAGCAAAACCCTAGTTTCCAAGATGGACGTACAAGATGAGGGCGGGGCCACCGGACCGGAGGGGAGGGGCACCCCTAGCACTATCCCGGCATGTTGAATCCAACGGAGTCGACGGTTCGTCGATCCGAGCCACGGTCTTCATTCTATGGCTCGTCCCGTCTCGCAACCAGAAGGCCTTCAGGGACACCTACTGGATACCTGCCAGGGGCGTAGAACTCCAACCGTGCAACAAAACCGGGTTTCAGGGAGTCCTGCAGGTGTGTCTAGGAAGGTTCCGGCCGAGAACGCTAGCCCTAAGTTCCCAATGGACGATTTTCGAGAGTTGACCCCCGTGTGCAAAAATTGCACACTCCCTCATTGAGAAAACCCTAGTTTCCAAGATGGACGTACAAGATGAGGGCGGGGCCACCGGACCGGAGGGGAGGGGCACCCCTAGCACTATCCCAGCGTGCTGAATCCAACGGAGTCGACGGTTCGTCGATCCGAGCCACGGTCTTCATTCTATGGCTCGTCCCGTCTCGCATCCAAAAGGCCTTCAGGGACACCTGCTAGATACCTGCCGGGGGCGTAGAACTCCAACCATGCAACAAAACTGGGTTCCGGGGAGTCTTGCAGGTGTGGCTAGGCAAGTTCCGGTCGGGAATGCCCGGTGGAATATTTTCCATAGTTGACCCCAGTGTGAAGGCCATGCCAAATTCGCTAAAGGGGGGCATTTCTCGACTGGAGGCCCCCGGGCGTGCGTGGCCACTGTGGACAGGTCTGCAATGGCCAGGTGGACCTGTGGGAGGAGACGTAATCCAAGTCCTCTCGTCGGTTTGGGTTCCGTGGCCCCGGGTCAAATCCTCCAAGTGTCCCTGAACGGCCCCGGGGTTCCCGACTAGAATGCACGTAGCACCCAAACCGTGGCTTGGTTCGCGAATCCGTCGATTTCGGTGGGTCCGGGACGGCGGGTTTCAGCTAGGGGACCCCCCACAGCATCCCCCGAAGACCCAGAAGCGTTGCCAACGGGCCATCTCCGGAGCTAGGGTTTTGTTCAGTGAAGGCCATGCCAAATTCGCTAAAGGAGGCCATTTCTCGACTGCAGGCCCCCAGGCATGCGTGGCCACCGTGGACAGGTCCACAATGGCCACGTGGACTTGCGGGAGGTGATGGAATCCAAGTCCTCTCGCCGGTTTGGGTTTCGTGGCCCCGGGTCAAATCCTCCAAGTGTCCCTGAACGACCCCGGCGCGCCCGACTAGAATTCCTGTTGCACCCGAACCGTGGCTCAGTTCGCGAATCCGTCAATTCCGGTGGGTCCGAGACGGCGGGTTTTAGCTAAGGGACCCCCCACAACGTCCCCCGAAGACCCAGATGCAGTGCCAACATGCCATCTCCGGAGCTAGGGTTTTGCTCAGTGATGGGAATTTGCTCCAGGGCCACGGAACCCAAACCGGCAAGCGACTTGTATTCCGTCGGCTCCCACAAGTCCACGTGGCCATTGTGGACTTATCCAGAGTGGCCATTCATGCCTAGGGGCCTCCGGACGAGAAATGGCCTCCTTTAGCGAATTTGGCATGGTCTTCATTGAGCAAAACCCTAGCTCCGGAGATGGCCCGTTGGAAACGCTTCTAGGTCTTCGAGGGATGTTGTGGGGGGTCCCCTAGTTGAAACCCGTTGTCCCGGACCCACCGGAATCGACGGATTCGTGAACCGAGCCACGGTTCGGGTTCTACGGGCATTCTAGTCGGGCACCCTGGGGCCGTTCAGGGACACTTGGAGGATTTGACATGGGTCCACGAAACCCAAACCGGCGAGAGGACTTGGATTACGTCACCTCCCACAAGTCCACCTAGCCATTATGGACCTGTCCACGGTGGCCTCGCAATCCCGGTGGCCTCCGGTTGAGAAATGGCCCCCTTTAGCGAATTTGGCATGGCCTTCACACTGGGGTCAACTCTGGAAAATATTCCACTGGGCACTTAGGGCTAGCGTTCCTGGACGGAACCTTCCTAGACACACCTGCAGGACTCCCCGAAACCTGGTTTTGTTGCACGGTTGGAGTTCTACGCCCTCGGCAGGTATCCAGCAGGTGTCCCTGAAGGCCTTTTGGATGCGAGACGGGACGAGCCATAGAATGAAGACCGTGGCTCGGATCGATGAACCGTTGACTCCGTTGGATTCAGCACGTCGAGATGGTTGTAGGGGTGCCCCTCCCCTCCATCCCGGTGGCCCCGCCCTCATCTTGTACGTCCATCTTGGAAACTAGGGTTTTTCTTAGTGAGGGAGTGTGAAATTTTTGCACACCGGGGTCAACTCTGGAAAATCATCCACCGGGAACTTGTGGCTAGCGTTCCCAGCCGGAACCTGCCTAGACACACCTGCATGACTCCCCGGAACCCGGTTTTGTTGCACGGTTGGAGTTCTACGCCCCTGGCAGGTATCCAGCAGGTGACCCTGAAGGCCTTCTGGATGCCAGACGAGACGAGCCATAGAATGAAGATCGTGGCTTGGATCGACGAACCGTCGACTCCGTTGGATTCAGCACGCCGGGATAGTGCTAGGGGTGCCCCTCCCCTCTATCCCGATGGCCCCTCCCTCATCTTGTACGTCCATCTTGGAAACTAGGGTTTTGCTCAGTGAGGGAGTGTGCAATTTTTGCACACGGAGGTCAACTCTAGAAAATCATCCACTGGGCACGTATGATGATGATGATGGTGATGATGATGAAGTGGTTGACGGTGATGGTGATGGCGATGGCGATGGTCATGAAGATGATAATGATATTGGCTTTGATGAGGAACCTGGAGTTAGAGTTAGAGTAGGAGTTAGAGTTAGGGTTAGAGGTAGAGTCAATGATGATGATGGAGATGGTGGTGATGATGAAGACGTTGATGGTGATGGTGATGGTGATGGTGAGGATGGAGAAGATGGCTTAGTGCTAGGGTTTGGGTGAGGGTTAGGGCTAGGGTTATAGAAGGAAATTGAATTAGGGTTAGAGGTAGAGTCAATGATGATGATGGAGATGGTGGTGATGATGAAGACGTTGATGGTGATGGTGATGGTGATGGTGATGGTGATGGTGAGGATGGAGAAGATGGCTTAGTGTTAGGTTTTGGGTGAGGGTTAGGGCTAGGGTTATAGAAGGAAATTGAATTAGGGTTAGAGTTAGAGTCAATGATGATGATGGAGATGGTGGTGATGATGAAGACGTTGATGGTGACGGTGATGGTGATGGTGAGGATGGAGAAGATGGCTTAGTGATAGGGTTTGGGTGAGGGTTAGGGCTAGGGTTATAGAAGGAAATTGAATTAGGGTTAGAGTTAGAGTCAATGATGATGATGGATATGGTGATGGCGATGGTGATGGTGATGATGAAGGAGATCGTTTAGTGCTAAGGTTTGGGTGAGGGTTAGTGCTAGGGTTGATAATGAAATGTTGTAAAATATATTTCGTGTATGCTAATGGATGAGGATACAAGTGAAACTATGAAGAATTTTGCATATGTATACTGTGACCTATTACTTCATGGTTATTATGAGTGATTGACCTACTAGATTAGGTAAGGTGTTATATGATGGGTTCACATATGGTTGAAGTTTGTGCACATAAGTTAAGTGGATGTATACATGAGGTATCACAGGGTGGATGTGGTTGTTATGAGCCTAACTAAGTGGATGTTGATATAATTGAGATATTCTCTCAGCTAAGTAAGTGTTAGGTGAGTATTTTTATGATTAATTTTTATAATATCTTTGTGTTTAGGTTGAGTGTTAAGTTATTAAGAGATTTTCTCTCAACTTCTCTTTTTGTTAAGGAAGTAGTTACATGTCCTTAATGTACATATACATGTAATAAATGTGCAATTGCATTGAATTTTGTTGAAAAACATCTCCCTATATTTTCTAATAAATCTGACAAGAGAACCGGAAGCAACAAAATATTGGGAAGTTTCATTTGTAGGATAAGAGGATTAACATATAATAAAGTATATTTTTCATTGATAATTATGTTACATAGTGTGTTTCTATGTTCTATGGTTTTTCTATGATGTCATTGGTTCTATGTTTTTTGGAGGTTATTTGTTGCAAAATAGTAGTCATTGTCTATTGGTTTGATGCAATGCACCATATAATGAGAAAATATTCTACAAGATGCTACTAATATTATGTTTTATGAAAGAATTATCATGGAAAAGTTGCAAATAAGTACTACTAATGATGTGCTTGAGTTGAATGTGATTCCCAATTATTATGTCATTGTTGGGATTTTGTAGCTGTGAAGAATAATTGTAATAGATGGGGGGGTTGAAGATATGAATCAACGATATTTTGTCCCAAGGAAGTCTTGGTCTCATTTTTTTTTTACTTATGCGACATCACGATGGATTGAGTAGTCATAATTGATCATATGTTTTTATGAATTATTAGACAATTGCTATGATTATTATGACCGTAGTGCATAAAGCATGGAGACTGAGCTACATAAGGAATAGAGGTCATAGAGGTTGTGTGAAGGAAATGTTGAATGTTGTTGCTAGCTCTTGCATGTATTGTAAGGAGAATCATGCTTGAGTGAATCATGCATGGTGGAGATCACTGATTAAGCATTGACCCGAAGGCTTTTGCATGTTTATTTTGTACATGATGCATGTTTTTTGTGTATGTGGCTCTTGGTGAGATCATGATGAGAAAAAACCCTTTGACTTGGTGGACTATTCCACATTTACAAGTCAAGTAGAAAAATTCAAAAGAGGTGTAAATGAGAGGAATCAAATGAATCGCGTTGATGCCAATTACACTTGCAAAATCAGAGCAATCAAAGCTCTCAATATCACCGATACCACTCTGTCCCTGAAGAAGATTTCCCTATAAAGTACTTGGATCATGACCAAAGGAAGTGACTAATCCCATTCCAGTGACAACTACCCTCCTCTGATTAGTAGCACTTAGTTTTTTTCCTGCATAGCCTTCACAGGTTGCAGAGCAATGGTCGTTGCTTTGCCTAGAGATTAATTAGAGTGTGTAAGATAACAAGTTTTCTCCCAGCCGTATTTTTTGGCATTTGATTAGTGGCATATAGGCTATATAAGACTAGAAATGACTCAATGTGACTTGTGCCCTTAATAGATTGGGTAACAAACCCTTCTAATAGTGATCCTATCCCACTTGGAGTCCAAATACCCCCTATTGAGGGTACGTGTGGTGGGTCACGGATTCTAGGGCTAGATTAGGTTAATAGGGCTACATTAGGTTTCTAGGATTCTAGATTAGTTTCTGAGGGTTAGTTTAGTGTTTCTAGGGTTAGTTTAGCTTTCTAGGATTTCTAGGGCTAGATTATGTTTCTAGGATTCTAGATTAGTTTCTGAGGGTTAGATTAGTGTTTCTAGGGTTAGTTTAGCTTTCTAGGATTTCTAGGGCTAGATTATGTTTCTAGGATTCTAGATTAGTTTCTGAGGGTTAGATTAGTGTTTCTAGGGTTAGTTTAGATTTCTATCATTTCTAGGGATAGATTATGTTTGTAGGGTTATATTAGTGCTTCTAGGGTTAATCATACATGAATAAACAATCACATGGCTATAAATCATAACTTAATCATAACTCAGACATCAAATAAATGATATAAGATAACGATATCAAATAAACCATCTAACATGAATAACATTAACCGTGCATGAATAAACAATCACATGGCTATACTATGTACCTCAGTCAATTAGGCCTTCTGGATCCTCTCGATTTTTTATTGTCTCGAACAACCTCTCATGCCCGCATGAGGTAGTAAGTAGCATACCTTGTTTGATGACTTCGTTGACATTGTCTGTAGTTGGATGTTTGTACCCACGATCAAGTGCGTAAAGTGATACACCCGCGACCCTGGTCTATAATCTGTGTATGTGTAGCCATTTCTCTTTGGTCCCTTTCCATCCACTGTAAGATATTCCCTCTGAACAACCATCGAGCCAATCGGAAAGGTAATGCATTCACCATCCGTTAATGATGCGAGGAGGGTTTGCTTCCCCTGGATGCATCGTGCCAACCAATAATTCATCCCAATTGCACTGTCTGTCGGGGCGACAACTGCATAGATGTGTCCTGCAAAAATGCATTTTAAGGTCATATTCCAACAAGCAGTGGTTTGATAACTTGGATAATTACAAAAACAAGGAGGGAACCGGGATATGCATGCAGAAATGTTTACCTAGTTGTACAAGATCAGATATATGATCATATTCATTCGAAATAGAGGATTGGCCTTCCTCTAACTGGATTGTTTCAGCAACTGCACGTGGGTCCACTGCAAGTGATACATGATCCCATTCATCAACCCAATCCATTGATTCGCAATCATCCCACTCACAACTACTGCAAGACCCACAAAAGCAAGCAATTTTTCGCGTCCATATTTCAAATAAAGGATTGTTTGAGCTTCGAACCGAATGAAATCCACGAGTGCCTTGCACAGTACTACAACTATAAGAACGCGATCGATCTATATCAACTACATTCGAGAAATTTCTGACAACATGTCCTCTACCTGTTGGTATGTGTTGCTTCGTGGTTCGATCTGACATTTTTTCTTTGCACCATCGAACTGTGGATTCGACATTCTAAATATGAGGGCCTCCCATGCACCTCATATCCTCCCTTCGTAGGGAATTTTTGAGACATGCTCCAGCCCCATCATGCTCTCCCTTTCCATTCTCGGTCTCAAAATAGTTCCATACATGCAGCACATCATAAGTCTTGTGCAACATACTCAACCACTGGAAAACACGTGCATTTTTGAATTGGCCTGCACAACCATCTGACCATATCCAATGCTGATCCATATGTATCCCTCTCTCCTTCAGCTGATCATAGAAAATTTTGAAGCAATGTTGCACATAATGCAGGTCGTGGCACTTGTCGTCACTGATGTAGAAGTTGGTCTCTTTCAATATTATCCTCATGTCGTTGCTGCTCTCTGGCGCGTGCCTGTACGTGATATGGACCATTATGCTAACTTGGTCTAGATGGTAGTATTGACTTTGAATCTCATTCTGTGGCTGTAGGGTATATTTTTCCGCAAATTCCACAACCGACAATATTGTGCCCTTGGGAAAGGTGTCCCTGCACTGTTTGTAATGTTCATCCTGCCATCGTGCTACATGGACGTGCTGTACATAATGCTTAGTCTTTTGGTAGAATTTCTTCATGAAATCACAAATTTGTACCTGGTGCCACAAAACCAAGGGCATTAATACAACATGACATTTTCAATCTGAATATAGATGTACAAATTCAACATGTACAGTATGAAAGCATGCAAACTTATATTACCTGTGACTTCACCAATGCAATTTTTTTGCTTTCCTTCGAACTATCTACTTGATATGTTATGTACTGGAAGTTCTGCATTTCTACTGACATCCTCCCAAATTCGTGCTCCGCGGTTGCGTGGATGCAGCGGCTCAATAATGCAAATCCACTGCAACTGGAACACGTCCCATATAAACATGATCTTTTATAATATTTTTGTCCTTCAGGCCTTCGACACATTATGCTATGTATAAATTCTCTGGATGCATTCAGTGGTTGTAACGAAGGGAAATCCTGCACAATGTTAGTATGCAAACCACAAAATATATGTCTATATGTATCATAATAGTACTCAAATTCTACATGGTATCTACAACAACATGTACTGCGATCAATGCAAATTCTAACATACCAGGGTTTGCATTTTTCGAAGGACCTTTGGCCCAAGTTCAATTGTGTGTGCTCATTCTTGAAACTCTCATAGAGTTCTGCTTGTGTGGTGTCAAGGAAGTGCTTGACGTGGGGTTCACCCCCCCTAACACCTTTTCTCAACTTTAAAACATCTCTTTGATTCGATGACGGTCTAGTGTTATCATGCCAAAACTTTTGCACTAGTTCTTTAATAGCATCAATGAGCTTCATGTCTGAACGAGGTAACCTACCAACAAAGGTCCAACAATTTTTTGGCCTGGGGTATCAAGTTTTTCTCTAATGGTAGAATACTTTTGAAGATTCTTTCTATCTACTTTAAAGATTTTGCATGTGTGTGATAGTAGGCGACGTTGCCTTGTGGATTTGTCTACAATCGATTCCGACAGTACACAATGGGCCGCATTAAAATCTTTTATGCGAGAAGTTTTTCCAATCAAATTAAATGCAGATTGTATATTTCTAACAACATGATTGTTGGCCTCTGAACTTCTAACTACCTTTATGCACAAAATTCTCCTAACATGAACTAGACAATGTGATTTTAACAAAGCAAGAAACAACTGACATTTTGCTGCATCGGTTTTGGATTCAAAAAAATCTTTGATTATCTTGTTACAATGGAAATCAATAGTACATTTGGGCATCTTACCTTCAAGTCTTGAAAATGAACTTTCATCCACATGAATACGTCTGGGAGTTCTTCATCATCCGGTTGATAGTTGAGGCAAGGGATTTGGCAAGGAAGTACGAGTCTCGTCAATGGTTTGTTGTGGCCCTTCGTTCAATATTTGGTCCTGCAATGGAGTGTGTTCGCCAGGTGGGTGCTCTTCTTGGGGTGGTTTCCAGTTAAGAACTTGTTCAACATCCATCCCTTCATACTCGACATCAGGAAAGATTTGATTGACTTCAACCACTTCGTCATTGCTTGTTGATGGATCTAAGGCACTAACATTTTGATTTCTACGGTTTTACATGTACAACCTGGCCTTTTCTCTTATCTCATGGGCCTTTTCAGGGGGCAGTTGCGTCCTTCTAGACTTTCTTTGATTATTACGTATGTTGCCCATATTCAATGCGCTTTTGGAAAAACGAAAATATGACCCCTACAAGAATGAACAACAAACAAGATATTAAAACTCGATGTGCATGATTATTAAAGCTCGATGTAGCAATTGATTATGTACAACAACATCTAGTGATAATGTTTTCATATAATCTTAAAAGATATTGGGAATGCCCTACATATAAAGTTGCAACATCACATCTAGGAACTCAGTAGGATGGTATTGGATGGTGGTATGGGATGTTAGTAGTCCAGCAAATTCCCTACAAGGGAGAAGCTCATATCACTTCATTTTCATGGTATGGATGAGGGAAAATAGCCCCAAAAGACTAAGAGTTTTCAATTGTTTAGGTGTTTGTGTGAGTTGTTGTAGTGAAACCATGAGGAATTCAACAAATGTTTGTCTACTAGATGGAGGAATGTGATTATGAAATGTTATTGGTGGTGATGCAAGTAATTTTTTTTTATTATCTTCATGAAGGTTGAAAGCATTGCTTGGTGCATGTTGTAGGTTTTTTTTGGTAGGATGTTTTTTTTTGTCTATGTTGAAGATTAAGAAGACTAAAATAGATCTATCATACAATTCATGAGGAAAAACCAAAATAGATGCCATTCAAACAAGTGAATGAAGACTAAATTACATTTAACAAGATCAAATTTTCACCATACCTCAAGGATTATGATTTCTCTTTGCTTCAAATATCAAATGCTCTTTTGATGTGTCCACTATATATAAGAAGACTTCATGTGTATCCAAGTAGCATGAGAATTCAATCCAAGGTGCCAAATAGAGTCCAACTATTGTGTATTCACTCAATTGATCCAAATAGAGCCCAATAGGTGTGTATTCAATACAAAGAGCCAAATTGAGCCCCAAATATTGTGTATTTTATCCAAATGGTGTATGAATTCAATCTACCATGAAAATGCTTGTTGGACTGTGCATGAAAATGCTTGTTGGACTGTGCATGAAACCAGCGAACAAAACGCGATGAATGAGGAAAAAAATTCTGGAGAAAGAACGTGGGTGATTTTCTAAATTTTATGTTCAACAAAGACGTGCACACGCCTCTGGCATGTGCGCGTCCTTGTTGAACGTTGCAATGGTTGGTGGGTAACGTTCATTATATTTATTTCCCAACAGATATAAATGTGTCGGGTTATGCCTAGAGCCCCTCCCCCATAAAGGCCTTTAGGACCTCTTCTAACCCATAATCCCTAAGTGCATTTAAGTGCTTCTAGGTGTTTGGGGGTTTAAGGGTATATTTACAAATTTGTGTATTTTGATTTCAAAACATTAATTTAATTTTCAGTTAGAAACATATGTATTACATCAAGAATAATTAAATACATAGTAGATATATATTAATGTTGTATAAAGACTGCTCGGAGGTGCGATTATTGTGAGATCGTAGTATGTCAGATTTGTTCATAATTACCATCAGATTTTATTCTCTTAGGGCGATGCAGATGTGACAAAATGCACTTTGATGGTTAGTTTTATTTGCTGGGAAATATTTGCCCGGTTAATTTATGGGGAAAGACAATAGTCTTGATACTCCCACCCCTATGGAAGGCTGGAAAAGCATAGCACAGAAGGTATAAGCTTGACTTCATGTAATATGCAGAGCACTCTTCTTTACATTGCTGTATTAATCAAAATCTAAGGCACCTGTTATTTTTTGTCTCAGTGTAGGATGAAGATGATGAGATGTAAAGGATCTAATCAAGTAGTCATGGAGGGCCTCCTCATCGTGGAAGATTTTACGAATAATGTTCATCTGCTGTAAGTGGAATCACAATTGCAATAAAATAAGGTTTTTCGTCA